>OZ038502.1:55462124-55584624 GCA_964036315.1 Acanthosepion esculentum
AAACATGATGAGAAAAGAAAAAAAAAAAATCAGAATTTTCGGACATGCCTGTCTCTTTTCTCAATGAAAGATATAATGAAGTTGGGAGAAAAAGTTTGTTTCTTTATGCACATGTGTTATTTTGCTGATTAAATCTCATACTTTTTAGCCAGTTTTCTGCCATGTTTAGGGTTGGGGGGTTGTAAATGGCTTTTTATGGAGACTGTATTCATTGAGAATGCATAAATTTCTATTTAAACTTTATTTACGCACGTGCGTGAGTAAATAAACACATACACTCCCATATATATGTGTGTGGGATTGTGTATAGTTTTCTGATGAAAATATATAGCAACCATAAACGTATCTTAGATTTTCATGTTGGGTTTGTTTGTTTTTTTGTCTTTATATTGCTTGATGTTTTTTATATATAATGTAAATCCTGACTATATTTTCAAGTGCAGTTTTGTGTTTTATGACTCTATAGATGTTTTAATATTTAATACAAAACATATGTTTCATATTTAGGAGATTATGGCTTACAAAAACACATCCTCAATAAACGAGAACATCTTTTGGTTACTTTGTAATGCACAAAATATGTCAGGCTATTTAGTTTTCTTTAGTCATATGTGATGAAAGTCTGTTTCACTTGTCTCATGAAACAGCTGAAATATGGATGACCATAAATGACAAAACCTGGTTTACTCACAATGGTAAAAATCTATTCTCAACAGTCATAAAAGATTCATCTATAGAAAGATGCATTTATATTCACATTCACTTATAAAGACATTATTCATATTAAAGAAGAATCCTTCTGAAAGCAAAACTATTTACAATTCTTTTCCATAATAAAAGTTATTGCTTGTTTATTTCTGTATAAAATAATTAGCAAATTATTTCTGTAATAATCTATTTTTATCACTTTTAAATATTATATTTAGTGGATACTTGTATTTCAGTAGATGTTCCATTTATTTACTAAACAGTATATGTATGTATTTTCATCTACCAGCCTGAATGTTTTAGAAAATTTATTAAACTGTAATTTCCTGTCCTGCTTTTAATAAATTTTGTCTTTTTGTTATCTTTCCTAAAACTTATTTCATCATCCATTTACTCAAACTTGCTCAATAGGTCCATGTATTGACTTCCTTTGTCCCTCTTGCCTTCAATCTGTCTTGTGAGTATCAAATTTTCTAAGCCCTTTTTCCTCATTATGTTCCCTAGAATTTTCAACTATCTCTTTCTGATGTTAAGTATAAGTGTCCTTTTTGTTTCCATTTTCTCTAAGACTTTGTAGTTACTCACATGTTTAGTCCATAATATTCTCAGCATCCTTCTGTAGAAACACATTTCTGATGCTTCAAGTCTCTTCATCTTTGTAGTGATTATCTAACATTCACTGCCATATAGAAAGGAATATAATTGCATAAGAGTACTCTTAGATTTTAGAAGTATTTAAATGTAATAAGAAGAAAAATTTAATATATTTTATATTAAATTATTTGTGCTGTTATGGTAAAAATGAAACAAAAACAAAAATGTAATGTCAAATTTTTTTAAATTCTCACAATATAAAGCAAGGATTTGGCCAGGGGATCATCAATGAACATACAGCAATATTTTCATAATGAAAGACAAAAAGCGTCCAGAATATACATTTATGGTTGACAATAAACAATTGAGGGCCATTATTGAAGCAGCCCCATATAAAACACATCAAGAGGTTGCAGAAAAAAAGGAAGTGTTTACCATTTAACAGTGGTTTGCTATTTGCACTACATTGGAGTGAAATATGATTAAAAATGGTTTCTGTACAATTGATGATGTACTGTATAGTGGCTAGAATGAGATGAAGCATTGACACACTACCCAAAACCAAAGCTATAAAAAAGGAAAAGTTCATGGTCACTGTTTGGCAATAATCACATTGGAATCATCTACTACAACTTCTTGACTCCTGGTTGAACTATCACAGCAGATAAATATTACCAGAAACATCTATGTCCAACATTGAAAAGGACTAATTCTTCTCCCTGATGAATCCTGGCCTCATCTGGAAAATGACTATAAAGAAATTTAATGAACATAGCTACAAAACTCAACCTCACCCAGTTTATTCAACAGAACTCACTCCAACTAATTCCCAACTATTTTCTGAAGCATTTCATTTATTTCCTACAAAAGATGTTCTTCAGCAACTAAGGAAAAATTCAAAATGTTTTCAAAGAATTCATCAGTTCCAGAACTTCAAAAGTCTACCCTAAATAGATATGCTTATTATTTATGTTATTTATATTCAGACTATTATCCTCATCTTTGTTGTTGTTATCACGACATTTCAGCAGTTGTGCCTTCTGGCCTCCATCAGTTGCATATTGATCTGGGTAACCTCTACAGAGAATACTGAAAATAATCCTTTAGTTTATGTGGGTAGACAGTTTTTATTCCACTGCCCATGTTTAGCGAATTGTTATTGCTCAGTTATTGCTTGTCAGTTTCTACTGAGTTCAAGTACACACTGCCTAACCCAGGTATTGAACTCACAATTACTATATCACCGAATGAGAACAATAGTCCAAATATAAATAGTGTAAATAAGAATAACTCCTCATCCCAGGAATTCAGACAGATTTGTTGTCAGTAACAATGCGTACATTCTAATGGTTCATATTTCTAATAATACATTTTACTCTAAGTCGAGATATATTGCATTAAAGTCGATGGTTAAAAACTACAATTATTTCTGCACCAAACTGACAGTAGACTTAGTCCCATTAAAATTTTATAACCGAATGTCCTTTGTTGAACTGATAGAAATTAGTTTTAAACCTAGAGCATATAAATATCCAATGGAAGCAATTTGTCTAGACTCAAGTAAAATATTCCAACAGCCACCACTACACATAATATTAATAACAACATTTTGAATAAAGGGTGACAAGGTTTTATATTTATTTATAAGGCATCTCATCTTAACAAACATCACTTTCTATTTATTCTTCTTTTCGTACAAGAAATTTACATGCTACATCAATAGATAAATTGAAGTTGAAAGTTAGGTTAGTTTTAAGATATACAGTATTATTTTCTCAGTTAGAAAATATTTTGAACCTATAAACTATTTTTTTTCTTATTTTGATTTCTGCCCAACCCATTCAGGTCTTTTAATACTGAATTTCTAATGTAATTTCCTCAAGAAGAGGTCATATGCAATAATTAAAAAAAAAGTGTTTTCATTCTGCAGATTTAATCTCGTATTATAAATATTTAAAGAAATGAAAATAGTCTTGAATATACTTCATTGATAATAAATCCACTTTCAGGTGAGGAAAGAAGAAACACAGTATTAAAATCAGATTGAAAATTATACTTTTCATGTTAGAAATTTGTTTTTTATCATCTAAAATATACAAAAAGGTATTTTTTTAACAAATACTTTAGAAATTGTTTTTCTTTCTTTTTTTCACCTCTCAGAAGTATTCATCTGTTCATTTTGCTGCTTGTTTTGGTTTCTCGTATTTTTAGCATAAATCTATATTTAATATTTTTTAATTTATTTAACACAGAAGACTAAATGGAATTTTCCAAATTTGGGGAAATAAGGAAATGCTGTAGTTTTGCTTCTACAGATTTATTTCCTGTCTAAAAATTTGACATGTTTTAGAGAATTTGAAAAGTTGCATTCTGACATGAACATAAGTCCTTTCTTTTTTTTTTGTTTCACAGGCTCATGTTCTTTCATGAGAACTTATTTTTTTTCATACAACTTAAAAGAATGGTATCAAAGCTCTTTCAATTTGAGGTTTAGAAAATGGGATAGTTTGAAATTTGAAAGCTTATAAATTCATTGTGAATACAAAAAAGGTTGATCTGTGTAGTAACTTTTTCCTTGATGAAAAACAGTTACTTCATTCAGTTCATAGCAATGACCTCAAGCTATTTAAATTGGAGCATAACAAATGTTCTGAAGTACATTCAAGGTTTCTTTTTAAGATTATCCTCATCTTTGTTGTTTACCTTCATTTCATTTTCGTTAGTTCATTTTCTAGAATATTCAAATGGATTGAATTTTTTTCCATGTTCTGAAGTACATTCAAGGTTTCTTTTTAAGATTATCCTCATCTTTGTTGTTTTACCTTCATCTCATTTTCGTTAGTTCATTTTCTAGAATATTCAAATGGATTGATTTTTTTCCATGTTCTGAAGTACATTCAAGGTTTCTTTTTAAGATTATCCTCATCTTTGTTGTTTTACCTTCATCTCATTTTCGTTAGTTCATTTTCTAGAATATTCAAATGGATTGATTTTTTTCCATGTTCTGAAGTACATTCAAGGTTTCTTTTTAAGATTATCCTCATCTTTGTTGTTTTACCTTCATCTCATTTTCGTTAGTTCATTTTCTAGAATATTCAAATGGATTGATTTTTTTCCATGTTCTGAAGTACATTCAAGGTTTCTTTTTAAGATTATCCTCATCTTTGTTGTTTTACCTTCATCTCATTTTTGTTAGTTCATTTTCTAGAATATTCAAATGGATTGATTTTTTTCCATGTTCTGAAGTACATTCAAGGTTTCTTTTTAAGATTATCCTCATCTTTGTTGTTTTACCTTCATCTCATTTTCGTTAGTTCATTTTCTAGAATATTCAAATGGATTGATTTTTTTCCATGTTCTGAAGTACATTCAAGGTTTCTTTTTAAGATTATCCTCATCTTTGTTGTTTTACCTTCATCTCATTTTCGTTAGTTCATTTTCTAGAATATTCAAATGGATTGATTTTTTTCCATGTTCTGAAGTACATTCAAGGTTTCTTTTTAAGATTATCCTCATCTTTGTTGTTTTACCTTCATCTCATTTTCGTTAGTTCATTTTCTAGAATATTCAAATGGATTGATTTTTTTCCATGTTCTGAAGTACATTCAAGGTTTCTTTTTAAGATTATCCTCATCTTTGTTGTTTTACCTTCATCTCATTTTCGTTAGTTCATTTTCTAGAATATTCAAATGGATTGATTTTTTTCCATGTTCTGAAGTACATTCAAGGTTTCTTTTTAAGATTATCCTCATCTTTGTTGTTTTACCTTCATCTCATTTTCATTGGTTCATTTTCTAGAATTTTTAAATTGAAATGTTCTCATCTTTATTATAATGATAATGTCCTGTTGTATTCTTGCTAACTCAATGTGTCAATGCCAGTTTTCAAGCTTTGTGGATATACAGGTAGTACAATGCTTGGCACCTCCAAAGAAGAAATTGGTTGATTGATTGATTGATTTCTTTTTACAGTTTATCAACCCTTTGTGGATTATATAATGTTAAAACCTATTTTGGATTGTAAGAACAATTCAGTTTTTGTGAATGAATATTGTTTTAACAATTGTTTGAGTATAACAATGATTTTAACAATGATTTTTCTAGATACAAGTTCTTACTAGTTAACGCATAGATAGGTGGAGGAGGTGGATTCATACCCTTTCCCAAGGGCATTTGCACATAAAGGAATTTCATGAATTCAGCTCTGTGATTTCTCATTGTGAGCCACTATCCATTACACCACCTGTACATCCAATCAGCTCAAATTCTCGTCAAGTTTATTACATCCAATTTTGCACACATATCTTGGGAAAGGTATGAATCTGTTTTTCTCTCCTCAACTATGGATTAAATAATAAGATAGATGGGCTCTCTAAACTATATGTAACTATATGCTAGGCGCATACTATACAGCCATGGAAGACTATGGAGTTCATGATTAACTATGGTACAAGGTTGCAGACTCCATGATCTCAACTATGGTCATTGAAAGTCCTTTTTTTAATCATCTCAAAGACAGTTTTTATCTTTGATTATCAGAATAAAGACTATGACTGAAATCATTGTGGCAGATTTTGAGCAAAAGATTTTATAGGTTTATTTATTTGCAGCTAAATAAATGAAGACTGGTTCTACATGTTTTTGCATATGAACAGAGACAGTACGCCAACAGACTCAGGTATTTATATACATGTATAAAGAACAGTGGGAAAAGGCAATTCCAACCAGTCACTGTAACAGCTTCATAATCAGTCTAAAAAAATGTTAACTTACATCTGCACACATCAAGATATGCTACACGGTTTGTAGCTCCCTACAAGTGCAGCTAGGATGGTGTGCAAGACCAATTTTGTACAACAGTATCATGTATCTCCCATATCCAAAATGGAGGCAGTTTAGTGTGACCCAACAGCCTTACTGTATATCAGCATGTTTCAATCCTTTTACTCTTGTGGAACCCTTGAAATAGTTTTCATGTCTCAGGGAACCCTGCATAAAAGTTATTATATACCATTATTAATATCGACGTCTTTTACATTTTTATCGTAGTTCACATGGTAAACATAATATATGGACACTGTGCATGTGTCCTGTACTCAAATGAGTATCTCAATCATACACAAATCTGCCACGTACAGGTCCTGCCCACTAACCAGTGAAGGTGATTTCACACTGACACCATACAGATATCACTAAATACATTTCCTATGATTATTATAATGTTAAAGAGGTTGAAGCCTTTATTATAATAACCAAGGATTTTCCAACAATATGCCATACATGTATAGTAACAGTACAAATATAAAATTAAACAAATATTACTCAAAAAGGCATTAGCCTATTTCTCACTGTTTCTTATGAAACCCCTAGTGACTTCTTGCAGAACTCTAAGGTTCCAAGGAACACCAGTTGAGAAACACTGCTGTAGATCATGGCCTGATGGATGGGAAGATATGTCAGGTTTGAACAATTTTAGTTGGCTGTCAGTGTTCATTCATTTTGATTGTCACATGTTGTTTTCCTAGTTTTCAAGAGGAGTACCAGTGTTTTATTCAGTAAGAGGCCAACAATGATGTGACAGCAGGTTACTGGAGTCTGCACAGGGTGAGGTTCCTCCCTTGTACTTACATGATGAATGAGGTGTGATGTTCTTTCATGGGCTCTGTTGGACAACTGTATTATTAGCTTGTCTCTTCTTAGATCAGGGAGCAGGATTCTACTGAAGCATGCTCAATATTTTCCAAGAATAATTTATTCATTCGTTCTTACTTTTATTCCAAATTATTTTTTGATGAGCAATTGACACTTCCACTGTGATGGACATACTTATAAAGAGTGTTCCAATAACTTGGATCGATTTTAAATGCGAATTAAGTTTAAGTGTCTAATGATTATTTTTTATTCCTTTCAGATTTGGCAGACATTTGGGCAAAATTATTTTTTACGCATAATTGCCATGACTTAAAAAAACATGCTCCAGTAGAGAAATAAATAAATTTTCATGAATAACACTGATTTATTTACTGCTAACTTTGATCCTTCTTAATGAAACACCCTTTACATATTTAAAAAACTTACACTGCCTGCTGTTGATATATATATATATGACAATATATATGCTCCTGGAAAATTTATTTCAGTTGAGCTCTCTGGGAGGAAGTGTGGGTTTGTAAACAGTGACTATTACGGCTAATAATGCAAGACTCTTCGGTAAATCGAATCGAGTTCTCTCAGTCACTGTGTGTTTATCTAAAAATAGATACACTTAAATTCACCTTCAGCTCTGCTGTGCACCAGCGGCTTAGTGGTAGAATCCCCGACGGATGCCAATTCAGTCGGGTTTCAATCCTAGCTACAGGCAACCAGATGTCTAGCCACACTGATGAGCTGTGATACAGCGAAACAGTCTGTCTGTGGATGACAATATATATATATTTTCAAGACACATTGAAATGTTGATACCTAACATTTGTGCTATAAACTAAGTATTGATTAGTGCTACTTCTAAACCAGTGTAAATATATAGTAGTCTACAATAAAACCTGTTTCTTTTATGTATTTTTTACAATATTGTATATTAAGGGGTGTCATTTGGCTTCGTCTCTACTGCAGAGTACTCGGTCGGAACCAAAATGGTAGACCCCATGAGAAATAACTTTCAGCATCTTCAGAATCAATTATTTCCAGTAAATTTCAATTTTTCAAAAAAATAGGCCAGCACAGCCAGGCAAAAATGTTATAATAATGCAGGAAGGATTTAAATTGTTAGGAATTAGTAAGTTTTTTATATCAGTTAATGTAAAAAAAATATTTGTTATAAAACACTGAAACTATCAAAAAATAGAAATGAAAACCTTTTTTCACATATTGAAAGCATGTAACCCTAGCACTAACCATCAAAACCTGAATATAATATTATAAAAAAAGAGCACTGAGCTAAAACAAAAAAATTCAAAGCCTACCTGATAGCTTTATTTTTATATCTGAAACGATTTTAATGGATTTTTTTTCATCTGCTATTATTTCTTAGTCAGTTTACAAAAAAAAAAATTACTTGAAATAACAGGGATGTCAACTCAAGTGCATGTAGCCAGCACAGCCAGGCAACAAAGTTATAAGAATGCAGCAGTGAAAAGGTTAATAGTTTTGGGCTAGAAAAATTCAAACATTATCAAAGTAAAACATCTTTTCTTCATATGATAAATAATAAAGTAAAATGTCTTAACAGGGTTGCCAACTCAAATGTGTGTAGCCAGCACAGCCAGGCAACAATGTTATAAGAATGCAGGAAGAAGTAAAATTGTTAAGAATCAGTAAATTTCTTATATTAACTAAAGTAAAAAATATTCATTATAAAAAGCTGAAACCATAAATTGAAGCCATATAACCTTAGCACTAATCTTCAAAGCCCGAATGTAATATTGCAAGAAAAGGGTTAGTCAGTTATGTGCCATGTGTGATACATGCTTAGGCGATCATGTATCTTTTGATACATGACTGATGAGGCAGATTTTTTCCTCCAGTAGGTTGCCATTTCTTTCTGTAGTAGACCAATCGCCATCCAAGGCTACAGAACCTGACCTGTCTTGCTATTTAACCATAGCTGGGGGAAGAAGAACCAATGGTATTAGCATGTGAATGTAATGGATTTGGCAGGAATTCAAACTTAGCTCTCTGAGCTGCTATCCATTACTCCACCATAACTGAGATAAAAAAAAACTTATTACAAACAATTCTATTATAACTTCATTCATAAACCTAAAAGCAAATAGAGGCTGTATTTTAAAGATATTTCTTAATTTCAATCTACAAAATTGTTGTAATGGAATGTCCCACACTACCTATCACCTCTTGTGTACTGACTATATCAGTAGATATATATAGTAAGCACAGGATATATCTGGCGGACTTGCTTTGGCAATTAGTTGGAGATTTGTCTCCAGCTGTGCTGATCAAACTCTCTGCCTTTGGGCAGAGAGGAACCCAGGCAAGGCTATGCTGAAGGGCAGAGTCTCATCTGGGGTGGTAGACAACTACCTGACCCCGTGTATACGGGAATTATTAGTTTGCTCAGTTTACTGAATGCGAAAGAATGTGAAAAATTAGAAACATTATTAAGGCAAGAAGACAATAAAAGAACAGGAATTAAGAAGACAGAAGATAACCATTGACATTGCATTTAAATTTTCAAAGATCGAAGTTAACTACAAAGCAAGAGAGTTCCAGGGGCAAGAAGTGCAAGAGAAGAAATTGCTAGCATAGAACTTATGGTTACATCAAACCATTTCGATGGCAAAATTATGAGACCTAACTACCAATCTAATACTGCAATTAAATTTATAAAGTCTGGGTACCAAAGAGAAAAGCTCATCAAAACAATTACCATGAAAATATTTATAGAAAAGGTACAGGGAAGCTATGTTAAAGTGGTAGGAAATGACTGAAGCCTAAATGCCAGGTCAGGATCAATAACATTGCAGATTATTCATTGGCTTTTATCAAAAATCTCTAAATACATAGCAGAAGCACCAAACCAGATGTGACAGCAATTTTCAATGCCTGGAGGAATGGTAGACTTATACAATTATACAATTCTGAAGCTTAAATATGGAAGATGAAAATTTCTGCAACATGTAATGGGTTAAACATATCCACTGAAATTTTAAGTAAACTTTTCTCTTATCAAAAGTTTTTAAGTTCTAAGAAAAAAAATATTTCAGTAAACTGAATCATTTGAATGGCTTCAAAGTTACATTGTGTCATAATTCTGATATAGACAGACATATTTAACTTGAACTAGAGTTGCTAGTTCTCATGTCAGTTGACTCTATGAGTACTACTGCTACCATGTAACACAGTACTACCTGCCATATGGTCAGCTTATCGGTAGCTAAACCATTGATCCATTAGGTTTTTCTGGTGAGGAAGGTAGCTAGACACCTAACAGGATTAAAACCAAGACCTGTCAAAGGGTGGGTGAATCTTCTTGTAGGATCAATGGCCACCTAGCAGAATGGGGCAGACTGGGCTCCATAGCTATGTATGGAGCCAGTGCAGGGATGACATGTGTGGGTGGAGGGCTTCCTATGTTGTCAACAGCCGAGGCAGAGGGTCCCTTTGATGGAATCAATGGCCACATGTCTGTGAACAAGGTTAGACTTCAAAAGGGAGGGCATCAACGGCGGTTTGACCCAAAGAGGGATGGTCTCCGCCAGATCTACTTTCACAAGGCACAATACATGAAAGGGAAAAATTACAAAAAATACTTCTCTGTAATCATGACCTTACTAATGCAAAACAAAATTCTAAACAATTATATCTTTAATTTATTTTTACTTGCTTTATGGCTGAAGTAATTGCTTTTTCTCCACCAGAACCAGTAACCAGTGTTGGTGTTCAAGCCAAAACAAAAACTAACATTGTTTTAAGCTGAGCTGCTTCCTATATATATATATATATATATATATATAATATATATATATATGAATACTCGCACATAAATTTATATATATTTATTTATTTGATTATATTATATCCATATATATATATATATATATATATATCTTATAATCCAATTGGTTATTAAGAATATAGATAAGGAATTAATGGATTTCTTTAATCTGAGATTATTTCTCATAACTATACATTATATTTAGTGGGTACATGCGCTTGAGCAGTAACTTGTTTTTAAAGCCTCTTAAAAAAAACTGTATAATAGATGTCAATTATATTTGTTGTGTATATCCACCTAATCTGCATAGGTGACTATCAACTATATAAATAATGGTTGGTACCGGAAGACGAGGAAGACGAATCACGAGATCCAACTAGAGACTCTGATCGACTGCGACTAGTCAACACATTCTCCAGGAACGTCTTCCCAGAAATATACAGAAATACTATATGTACTTATTGTGTACACTTTCTTGTTATAATACATTCTTGTTCTAAGTACATTTTGTGTTGCATTATTATTCCATGCAATAGGCGAGTTTCAACAATGAGTCAAGACTCAACAATATTGTTTATTAAAAGAAAAACATATATCAACTTAAACACTTATATCCACTAAATATAACTTATATAATATTAATACATATATATATATATATATATATATATATATATATATATATATATATATATATGTGTGTGTCTTGAAAAACAAAATTTTTTTAAAATTATTTTAATTTTCACACAAAATTGTTTTATTTTTTAATTACATTTGTTGACTCGTTTCAGTCAGCATGGCCATTATTACAAGAAAAAATTAATTCTTGTTAGCAGCCATGAACTACAGTGGATATATATATATATATATATATATATATATATATATATATATATATATATATATACTTCCATGCATTACACCTTAGAAAGACTGCTACTTAAGTTTCACACTACCACAATTTTCAGGCAACCAAAATGGTAGTTTGAAACTTAATTAATGGATTGAACTTTGTCACTTTTTATGACATAACACTTAGAAGCATAACTGCTCTGTCGAGGTAACATGGCAGGTTTTCTTTTGGTTGTACCAAGACTTTCTTTTTTTCTACATATATATATATATATATATATATATATATATATATATACTTAACCTAACCTAATAGACACAATATTACAACCATTTACTAGACAATATTCACTTCCTTAGTTCCATACCACAAAAAGTAGATCCAGGAAAACCTATGGCAACTTTTGCCATCAGTAACTTATATAGCAACTTACCCCTTGAATTAGGTAAGGAAGAAATTTCATTCTTGATTGAAAAACATCCAGAAACACTACATCCCAGATTCACTAAGAAATTCATTATTGATAGTATAGACCTAATTCTAAACAATAACACATTTGAATTTGACAGCAAAAACTATATCCAAACCCTGGGTACTGCAATGGGAACAAAAATGCCACCTACATATGCCACCCTAACATTAGCTTATCTAGAGGAAAACCTCTATAAAATGATAGAACAAATATATGGGGAAAATATAAAAACCCACTTCACTAAATCCTGAAAACGATACTTAGATGATTGCTTCATTTTCTGGAAATCTTCATGAGGTGATATTAACCAATTTCACACTCTACTTCAAAACTTACACTCAAAAATCAAATTCACCCAAGAATATAATTCCAACAAATTACCATTTTTAGATATACTCATTAGAAATAAAAACAACCACAAAATCACAGATATCTACCACAAACCTACAGACACCCAACAATATCTTCATTTCAGGAGCCATCACCCAAAAAGCTGCCTGAAATCCATCCCCTATTCTCTAGCATGTAGGGTTTGTACTATAGTAACTGACAAACACCTCCGAAAAACCTGCCTAGAGAACTACATAAAACTCTAAAAAATGAGGCTACCCCACAACACTAATAAACAAAGGTTTTGAACTCACAAAAAAATTCCTTTAGATGAACTACAAAATCCAAAGAAACGTAACGTTGAACAAACTCTAGCATATGTTTCAACATACAACAAAAACAATCCAGAACTATTTACAGAAATTTAAAAAAAATATAGATCTACTTAGCAAGAATGACAAAATGAAAAATATACGAAAAACAACCAAAATAATTAAAAACAAACGCCAATCTAAAACCCAAATTTAACCAACACACAATACAGGGAGTCACAAAATGCAACAAAAAAAGATGTGGGGTTTGTGACATCATTATAGAAGGAAACTCCTACACTTCTGAAAACCCCAAAATGACATTCATAATAAATCAAAATTTAAACTGCAACTCCAAAAATGTGATTTATGCACTCAAATGTACAAAATGCAAGAAATCATATATAGGTATCAGTCAAAAACTAAACAACAGGGTCTCCATACACAAAAGCAACATCAAATTACCAGACAACAGAAAACTCTTTGTATTACATCTATAAATGTAACTGTGGTGAATTTAAAATTATGCCAATATACCAAACAGACGATTATTCTTACCTACAAATACAAGAAAAAAACTTCATAAACAAATTTAAACCAGCACTAAATAGACCATAACCCCACATGCAAAAGCAAATAACATGCACACATAATGGCCAAATACAGTGGTCAAACCACTTGCATCCCTGTGCATACACACATATGTGGAGCATGAATATGTATACACATATTGGCAAAAACAATAGACTGCTCACAGACACACGGACAAACCCTACACAACATAGGAAGTGTGTGTGTGTGTGTGTGTGTGTGTGTGTGTATGTGTATACTAATTCCTTATAATAAGACAGTATGTGTGTATAGAGAGGGAGTGCGAATATATACAGACATTGACAAAAACAAAACTGATCATGGGCACACACGTGAACCCTACACAACATAGGAAATGTCTGTATGTGTGTGTATGTGTACATATGTGTATACTAATTCCTTATAATAAGGCAGTATATGTATATATATATATATATATATAAAGAGGGAATATACGTATATTCCTTTTAATAATATGTGGAAATATCCACTCTTTGCCTAATAAAGGTCGCAAGAACAGAAACACATGTAACAAAATTATGGAAAATAAAGCATAATATACTTTTAAAAAAAATCCACATTACAACCAAAAACGCTTGTGGTTTCTCTCTTCTTTTTATTATACACACTTTTCTCTCATTGGAACTACTATAATCTCTTCCCTTATATATATATATATATATATATATATATATATATATATATATATATATATATTATAGTGAAATGTACTAATACATTTGCTTGTTTTATAAGCCTTGGGTTTTGATAGTTCTACCCATATTATCTGCTTCCTGATTGTATGTCTTGTAGCAGAAATATCCAGCAACATATCTACCTTTTCGACTAAAATTTTTCAGTAAAAATATGAAATTATAACAATATAAATAATCCTACGTATGGTTTGTAGATAAAACAAAAAAAATCTCGGAAAAAGTGGAATGTATAGGTGGAAAAAATCATTAGGGGTAAACAAAGCCAGTTGCATAAAATTGATGATATAATATGCTATATAGATCTATCTGTAATGCCCAATATATATATATATATATATATATGGTGTATCAAAAATACTTTTAAAAACTTTTGTGGTGGGTTCCTCACACCAAAACAAAGAGAAAAGTCCACATAAGCATATGTTCACAAATTCTTTATTTTGAGTTATTAAGTTTAAAGAAAGTTTACAGTAGATGGTTCTATGTTACCATGTAAACCAGGTTGCATTTGTCATTTGTGTACATTTGTGCCTAGTCTGTCTTCAGTGTTTAACATATGTAATAGTGAGTTAACTGAGAAGTGTTCCATTTAACAATGGCAGGATATTCATATCTTGAGCAGGCAGATATGATTTTTTTGTTGTGGAGTTATTTCCACAATAGAACTTGTAGTCAGACTAAATACGTCCTTAATAGGTTAAACGTACAGAAACGTTAGGAACTTGTAATAAAGTGTTACGCAGAGTAATCGAGTTGTGGTCGCTGAACACTTCTCCTTCTCTCGACTACTCCTGTGACTTCTACTTATAATAGGTGGGAGGGTCTATTATCTAGACAAGGTGTCTTTCACTATAACATTTTTACATACAGCCACATGAGTGGTAATGAATGCGAGGCTGCACAGCTGTATCAGATTGTGTTTTCAAACCAAAGGCAGTCGAGTCATCTAACCTTTGCTGCTGTTTATCATCGAGTTGTTGAGACAGGATCCGTGGCACCACAAACTATGGCTTGAGGAAGATTGAGATCTGCTAGCATGCCTGATAATAAAGAACACATTCTACAGGCTGTCAGAGACAATCCAGGTATCAGCACATGTCAAGTGACCCTAGCATTTTGTACATCTCATGGAGGATAATTCAATAGCAGCTCCTGTATCCATATCATATGCAATGTGTACAGGGTCTTTCACCCTCTGATCACTCACTACAGAACTTTTGCCAATGGTTTATGGCACAAACTGTCAATCTGTTGTTTGTCTCTTCAGTCTTGTTTATAGATGAGGCAATATTTGGAAGAGATGAAATAATAAATTTACACAACCAACATTTGTGGGCAGATTGGAATCCCCATGGTACAATACAGGCTAGACACCAGCATCAGTTTACGATTAATGTATGGACTGGATTTCTAGGTGACTGTCTGGTAGGTCCATATGTTCTCCCAGCATATCTTACAGGAGCTGTCTACAAAGACTTTATTTTGAACACACTTCCAGACCTGCTAGAGGATGTAACCCTGCTAATATGAAGATGCATGTGGTTCATACATGATGGGGCTCTAACACATTTTAGTCACATTGTTTGCGATGTACTGGCTGAGATCTGGATATGTAAGGGAGGTTATGTAATATCGGTCCTCCTTCATAAATATGAATCTAATGAACTTGACTGGAATTCGAATTTAACTCTCTGATTCCTCAATCCAGGCCTCTATCCACACCATGCCTCCTTTATCATAAAAGCAACTTTAATATCAAGATTTTAAACTATTGTAATGAAAACCTATAAATGGTGGTAGCTTCCTTTGCATATACTTGTAATGCTCAACTGGAGTTTTGATTCTATCATAATGTCACTAGACACTCCAAGACATCTTCAAAGGGCATCTATATATCTATAATACAAATCCAAAACCAGATCATTCACTTGTCTATCACCTTTCCAAATTTCAAACAAGTCTCCACTCACAGCTGAACACCATTCATAGCCTGCAGCAAACCCTGGTCACAGAGTTCAATATTGTGTGATAACAGTGATCTGTGTCCTTGTGTGTCTACATGAAATAAGGACACGCCCCACTCCTCACACATATAGAGAGGAGCATTTTTAGTTAAAGATTAATTCTCAGGATAATTCATCAAAAGAATACCAAATATTCAATTACTTGAAGAGACTTGAAGCAACAAAAATGTGGTTCTACAGAAGGATGCTGAGAATACCTTGGTCCAGATATGTCAGCAACTGGAACAAATTTCTTGCGAGAAGGAAAGTAGAAAAAAAATAAACATTTTAGGGGGCAAAAGGAAACCAATAAGAAATTACTTCACTGATAAAATATAGGTTTCAAATTCAATAATGGCTATGAATGGAATAGTTTTACTGGTCACAATTGATTGGGAAAAATAATCAATTTTTGTATTAAATTCGACATTTTTTTTTATAAAGCTACAATTCAATCATCAATGTATATTAAAGTAACTACCAATGACAATGTTTGTAAAAAATTCTATTTTATTTCTAAGTGATTGATTTGCTTTTTACTGCTTAGCAATCATTTGCAATCGTTAAATTGCAAGAATTTTTGGGGTGATAATAATGATTTACTATAATAAGCCTACTAATTTGCCCACAGTTGAAGGGAGAAGCAGTGGATTCATACCATCCCCAAGGATTTTTTCACATTAGTGAATACAACAAACCCTACAGAAATTTGAATTTGGCTCTCCAATTTCCAATTCCAAGCCATTATCCATTATACAACCTGCACACCCAAACTTACAGCACCTGGTATTCCAAAGGGGTCACCTATCCAGGTACTGATCAGAATCATCGTTGCTTACTCTCAGTGATCATATATTTTGTTTTTGATAAAAGAGTACTGAACTGTTACGTAATATCAGTCCTCCTATGTGGCAGCAAATGTTGGACAGTCACCTCACAGATGAAGAAGAGACTTTAAGCAACAGAAATGTGGTTCTACAGAAGGATGCTGAGGATACTGCAGACCAAACATGTAACAATGACAAAGTTTTAGATAAAATAGAAACTAAAAGGAAACTTATACTTAACATCTGGAAGAGAGAGTTGAAATTTCTAGAGTGCATAATTTCTAGAGCACATAATCAGCTTGGAAAAGTCTGATACCCAGAGAACAGATTGAAGGCAAAAGAGACAGAAGAAAATAATGCATAACATAAAGATGAAGAGACTTGAAGCAACAGAAATGTGGTTCTACAGAAGGCTGCTGAGAATGTCATGGGCTCAAGAAATAAAAAGGACACTTACTTAATATCAAAAAGAGATAATTGAAATTTCTGGGGGCACATAATGAGAAAAGAAGGTTTGGAAAATGTGATACTGACAGGACAGATTGAAGGCAAGAGGGACTGATGAAAACAACGCATAACCTGCCTAGTGAGCTTGAGTAAATTGATGGCCAAACAGGTTTTAGGAGAGATAGTAAAAAGACAATG
Organism: Acanthosepion esculentum; assembly: GCA_964036315.1. Lineage (NCBI taxonomy): Eukaryota > Metazoa > Mollusca > Cephalopoda > Sepiida > Sepiidae > Acanthosepion > Acanthosepion esculentum. Next base: position 55,479,625 of record OZ038502.1, read on the forward strand.
TTTTAAGAGCTACAAATGACAGGAAATTGTGAAGAGCCATAATTGCCAATGCCCTAAAGGGAGACAAGCATGTCGAAGAAGAACAATAGAATTAGATAGGCATTAAGGAAGCTCCCCGTGGCAAAAGTGATGGAAACAAAAAAGAAAAAGAATCTAAATGAAATCGGCTTGATTATAAAACCAAAAAATACATTAAAAAAAGAAAATTATTTTAAATTTAAAATTCCCAGCATCTCTTAGATTTGTGAAGAGTGTAAACTTAGCCCAATGAAGTCCTAAAGGACAAAATGTATCGCACAAAGACTCTTTCCACATTATATATAAAGTGCACAAAATGTAATAATTGCAATTAAAATGTGATAAAATAAAATGTAATTAATGCAATGGAAAATGTAATAGCAGTTAAAATGTAATATATTTCCAAAGGTGTAAAAATGAAATAATAGCAATTAAAATGAACATGTTAAAACAAGAAGAAAGAATAACAAAAAAGTAAGAAAAGTTTAACATTACCATAAAGTGGTAATATCAAAATACAAAAACGCAATTAACAAAAAAGCAGCTAAACTGGTTTATCAATCCTCTCTCAACTGCGAACAAGAAATATGCACAGCAACTAAAATGCAAAACATTAAATACAAGATGTTATATAATAAATATATAAACGTCAAAGGCTGACTACATTTAAGCCTAACAGCCACTCTTTCTGCCTATAGAGGTATGGCTGGCTGGACAATATATAAATTGATGCCAAAACCTTTGGGTGAAAATCAGAGTGAACCTTCCTCAGTACTGAGAATATATATTTAAAATATATTTAAGCTGCAAGAATTCATTTAAACATTTTGTTAAATTCCACCAACTAGTTTCTGCTTGTTTAATATTAGTAGTTAATACTGAAATGCTATTTAGCACTCATTACTAGGAAAGACTCAAAATATTCAAAACTATTTTTATACAAAACTATTTTTATACCACATCTTAAAGTGTGTATAAAATATTTAACAGGCATATAAATAATATATATAAAATATATGTAGTGCTGTTATTTTTCTCGGCTATTTATATATAAGGGTCAGTGGTGCATTATGGGTAGTCTATTTTGGCAGTTACTTTTACCGGAAGTCGCTTATTTGTTTATTTATTTATGTCAAATTATTTTGCTTGTTTTTTTGTTTGTTTTTTATAATTTTATTTTTATTTTTTATCTTATATATTTATTTTTTATTTTGGTCAGTGTTTTTTTGTTAACGTAGTAAAAATTTGTTTATATAGCTTATTGTTGGTAGTCTATTACGGCGGTCATTTACCGGAAGTCGGATGTTTGCTTATTTATTTGGGTCAAATTGTTTTGCTTGTTTTTATTTATTTTCATTTTTATTTTTTATCTTATATATTTGTTTATTTGTCATTGATTAAATCTATTTGTTGAATTTTGGGGTGGGATGTTGCATTATACTACACTATACCTCCATAATACCTGACGTTTATATATATATATATATATATATATGTGTATTACAAGTGCAGTTGAAATCATACATGGTGTTAAATAGTATGATATTCATATATTTGAAGTAAATCTGAATTGTAGCACTCTAAAAAAATGCCATCATGTCGTCAGCAAAATCCTATCTACTATGTTGACAACATCCAGTTCTTGAGAGTCAATAAAATAGTAAAAATAATGAACAAAGCAAAAATATTACCTTGGGACAGATGATAAAAAATTTTGACATGTATGAAAATTGGAAAAATATAATAAAAATTAAATATATAAAACTATATATATATATATATATATATATATATATATATATATATATATATATATATATATATATATATATATATATATATATATCCCATGACTACATGTACTGCAGCCACAGAAGTGGTGTTTCTTGATCTTGATAGCATGATGGAGCTCAAACCTCTCCAGGATGGTTTGTATTCAGAGTTTTCTTTCTCCTTGACTGGTTGCCACCCAAGGCTATAGAAGCCAGGCTGTTCTACTATTTACCCATAGTTGGGGGGAAAAGATAGATTCATAGCTTTTCCAAGGGTATTAGCACATAAGTGAATGTAATGATCTGACTGGAATTTGAACTCAGCTCTCCAACTCCTCAATCTGAGCCACTATCCATTACTACACTATACCTCCATAATATATATATATATATATATATATATATATATATATATATATATATATATATATATATATATATATATATATATATATATATTGTGTAATTGGGTAGCAATCTCTCTTTTATACAAGTTTCATTAAAAGTGGAGGTGGATTTATATTTATTTACAGAGTTACAAATTATATCACAATTTTGGTTGTGTCCACCTTCATTCCAATGTGAGTTCTTTATGGCTCTTCCTACCAACTTGAGTTCTTGCATCAGTAATGAAGGGATTCACAAACCAATGTGGCACTGTCATTTGTCGTAGATCAGAGAAGCGAGCTTTCATATCATTATGCAACTGCTTCAAATGATCAACATACACTGCAAGGTCATCATAAAGCGACTTGGTGGATATATTTGCTATGGAAGGAAACTGTGCAAACTCCCATCTCCCAAGGTTCCACCAGAACAGCTTTAGTTTCCTGTTTAATGCATTAATTGCCTCATTGCAGGAAAACAGGGTGGAGTCATTTCCTTGGAGCTTCTTGATCAGAATATTTAGCTTTTCAAAATAGAAAGACAAGTTGGTGAAAACTTACCTTAATTTAAACTTTAAATTATGAGTTTTAAATTTTAAGAAATTGAAAACAAAAAACAGCTATTTATGATCAGATGAAAAAATTACAATAAATAAATATTTATGTTAACAAAATGGTTTACATTGATTTCATATTTAAATTAATAATAAATTTTATATTTTATTTTAAATAATAATTATTAATTAAAAATACTCCATATATATAATTTGTGAGTCTTAAATTTTCTGTGGCCCTCATTTTTCAAATTTTACTTTGAGGCCCCTGAAAATATCTCATGGCTCCCAAGGGGTCCATAGGGCCCACATGGAGAAACCTTGATCTACAGGGATATTTGTAAATAATTTTTCTACATCAAGTGATGCTAAAATGCTTTGGTTCGGTTATGTTGTTTTAAGGGTTTGGAGAAATTTGTGAGTAGATTTTATACTATAATTGATTGGTAGATATGGGGTAATAATGTCATTGATGAATTTTGCTAACTGGTAAATAGGTGTTGGCATCTGTGAAATGATGGGTCATAGTGGGTATCCTGATTTATATATTTTTGTATTTCTAAATAGGTATCCTGGTTGGTAATCTCCAATAATTTTGTTGATTTTCAAGGATTCTACATCATCATTTCTTAATGTTATAAGTTAGTTGACATTGCATTTTTATTTAATTTTATGAGTTTAGACCAATCATCAATGTGTGTTGTAATTTTTTTATAATAATGCAATTTGTCCAAAGTTACATATGTATTAGCTTTATCCAGTCATTATCCCATATTATGGAAGCTGATAAAGTAATAAAACTCCATCCAAACCTCTGAGATCTTCTCAAGGTAGAAGGACTAAAAGATCACATTCCTCACAATAATTATAACAATATTCTAAGAAAACTGCTATAGAAGAATTAAGAAACAATTCTAATATCATCATCAGATGAGCTCATAAAGCTAATACATACATAATTATTTAATATTTTCACCCAAAGCAAAGCAAAAAAAGCTACGAAGACACAAGAGTTTCTGTGTGTGGAAGAATATGAGGAAAGAAAACATTATCAAGGAGAGAGAACAATAAAAGAACATTAATTAATAATATAGAAGATAACGACTGACATTGCATTTAAATTTTTAAAGATCAAAATTGGCTGGAAAGCAAGAAGCTGAAAGAGACTTCCAGAAGTGAGAAGTGCAAAATAATCTGTTAGCATAGAACTTATTGTTCCATCTAGCCATTTCTACTGTAAAATAATACACATATTTTATATATCAGCACCTGATGAATTGGAAAGCAATGAAACTTTGAGTCAATTTGCAATTATATATATATATATATATATATATATATATATATATATATTTTTGAATTGGACAAGGTCCGACAATTTATTTAAAGACATTTATAATATGTTTAACGTTCTTTTTATAGATATTTGTATCTATAAAAAAACGTTAAACATATTATAAATGTCTTTAAATATATATATATATATATATATATATATATATATATATATATATATATAAGTTTTGTTAAAACAACTGACCAATTTCTTTTTAGTCTTCAGCTAAAATAGAAATATCTACATCACGGACATATATTTTAGATTAAATTATATATAGATTATAAATTATATATATATGAAAAACACACATATATATGACAGGGTTACTTATGTATATATCAGCATTCATATCTAGAAAATGTGGATCCCAAACTCCTTAAAAAAATAATAACCTTGAACAACACCAGGAGTAGGACATTTTTTATGTTGATGTTAACCACAAATTCATATCAACATTTAGTTTCCTCTTTGTTCAAGCCTTAAATAAAAAATACAAAGAGGAAGGTGCTAGTAGATTCTTCCAGCAAGCAAACAAACTGAGAGTCAAAATGTAAAACTTTATCAGTTCACACAAAAGCAGACATAAATTTCCAATTTCCTTTAAATAATTAAATTTCATTCTGTAAGATGAAGACATATTTCATCACTCGACTCCAGAATCTGTTATTTAAAATTTGATGCATATTTTGGAATAAACTATTATTTAACTATGCTCATGTAAAATACTATTTAAAAGTATTTATTGTATTTTGTTGATTTATGCTAATGATTTTGAGAATGATAAATGAAAGAGAGATTGTAAAAGTCAATATGAAGTTAACATCATATTATGATTCTGTTTATTCCTTCAGTTAGTGAGCGCATATGCCATTACTTCAGATAAATAATGATTGCGGGTTTATATGCAAGAAAAAATATATCAAAGGTACTGTTTAGTTTAGGGGAAAGAAATGAGTTGATAATACTCTCATGTTCTTAATGTCTGCTTCAGTGAAATAGAAAACCTTATCAAGTTTTAATCTTTTCATTTGTACCCTCTTACTTCTTTAAATAATGACCTGCCTTCATATTTATAATTGTTATTATAATAAATCCTGTCTGAATTTCTGGGATGAGAATTTATCCAAGCTCAACATTGCTTAACTTTAGGGATCATACAAGAACCAATTTTTCAATGTGATATAGCCATATCCCAATTAATGATGTCCAGAAGTAATTAAAACCGCAGGTCGTATATGCTTATTAAAATTCTATAAGAACTTTTTTATTAATTTAAAAAAATATTTTATACAAATTTTTCTTTTCTTTCATTTAAAAAAAATTACAAAATCATTTTTTGGTGATCATGTTGGTCGTGTGTGAACAAGTTAAAAAAAATAACACAATAATAAAAATATTGAATTCTTCAGTTGGTAGGGCAGTACATGAAGAATCGAGATGGCAGCACTGTCCTCACCTTTGCCTACCAAAAGACGATTGTTATTTTTAAAACTGAATCCCTTGAACAAGTGTTTTAGTCATGGAACTCAAGTTGGTACCTTACATCTTGGAATAATGGTATTGAATATTGGTGCATTATTAATAGGGTCATAAAACATGCAAAGTGCATTTGGGCAGAAGCTGACCTCTGTTTACTGCAGCAAATAATACATTTCACTTGGGAGTGACACGGTGGTGGTAGTGGTAGTAGTAGTAGTAATCTTTATTAGCCATCAATAACTTATAAACTACCTTTAATTTTATTTTGAGCACATGACTGAGATTAGTTTCTAGAATGTTTGCTTGTATGATGACTGAATACATTGCAGAAGGTGCCATTATGCTGAAACAGAGTTTATACTTGTCTGCCTGCCAAATGGCATTCTTCTTTTTGTGACAGAAACGGATTTAAACAGAGTGAAATAAATTAAAAGTAGATTGATAGGGAGAAATATCCTTTTGGGAGTCTGTTTTTAGAAGCTGTTTGAGTGGAAGTCTGGTTTTAGAGATGAGTACTAATAAACAAGCCACAATCAGTATTTAACCATATACAACTTTACAATTAGAGAAAAAAATATTATCTTCATTTTAGTCGTTTCTTTCCATGTTCTTTGGTCTTCTTCAGATTTGTTTGGTCTTCATTGATATGGCTCCTCAATCCCTTGCAGGCCATTTAAAGACAGAAAATATTTTTAGACTGTGAGTAGACTGTAGACCTCATTGTCATTGGCATATTCATGACCTTTCAGCTCTGGCCTTCTTCAGGTGATTGAAATTTTGAACTGAACCCTTTATTTTCTCCACCCGGATAGATTATTCCAGTTCCACGTGCCATGCCTCTTCCAGGTGGCTCAGTTTAACTCAACACTCCAAGTTTTTGTTCACCTCTGCTGTATTGAACACACAACCCTCTGAGTCAAGTCACTGGATTCAACCAACACTTTTATCCACTGAGCCATGTGTCCTTGAGGACATCAGTGTATGAATTTTGGGGACTTATAAACTTGATGTCTCAGTGATCATTTTTTTACCAGAGCTCTTATTACAAGTTTGTTGTTATTATTGCTTTTGTCTTGTGAGTTCAATACCTGACTACAGCAGAGGTGAACAAAAAGTTGGATTGTTGAGTTAAAGGGAGATAACTGATACTGAAAGATCCAGAAGAGGTATGACACGTGGAACTAGAATAAACGATGAAATAAAGGGATCAGTTTAAATTTTCCAATCATCGGAAGAAGGCTGGAACATACAGCGGCTAAAACATCATGAATATGGCAACGAAGATGAGGACAATAGTCAGAGGAGTGTAAATAATGTAAATAATTACAATACCTCATCTCAGAAATATGGACAGATAAATTTGAATATTCATGAAAAAATCTATTTTTTTTTTCTTTTTACTCCTGCATGTAAACATCAAAGGATAAGCTATGATTCAAAAGTGTTTGATTACTGAAATTTATGAATTACTTGATCTCTATTGCAGTAAAAATCCAGCAATGACCATTTTCTTTTTATTGGAAGTCTATAAAGCAACTGAAATTTTTTAATGCTTGAAATAAATATTTAAAATCTTGCATAATTTAAAACCATGTCATCACTTTTATTGATTTGTCTTTGTTATGCAAAAGAAAGTTTGAACCTCCAGGGAAACTGGCATGACCACAAAAATATGCATCTTCATCTTCAACATTAAATCATTCCTGCTGTTTGGTTCTGACATGGTGAAAATGACCAAATTCTGGAGCAAAATTTACAGACATTTATTAATAAATGTCTGGGGTGCACCTTCAATATCAGGTGCCAAGATAAGAGCACCAATGAAGAAATGGGGTGAGAAACAAGGTAAGATCCAGTTATCAAGTAGATCTTATGTAGGAAGTGTTGAACAGTACACACTCTCAGGAAACCAGCATCACCTACCAAGTCCTATCCTGGAACCCACAAAGAAAAAGGCCAAGAAACACCTGGAGATATGACATTGAGAGCAACTTAAAGATAGAAAAAAGCAGTTAGACAGAATCAATGAAGAATGGGGAAAAAATGGTTACATTCAATGACTCTAAAAACAAACTGGTTACATTCTATCACCACCAATCAAACCCCAAACTACCACCAGTCACAGTAAACAGATGTCCCCTTGGGGAGGCCTTGAGGAGGATATTGGGCCTCAAACTCACACTCAACCTCAAGTGGAATTTCTACATAGAATCCATCGCTAAAGATGCAGGTAAAATGGTTGGCTCCCTGTACCACTCCAGTAAGTACCTGACTCCTCATGCTATCCTTCAGCTTTATAAGAGCCAGATCAGTACGGTTGCCATGTTTAGGCAGGAGCTGTCCAGAACTCACTTTCCAGTCTTGATAGCGTTCAAGAGTCTTCAAGTCCTTGTGGGAGAAGAATGATTTTCCACACTCCAACCTCTCTCTCACAAGCTGGACGTGGCAAGCTTCCCACTGCTCTATCACTACTACCTTGGAAAGTGCTCAAACTGCATCTCCTGGTTCCACCAAGTCTGACCCTCATAGCTAGGACCCACAATGCCACTTACATAGTAGCAAACCACCCATATTCCCACTGTATTCCATCAGTAAGTTCTACCCAAACAGCTTCTGCCCACAAACCACTGCCTTTTGGAAGAGACTCCCTAGATGATGTTTCCCCAATCACTACAATCTTAACCTGTTCAAGTCAACCATTATCTTCCCCTCCTATCCATATAAACTACCTCTTATTGTAGCCCTCTACCTCAAGTGGCACTCTGGCCTTGAACAGGGTGAACCTTACTGTAAAGAACCAAAAAAAGTCTGTTGTCTTCTGTCAGCACGCCCACATTTTTAAAAACAACCAGTAGAAAAAACTTAACCACCGATCTTTCTAAAACTGATTCAGGATATAAAAACAATGAAAAACAATCTCTTTGATGACGAGAATCAAAGTGTACTATCTCTCCCAGCAGCCAGTCTGTGGCTACAGCCATCAGCAGCAGTTCTAGCCAGCAATCATCATCTGCAGCTCCAGCCTGCAGCGACGATATGCAATAAACTGTTCTTTGCAAGACAATACCCTTCACCTATTAAAAAACTAAGCTTTTCAAGACAACACTTTTCAATGGCTACCAAAACTGTCCTCCTCGGGACAACAGACTTCTCACCCTCTAGATGAGCATGCAGAAATATTTTTTGCCTAGTGCACTGTAACTTTATTTTTGTTGATGTATTTTCTTTAATGAAAGTAAACTTAGCAATATATCTTTTTTCACTCAAATCTTCATTTTGCTTGTTGTTGCCTTCCATTATTCCATATCTGTTTGCAGGCTAACAGACTACCCCCACATAACACTATTGGGAGAAGTTCTGTAATTAAGTAATTCAATAATGGTATATATCTTTTGACTAGAATCTTCATATTTGATGGCTTGTTTTCTTCTTCAACCAATGTATTCTACAACATTCTTCGGGTGTCTGTTGCATCAGGTGGACTTCACTAAGCATAAATCTGGAGAACGCCAAAAATAGATTAAAAATACAACTGAAATAAAGATCATAATTTTGTCTAAGAACCAGAATCACCGATGAAGAATTCCAAATGAAGTCAGAATAATGAATAGAAAAGAACATCAGAAGATAAAGTGACTAAAAGAACCAGCACATATGCTAGGAACTAATAAGCTCCTTAGCCGGGCTAGCATAGAAATGAACAACCTTTAATTAACAAAGAATATTAGGCCAAAGCCTGAAAAATTCTACCACTTAATTATATTACATGAAGTGTAAAAGTCATATACTCTAGTTCAGTTGAAGAGGCAGACAGTCAACATTAGTTTTAAGCACATGAACTCATGGATAAAAGATAATCTAGTTATATGACAGTTGTGAGCTCAATACTTGGCACTGATACAAAAAATATATATATTCTGGTTCAAAGGAAGAGACACAAAATATAACAAAAAAGAACTAACAAAATTGGATTAATTAATATGAGATACCATCTCTTATTAAGAATGGAATATGTACAATCTATCCCTGTATATTAAATAAAGTGTTTGCTTTGAAATCCCCAGAAAGCACTTCTCACTTGTAGAACTCTCTTCATCTTCTAGCTTTCCTGTCAACTTTGATTTTCAAAAGTTTAAATGCAATATCAATCGTTATCTTCTGTCTTCTTAATTCCTGTTCTTTTATTGTTCTCTCTCTTTAATAAATACTTTTCTTTTTCTATTTTTTAATACTCAATAACTCCTTGAAACTTAGTGGCTTTATTGCCTTGCTTGTTTAGAAATGATAAAAAATGATGATTTTCTAAGCATAGTTTAGATGTGGCACAAGGCCGAAAGTATGGGGAATATAGTGGGGATCAGACTCACTATGCAGTCATAAATGATCTAGCAGGGCAAGCTTGCTAACCATTACATCACATCAAAGCGCCTAAAAAAAACAAAAAAACACAGATACCTGCAGACAGCCATAAGGTATAATGGCTGAAATGATGGAGAATTCAATCAAATTCACTAATGAAAATTATAATAAAAAAAGAAGTGTGGTATTATCTTATTCATATATGATCATCAAAAGAACACTTCTGACCACCTCTTTTCTAATTCCAGTGTTGACCAATGAAGGTTTTTATTGGCCAACTTCTTGATCTTTTCCCATATTTCTAATGCATAACTTCTTGTATACTTCTTCAAAGATTACATCCATAAGCCTTGCTGTGCTTAACACACCAGTTCTCGTAATCCTTGCGATCTTCTTCACTGGGCATGTTTCATTTTCAGTTGACATTTAACAATGTTCTCAAATGCTGGGTGTAATGTACCATCATGGTTAAACAATGTTCAAACGTAAAAGAAGCACTAGACGTCTGGACATTGGAAGTTATTATCTTAAACATTGACACATTGTTCAATAAAGCTTCATGACAATAAAACATGACTATGAAAATAAATTGCCAAAGTTCTAGTAAATAACACAATTTTTTTATCATTTCACCTCAAGCATGGTAATAAAGCAATCTTAGAGAATATAAGAAAAAACACTATAAAGTAAAGAGAATAATAATTTAATCATTTCACCACAAGCAAGGCAATAAAGCCAATCAGACGCAAGAGGTTACTGAGTGTTTAAGAAAATGCAATAAAAGAATTTAGAAGACAGAAAATAATGAGTGATATTGCATTTAAATTTTTGAGCATCAAAGTTGACTGTAGAGTTCTACAAGAAAGAAATATGAGAAAAGTAACAGGATGCACAGGTGTTCTGTGCCTTAAACAAACAGAGTGCACAGGTGTCCTAAGCAGAAGGAAATGTGTACTTATATGGGCACATGCCAGAAGTGGCATGGCCACACAAAGTTGTGTTGGTGTTCAAATGTTATAATACTAGTTCAATTCTTGATCTGGACAGAGAGGCTGGCTAAAGGTTCACTGAAGATTTGTCTCTGTCAATTCCTGCATGCATAATCCCTGTGAATCTCCCTCACTCTACACATTTGCTGCAACTTGAACAATATATATATATATATATATATATATATATATATATATATATATATATATATATATATATGTATATATATATATATATATATATAAATATAAAAGCATGAAACAGACTGTCGCCTCTAAGTGTTGACTTCTATGTTCACTTTTATATTTACACACACTCTATCTCTGATATTGAGCACTTTATCCCATAAATATAGCACACTTTAAGACTATATTTCTTCATTCATATATATATATATATATATATATATATGTTCATCACCTCATTTCTGCTCAGCTGCAATATACTACACCATAGGGGAAAGTTCATGAGAAAAATTACCCTGAAAGCATTTATACAAAAGACACAAGTAATCTACAGGGTGTGATGGGTAAATAAATTGTTGCCATTTTAATTTTTTAATTTGGTGCATGTATGTTGTTTGTTTTTGATTCTGTTGACTAAACAGTATAGTAGGGTCAGTTGGGCACCATCTTTAGTATTTCAAGATATTGTTGTGTAATTTTGGTAGATATATCAGTTAAAAAAAGAGATATCAGTGTTATTTTCATTTTTGTGCAATTTCGACGACAATTTATCCATCGCACCATGTATGTTACAGTGGTGGGAGAGTGACTGAATCTGAGATTCCAAGTCAGGACCAATAAAATTTAGATTCTTCTTCGGATTTTATCAAGGATCTCTAAATATATAACAGCAGCACTAGACCAGTTGTGGCAGCGATATTCAATACAAGGACAAGTGAATATTTAAGATAGATTCTGTTGGAAAAAATTGTCTAGCATGACACAGTGAACCAATTTTCTTGGCTGCAGACCTAACAATTGATTGAATATAATCTTTCTACTTCATGCCAGCAGAAAACATTAGTCTGAGGAAGTGCAATATTCAAATAGTACTATCTTTTTAAACATTACAAAATTGTATCAAATGGTTTATCAATGATTAACTGAGGACACCAAAATCTGAAGATGCATACAAAAAGCTAAGAAAAATATTATAATTCCTCCTGTTAAAAGTTTAGCAAGTTATTATTTTTAGGGAGAATGGTACATATGCTCATACTTCCTGAGGATGACCTTTGGGATCAGATGGAAGAAAAAACAAGGAAGTCGATTTTGATTGGCTGAACAAGTGTGAGAATGACAGATAGAAAAAGGTTTTCCAGTGAGTTGTTTCTTAACCATTGAACAATGTAGACATGTTTCCTTTTGTTATCTGGAACTGCTCCCCAGTGGGGTGAGAGAGAGACCCCACTGGATAGTTAGAAAATGTATACGTTGACGTTAGTAAAAATCAAATTCCTTATGTTGAAGTTCTTTTCTCTCTGGATTCAAAACAACTAGCAATCACCAGCTGAAAGGGAAGAAGGCAACTTTATTAATAAATCAACGCCATTGTCCAAGACCACTGAGGCAGAAAAAATTGGATTAAGGTAGCAGAAATGTGATTCTACAGAAGGATACTGAGAATATTCATGGACTGAACATGTTAGTAATGAGGAAGTTTAAGGGTAAATGGAAACAAAAAGGACACTCATACTTAGAGTCAGAAAGAGACAGTTGAAACTACTTGTGCACATAATAAGGAAATAGTGCTTGGGTAATTTCACACTCACAGGTCTTACTGAAGGCAAGAGGGACAGAGGAAAGCAGTGAATAACATACTTATCTGGTTTACACTATTTACATTATTCGGACTATTGCTCTCATCTTTGTTGCCATATTTATCACAATGTTTTGGCCGTTGTACGCTCTGGCCTTCTTCAGGTGGTTGGAATGTCGAACTGAACTCTTTATTTCACTCGCTGGGATAGATTGTTCTAGTTCCACATGTCATGTTTAATGGATGTCAGTTATCAATTATCTCCTGTTAATTCACCTCTCCAAATTCTCCACTGTCTTTCTTTTCTTACACTTCCCACCAGGTATTGAACTCACAACTCTTTGGGTTCTGTCACTGGATCTAACCAGCACTTTTATCCACTGTGTTATGAAGAAGGCTGGAGCATACAATGGCTGAAACATTGTGATAAATATGGCAACAAAGATGAGGACAATAGTGCAAATAATGTAAATAGAATGCATAATACCTCATCTCAGAAATATAGACAGATATCTGGTCTAGTGCTCCAGCTATATATTTCAAAACTCTCAACAAAATCCAAAGAAGGGTCTGTAATGTTATCAGTCCTGATCTGGCATCTTGATTTCAGTCACTTTCCCACCACAATGACATGGCTTCCCTTTGCTTTTCTATAAATATTTTCATGGCAGTTTTTTAATAAGTTCTAATTGGTACTTCGACTGCATGAATTTAAGTGTACTAGTAGATTCACTATTACGTCTCATCATTTTACTGTTGAAATAGCGACATGTAACTGTAAGTCCTATTCTAATAGTTTATTCCTTAAACTTTTCTAGCTTCCCAGCCACCTACAATCTTCAAAAATTTAAATGCAACATTATATCCGATCTTCTGTCTTCCTGGAACCTGTTCTTTTATTGTTCTTTCTCCTCACTAAAATTTTTCATTTTTTATCCTAGTAAAATCTTGCATTTTAATGGCATCATTTTGTTTGGGGTTAAATAATTTAAAAAAAACTAATGAGTTGGCAGAACAGGGATTACGAGAGATAGCAAGAAGACAAAACTTACTAAGAGTTGCAAAGGACATGAAGTTGTGGAGAAAGATGGCTGCCCACATTTTGAAGGGAAAAAGCAGATGGAGGAAGAAGATAAAATGACAAGGAAGGAAGGCTCTTTTCAAATACAAACAGGCATTTAAAATGGAATTTCAAACTTCTCAGCTCTCATTTAATTTCTCTAGTAAATACAATTAGGAAAAAGTGCCTCAAATACACAAAAATGCTAAATTGAAGTCAACCCACGATTCTCAAAAGAGATACTTTCACCTTGAAAGACAGAGACAAATTCATTATTAAATAGTAGATATCCTGTAAATGCTCGATTTAGCACTCTTTTCCCAAGGAATTTAAAATAAGCACCCTCTTGAATAAGCAATCCAGGGGAACAAAACGAATATATTTGAGAAACAAAAGATGTAGATAAAGATGCTGAGGATGATGATGATGATGTTGATTTTGAAGTTAAAAGTATCTGTGTTAAAAGTGAAAGGTTATTGTTGTTTTTATGCTGCCTTATGTTTTTATAATAGTGTAAATAAAAGATGAAAATGACTAAAAATAAGTGCCCCTTTTGAATGAGTGCTCTATGTCCACTTTAAGAAACACACAAATTCATTATTAAATGGTAGATATACTATGAATGCTCAATTTAAATTAGTATCATTTCTTTCCAAGGAATTTAAAATAAGCACCATTCTTAAATAAGTGCTCAAAACAGCTGTATTCAAAAACATTTTTCTCCCTGTGGAATATCTCACCTTCAGTTTCACTGTCAAACACACGTTGAGACTTTCTCAGTTTAGTTCAAACTAACACAAGCAGAAATTAAACCACGGTATGGGGCAAAGCTGACCAGTCAGTGAAAAAGTGAGGAACATGCTTGTAGGATCATGATATATCCATAAATCTGATTTTATTAAAACTTTTAAAGGAGGATCTACAATATAATCATCATGGCATCTCAGCTTCAGTCAGTTTCTAACTAACATGACTGACTTTTCTACAAATATTTTCATGACTACTCTGACCAGCCTTTTTCCATGTTGCTCTGACTACATGAATTTAAGCATGATACTAGATTGGCATCTAGGTCCCACACTTTTACCGTTGAAATAGCTAAATGCAACCACCACTTCTAATCCAACAGTTTCTTTTCTTGCACTTCCCACCTGTGGAACCCACTTCCATTTATTTCTCACCAAGAAGGATACTTATTTTAAATTCCTTGTGGAAATGTTTTTTCAAAAAGGTATTGCCAGTAATTTTTATTCTATTTTGTTTTTTTTTATACGACAATGTATTGCTGGTAATTTTTTCTAATATATTTTTTATATTTTCAAGTTTTCACAACAGCAACAGCATTTAACAGGTGGTTCAAAGCTCCCCAAAACCTCCCTGTCAGAGGCCTTGCTGCCAGATGTAGTTTATTGTCATACCCAGGACAAAGCAATTTGGAAAGAATTAGAGAAGTTGCTCTGTGAGCTACCTGTTATAAAGTTGAATAATCATGATAAGGAATTCCAGTAGGCAACCAAGTTTTTCCATGACTTTCCGAAGTTCTAGTAAGTTAATTATTGTAGTTGAGTAAAGCTTAGTCTCATCTGGATTTCTCTCAACATTGGTCTGAATGGGAATGTACCAAATTTCCACCTTATCTTTTGTCTGCCAGGACAAAGAATCAGACAGAGTGAGAAGAGACAGAGGATAGTATAATTGACATAAGCAGACAACTGTTGGTAGGGCTATTATACATCTGCATGAATATTAACAATGATAAAAAGATGCCTCTCCCAGTTTTGATACTTCTTTTATAACACCCTACAATGCCTCACTGCCAGCTAGTCAGTGTTCAGCTTTTTATATGCTGTATATAGGCAATCATGTATATATGCTGTATATAGGCAATCAGCACATAGACAATCATGGCTTGCAAAAATTTCTTGTTGCTTATAGCTCTTAATTAATGTTGCCTTTTTGTTATTTCTATTAAACTTAAATGTTTTTCTGTTTACTCCCAACTAATTTCAGACCACCTTGCTTATTTAACAATGAATAACAATTGCAAAACAAGATACATTTGGCATACCAACATTTCCATTTCTGGTAGCATAAATTACAAGGTGTAATAGTACCAGCCACTTGCTTAGTATTGGTGTTATGATGTTGGTTTGGGGTTTGTAGAGACAAACGACAAATAACACGTAACAATAAAAAGGGTTTTATTGGTTGGTAAAAGGTACAGAAATCGCCTGAGTAGTCAATAACTAGCTCAGCCAGGAACGTCTCTCGCTGTCTTTCGACGTGCCACTATATAAAGTCTTTGCTAGCAGACAAGTTCATCTTCAAGAGGGGTGGTAGGTTTCCGACACAACAATTAGCTATACAGTAGTCATTTTCATTTTTCTACACCAAAATAACTTTACTGTAGTTTCTCTCCACATAAAAAGTGTCAAAAAGTCTACAAGAACTTATTCATCAAATTGAACTGTAAAGAATATCTTTGATAACACAAAACTGATTCCTCCAGCAGCAATAACAATTCCAGACATGCAGAAGAGTGCAGAGAATGGTAAAATGTACAAGGTTTGTGCTAAAATGAGGAAATTCAATATTTCCCAGAGTGTCCAGCTTTGAAAAGTTCAGGTCAAGAATCAATTCCTTTGCACTCATCTAGTTCTGTATTTGATCTCTGTCCAGATGTAATTCTCAAAGCCCACACTAGAAGATTTCGACTTAATTCGTCATAAATAAAAGACGATACTTACAATGTGATTCAGGAAAGGCCTCATGGCTAGTTCATTTAATAAGGACTTTGCATTGTTAAACCAACTTATAAAAATGCTAAAATCTCAGGAAATGAATTATAGATATAGGGAAAAGTCTGACAAGTACAACTACTTTGGTTTAGAGAAAAAAACAGGACATAGTCAGCATTTCAAAACAATTTCACAAAATTATCAAGTCCTCTGAGAGTTTCTATCTGAATTTCTTGGGCGTGGAGTATCATCCTATTATACTTGTGCCTGTCCATCCCTTTGTTAGTTTGCCCAACTATTACACCGTGTCAATACCTAAAACATAATGGACTATTCCATTTTGAGCCCATGAAAAGGCAGGAAAAAACACTACTTGATTTCAGTGAGAAAATGAAACAAAAAAAGAAAGAAGTGAAGATAAAAGTGGAGAGATAGAATCAAATCAAGCCGATAACAACACTTTGATGTCATCCAAAAGGCCAAGTTAAAAAAAAGCTTGGATACCCCACATTCAATTTGGCCTTGTGCCACATCTGAGCATGTGAGGCAGTTGGTAGATATCCAGTAGTTGAAGATTCATCTCCAGTTGTGCTGGTCAAACTCTCTGCCTCTGAGGATCAACAGGTGAAGCTGTTGATGGGCAGAGTCTCATCTCAGCAAACAGCTACCCGACCTCGTTTTATACAGGGTCTATGGGGAATTTTTGGCCAAGCCTACAGACTCGGATGCCACACATTGAATTCAGCCTAGTGCCACATCTGACCGTGTGGGGCAGTTAGTAGTTATCCTGCAGTTGGAGATTGTGGAATTCACTTAAGATACTTCTAGCAGTTGACTACTTCTTCTACGCGATGCTGGCGGATCTTATATGTGTTGTTCTTATCCTGAGTATTATCGTTCATTACCAACCTTTGTGTGATTATTCTATTCAGCAACCTTCCCTAGGTTACAACACAATGGATGGTAAATGTTTCCTGAATCAAAATGGCTAATCTCAGCATATATTAAATAATTGCAAATTATAAGTTATTGTTTTACAAAGTTTTACATCTGCCATGTTTTTTTTTGCACAAAAACATTCAAAAATTATAAAATATTAACTCTTTAATAAATAATTCCATATCCAAGACAGATTTGTTTTTGACTTATGAAGCTTCTGCAGATTATTTAAATGCAGAAAATATAGAAAAGAGTACTGAACTGTTATGTGATATCTGCCCTCATATATAGCAGTGAATGCTGAATAATCTCCTCAAAGATGTAGAAGAAAGTGAAAGCAACAGAAATGTAGTTCCATAGAATGATGCTGAGGATACCATGGACCAAACATGTGAGCAAGGTCAAGGTTTTAGAGAAAATGGAAACAAAAAGGAAATATCAGGAAGAGGCAGTTGAAATTTCTGGGGCACATAATGTGAAAGAAAGGCTTTGAAAATTTGACACAAATTGAGGGCAAGAGGGACATAGGAAAATAGTGCAGAACATACTTGATGATCATAAGTAAATGGATGGCCGAACAAGTTTTATTATGAGCAACAAAGGACAGAAACTTATAGAGAGCCATAATTACTAACATCCTGAGAGGACATGGTACATAAAGAAGAAGGATTTACTAATACAAGTCCTACTAATTAACCCATAGCTGGAGGGAGAAGAGGTGGATTCATACCATTTCCCAAAGATTTTTTTAATTGATTGATTCCTTTTCTACAGGTTATTTAAAGCCAGAAAATATTTTTAGATTTTAAAAATTTTCTTTATTGAAATAATAATACAAATCTTACTAATTAACCCATGCTTGGTGGGGAGAATAGGTGGGTTCATATCTTTCCCAAGGGTACTTGCACATAAGTGAATATAACGAACCTGACTGGAATTGGAACTTGGCCACTATCCATTGCACCACCTGCACATCCAAGCTTACAGCATCCTTTATTCACAAGCAGTCACCCATCTAGGTACTGACCAGGCTTAATGTTGCTTAACTTCAGTGATTGTATGAGAAAAAAAAAAGTTTCCAAAATTATAAAATATAAACTGTTTAATAAATAATCCCATATCCAAGATTGATTTGTTTTTTTACACCTTATGAAGCCTTTGCAGGTTATGTAAAGCCAGAAAATATTCATTGATTGTAAGAATTTTTTAAGATAATAATGATTTACCAATCCAAATCCTACTAATTAACCCATAGCTGGGAGTGAAGAAATATATTCATATGTTTCTCCAAGAGTATTTGCACCTAAGTGAATATAACAAATCTGACTGGAATTGGAACTCAGCACTCCTTTTTTCAATTCCACGCTGTTATCCATTACACCACCAACACATCTAAGTTTACAGGATCTCATATTCCCAAGTGGTCACCCATCTAGGTAATGACTAGGTTTGACATTGTTTAACTTCAACTTTTACAAAAATAAAAAAGATTATGAGCTTGAAATTTGAATAACCAGGCAATACCAGATAACATTGCTAGTCATTAACTCATCCCCTGCTATAATTGTACATGTTATGAAGCAGACATTATTGATTCCCTAATGTACGTGTAACAGCAATGAGATTTTAATCATCTCTGAAAAGTCCAGATTAATTCCCAGATTGGGAAGTAATATTAAATGTGTTTTATTTCAGACTTTTGAGCTCAAATGAAATATTACAAATAATATATCTAGGCATTTACAAAATTACTTCCATGATCAGTACAAAATATAAAGAAACACTGCAGTAAATTAACCAGGAAAAGGACTTGAATATAAAATCTGATTCACAATTCTGCAGATGTTTGTCAAATGCATAATGGCTAGAAAACATTATAAAAAAACATTAAGAAAAAAAGGAGTAATCTTTAACCTTCATACTCGCAAAAAAAAAAGAAGGAAAAGTGATTCAAAAGGACAGATTTTCCCTTGACACCAATATTATTTTCCATTCGTCTCGAAAAGGACCTTCAATCAGTTGTGAACTGGGGCAGGAATTGGCTGGTTAACTTTAATGCCTCCAAAACAAAACTGCTCTCTATTAATCACCACAAAGATCCTTCCCTGCATCCCATTTGAATGTCTTGAAGCTCAACTTCTTGAGAGCTCCTCTCTGTGGTTGTTTGGTCTCATGCTGTCTGCTGACATGAAATGGAACAAATACATTGAGTCAATTGCTTCATCCACCGCAAGGAAAGTTGGCTCCCTGTGCCGGGCCAGGAAATTTTTCTCCCCAGAATTGATCCTCCAAATTTACAAATCAACCATCCACCGTTGCATGGAGTATTGCTGCCATATATGGTCTGGAGCCCCTTCTGTTTGCCTCAGGTTCTTGATAAGATCCAGAGACAGGTGTGCAATGTAATTGGCCCTGATCTGGCTTCTCGTCTGCAGTCTCTCTCTCACAGATGCGCCGTCGCCTCTCTTTGTCTCTTTTACAAATACTTCCATGGTACTTGCTCCAATGAGCTGCTATCGCTGGTTCCCAGGCTCCATGAATTCAAGGCATCCCATTCCCACCCTTTCACTGTTGAAACTGTTAAATGTAGACATCTCTTTTACTCCAATAGCTTCATATCTCGCACCTCACGCCGGTGGAACTCCCTTCCGTATTCCTGTTTCCCTGACAACTATAATCTCCAACTATTCAAATGTAACGTCAATCGACATCTCCAGTTGCATTGATCTATCCACTATCCTTCTCTACATCCTTTCCTCTATCACTACTATCTGCTCTTGCTCCAAATCCCCTGTAACCCCTTGCATGCTAGTGGCTTTCAGCCTTGTCTGGGGTGAAAAGCTTAAAAAAAAAACAAAAAAAAAAACAAACTGCCATCACTTTTTGGCAATGTTTATTGTTTTAAAAAGTGATTAGTAGAATTTGAAAAATATGAAAGTGAATTTATACATTTATTTGTTCTTGAGAATTGATAACAAAAATAATATACACTATTTATTTATTTATTTATTAGATTTTCATACACAGGATGGAATAAGTAAATCTGCAACTCCCATTGCAGATTTACTTATTCCATCCAGTGTATGACAATAAACTACATCGAGCATCAAGGCCTCGGACTGAGAGGCTTTGAGGGGCGTGGAACCGCCTCTTAATTGCTGCTATTCCCAGGTCCACCCTGACTCACAGGACAGATAGAGAGCAAGAGGGACAGAGGGAAACAATGCATAACAGACTTAGTGAGCTTGATGATGGAACAGGGCTTCAGAGGAATAACAGAAAGACAAAATCTATTAAGAGACAGGAAGTTGTGGAGAGCCATGATTGCCTACATTCTGATGCTTACAGCATATAAAGAAGCCTGACTCATCAAGTAACAGTTAAGTGAAAAAGCAAATGTTCATATGTTCTCGATATAGGCAACTTACAAAGTCACCATTAATTGTTCAGCCGATGTTATTATAGCAGAAAGAAAGGTCAAGCATAGATCAAGATATTTGCATTATACCAACATCAACCAACTCCCATTGCAGGTTTTACAAGTACATGATATTGTTTCATATCAGCAAAAGCTGAATTTATTCATAACTATACTCTATGACAGGAGTGGCCAAACCATGGCTCACAAGACACATGCCGCTCTTTGACCTTTAATATGCAGTTTGGTGTTGAGCTCCTTTTCTCATCCCAATTAATATAAAAGGTAAATTCCCGTAGTTCATTACTGTATTAAATATGCACAATATAGTTTTGAAAACATTTGGTATATATACATAAATATATATATATATATATATATCTTGACCGTGGTTTGAAAAATGAAAACATATAAATACATACTTGTAACAAATTATTTCTTTTTTAACAGTTAAAATATTTCATCCTTGAAAATGGCTAAATCTATAGCCAAAAGTGCTCAGATTAAAATAATATTTGGACAGTTTTTATATAATTTATCATCTGAAAAGAAAAAAATTATTAAATCACATGAGAAATTGTATAAAAAAACTAAATCAAAGCACCTTGCCTGTCATATTCAATGAAATGTGCATGAAAGAAGGATTGTTGCCTAAATACACAAATTTTATATATATATATATATATATATGTGTGTGTGTGTGTGTGTGTGTGTGTGTGTGTGTGTGTGCTTTGGGATTAATGAAACCAATACAAATAAACAGTTTTAAAAACAGCATATGTGAATAAATATACTTGCATTTTTTATATTTATATAAAAATTTTGTAACAAAATATGTATGTAAAAAAACATATGTGTAAATTTTTTCATATCTTGTATCTCTCAAATATCTGAACTTTATCATATGTGGCTCTTACATTAAGCAAGTGCGGTCACCCCTACTCTATGATAAATTAGCTATGAGATGACAGTACTTTGAACAGCTACTATGAAGTAATAGCGAACACACTTGTCTTGCAAGTCATTATTAGTTTGTTCTTTCCTCATTGTATTTTTCAATGAACATGGCCTTGTGCCAAAGTTGGTTTCGCTCAACAAATAACTACAAGCTGACGGCATATTTAATATTAATATTTAATTATCCGTCTGGTAAAAACAAGATCCCCTGAGTATAGCGTGTAAAACTAATATTTATAATTAGCCTGGCAAAAAGCTGTGCATGCAAGCATTATAGAATTCATTGCAGGTGCTATATGTAAAGTAAGAGGCAATCATGAATACATTCCATAATTAGAAAAATAAATAAATAAAAAGGTTACTGTCAGTATTTTGCACATGCATATCTGTTGATCTGTTCAATATATGTAGCCAGATATTTACAGAGTGACTTGTAAATTACAACCACCTTCAGGAATCTTTGAAAACAAAATCTAGAATTAGCCATAACACACAAAAGAAATTGCAATGTAAAAGAATATAAAACCTGATGAAGGCCAGAGAAGATATTGGTCAAAATGCAGTGATACAAGCAACAATGATGAGAACATCAGTTCTGATAACTTATAGAATACTGAAACTACTTTTATACTGAATTCAAGTTGACTAACTAATAAATATCTACATGGTGACCACATGGGAAATTAAGCAACACCAAGCCTGTTCAGTACCTTGGGAATACCAGGTGCTGTAAGCTTGGATGTGCATCTATTATACAATAGATAATGGCTTGGAATTGGGAATTGCAGAGCCGAGTTCCAATTCTAGTTGGGTTCATTATATTCACTTACGTGCAAATACCCTTGGGAAAGATATGAATCCATCTTTTCTTCCACTCAGCCATGGGTTAATTAGTAAGGCTTGTATCACTAAATCATTATTATCTCAAAAAAAAAATTCTTACAAATCTAAAAATATTTCCTGGCTTCAAATAACCTATAAATGGTTGATAAGCTGTTGAAAATGAATCAATCAATAAAAACAACCCCTGGGAAAGGTATGAATCCACCTCTTCTCCCTCCAGCTATGAGATAATTAGTAGCACTTGTATCAGTAAATCATTCTTCTTCTTTATGTAGCAATCATGGCTCTTCCCAATTTCCTGTCCTTTGTTCATCATAATAAATTCTGTCTTTTCATTATTTCTCCTAAAATTGGTTCTGCCATCCAATTAAGGTCATCAAGTATGTTATGCACTGTTTTCCTATGTCCTTCTTGCCCTCAATCTGTCCTTTGAGTATCAGATTTTCCCTTCCTCATTTGAACAGCTACTATGAAGTAATAGTGAACACACTTGTCTTGCAAGTAATTATTAGTTAGTTCTTTCCTCATTGTATTTTTCAATGAACATGGCCTTGTGCCAAAGTTGGTTTCGCTCAACAAATAACTACAACTCAGAAATACTCAATAACTCAGAAATTTCAAATCCATTAGGGTTTGTTATATTCAGGTATTCACTTATGTCTAAATACCCTTGAGAAAGGTATGAATCCACTTCTTCTCCCCCAGCTATGGGTTAATTAGTAGAACGTGTATCAGTAAATGATTATTATCTCGAAAATATTCTTACAATCCAAAAATATCTTCTGGCTTTAAATAACCTGAAAAAGATTGATAGCCATAAAAAACAAATCAGTCCATGATCTACATGAACCCTTTATTTCATCTATGTTTCTGCTGACCATGTCTAGTGATATCTCATCTACTTTTTTTATATACTGCATCCCTTCAGGATGGGAGCAATCATGTCTCTCCACAGCTTCATATTTGTTTTCTTTCCCTTGCAGTCATTGTTTTGTCATCCATTTGCACAAGCTCATTAGGTAGGTTACTCAGTATTTTCCTCTTCCCCACTTGCCTTCAATATATCCTGTGAATGTCAAATTCTCCAAGCCTGTTTTCCTTATTATGTGTCCTAAAAATTTCAACTGTCTCTTTTTAATCCTAAGCAAAAGTGTCCTTATTTACTCCCATTTTCCTTAAAACTTTGCCATTGCTCACATGATTTGTCTGTGGTATTCTCGGCATTCTTCTGTAGAAACATATTTCTGTTGCCTCAAGATTTTCTTCATCTGTAAAAAATTATCCAACTGCCATTTTAGAAGGACTAGAAGCTTTTGGAAGACATCTTTTTCTGTTCTTATGCTCTTTCAGATTCCTGTATCACATTTTCTATTGTTTGTCAAAACACTTTCCAGATATTTAAGTTTCTGTACTTGTTTGATTTTGACATCTCCAATATGTAGCTTGTATCTTGAGTTGTCCATCTTGCTAATGACCATACATTCTTTCAATTGATGGTTAGTCCTTTCTTCTTGCTTTCTTTTACTTCCTTGTTTAGAAGTTAAAACACTTCCCAGATATTTCTCCAGTTTGTAGCTTGTATCTTGAGTTGTCCATCTTAACAACCATAAATTCTATCTTCTTACAATTTATGAATAGTTCTTTCTTCTCTCAAATTTAATACATTATCGCTAAAGTTTACCTCTTTTTGCTGAATTTACCTTGCTAACAGATCTTAAATTTTAACACTATCACAAAAAAAATGCACTAATGGGTTTTTCAGGTTACCTCCTCATAATTTTCGAAACTGCTACTAGGAGACACTCTCAGGACTATAAATACTCTGCGATAATTTTTTATCACTCTCTTCTCACCTTATTTGCTTGTCGTTAACATGTAACCGCTCGTGGAGAACACGCTTCCATTTTGGGAAATGCATGAACAATACATACACACACATACATACGCATGTACGTATGAACATTCACTCACTACACATACTTTGGACAAAAATGTTTGTCACATCCATTTGACACACACATCTGTATTTTTGTCATTTATAATCCTTTTTTGTTAATACATTATCATTTGTTTGTACATATATATCAGTTTTTGTCGTTTACATTTATTTACATAGACTCATATCCTGAGTCTACCATGTTTGTTGTGAACATTTCAGGAGACACACATATTTATCTCTCAATGCATATACTGGCCCGCAACAGTATCCTAGATAAGCAGAAGTTAATTAAACCAAAGAAGGCATGAAAATAATTATTAAATCCAGTGCGTTGCCCTAAACTGTGTGTTTAGAAGAAAAATTTTATATAATAAATTTCAATAATCAAATTAAATTATTAAACAAGAGAAATGAATTAATGGGTAAATGCAGACATTTTAATATATAATATAAAGTATTTACTTTGCAACTTAAATACTAATATAAAATAATAAACACAGAGAAACTAATATAATTTAAATAATAATATAACATAATATAATAAACAGAAAAGAAGGTAATATAATTTAAATAATATAACATAATATAATAAACTCAATACAAAGATATACATAAAATCAATCAAAGATATACATACAAACAAAAATAACAATGAAAAATAAAAATTACAAAATATACAATTGAAAAACAATTACGCTTATGAATTACAAAATTTTGGAGGGTTAAGAGGTAATTTTTAATCCATTTCAGTGTCTTAAGATTTAATTTTAAATGTTCAAAATTATTTTTTTAATGTTATGTAGAAATATTTCTTGATAATATTGTACATTATTTCATTAAATATGTTAAATTTTGTTAAAGGTCCTTTTTAAAAAAAAAATCACTGCAATACCTAATTTTAAAATTAAACGAAAAGTATTTAAATTTAAATTTCATGCAATAGTGTTGGTGTTATTTCAAAGAAGAAAGGTTGAACTTTATCTTAAAAGAACAGGTGGGTAATTAAAATAATTTAAATTTAAACAATATTAATTTAGTTTACATCAAAATTACAAATTTTCACTTTTCCAGTCATCAATCAACACCACTTTCTGTCATTATAAGAAACTTATTTAAACATTTTTTTAAAATTAGAATAAAATTGTCTACGTCTTGATAAAACAGAAACTGTTAATTTGATGAATTATGAACAAGATTAAACTAAAATTACTTACATTTTCTTAAAAATACAGTGGTAAAAAAAACTCTTTTTTGTGTGGGGGTCCTTTCCTTTCTCTCTACCTTTGTGATTAGCCAGCATAATAGACTGCATGGACTTGTTCCCAAGTCACTCTTCACCACTCATACATACATATATATATATATATATATATATATATATATATATATATATATATATATATATATATATATATATATACACACACACAGGGTAATTGAAAATTAACTCCCCATTTTAAAATACTTATAATTTATTTATTAACTATAATTTTTACAAGAAATCAATATGAGAGAATAGTGTTTAGCATAAGGTTTTATTTCAAATTTCATACGGGCACCAAATTTCACTACTAGCTTCTTGAGCCACCCAGGTATCATGTCAACTGATTTCACCAGGAACTCTTGTGGTATGGCAGAAATAATTTATTGTATTCACCTTTCAAGTTCTTCCAAAGTCTTGCTTTGGTATAGCAGACTTGCTCCTTTAATCAACCTCAAAGAAAAAAGTCACAGGGTGTTAAGTTAGGACTCCTAGTTGGCCATTCATGCATAAAATAGCAAGTTACTTTTCAATCACCCTGTGTGTACATATATATATATATATATATATATATATATATATATATATATATATATGAGGAGAGAGAGAGAAAGGAGGTTTGATATTACCATATTTCACAGCATATTAGGCGCACTTATTTTTATTAAAAATATCTTTTAAAAATCCCCTGTGTCTTATATACCATATATAAGTTTAAAATTTGTGATAGTCGGACGAAATTAGCGACCTGGCAACTCCTATTAGCTTAGACTTAAACATGAAGAAACAATGGAACACATGGATGGCAATGCTTGATTACTACCTAACATTTACAGGAAGAATAAAAAGACCCAGCATTGCACAAGTCTGCAAATGGTTGAAGCAAGCTTGGGATAGTATTAGACCAGAAATTGTTGTGAAATCTTTTAAAAAGTGTGGCATTAGCAATACTCTCAACGGAACGCAAGATGACACATTATTTAACGACAATGATCATAGTATTGAAAATGAGTATCAGAGTTTTGATAACGAAGATGATAGATTTTATGGATTTGAAGATGAATAAAATTTTAATGGTAACTGTAATATTTTGCTCAATTGTAATAATTGCTTGGTTTTTATTTTGTTTTCTTACCTTTGGATATAATGAAGTTTTTATAGGCACATGTTCTTTTTTCGTAGTATTTCTCATTTAACTGTATCATGGCTTGTTTAACCAAAATAATACGTCATAAATATAGCCTAAACTGTACCATTTACTAATAATTTTACTAATTTTTTCTTGATTTTTCCTGCTGAAATTGGGGTGTGTCTCATACATCCATGTGTTTTATATGCTGTCAAATACAGCATTTCAGCATTTTTTCAATGTTTCAAACGAAATTTTCCTGTTTCTTAATACTTTATTTAGCTTTTGGAAGGCAACTTTTGCTATTCCAATGCACCTTCAGAATTCTGTTATCACATTTTTCATTGCCTGTTAAAATACGTCTCAGACAGTTAAATTTCTATATTTACTTTATTTTTTCATCTCCAATTTGTAGCTTGTATCTTTGGTTGTCCCTCTTGTAATGACCGTACATTCTGTCTTCTTACAATTGATAGTCATTTCTTTCTCTTGTTTTACCTTGTAGCTGCAGTTTCGTTTTTTTTCTGTGTCTGATTTCAGTAACTGGCATTTGCATATTTTATGTTGTTAAGGGTGTACCCACCAATAATAAATCCTGGTAAGTACTTTTCTTGACTTCAATTTAGAGTACTTATGCTGCAATACAGATTGACTAAACAGAAACATTGTCACTCTCTATTATAATAATGATAGTAGCATTTCAAGAACATCTCTGTAGATATCTTTATTTTATGTCTGCTTCTGACCATTAAAGGAGAAACCTTGTTTCTCTAGTGCAAATACGATTTCTTTTTTTGTTCTCCAAGAGCAATTTATTCCAATATATATCACCAAATAGATACACACAAAAAAAAATCATATTTATAGTCCTCATGTCATGTACTCTATTACGCATATAAGTGCAAATACACACACACACACATATATGTACTTTATCTAAATTTTTAGGTGAAATACTTAGATTAATCTAATCAAACATTCGATAGAATCTGCAAATTGAACAAGTTTCTCTGAGTAAAAAAAACTGTTTTGGATAGTTAAAAAGCAAAACAAAAATGCAGTAATGTTATTAGGATTTTAGGAAGGAAGGAAGGAAGGAAGGAAGGAAGGGGAGAGAGAGGCAGGAAGGAAAAAAGGAAGAAAGGAAGGAAGGAAGGGGAGAAAGAGGAAGGAAGGATGAAGGAAGGGGAAACAGAGAAAGAAAGAAGGCAGGAAGGAGAGAGATAGCACAAAGGGGGAGAGAGAGAAAGAAAGAGATAGAGAGAGGGGGAGAAAGAAAGAGATAGAGAAGGAAGAGGGGAAAGAAAGAAAGAAAGAAAGAAAGAAAGGAAGAAAGAAAGAAAGAAGGAAGGAAGGAAGGTATCCAATCAAAGAGTGAAATAAAAATTTAGTCAATATTTAATTTGAATAAAGCGTTTATTTCATGTTTCATCTCTTTTTTACTTATTTAAAATGTCTCCCTTTCTCACATTTCTCAGAACTAGGCCCTTTAACCTCCACCTACTTGAGTCTTAGGAGCAAACAATGAAGAGGGCTAGACTATCAGTGGAAGTTATAAGAGTAAAAGAGACAGAAATCCAGGAATTATATTTGATTGGATTGGTCAAAGCGGTCAGAATTCTAACAGTTCTACTGCTGGTAAATTGAAAAGAAAGGAACCATGGGTTAAGGACACAGGTATCAGTTTCCCTCCAGCTCTCTTTTCTGCCATGTAATTACCTGTTCTTCACTCTCATCATTTTTTTTTGCAAACCACATCCTATTTTTGAATAACTTAGATTTTAAGCTGAACTTGGAAAGTTTTATTCTTGAATAATGAAACCAGTGTGTTTTACTTATCAGAAGAGTTGGAATTTTCTTCTTAAAATTGAAAAAACAAATTATTTACATTTTTTTTTATTATTAGTTATTTTTATATTATTATTATTATTATATTATTATATTACATATATTATTATTATTGTATTACATATATCATATTATTATTATGTATTATTATTATTTTTTATTATGAGTAATTATTTTTATTATATTATTATTATATATCATTATTATTTTTATTATTAGTTATTTCTATATTATTATTATTATTATTTTATTATTATTATTATTATTATTATTTTATTATTATTATTATTATTATTATTATTATATTATCTATGGTTAGAAATGACATCATGACATTTTCCACTGACCAATGAAAAAAATAAAACAAAAAAACACAATCATATTTTACATAGATAAAGCCCTTTGTAAGGTGTGGGCTGTATTCATGAGAACAATTTTTTGTATTTCTTTAAGGCATGGGCTTCCAGGAATCCCTTAATTTATCTACTGGAATCTTTTCCAACCAATCCGGGGGCTCCAACTACAACAGGGATTGTTGATGTTCCGATGTGCCACATTTTTGAGATTTCGATTTCAAGGTCCTTGTATTTTGATAGCTTATTATTATTATTATTATTATTATTATTATTATTATTATTATTATTATATATTATTATTATTATTTATTAGCAGTTATTATTATTACAGTTATTATTTTCTTTATTATCCTTTTTTATTTCGTGTTTTTGTTACGTTAATTAAAATTCTTCAACCTTCCAAACTCAATAGGCATAAAGTATAATAACAAAAAAATAAATTCAGTGGTACTGGATGAAAATGAACAGCATCAGATAATCAACAATTGAAAATCCTATCAACTATGTTTATAGCGCCTTTGCCGTTTTTCTTCATTTGTCTAAAATAATGATTATTTCCAGAAAGCAAAATAGTTTTTCAATTTTTATATTCATTTCCATCCATGGAAACTTTTCTTTATTCACATTCTCAAAGATAACAAATTTTGTTTAGATTTTATTTATTCATGCATATATAAACTCACCAAAATCCCAAAAGATATATCTTGTTTGTTTATTACAGGTTAGATAGAAAGTACAAAGCCAACTGCAGTCAGGATCATAGTTATTGTAAATTTCACAAAACTCTGCATACAGTTTTGAATTCAAAGTTATATTTCTCTGAGACTGGTTGCCAACCAAGACTGAAGAACCCAGTCTGTCCTACTACTTAACCCATAGATAGGGGGAGAAGAGAGAAATGAATTCATACTTTTCCTAAGGGTGTATGTCTGTAAATATAACAAACTCAACTGGAATTCAAACTTGGCTATCTGATACCACATTCCAAACTGCAATCTATTACATCACCTCTACTTCCTAGGATGTGCAGGTGGCTAATCTTATATTGGTATTCCAAAGATGTCTTGCAATGGAGAAATTGTTAATGAGCTTATCTAACAGATCTCTAGTGAGCTTAAACATCATTGAATACTCTGCACCGTAGTGAGCTTGAACATCATCGAATGTTGTTGTGAGCTTGAATATCACTAAATGCCCTAAGAAAGACTCGTGGTCTTGTGCTTTACTATTTTATTATGTAACTAAAAAATACCAAAAGCATGAATTAAGGCCAATAATGGACCTTTGTTCTAAGAGAAATTGATCTGTGGTGGCCCAAATATGTACTGGGCACACCCTAAGAGATACCAAAGTAGGCTTTGCACTGACTGTCACACCAAAGCATCAAAATAGCCAGGTGCTTCAGAGAGTTGGCCTGGAAGTTGACCTCATAGCTATCAGAGGCAGAATCCCACCTCACGGGATGTGAAGTAGCTGCCCCTGATAGGTTAACAGAAGATCAACCCAGCTGAGATTAGAATGTGTATGTGTGGCATGACAAGAAATTATATATCAATGAGTTTCTCACGTCCTAGTAAGAAGATTCATGTTCAAAGAAATTCCCCAAAGCTGCACACCCTCACACTGATATAAATTAATGAAGGGAATAAACAATAATTTTACATATGAAAGATTTTATCTTATTAGTCATTACAGCAATAATGTTATACATTCAGCTGTATCAATGTTCCAACAATAATGCATTATTTAACAATAATATATCTTCTTGGAGTCTATTGACAAGTCATAGATTTTAAAATGAAATAAAAAAAAAATATAAATTTATTCTCATCAGACAAAAAAGGAATAGGAATACATTTCGCAACATCCATATTCATGAATAAAAAAGAACAAGTTTCAACCTCGAATTTTAAACCTTTAATTTTCCTAATTGAAATGACTGTAATTTTTTACATTTCTGAAACCTGAAATCTTCTATTAACTGAATTTCATCAAAATCAGTTAAGTCCACAAACTTGTTATTAAGTTCAGATATATATATTTAGGTAGCATATCTTCATTCAAACATGTCTCATTGAATAATATAGACATATTGTGTCTATTTTTATATTGACCATTTCCAGTTCTCTAATCAGATACTTGATGTTAAGATGAAATTCATCAAGTAAGGTGCCATAGTTTTCTTTTAATCCAAGTACTTTCAATCTTTTCCAAGATCATCTTCAGAGTAAATTACAAAGACAAACTTATTGTAACTGCAATAAAATATGTACTGCAACAATATGCTACAACACAAAAATAATAAACAAAAAACTCAAATTCTTCAGGCCCTCTATATCAAAATCAACCAATTAATATTCAACAAAATTTATTATGAGTTTGGCAGCAACCTATTGAGCTGCATATAACAAACATTTAATGCCATTTTGCATTTCTACCAATCAGCTCCCTTATATTGAAATGCATGTTTTACAAAAAAAGTCCCATAGCTACAACAGATAAATTAAAATTTTTAAAATAACTATAACAGAGCACATTTCTGCATTCTTTTTAAAAATCACCATCACAACAGAATGCAGATTTTATCACAGTTACAAGTTTGACTTTGTAATTTAACCCTAAGAATGATTTTAATAAAGACTGAAAGAATGTTAAATATAAAAATTCAAAAAAAATTTTTTTAAATATTTAGAAAAAACCTACAGTGCCTTCCTTAATGAATTTCATCTTAATATCAAGAAACTGATTAGAGAACTGGAAAGGATCAGTTTCTCACTCAACTGCACCCCACATATAATAATCATGGGGTTGCAGATGTAATGGGTGATATGGGTACAGAAATTTTCTAACAGCCATGACTGGATTCTTCCACTTGAGTCCTGTTGTCAGACATAGGGTCTACCAGCAACAACCGTCAAAGATGATGTTTTGTTAACGTCACATAGTAATCTTCTATGTCTACCAATTTCCGGTCAGCTCCCTTATATTGAAATGCATGTTTTACAAAAAAGTCCCATAGCTACAACAGATAAATTAAAATTTTTAAAATAACTATAACAGAACACATTTCTGCATTCTTTTTAAAAATCACCGTCACAACAGAATGCAGATTTTATCACAGTTACAAGTTTGACTTTGTAATTTAACCCTAAGAATGATTTTAATAAAGACTGAACGAATGTTAAATATAAAAATTCAAAAAAAATTTTTTTAAATATTTAGAAAAAACCTACAGTGCCTTCCTTAATGAATTTCATCTTAATATCAAGAAACTGATTAGAGAACTGGAAAGGATCAGTTTCTCACTCAACTGTGCCCCACATATAATAATCATGGGGTTGCAGATGTAATGGGTGATATGGGTACAGAAATTTTCTAACAGCCATGACTGGATTCTTCCGCTTGAGTCCTGTTGTCAGACATAGGGTCTACCAGCAACAACCGTCAAAGATGATGTTTTGTTAACGTCACATAGTAATCTTCTATGTCAAAATAACAAGATATCATCTTTGACGGTGGATATCTTTGTTTGATGTCTGTATAAGCACTCTGAGGATGGTTCATGTAAGCCAAAAGCATAGGACCAACTTAATAAAAAGTATCCAAATGTTGGACAATATATTTGTATATATATATATATATTTATGTATATATATATATATATATTTTAAGATATTTCTATGTTTATACATTCTTTTTATACATATGAATATTTAAGTAAATGCTCTGTTTATAATAAACAGTATTAAACAGAATGTCTGAGAAATTTTCATAGAATTTTTCCTATCTACAAAATGAAAGTCATCAACTCCTTTGGAGAAAGAATGTAAAATATTTTTGGAATTTCTATTTCAAGATCACTGAGTACTTTTAGCCTAATCATAAAATGATAGAAATATAGAAATATTAAAAGATACTACTGCCAACAAAAAATACCAATTAGAAATATTAATTATTTGAATAGAAGCATTCATCAGTAAAGCATATTCAATTTGAAAAAGTCATCAATGAATGACTTTCTTTTGGTGTGGCATTTTAGGCAGAATTCTGTTACATAAAAACATAAGAGAATATCAAAATCATCTTTCTTTCATAACTTATTAGTAAATTGATTTTATTAATTAAATTATCTGATTAAAGCATTAATGGAGTTTAATTAATTGAAGTTTTTGGGATTACCTTTTATTCTTCGTGTCTTAATTGAAGTTGAAAAAATTCAGAAAGATTTGTTCTGGCTGACAATAATGGAAATCAAATGCTAGAATTGTCACTGACATCAAAATGTCAGCTTTTAGCTACAAACCAAGAAGACATGACACCAAAAATAAAAATAGAAAGACGGTGAGGTGTGGAA
The DNA here is from genome assembly GCA_964036315.1 of Acanthosepion esculentum. Lineage (NCBI taxonomy): Eukaryota > Metazoa > Mollusca > Cephalopoda > Sepiida > Sepiidae > Acanthosepion > Acanthosepion esculentum. Next base: position 55,513,128 of record OZ038502.1, read on the forward strand.
GGGAATAAACACAATGTCTTTGGTTTTGTTAAGCCATATTATAACGTGAAAACTAATTTATTTATTTTATTTAAAAAAATAATGATTAAACCAGCTTATGGTTTTGATTAAATTTAATACAAGCTTGTTTTTAAGAGTGTGCAATATTATCAAACCATAAATTTGCAAGCTTAAAATTGCAAAAAAATATCTTACCTTCTTAAAAAACAGAATAAGTACAACAGGCACCTACAGACAGAACAGAACAAAAGCAATTTACTTAATTGGGACTCAAACGAGGAAACACTTTTACATTATTTACATTGTTCAAACTGTTGTCTTCATCTTTATTGCCATATTCACAACATTTCATAATTGGAATTTTGAACTGAACCCTTTATTTTGTCCACCAGGGCATATTGCTCTAGTTTCACATGCCATGCCTCTTTTGGATGTCTCGGTTATCTCTCTTTAACTCAACTTACCAAGTTTTTGTTCACCACTGCAGCAGCCAGGTATTGAACTCACAACACTCACAATCCATCTAGATAAAATGCTACAATACCTCATCTCAGAAATATAGACAGATAATGGAAGAAACACTTGTGCTTAAAAATAGTATTAATCTGATCTGACAACCAGTGGCAGACTGACCCACTGGGATACTGGGAAATTTCCTGGTAAGCCCAAAAGTGATTTTCATTTTTAGTATAAAATTATTAAAATGTTCTAGTATTTGTATGATGCATGCATTAACATATATAAATAAAACAATACTGAATAGATATAACATCTAAAACCTTTAATTTTATTTGTTTCCTTTGACTAAATTTTGAGATTAAGTGGGTCCTTTTGTCTGGGCCCTTTTACAAATTTTCTCTGGTAGAAATTTTGACCCAGTTATTGACACTAATAGGCATTGGACTCCAGGAAAGATGGATGGATGGAGTTTTTGTCAGTATCAAACTTATAAATATAAAATTTATTTCTCAGTGTAAACTATTTAAAAGGGTACAGACAAGAGACAAAAAGGTAACTGAATATTTGGATCGTTTGTGTGTGTATGTTTGTTTTTTTTTACCCTACCACCTTATTTCTTTTCTGCTTCTACACATGAGCCACACTCACCAATCATATCACATTTTGTAAAATCTTTTCCAGGTGAAATCGATTTAGAGAACAGAGGTGGTACTAAAAAATTGAAAAATTAGATTAAGTCCAGAAAATGCAAAACATGTATAAATATCATTTGTTTTCTAAAATTTAATAACTATATAATAAAAATTTAATAACTATATAATAAAAATTTAATAACTATATAATAAAAATCTGATTAAAGGTGATAACATATTTTTATAAACAACCTTTGTCTATATAATTTAACTTTATCATTTAACTTTCATATTCATTTAAGTAATATCTGAAGATAACTTGTGCATACACATATTCTGCTTATTAATTATTAGACATACCTTGTTAAATTTTAATTTTTTTTTAATCAAGTTCAGCCCAAGCAAGGCAATAAAGCCACTAAGGCACAAGGGGGTTACTGGGTGGGGAAGAACTAGAAAACAGAAACATTACTAAGGAGTTAGAAAAATAGAAGAGTAATCAGGAAGACAGTAGATAGTGATTGACAGTGCATTTAAATTTTTGAAGATCAAAGTTGGCTGGAAAACATGGAGCCGGAAGAGAATTCCACAATTGAGAAGTGCAAGAAAAGAAATTGTTAGCATAGAATTTACAGTTACATCTAGCCAACTCAACTTTGAATGTATAAGATCTTGACACTTGTCTAGTACTGCACTTAAATTCATAAAGTTTCGGTACCATAGTGAAGAAAACAATAGAAGAGTAATCTTGAAGACAGTAGAAAGCAATTGACATTGCATTTAAATTTCTGAAGATCAAAGTTGGCCAGAAAGTGGGGAGTCGGAAGAGAATTCCACAGCCAAGAAATACAAGAAAAGAAACTGTTAGCATAGAAAATACAGTTACATCTAGCCAAATCAATTGTAAATTGATGAGACCTCAATGCTAGTCTAGTACTGCACTTAAATTCATAAAGTCTAGGTACCATAGTGAAGATCTCATCCGAACAATTACCATGAAAGTATTTATAGAAAAGGCACAGGGTGGTAACTTTGTGATGGTGGGAAAGTGACTGAAGATGAGATGCCAGGTGAGGACTAATATTATTGCTGATTCTTCTTTGCATTTTATAACTGAATCATTTTATGATTACGAATGTCAGAATAGTGATTAGATATAAAAGTATCACATGTTTTATGGTTAAATGATTTATCCACTTGTATATTTGAAAATGGCTGATAATAAAAGGTATAGACATTTGGGGGTGGGAGTTGAACCATTTTTGACTTCCAAGAAAAAAAAAATTAGCAGAAAAATTAGCTTTATTAAAACTTTGGTTAACAATGACCTGTTCACTGTTCCACAAATGGTATGAATTAAATCCTAAACAGTATTAACTCATTAAAGCCGAATGTGTAGTAATGGAATAGTGGCTCAGAACAAGAAATTGACAAACTAACTTCAAATTCCGGTCAAACATGTTACATTCTTGGAAAAGGCATGACTTCATCTCTGCTCTCCCTAGCTATGGGTTAAAAAGTAGAGAAGACTGAACTCTCTAGCCATGGTTAGCAACCAGTCTAGTAGGATAACTCTTAATTCAAAACTTTATATAGCCCTGTTGGAATATGCTATACAACCATGGGAAAGATTATGGTGTTAACTAATTGCAGTATGGGTAAGAGCTACAAAAGACAGAAAATTGTGGAGAGCCATGATTGCCTATGTCCTGCAGGGAAACGGCACATAAAAGAAGATTGATTTGTTCTTTACAGCTCATCAACCTTTTTGCAGATTATTTAAAGCCAGAAAATATTTTTAGATTGATAGAATTTTTAGGAGATTATAATGATATAAGTAAAATGATTTACTGATACAAGTCCTAGAAAAGTGAAGTCAAAGAGATTTTTTGATGAGGTGATTCACATGGATTTGATTTTGGTGGACAATTCTGTGCAACGGAGAAGCCCATGCACTTGGGCAGAAGCACCTCCTTCACAGATTAAAGGGGATTGACATAGACGAGATCTGGTAAATCTGGTTGCATCAGGATGCCAGATGTTTGGTCTGTCAAGGCTCACCTTGGTTATGCCAGTCCAACTGGCGCTACTCTCTTCCACTGGTTTGAACATTGAGATTGTGTAGATCTTTGCCTATTCCATCATTGGAGTCTTCAGAGTGGGTTGTGCTCGAACTTGCCACCATGGGTGGCGCTTCAGTTGTGAAAACACCAAACAGCTTTACTCTTGTGATTGATGGGACACGCAAACCTTACTCCATGACAAGTAAACGACCATCAGAGAGATGTGGACTCAATGATCTTGACTGTTAATGAGGTAGATAAGTAAGAAGATAGGTTAGAACCTAATAAGGAATAAATTCACTAATGAATAAATAAAATAGATTCACACCCTTTTAAATAGTTTACACTGAGAAATAAATTTTATATTTATAAGTTTGATACTGACAAAAACTCCATCCATCCATTTTTCCTGGAGTCCAATGCCTATTAGTGTCAATAACATTCTGGATAAACACTCTTTAATGGGTTATCCATAGTTGTTAAAATCTATCATGTTATTGTTTTACTGACAGGGTATATCTGCCCTATATCTAACCATCTTTATACAGCTTCAGATGGCTGGATTTTGAATTCAGAGTTGTTGTTCTGTGTTTGCCAACAACAGCAAGAAGCCAGTCTCCCTGCCATTCAGCCTATAGATGGAGGACTGACAAAAATTACTACTCCAAAAATACTCAACTGCGAAAGAATCAAAGATAAAATCAATAACGGAAAAGCTAAATTTGCAGATTTCTATAAATTACCACAGTTAGTAAAATTTTATATTAAAGACTTAGAAAAACAATAAATCACTGGAATCAATTGCAGCCCTTGAGTTTGCTTTCCCCTGGCTCCTACAAACATTCTATATTGCATAGTGACACACTCTTAAAGTTATAAAACTAGTTTGTGTACCATTATAATATCACTTTCACATACTTAAATATAGTATGTTTTAAATACACACCAAACATACTTAAACTTTATCAGTAACAGTGAAAAAGCAAAAACAACATCTAGGGAAAAAAAGTGTTAAAAAATTATTTCTGAAATGAAAATTACAACTTTCTACAAAGTAACATTTCTTGCATATTTTTGGGGGCAAATTCTTCAATGACATTGTCAAAAACTATTCATCTGTCAATTGTCGCTCTATAGACAGTTGATAAGCCAATATATATGCCATAGTTTAAGTTACTCAAAATTGAAAAGATCCTTCAAGTGTGAGTAATGTCCCAATATTAAAATCACTTTTATTTCAATACAGCCTATACAAGTCTTATAGCCTACGACAGACACAAAAGTACCACCCTATAAAAGTGCTACCCTTCTTCCCCCCTGCTCCTCTAGTTATTCCACTGACTGGAATTATGGAAATTCCACTCCATGTTGAAAATTAAACTTGTCCATTACATTGCTGTTCTTTTTTCACTTTGCCTATATCTTCTCATTTTCTTCCTTATTCATTCTAATCTTCATTGCTTAACTATGTTTTATCTAAATGTTATGCAAACATGAATTAGTTTTATATATGAAAAAGGAATAAAGATTGCATATATTTTCTATTGCACACACTCTTATCTCTCCATAAAGAATTTTAATGTATCCCAATTTTTATGCCTTTCCATTTCTACCTAGCTTCGGTCTCCAGCCAACATTTATTATTTTGTCTCCATTCATAGCGCTTCTCTGTACAAATAAAAAATATTTATCCTATCACTTCTGATAGTTTTGTTTCATTTTACTTTAGTTTTCTTCCTTCAACTTTTCCTTTTCCCCATTGTTTTCTTTCATTCACTTCTTCCATCATTTGTCTGTGCATTGAATATTGCTTTCACATCTGGTCTGCTGCTCCTGCTTATACATATCTCCAGATTCTTGACAAAATCCAAAGGTGAGTTTGTAATGCTATCAGTCCTGACCTGGCATTTTGACTTCAGTCACTTTCCCACCACTGAGATGTAGCTTCTCTCTGTCTTTTGTATAAATATTTTCATGGCAATTGTTCTGATGAGCTTTTCTCTTTAGTGCATCAGCTGCAAAAATTTATGCATACTACTAGATTGGCAGTTAGGTCTCATCATTTTTCCATGACAAGGAACTCTAACAATGTAATGCTAAGTTATATTCTAGTAGTTTTTTTCCCTCACTTTTCACTTGTGGAACGCTCTTCCACTTTCTTGCTTTCCTATCGACTATGATCTTCAAAAATGTAAATTAAACATCAGTCACCAACTTCTGTTTCCATGAATGCTGTTCTTTTAATGTCCTTTCTACTCAGTAATGCTTTCTCATTTTATTTTATTCTTAGTAACCCCTGTGTCTTAGTGGAATTATCACCTTGTTTGGGGTGAAATGATTAAAAAAAATCCTTTCTACTTAATATTATCATGTAAGATTTTCATTTAGAAAGAATTATTGATTTCCATTCTGACAAGTCAGTGATCAGGCAGATACTACAGTTTAATTTGATTGATTTCTTCTTTGTCTATATATAGTTTATCAACCCTTCATTGGTTATTTAAACTCGAAGCTTATTTTGGATGGTAAGATTAATTCTGTTTTTTGTGAGTGAATCTTGCATTAACAATTTTTTAAAATAAGAATATTTTTTCCAGACACGAGTGCTACTGTCGCAGTTAGCTCCTCCTCATTTCCTTAATTCTTCAACAGGGGTCTCTCTCCCACGAGTATAAATACTGGCTGACCTTTCGCCTCTTCCTCTTTTTACGGCTTACGCACACGTGCGGCCAGCTGTCTCGACTCTGACTTCGGGCCGCAACCGCGTGCGTGAGGCGAGGTAAAAAAAAAACTTTCTCCTTTTTTTTTTTTTTTTTTTTTTTTACTTATTCCAATATGTGACCTCTCACACAAACAGCGTTTCCCATATTCTGGGAACACGCTAAAAATAATATACGCATTCGTACGGACACTCAACACACTCACCATAACTTCTCCATACAACACTCTGTAACCCTTCATGTCATTGTAATTTGTTATTAATATATATTTGTTTGCATACATGTATATCGGTCTTGTTTGTTTCTTTATCTTCTTTGGACTCCATTAAAGTCCAACATTCCTATGTAGCTGGACCGGCCAGCGGAAGTCTTAACCCAGAGATATCTCCTCATCCGTCACACACTTCACACGCCGGTCCACTACACTACTATTTAACTATTCAGCTGGGGGAGTAGATAGCTTCACACCTTTCCCATTTGCATGTAAGAGAATATAACAAATTCAACTGGAATTTGAACTCTTCTCTCTGATTTTTCATTCCAATCCACTATCCATTACACCACTTGCACATCCACACTAAACTTTGATCCAAGGTTGAAAAGTGTAATAGTTGTATATACAAAAAAGCTGAATAATAGTATACATTAGTATAAAAAAAATCAATATTTTGGGGATGTTCTAGCTGGTTGAAATAATAAAATACTTAAGAAAGGAATTAAATACTATTATCATAAATGAAATACTATTGTCAGATTTGAATTGGATTTGAAAAAGTTTAATATGAGTGCTAGAGTTCATTCATAACATTAAAAAGGGTCATAGTACATGCATTTGATGGTGAGACCAATACATTGTCTCATACATGGTCAATAAATTTATTTATCAGACTTCACACTTGTTCAGCAGTGACTGCAACAGAGCATGTCACCATGGTATATCTTGGTAGTGAAACAATGAAAGCAATTGTTTTGATTCAGTCAGTCAGTTATGTGCCATGCATGATACACATGTAGGCAATCATGTATCTTTCGATACATAACTGATGAGGCAGATTTTTTCCTGCAGTAGGTTGCCATTTCTTTCTGCGGTAGACCATTTGCCATCCAAGGCTATAGAACCTGGTCTGTCCTGCTATTTACCCATAGCTGGTGGGGAAAAGAGGAGGATTCATACCTTTCCCAAGGATATTAGCACATAAGTGAACGTAAAGGATTCGACTGGAATTTGAACTCAGCTCTCCAATTCCTCAATCCGAGCCACTATGATTTGATTACATGTGATTAGATATTTTTTGCATCAATAGATCCTCTTGAGATTATTATCTAGTGATCAATAAATTTGCTGATTTTAAAAAAAATATAATAAAAAATTATTTCATTATTTACATTCATACTAATACTTTGTTGTTATTATGACAATGCTTCAGCTGTTCTACTATCTGGCCTTCTTCAGGTTTCTGAAAAGAGAATGGCAGGGGAATACAGTCAAGTCTAACAGCAGCAGCAGAATCTGCAGCAAATAGCAAAGAAGAACATTAGGTTCAAGTCTCCTAATTCTAGGAGCAGGATTGTAAATTATAGATTTGTAAATGTGCAAGATACTTAACAACAGGAAAAGATAGTTGAAATTTCTAGGGCACATAATGAGGAAAGAAGGCTTGGAAAATTTGATACTCACAGGACAGATTGAATGCAAAAGTGACAGAGGAAAGCAATGCATAACCTATATAGTGGATTGATGGCAGAGCAAAGTTTAGGAGAGATAACAAAAAGACAAAATTTATTAAAAGGTACAAAAATCAGAAAAAGGTGGAGAGTCATTATCACCATTTCCACATAGAAGAAAAAGATTCTCATCCCAGAATTTCAGACAAAAATATTAAGCATTTTCTGTGGCTATTATTTCCTGAGATTACTACATTGTTTTCATTGAAATAGATCATGTTTTTAACACCAAATTTCAAATAGATAGATGCAAACAGTGTTATATTCTATTGTAACGGGAATTTTTATAATCTACTTGTATTAATAAGAGATTATTTTAAAGTCAATCAAAACTCCATCTTTCAGGAGAAAATATGAAGAAATCTAGTTTTGATAAAACAATAAATTGTGTACATGAAACTGATAGAATCTATCGGAGAAGAGAAAGAGAAAAATCCGTGAGAAAATAAGCATAGTTTATTAGAGGTTGATTTCATCGCACCCAACATCTTGGAGAAGAGAGACAACAGAGGGGATGCAGCTATTTGCTTATCGTTCTTCATATTATTTATTTATCTATCTAGCTAATAATCAATTTTTGCGAGTAGAAGGGCGGGGCTTGGAGGACACTTGTCATCACACAACATTTGTGCTACCCTAAAGACTTTCTCAGAGTGGAGAACAAGGATGAAATTAAAGATCTATCTACCTCTATTATCCCTCAAGACCTGCATACAAGATTGATCTGTTGGTATATCTGAGAAGAGAGAACTCATGTTACACTTCATTAATGCTATTTCAATATCCTTCTTCCTCTCGGGGAGAAATGAAGTGCAAAACCCCTACTCCATTTCAGCTCTTTGAACATGGTAATCATAGAGGTAATATTAAACACACATATCTACTAGGTATCGTGATTATAATAGTAATGGCAATATTAGCTGTTTCCTTATAAGGAAACATTCAGCATTCATTGAACAAGCAGCTTATATTACTGTTGCTTAAAATTTATAAAATGTTTCTCTTAAAACAATTTTTCAGGAAAATAGATTTCTTAGATCCAGTAGCTGTTATTGCTCTTTCCACTATTGACAGGTTTTCTTTCTTAACATTTTTTTTGAATTAGTGTGGAATGTCGACATCTTGATTTAGCCATTATTTTCTCTTCAAGTTACACATGATATCCATTTTAGCTGTTGCTGCTAGTACTCAAGTGATGTGATTTTTGTTATTTGGCACAGTCCTTTGTTTGGACTTCTGAACCACCAGTTGGAGAAGTGTTTAGAACGTTCGTTTTCAGATCATGATACCAGGGTTCGAATCTCATCATGGTCGATTTGTTATCAGACTGACTGGAGGGGTCAATCCCAGTGTGTGGCACATTTGGGAAGTGCCTGAAAACCATACCACAGGTTGACCTAAGCCTTGTAAGTGAAATTGGGTAGACGGAAACCTTGGATGCCGTCGATAGCTGTGCTATCACAAAGTCACAAGTCAACATGGCTGAGGAATTGAGCATGCTGGCCTTGTTCAGATTGTTGATCATACTAGATAACACACTTTCTCCAAGAAACTTTAACTAAGGTCTGCTCAGCATAGTTGCAGTATAAACCACAAGTTGGCTGTGTGGGTGTTGAACAAACACAAATGTGCCTGAGCAAGCGTCTGCAATAGGGATTGGTTAACCGCCCTAATAGACGGGTACAACTCAAATACAGGTGGCCAGCTATACATATACCACCAGTTTACAAATTTCAAAGAAGTGTGATCTTCACCAAGACACATAGGCTTCACACACTCAGACATTTTTTTAACCATTGGTCTTACAAAGCAGCTGTATGCAGCAGACAATTTATATTTTTCGAAACAGGTTTGGCACCATGACATCCATATGAAAGTCTCAATCTGACAAAGCTATTTAAATGCATAACTCGAGTTGTCATGGTTAATGTTTTGATTTTGTAGCAGTTTGCAGTGTTGGGTGAAACTACCTCTAGAACAGCCTATTCTATGTTCAATTTCCTTATCTCCTGTACTGTATTTGTTATAACTGATGCATATACCAAGATATTTGAAATGTTTGGCATTCACTAATTCATCATGCTGAATTTTACCAATCTTGAAATAGACTGTTCAAAATTTATTACTGAGGAATAAACAGACTACATGTCTGAGTTCATTGATGGGTTGGCATCATGAATCCTCCTCTGAGAGAAATACATTGCAAAGAGAAATTTACTTCACCCTTTGACTGTCTGTTTCCTGACATTTGCTGTCACAAGGCATGTAACAGAGAGTAATTTGTCACTGATCATTAGAGTGTCTCCAACGGCCTTACTGTTTGGGTTAAGGAACGGAGTAAATGTTCAGCTAGCTACCTAGTTTTATGATGATAACCTCTTCTTGAGGTAACGTCATAAAATTCATTTACTATCTGTACAACCGACACAAGACCCAAGAGCCACTCAAGGTAGAAGGTTGCTAAATGAGGACATTGTAAGGGCATACAGGGAGGGAGCAAGAGGTGCATATTATGAGTATGTGTAACATTTGAAGAGGTGAAGTGGTTAAGATTGTAGAGATCAGAGAAGCATCCTCTCAGGAGTGCATTCCACAATGCAACAGTTGTAGGCAAGAAGCTGTCGGAGTAGAACTGAAATCATTGAAATAGCCTAATTGGAATCAGAGCACATTATATAAAAAGTGTAAGGCTTTTAAAATTATGTGTACATGAAATTTAGGTACATATTTCTCAGAAAATAAAAATCTATATAAAAATAAGCTTTTCTCAAACATTAAGAGTGTAATATCAACCATGTAAACAGACAAATTCATATAAGGTCACCAATGGTCAAAACTAAAACTTGCCAACACACCAGTGGTCACCAGATGGTTGATAACATACCAATGTTTGTCAACTCAACCCAGACCTCATGCGGAACTTCTACATATAATCCATCACTAAAGATGCTTGACAAATCATTGGTTCCCTGTACTGCTCTAGTAAGCACCTGATTCCTTGTGCTATCTTCTACCTTTGCACGAGCTAAATCAAACCGAAAATGGAGTACTACAGCCATATATGGGCAGAAACTGCACAGTCTTCACTTTCCACTCTTGATAGATTCTAAAAGCATCTCTGCATTCTTGTGGTTGACAAATTATTTCCCACCTCACAATCCCTTTATCACAGAATAAATGTTGAAAGCCTCTGGCTCCTCTGTCACTATTTCCATGGGAAATGTTCAGATGAGCTACATTCTTTAGTTCCACCAATTCTAACCTTGACAGCTAAGACCCACCATGCCATGCACATTATAACAAAGCAACCTTCATATTCCAGAAATATAAGTTCCACTCAAGCAGCTTTTTCTCACAAACTACTGCTCTGTGGAACCAATTCCCAAGAGGATGCATCCTCGATCACTAAAATATTAACCTGTTCAAGTCTAAGGTCATCCATTATCTTCCCCACATATCTACATAAACTGTGCCTCTTACTCTGTTACCCTCTACCTTGAGTGGTTCTTGGGCCTTGTACAGATTGAACATCACTGTAAAAAAAAACATCCAAGTTTACAATGTCTGGTATTCTCAAACAGTCACCCATCTAGGTACTAATCAGACTCAACATAGCTTAACTTCAAGAACTGATGTTTCAACGCAATATGACCATAAGCCTGCCATATCTTTTTGAAGAATTGATAACAGAGAATTGGTGTACAACAGTCCTCAAGTTTGAATTTAGAATTTTCTTTTCAGTAGACTGACTGCTAGCCATGAGAGAGTTCTATCTGATTTACTATTTTATCCATAGCTGGAGGGAGATGGATTCCATGCCTTTTTCAAAGTTTTTAGAGCAAAATGAATGAAACAGAACTGGAATTTGAACTCAGCTTGGCCTTAATACTTATAATCATTAATCTACCTTCATATATATATATATATATATATATTTCAGATTTATATGACATTTCTCAAGAATTATTATTCAAACTTTAAAACTTGCATGCAAATCCAGGTATGGTTCAATGCCTGTATTTATGAAGCAAATTTTTGTGAAATGAGGATATGACATTGTGAAGCCAGGCATACATGGAATGATCCTGTTAACATATTCCTCTTCCTTTGCTGCTTTTAGCAGTGTAATGGTTTTAAGGTTACACAGCTTCTCATTGAAATGTCATCCAAAAAATGATTATGAATTTAAAAAGAAATAAACTAAATGTGAACTTAAAGGAATAAAATATCTTGTGGCTGATTAAATACACAGAAACAGCTTCAAGGAGATTACTTTGCATAAAACAATGATTCTCTCTTAAGTGAATAGCAGCCGCAGATGAAAGATTCATTTTCATTTTTACAATATCAAAATAAAAAAGCAAGAAAGTTTTCAACTGTCAAACTAAGTTTATGAGTTGAATAAAAGTAACCAATCTCTTGAGAAAATAGTTATAATAGGTCTTTGTCTGTCATTGCCTATCTGCCACTACGTTTTTTTTTCTGACTAGGGAAATTGTCTCCACTTATCAATTGGAAGTGTTATGAAAGTGATAAATATTGCAGATAAAAATGATAGCATTGAATTCCGCTCCCTATAGACTGACTGACAAAAACTGAAATTTTGTTGCGGGTTGCTGTTAAACTCCTGTTGGATTCACCTTTTTCACTCTGGTCCCCTTCAAGCCACTGATGAGCCAAAACCTTATGACCATCCACTGATCATTCTCTTGAATTTTGTATCCAATCTGATCATCCTTTTCCAAACTGCCAATTTGGCAAGAAGAATTAACTCAACAGCTGCTATTTGACATATTGCAATTTGATATAGCATGGTTAGAGCATTCCAATCATAAAACCTAGGTTCAAATCTCACCATGGTCAAAGATGTTTCTTCTTGATCATATTATTCTAGGGAGATTATCCCAACACGTGACACAAATGGGAAGTGTTTGAAAAACTATACCATAAATTGACCCAAGCCTTGTGAGTGAAATTGGGTAGACAAAATTGTTTAGAAGCCATCAATGTTTATCCTAGTACACAGTCTCAGATTCTAAACTAATAAGCAGATAGGGGCTCTTTAGCCTTGGTTGGCAATTATCTAGAGATGGTATCTTGTGGAAATAGTTCAACATTTACATATATAGGTAGGCTTGTAAATCCATTAATTTCTTGAAACTTCAGATGGATGCATCATCTTTCATTGAATTTGGAATGCCATAAATTATATTAATGTTGACTTAAAAGAGCTGAATGCATGGGAAACATGATTGACCAATGAAAATCAAGCAAAACAAAAGTAAAAATAACAGAATTTATTTCTTTTTTTTCTCCATATTTCAGTCTCTCATGAAGCTTTAATAAAAGTGGAACATGTTAGATTGATAAACGTTTCCTATTTGTTCTTTATCTTATATGTAGGTATATAAAATGCTAGCCACATATTCATTTAAATTCAATATTACAAAGTTATTCACTAAGCCAAATACCGCTATTAATATTAAACATACTTTTATTAAAATTAAAGAAACTTTTATTAAAAGAAAACAAGAGAAAATTATTCAAAATAAAAGTTACCTTTATTCAAAATAAAAGATATGCTAATTCAGAGCAATGAGACCGTTATTCCCTATGGACAATGTGAAATTCCACCCCTCAAGAGTCATGCTAAGTGCAGTTACAAGTAATCAGTTGTCTGTTAGATTTTTGCTACCTTACAGTCCAATGTTAAACACAATAGAAGAGGCTTTCTTCAGTTCTTTGAAAGCAAAAATTTTCTGCTGATCCTGAAGTTTCATACAATACAGAGTAATTAAAAAACAAGTTTACTCAGATTTGGAAAGATTTTTTCCAGTAATGACAATGGATTTTATTCCCAGAATTCATGAAAAATGTTTGCTCAAAGCTCAAATATGGTAACACATCTATGTTATTATCAATTAAAAAATAATGTTTTTTTTTTATTTACCTACATCACAAATGGGCTGAAATTAGTTTGCAATATGCAACCAAAAGATTATTTTCATTCATTAATGGCCTTATTACTTTGCATTCTTTTCTTTATAGTAGTGAATAACAGACACATTGCTTTAAATAAGCATATCTTTTATTTTGGATAAAGGTATCTTTATATTGAATAAAACAATCTGTTCAATGAATTATTTTTTTTTAAATTTTGAATAATGGTTTATTTTTTTAATAAAAGTATCTTTAATTTGAAAAGAGGTATTTCGTTTAGGGAATAACATTGTATAGTATTATGCTGTTGGGCTAGGTACAAGTATCCTATACCACTGCATAAAAATTACCCTATCAAAATAGGGAGAAATCTTTTAAGCTATAATTTTGCAAAAAAAAAAATGGGGGTCTATGCATGTTTTTAAATACAATAGTTCACTTGTTTTAGTAGGATTAGTTTTCTAACAAAGCTACAATTTCTGTGTTAGCTACAAAAGATATAGTTTTATAGGTGATCACATAATCCATGGGCTGTCATTTTATAAACATCATTAGTCACACAATGATAGCTAGAACCTGTCAGATATAAAGCTCTTGATCTGTAAAAACCAGACTAATTCAAATTCAATTAAAATCTAAGATTCCTTTATAGTGGCTACTGTCAACAATAATAGCATCTATTACTGTCATCTAGTGGTCATAAGTTCAATACCTGGATCAGGTAGTGCAACACTGGTTAAAGAACAAAAAGTAATTAGCATCATAGGGACAAAATATCACAATAAGACAAATCAATGGACTCTAGATGATGACCAGAAGGTACTTTTTTTATTCTTGTATTATTTTGAACTAGTTTTCTCATCTTGGTTGATATAGACACAATGTTTCAACCAAGTACCCTCTGGTCATCATCAGGTGCCCATTGATTTGCTGATATAGGTTATCTGTTGATTATTGTGATATTTTGTCCCAGTGATACCAGCTATTGTTCATTCCTATTGAAATAGTATGAACCCGCCATCATAACAAAATGTCAAAAACCACCTGACATTGAATATAAAAGGCTCTAAAAACACATTACTAATGTCCTTCGGGACAGTGATATAGGAGTTGGTTATACATGTGTTAGTGTCTAGTGGTCATCAGTTAAATACTTGGATCTGGTAGTGACACACCAATTCAGCAGGGATCAAGAATAACTGATATCACAGTAATCAACAGATAACCCATATGAGCCAGTCCATGGACACCTGATGATGGCCAGAATCTATTTGGTCGAAATGTTGTCTCTTTAATAACATTTATATCAACCAAGTTGAGAACAAGAGTTTAAAATATTTTAAAGATTGTGTTCATATATCTAAATCCTACCAGATAGAATGATCTGAAATATAATACAGACATGATCTTTTCATTCCAGAACTGTAAGAGACTTATTAAGATTTCACTAAATTGTTACTAGGAATAAATAATTATTCAACATACTGTATATACTTGTGTATAAGCTGACTTAATGTATAGTGTGAAGAACAGGAAGTTGTAGAGAGCCATGATACCAACATCCTGAATAGACATGCCACATAGAAGAAGAAGAATTGTAATTATTGTTATCATCTTGGTTATTATTGATGTCATTATAGACACAACTTTTCAGACAATTATTCCCTGGTTATCATCAGGTGTCTGTTACTTGGCTGATATGAGATATCTACTGATTATTGCTTTTTTTCAGTTATTGTTCTTTCCTGCTAAACCAGTGTTTCACAACCTAATGCAGGAATTGAATTCATGGACAATAGATGACAGTAACACTTGTCTAAACAATTCCTGATGATAGCCATAACTAAGATGAGAACAATAGTTTGAAATAATACAAGTATATTTATTCCAGAACTGCAGTATTAGGATTACACTAAATTGTTACTGAGTATAAATAATTATTTAACATACCATATATACTCATTTATAACCCAACTTTATATATAGTGCAACCCATGAATTTTTTGCATGAATTATAATTCCTCCAGAAAAATTTTACCTGGTCATCATTTACTTTTCCCAGTCATCTTTTGTCCTTTTTTGAATCCTAACTATACTCAGTATTTTCTCTCACTTTCACTCCAAATAACTCCTTGCATACTAGTGGAATTTCTGCCTTGCTTGGGGTGAAATGATTAAAAAAAAAACAAAAAAAAACAATATTTTCAAAAGGGCTTGTTTGCTGAGCTGAGAACTTTTTAGCATCTCTTTGTATTGGAAATATAAATTTTTGCAACCAAACAGTGACAGTGCATTATTTTGAAGCTCTTCAAAAAAATTATATGTGTATATTGCGACCCCCTATTTTTTGCATAAAATCTGATCATACAACTTGCTTTATATTCAAGTACATATTGTATCTTGATTGCTAATTTGGTCAGATTTTGGGAAATGTGTTTGGATGAAAACTGTTCAGCCCAACTTTATATATTTTCTGATGACACTATCTGATCAGCAAAACAATTCAAAATAAAAGTTTCGAGATGAGATATTGGTAATATACTTTTTGATTTATTCGAGCAGTTATTCTCATCTTGACTATTATAGATGTGTGCATACGGTACATCTGACAAATGAACAGTTATCTTTGCCAAAAGAGATCAGTTATTTGGCCTTTATTAATTACCCATTCATTGCTGAAATAGCTAAATGCAACCCCACCACTTCTACTCCAACTTTTCTTTTCTCGCACTTCCATTTACTTGCTTCCCTGATAACAACAATCGTCAAAAATTTAAATGCAACATCAATCACCATCTTCTATTTTCTTGACTCCCAGTCATCTTTTGCCCTTTCTTGAATCCTCACTATACTCAGTATTTTCTCTCACTTTCACTTCAAATAACTCCTTACATACTAGTGGAATTTCTGCCTTGCTTGGGGTGAAATGATTAAAAAAATACAAAAAAAAAACAATATTTTCAAAAGGGCTTGTTTGCTGAGCTGAGAACTTTTTAGCATCTCTTTGTATTGGAAATATAAATTTTTGTTTTTTAATCATTTCATGCCAAGCAAAGAACAAGGGGTTTCTGAAAGTGAAAGAATTTGTGAAAATCTTGAGAAGAGAGATGACAATAAAAGATTCAAGGAAACAGAAGACAATAATTAACATTGCATTTAACTTTTTGAAAATCATAGTCAACCAGAAAGCAAGAGTGAAAAGAACACAAAAAGAAAATATTTGCATAGAACTTATGCTTATTCTTTGTAATTTCAGCAGTAAAATGATGTAACCTAGCTGCCAATCTAGTACTGCACTTAAGTTTATGAAGTCAAGGTACCAGTGAGGAAAGCTGATCAGAACAACTACCATGAAAATATTTATAGAAAAGGCACAGGAAAGCTATATTATGTTAGTGGCAAACTAACTGAAGGAGAGGTACTAGGTTAGGACCAATAACATTACAGATTCTTCTTTAAATTCTGTCAAGAACCTCTAGATACATAGAAGAAGCACCAGACCAGATGTGATAGCAATATCAATAAATACACTTACAAAGATGGAATTTGACGAGGAAAATTGTCTAGCATGATACAGTGAACCAACTTTCCTAGAAGCAAACTTAACAACTGATTCAATATAATTGCTCCACTTCACATCATTAGAAATTGTTAGACCAAGATGGTGCAATGAGTTAATCTTCTTGAGATTAAACTCAACCGAGCTGATGAAAGGTAAAAAAAGTTCTCTAAGATATTTAAAAGAAAGCAGTCTTATTTCGGAGGCGTTAAAATTAACTATACATTTATTGCTCCAGTTAACAACTGATTAAAAGTTCATTTACAAGATCAGCTACCAATTTGACTTTATTGGACTTATCAGACTTACTATTAAGACAGGTGTAAATATTCATGTCATCAACATAGGTACCTAGTCAAGAACTGGAGACATTTGCAATGTTGTTGAGGAATATTAGGAATGAAGTAGGTCCAAACATTAATGTGAAAAGATCTGAGAGAGAGAAAACCTACAAATATCATGTCATGTTTACAAATAGTTCAAATGATCTGTGCAGAAAAAAATGATTTTCTCTGAAATACTTTTGACAATAAATAATTCTAATCAGATAGACTTTGTTGAATAGTTTTAGAAGACAACTTTATAATTTTTGTAAAAATCATTTCACCTCAAGCAAGGTAACAATGCCACTAAGACTCAAGGGGCTACTGGGAGTGGAAAAGAATGAAAGATTTTTAGAAGGAACTGGAAACCCAATCCTCCTCAAACACAATAGAGCAGTTCAACTTTACATTATAATATTTTTGGTTCATTACTTCGGATGTTATATGCAAGCATCTCTTTATATAATAGCTGTTTGTCTTAAAATATGGTGCAATCCTCTTTGGAGACAGATTCTTGCTCATAGACTATACTTGAGGAATCTTTCAATGGTTCACACTTGTTCTGGTTTCCCATCATTTCATATTAAATTTTTCATTTCAAATTGATATTCACCCCAAGCAAAGCAACAATGCCCCCAAGTCACTAGGGGCTACTGGGAGAGAAATAGAATGAAAAGATTTTAGAAGGAACCAAAAACATGATCCTAAAAAGGCAACAAGGGATAAACCTCTATTCTTCTTCAAAACACTGGGGAAGTGTGTAAACTGGATGACAGGCAAATCTATCTACTCCTATTGAAAAAAAAATAATTGGTAAATAAAATTTCAGAGTTCTGTTAGAGATGTCAGAAGTATAGAGTTGAAGTAGATTTTAGAAGAAACTGAAAACCTAATCCTAATCAAAAAACAAGGGATAAATCTCTACTCTTGTTCAAAAGACTGGGGAGGAGTATGAACAGGACAACAGGCAAACTATTCAAATTAACTATAAGTATTCAATTAATTTGAAATTCTAGAAGCAAAGATTTCTATCATTAAGCTTCTAAGATGTTCATTTGTTTTAAAAATATGTCATTTCTAATAAAAATCTTGAGATTAATTTGTATTATCAAAAAAATTCTTTCAAATGCACCTTTAAATATCACTAGCCAAGAATATTATATATATATTTTTTTTTCTGACAAAATTATGTATCTCTTTAAACTATTTCCATGAATAATACTTCTTATCCAACACATGGCAATTCTTGTTGCAGATGTTGCAGATGTCTGCTCAATATCTACAGATCCAACCTGCGATTTTATACTACAGCTATGCTGAGCAGACATTAATCAAAATTTCTGGTAGAGAACACATAATCTGGATTGATCAACAGCTTGAACTGAGTTAGTACACTTGAACTTATTTAATTCTTAACAAAGTACACTCATACCACACTTTAATGGATAAAAGTGGAGAAACATTGGTCTGTTAATATCAACTGCTCATATTTACGGACACTAAGTTTGATCAACTGAATCTTTTGTGCTACTGTTAAATTCACCTTTTTTCTGCTTTTCTATTCTTCCTTCAGACGACATGGTTATAGAAAATGATGAATATAAAACACTGGCATATAAAAAAGGGAAAAACCCATGGAGCGATAAGTTACATCTATAGTTACACTGACGCAAACAAATTGATGGCCTGCCAACTAGTGGTCAGTTCATGAGGCAGAAGCTTGTATCCAGTGTTGCTACAATTCTGTCCATAGTGCACAGAACTTATAAACTGAGTTGGCTGCTCCAGATTTTGTCTGTTTAACAGAGATCCGTAATACCAAGATATGAGTTTAATATACAAGAATTTATATGACGATATAAATTTTCTGCATCAAAGTGAAGCAACTTCAAAATGTTTAGTTGCAATATGTGTGGACAAATTAAAACCACATGAAAGCACGTATACTTGTATAGCAGAAATATCTTCATAAAAGTAATACAGCTTCGATCTCAGCATTTCTGCAACATATAGACAAAATGTAGACAAGAAATTAACTTGGCAGGAAGAAAGAATAATTTAATAAAAATTAGTCTTTGGAACAAATTGAATTATGTAACAATGGTTTCCACTCACCATTTTCAAGTTATTTAGCAATTTGTGACAAGAAGTCATTTATTTTTCAGGATTATAGAGAGGATGCAAGAAAAGAAAAACATAAAAGAAAATATAGTCTTCTAGAAGACTACACTATTCTCTTACAACTGTTAAAAAAATTATGAACTACAGAATTCTTTTCTTTTCTTTTTTTAAAATTAGTACTGAATGCCATTTTGGGCAAAGATTAACAATTTCAGAAAATGATTGGTTCTACACGAGATTAATAAAAATGAGACGTAAGATCACATGAAGCTACTTTATGAGTATATTTGTATAGATATTAGGTTGGAACACTGACAGAGTGCTACAAAATAAAAAGGAGAGGTAAAATGTTGGGGAGGGGGTGCTAAATCAGATATTAAGTTTTAAATATATCTGCTTCTATATTTTTATATTTTTTTGTGTCTGGTCAGGCTTACTACTACTACTGGTAACATGTAACCCAGTTCAATATGCTGTATGGACGGGAGTTTGGTATCTAAACCAGGGGCCACCCACCAACTAGTTTTTCTGCTGGCCTTGTAAAACCTTGCCTCAAATGATTATAACAAATCTTTTGTTAGGCAGAACCCACCCTGCTTTGTGCAAGATTAATCCGGGTCTTGCCTCAAAAAAAAAATAAAATAAAAAAAAACATGGCTATGTATGTATGCTTAGCAAGAGAGCCATCAATTCATTTTTATATCAAAAGAATAAACAGAGCCCTTACTTTTTTCCACAGAACTCTCTACTTTAGAAAACATACTTGTTGGCAGATTTGCTACTTGTAAAATCTTACCTGAAATCATTATGACAAATCTTTTGTCAGACAGAACCTACCTTGCTTTGTAAAAGATTACTCCAAGTCCTGCCACAACAAAAAAACATGGCTATGTATGTTTGAACATTTTTTAAATTTATTATACTTTAAACATTTTTTGTTTTAATTATAAATACACAATTTTTGTTTTTACTTGTTCATATTTTCTGGAATAAGACAGACATTTTCCACAAATAAGATTCGTATAAAAGTTTTGGAAGGTAACATTTCAGATAAAAAAGAAAATCAATGGTACTAATGTTTTTAGATAAATGCTACAGCTCAGCTCAATAGCACTGTCATAATGGTAATATAAGCCATTTCCCTACCAGGAAAAATTTGGCATTCATTGATTGAGCAGCTGGTACAGCTTTCAGTTGAAATTATAAAAAAAGTTATTTTTTCCGGTATTGATAAGGGTTTCCTTCCTAACCTTTTGTTTGAAGTAGGGTGGAATGTCAACATCTTTATTATGTCATTATTTTTTTAAGTTACATATTGATTTTGTTTAGCAGCATATCAACCTCTACAGGTTATTTAATACTGAAATCTAAATATTTTGAATGCAATTTTATGGCTTCAACTAAATATATTTTAAACGCAATTGTATGTCTTCAATTACAGATAAAATGTATTGTTGGTCATTTTACTTCAAAGATGTATTGCTGTTAATTTTACTATATCAAAATATATTGCTGTTATTTTAATACTTTCATAGTGTTTTTTTTCATTATTTTCCCATAGCTGGGACCCTAACAAGTGCTACCAACCTGAATCAGGGTTGGCCTGGAAACAACAGCAATTAGCAGGTGGTTCTACGTTCCTTAAAAATCTTCTGATAACAGGCCTCAAGTTACATGTACTATCCATTTTAATTGTTGTTGATAGATTGAGGCTAGTATGACAAATTTAGTTTTTTGTTTAGTTTTCAACTTCAGTAGAAAGTGGTGGCGGGGTGTGAAGCATCAGCATCAGCATGAATTGAACAAAATGATCATGAGTTTTTTTGTATTAATGAAAAAGAAAAAACTAATTAATACAATCATTTTTTTCACATTGTCCTCTTCTGTTTATTATTTCAAAGTGTGCCATCTCTTAATTTTGGTTTTCATCAGACTGTTTTTATTATTTGTATCTATAGTATAAAAAAAATTAATCTAAATTTAAAATTCTCAGCATCCCCTCACCTTTATGCATATATGTAGTTGCATCAACATAAATATCACTTTAGTTTGATGAAGTCCTGAAGGAAAAAGAAATGTGTCACATGAAAACTTTTACACTTAGTCATTGATTTTACCATAAAATTGTTCTTGATATATAAAAATATAAACATCGTTTTCCCATTTATAGTGTATCAAATCAAGGACAAATAAATGTGATTTTTGTATCATTATACTCAAGTTCAAGTTTGGCCATTGTATTACTAATGTCACCTACAACATCAACAGTTCTTGGAAGCTGGAGAGAGCTTCAGAATTCAATATGCTTTGTTGGTCCCACAAAATACTTCCAGTGATCTTGTCGCCTCCTCTCAGCACTCCTACATTTTTAGAGAATAACCAAAAGAAGCAGCTTAAACTTCCAGGACCAGCAAAATATTGTAAAACTGATTCAGAATATAAAAAGACCTCAAAGCTTAAAGCCAAGATGACTAGGATCAAAGTGTAGTATCTGTTCCAGGTGCAGACACCTGACCCACAACTCCAGCTGGCCAGACAGCCATCAACAGGCCTCCAGCTCCAGCCATCCTTGCCAGAGGCAATGATATGTGATAAAATGTCCTTTTCAGGACAACAATTCTCGATAGCTACAAAACTGTCCTTTTCAGACAACACTTTTCAACGACAACAAAACTGTCCTTAGGACAATGCTTTTCTCACCATCTCTATGAACATGCAGAAACATTATTGCCTAGTGCACTGTAACTTTCATTTTGTTTGTTGTTTTCTTCCGTCATTCAATGTCTGTTTGTGGGCCAATATACAAGCCACAATAATCTATATACTCAAGATGATCCTGGTCATCACTTGACAATGAAGAATTATGGGCAGTCATGGAGGCTCATATCTAAACAAATATCTGTGTATCAGGAACCAAGCTTGGGGTAAGCCATATAACATTCAGAAGACATCTAACATAAATCAACAAAGCGAATAAAATATAGACAAAAGATTACCATGATTTGACCAATGTTTCTTGATTGAGCTAAGAACTTTTCATCACCTCATATCAGATATGAGTGAAGATTTACAAATATGCTACCATTATTTTAAAATAATTTGAATGATCTGAGGAAAATACAAAATTTTATTTTCTATAAAATATTTTTAACATTAAATAATTCTAATAATGCAGAGAGATATTTTAGAAGGGCATTTTATATAATTATAAAAACACCATCTATACATCCTCAAGATGTGTGGATAGTGGCTCAGAATGAGAACTTGGAGAGCAGAGTTCAAATTCCTGTTGGATTTGTTACATTCATTTACATGCAGACACTTGAGAAATCCAACTCATTCCCTAACTATGAGTTAAATAGTAGAAATTGTTTCTGGAAAAATTGTTGTTATTCTCAATAATTTTTAATGCAATATTCACTTTCAAAAAAAAATATTCTTGCAATCAAGAATATGTTTTAGTTTAAATAACGCATAAAGTGTCTAAACTCTGAAATTTTTACCATTTGCTTATTTATTTTTTATCTTTTTTTTTTTCACAGCAGGAGTAGATAAGTTTACCTATCATCTGGTTCACATTCCTCCCCAGTCTTTTGAACAGGAGTAGAGGTTCATCCCTTGTTTCCTGTTCAGGATTAGGTTTTCAGTTTCTTCTAAATTCTACTTCAACTCTATATTTCTAACATCTTTGACTAAACTCTGAAAGTTATATTATTATTAAGATTTCTAGTTTCTTCTAAAGCCTTTTCTTTCTTTTTAACTTCCAGTAACACCTTGCATCTCAGCGGCATTATCATCTTGATTGGGGTAGATTAACAAAAAAAGCTATAAAAAACTAACAATTATAATTATCTTGAAATTGAAGAAGCAAAAATCTCTACTTTAAGCTTTCAAAATGTACATTTGTTTTAAAAGTATATTTGTCTTTATTTGACAAAAACCCAATGTAGGTCAATAAGTCTACTAACATGTACATATTAGATGAACATGGTAAAGGCTTTGTATCATTATTTAGTACCAATTCATCAAAAGTTGTAAACATTTTGGCCAGAAGTGACTACTGTTTGATAATAAGCAATGCTTCATGGAGCATCTGGCAAAAACTGATGCAATTAGGTATCAAGGTCTAGTCCAACTCTCCCCATTCATCAGACCTGTCTCTTACTTATTATTTCTTTTTCCAGGCTTTAGATGCAGATACATGCCAGCAGACATACATCAATGCAGACAAGGTTAAAAATGCCTTCTGACAGTGTGTTAACCCCGATGATACAAGTTTTTAAGTTAAGGAAATAATTTTCTTCTAGATCATTGGCAACAGTGTATCAATTCTAATGATGCTTACTTCGACTACTAAAGTTGTGTCCAAGCTGATTTATGACATTTTAAAATTTGTGGTTCAAACAGCCATTTAACAGCAATATTTTTTCCAAGTTGATTGTATATAGAAATGTAGTATTAATGTAAGGAGAGGAAAAAGCAAGCAGTTCTTAAGAACATTCTTAAAATCAACTGGAAACTGGAGAATACAACATACCTGAATACCTCCTTGCCATTGAAAAACTGCATGTCATGTGAAAATGTTTTTGGCTTTTTTTCCCAGATACTGATAGACAACAATTTGATAGTTGAACATTTTTTTTGTTTGAGTGACTTTACAGGTCCACAAAAAAAACAAAAAAAAAACAGAAAACATGTCCTTTAATAAACTAATGACATAAGATGCAAAACATTCTTTATTTGATAACTGGACATTCTAGCTTCATAAAATACAGGTGCGATGGATAAATTGTCATCTAAATTATGCAAAAATGAAAATAACACTGGCATCTCATTTTAACAGACATATTAACCAAAAATTACACAAAAATATTTTGAACTAAAGAGAAAATTTTATTCAATAATATCGCTATTGGCTTCAACCATGTCATCCAAATGACTTCAGAATTGTTTAAGTTGGTGAATTCTGTCATAATCCTTGCTTTCAGTTCATCTTTGTTGTTACAAGGAGTTTTGTTGATCTCTCGCTCAACTGTGCCCCACACATAATAATCAAGGGGGTGCAGTCCAGGGAGTTAGATGACCAGATCTAAAAGGTGATGTGGTCACAGAAATTGTCAAACAGTCATGACTGTGTTCTCCTGCTGGTGTGGCATAACACATGATATAGCTCCAACAAAAGAAACGTCAACTGAAACTATAGAAAGGATCATAAAGAATTCAATAAAGAATTCAATAAAGAATTCAATAAAGAATTCAATAAAGAATTCATAAAGAATTCAATTGTGGATTGCCTTCTTGAAGGCAATCCACAATGGAATATAGTGAAAGACATTTATTGTTCTCGGCTGTTTCTAAAATGTAGTCAGTGCAAATATCAAAGAAATGAGGTGGTTATAAAAGATAAATATACGGGTAGACCACAAAAGAGATGAAAGTGCCAGGATAGAAAATTCAAAGCAAGCCCACATTCCTTCCATATTCCATCAGTGAGAAGTAAGTTCCACTAGAGCAGCTTCTTTCCCGTGAACCACTGCTCTGTGGAACCAACTCCCAACAGGATGTTTCCCGGATCACTACAATCTTAAGCTGTTCAACACCAGGGTTAACCATTATCTTCCACTCCTGTATACACAAGTGGCTACCTAATGTCACCCTCTACCTCTAGTGGCCTCCGGGCCTTATAGAAGGTAAACCTTATCGTAAAAAGAAAATATATATATACACTATAGGTCAAAAGTTTAGGGCCACCTTCTGGATTCAATAATTAGTAAGTTCCATTCCTTCTCTGATTTAATTAACTCCTGCTCAGCTAGGATACTGAAACTATTTAACCCATATGCATGGTACCAAATTTTTTAGAGAGGGGTCTTGGAAAGGGTGAACATTACTGTAAAAAAACCCAAAAAACTATGCCTTGAAAACAGAAAATGTATAATAAAACAAATGAAGAATAAATGGGTCAAAACAGGGGTCAATATTTGGGACAGAGCTATGAGAAATTAGCTGAATGAAATGGGAGTTAACATGAACAACTTGTATTATACGGGTAGGGGGATGACACATAACAAGCTGTATTCTGACAGGTTGATGTAATGTAAACAAAAAAACATTAATAGCTACTAAAAGATTGATAATCTAAAAGTGAGGCAGATTTAAAAACTGAATTCTTAGAATGTAAATTAAGAACATACAATTATGTAGAATTTATCAGACATTATTTTCAACAATAAAATGCATATTTATACCTTTTTTTTTTTTTTTACTAATCCATGAATTATAAATGGCTGTAAGTTACCTCACTTTTATAATTTTCAAGTGCGTATACGGCTGTTTTGCCAAAAAAACAAACACTATTAGGTAAATTTTCTACATCATGGTCCATTGCATTTAAAGATTAAATTATAAAGTTTATTGTGATATTTTGTTTTACAAAAATGGTTAACAAAGGGATAGTGGATGAGTTACTAAAAGTGAAAAAGTATCAACATTTTCTTTTCCTCTTGGAAAATCTGACCTCATAGAAAATGGATAAAATTCATTAAGCATATTGATTAGTTTCCTCTGAAAAATTCAGTTCTCTGCATGAAACATTTTAAAGAGAAATTTATTTTAAAAGAAAAATGAAACTAAATTGGGATTTACATCCAATACCTAAAATACATTCAGCAAAATAAGAAATCCCTCTTTTTTGCTGAATATCAGGGAATCAGAAAGCCTCCAAAACAACAACTGATCCAAACTGATGAATTACTTGATTTTATTTCAATTGATACAATAAAGGATTTTACTTTATTGGCAGAAGCAAAGTGTTGACCTAGTGGTTTTGAATTTTAAAAAACGGAAGGTTATATTCTAATTTATAGAACAATTTTTTACCCTGAAACACATTTTCTATCTATAAAAGAATATATTTACATTGGCCAAAGCCTTCACGTCCTGCTCCAATATGATGGAACCGCTATACCATCACTACAGTTGTTTATACATGGACATAATGCTAAACTCACAAGATTCAGCATATTAGAAAATTTTCCAAACTACATACAAAACGTGTTGGAAAAACAACCATACTCAATTCTAAAAGAATCACTAAAAAGACATTACCAACCAAGAAGTCGTCCTCCATTTTCTGCAGAACTAATATCTATGCATCTGAACAAGCCTACAAATTAATTCTGTAGAAATTTCCATCACCAGCTTTTTCTTTATTAGAGAAAATTCAAAAAAGTTAAAAGTTTTCAATGTGAAATGTGTTCCCTGGCCATGGTAGGCAATGATAGTGATGATGCTACAGAGAAGCAGTAATTTGACTTACTTTCTTGATGAGGTCTTACGGTTCCATAGAGCCAAATGGCAGAGTTCTTTTGTGCTTGTTTTGCTATACTTGACTATGTAGATAAATTTATTGTAAAACATAATGAATCCACTACAAGAGAGTCTGCTGAAAGAATTTTTGAAATTTATTCTCTAAAATATGTTTTTACTTGTGGACAAACGCGGAAAAATGGAATTCACTTTGCAGCAAAAATTGTTGTGAATATATTTTACAACAACAAATGAAAGTTTTCAACAGGTGAAGTTTGAAAAAACATTGTAGAATGATTTAAAAAAGGCAAAGGTCAAAAGAAAATTGATTTATAGAAAAAGTGTTGGTAAATTTTTTTTTTATTTGTATTTGTTTTGTATTACTGCTTAATTCTTTAATAATTTTTTGTTTCTTTACAATCTTTTTTTATTACTTTTCTATTTAAAAAGAGAAAAAAACAACCTTATAGAGTGAGCTAATTCCAGAATTTTTGCCTAGATGTTCTACCTTGGTGAGCACAGTAAATCAGTTATTAACTGAATTGCTACTGTAATGACTGGACTGTTTTTAATCTGCATTTTTTCTTGTTTTTTTTTTATTATTTAAAAAAATAGATGACCAACACAGCTGTCAGTAACAAAGCCTTATTCAGAAACCCCTTGAAATGGAATTCTACCCAGAAGAAAAAAGATTGAAGATTGAAAAGAAAGAAAACAACTAAATTGACAAAGCAAATGAAATAAAAGAAATAAAAACCAATGATGATTGGTGGATTTGCATGAAATGAGCACTATTGAAAAGTGAATTGTGTCTATCTTTGTGGTTAACAGAAAATAAAAAGACTCTATGGTCAAACAAAAACAAGTGATTAAGTCACCTTGGGTTTAGGATTTAACAGGCCATTGTAGTGGACCGTGCCGGTGTGAATGTGAGAAGAGAAGATGAGTTATCTCTAGGTTATGGCTTCCACTGGCCGGTCCAGCTACATAAGAATGTTGGACTTTAATGGAGTCCAAAGAAACACACAAGACCAATGTATATGTACAAAACGAATATATATTAATACATGAATTACAAATAGATTAAAACACGAGTTACAAATACATCATATAAAACATGAATAAAACGTTACAGTGTCTGTATGGAAAGTTATTGTGTGTGTGTTGAATTGAAATGTCCGTACGGGTGAATTTTGTTTTAGCGTGTTCCCTGAACATGGGAAACGCTGGTTGTGTATTAGAGTTCACATATTGGAAATTTTTAGAGAAAGTTTTTTGTACCTCGCCCCACGTGCGAGGTTTCGGCCCGCGGCCGAAATCAAGATAGTTCTCGCACGTGCGCGTAAGCAGAGAAAAGAGAGAGAAAGAGGCGAAAGGTCAACCAGTATTTATACTCCCGGGAGAGAGAGACCCCTGGTGAAGGGTTAAGGAAATGAAGAGGAGCTAACTGTGACACCATAAAGGAAAAGATCTATCTAATGTAGGAGATTTTCCCAGGCCCTAAGAAGGATTTGGTCATGGAAAAATGATTTGAAAATGGAAGAAGATATTTTTACATTGAATACCAAGGCCAGAGTCAGAACAGAGTGACAGTTGTTAAGGTATTTGTCTGTTTTAGGTCTCCATTCGACCATGTTTTCATGGTGCAACATAGCAGGAGGGAGATAAAAGCAGTAGAAACTGTCTCTGTGGGACTCCAGTATTGATGAAATATACAGTCTACATGGAAGTTATATACAAAGAAGGTGTTTTCTCTAATGACACTATTACCAATGCAATTGTAATTATGACTATATCTACTTTTTTCTTTTTTTTTTAAATGACATGATCAATCAAGACAAAGGCATTTCCTTTTTCTTTTTTAATCATTTCACCCCAAGCAAGTTAACAAAACTTCTAGAATGCAAGGGGCTACTGAGAGTTACAAAATATGAGAAAAACTACTATTTTTTTATTTTTTTTTATTTTTTAAAGAAGGGTTGGAGGAAGAGCAGATAGGAGTGGCAAGGGAGGGGATGTGGAGAAAGAGAAAGACAGTGGGTCGATCAAGGCAAGGGGGCCACAAAAGATCCGGAGCGAGAGCAGATAGGAACGAAAAATGAAAGGATGTGGAGAAGGGAAGTGGATAGATCAAGGCAACTGGAGATGTCGATTGACGCTACACTTAAACCGTTGGAGATTGTATTTGTCAGGGAAACAGTAATAGGGAAGGGAGTTCCATAGGTGAGATGTGCGAGACATGAAGCTATTGGAGTAGAAGAGACGTCTACATCTAACAGTTTCAATTAAGGAGAGAGGAGAATGAAAGAACAAGAATTAAGAAGATAGGGGATAATGATTGACATTGTATTTAGATTTTTGAAGATCAAAGTTAACTGGGAAAACAAGAAACCTGAAGAGAGTCCCACAAACTAGAAGTGTGATAGAGGAAACTGTTAACATATTATTTAACATTACATCTAGCCATTTCAATTGTAAAATGATGAGACCTAGCCACCAATCTAGTACTGCACTTAAATTCATAAAGTCTAGATACCATGGTGAAGAGCTCATTTGAACAATTACCATGAAAGTATTTATAGAAAAGGCACAGGGAAGCTATTTTATGACAGTGAGAAAAGGACTGAGGCTGAGATGCCTGGTCAGGACAAATAACATTGCAGATTCTTCTTTAGATTTTATTAAGAATATCTAAATATATAGCAGAAGCACCAGACCAGATGTGGCAGCAATATTCAGTGCATGGATGAACGGTAGACTTATAAATGTGTAAAATAGATTCTGGCAAGAAAACTTTTCTGTATTATATGTGAATTTTCATGCATTCTTGGAAAATATAGTGGAGTGGTATCCTTTTGCCTTCTTAACAGTTTGAATTTAAGTTTTTCTTCTCTTAGATTGATTAAAATCCAAAGTTAGATAATCTATTCTACCTTATTATTTAACCCATAGTCGTGGGGGAGAAGCGATGGATTCATGTCTTTCTCAAATGAATTAATGAGGAAGTGAATGCAGTAGACTAGACCAGAATTTAAACTTGGCTTGCTGATTCCATTTCCCACATCAATATCCATTACACCACCTGCACATGACTGCTACCACTAATACTACCAATATGACATCTACACTAAAAACATTCCATGCACTCTCTCCCCATTATAATCCATTCCTTACACAGGGGCTATATTTGTGCTGTGCAGACTCAGGCATATTGGAAAGGAACAATCTGCAGTTGTAATGCCTGAAAGATTTAAGGATTGTTCCCAACTTTAGAACTATGGATCCAGATCACAAAAATGTGGAGAACACAACAAAAATTCTCAAGCACAGAGGCAGCTGACAGTATCAGAATTGGTCTGGCCATACACCAGATTTGGTCAATCCTTTGGAATATCATCTCTACTGGCTGATTATACATCTGATAAACTCAAACAGTTTAGGAAGAGCATCAGTATTTATTCACCCTTCCTTCTGTAAAGCTAAAATTACTAAGACAAAACTGAGATGGATCAAAGATCAATGCAACAATTGATCAGCATCTTTACACCTGACGTGTTTTCTTCAATTGAGCAATGACAATAAACAGAACATGGCACTCTGGTTGGCTAGTTTGAATATGCTATATGCTGAGATTAAAATTTAAAAGATCTACACTCATTTGTGATCATCTAAACCTCAGTCTGGAACTATGTTGTGTACAAGAGGCCGATCTTATTGCAACTATTCTGAAAATCCTACAGGAAAATGAACTAGCGGATTAAAACATTAGTTTGTTAATTTTAGTGACATAGTGATTGTGTGTTCAATCCCTGGATTGGTCAGTGTGTACTTGGACTTAGAGGAAATGGCAAGCAACAACTGAGCAGTACTAAAAATAAGAGCTAGATGGTATCCCTAGACATGGGCAGTGGAACAAGAACAGTCTAAAGGGGTCAGTTCAGAATTCCTTGTAGATTAGGGCATGAGCAGTAGATCTGGCTGATCAAAACCAATACTGAGGTTGTTCCTATCCAGATGCTCGGCAACCTTCTTGTTGATTAAAGCCTCAAAAAGCTTATGATACTGAGGGGATTAATGGGTCAATACTGGGAGGGGGAGGATCAGTTTCCTATGTTCTTGAAGACTGGGCATACACTTGCCACCATCCACAGGCTTGAGAAAGATTTCTCCTTCGAGTAGTGGTTAAATAACTTTTCTAGAATCGGGGTTAATTCCGGGTTGATATTCTTAAGGATGACCACTGGAATTTTTTCTGGGTCAGTTGCTTTTTGGGGTTGAGGCTTTTGGCAAGTCTAGAGATTTCTCTTGCTGAAATGAGTATATTAGTGAAAATTGTGCTCAGTGAGATGTGGAAAGTGGGGGAGGGGATGGCCTTTGTTATCT
Source organism: Acanthosepion esculentum (assembly GCA_964036315.1). Classification (NCBI taxonomy): domain Eukaryota; kingdom Metazoa; phylum Mollusca; class Cephalopoda; order Sepiida; family Sepiidae; genus Acanthosepion; species Acanthosepion esculentum. The sequence goes on from OZ038502.1 coordinate 55,544,361, forward strand.
AATGTTGAGTTTGAAGCAAAGAGTTTTGCCTTGTCTGTCGAGGGGGATATGACCTCAGGGCGATTTATAATAGTGGGCGCAGCTGCTTTGCCTCTGTTCATAATTTGGTTGGTGATTTTCCAGAATTCATGAGACCCAATTTGTTTATTTTCAACCTTGGCCTGGACAGATCACATGTAGCTGCACTTTGCATTTTTCAGGACTCTTTTTACAGTTATTGCAGGTTGTTCTGAAAGAAGTAAGGGCCAGACTATGCTGCTCCTTGGGAGAGATTTTGAAGTAGTGGTTCTGGTGAGTTATGGTGTAGCACTTTCAGGGTGAATTTTTTGTGGGGGTGGGGATAAAACACTTCATTCCAGAAGGATGCATTCAGTCATATAGGACCGAAAGCTGTTCCAGTCTGCCTCCATATAATGAAAAACCATTATATGGAAGGGTAAATCAGGTGATATACACAAGAGGGCACAATGGCTGAAGCATTGTTATGGCAACAACAAAGGTGAAGACAATAGTCCAAATATAAATTATGTAAATGCGTTCTGATAATCATTTGAGGGGGTGTCTCTGGTTTATGCCATGTCTGTAAAGATGAATAAGAAGGTCCTCTTTACAGATCTGCCATAAAAGAGAAAGCATTTCATTCTCTCAAGATTTGTGTGTGCCCAATGACAGCATCTCAGACCCTTTATGATATCATTAAGACAAGTAACAGGAAATTGGAATGACATCCTTCATTAAAATTTAGACTTTGTGTAATAAGAAGAGTATTAACATGTTTCTGAATATAAACATTTTTTGCAAATTTATCACCAAACTTGATTTGATAAATTCCAAATTGAACAAGCAAAGTGAGTAGAGTGGACTTGGACAGAGAGTGCCAGCTCAGTTTCAGTGTATTGTTCAAGCAACTGAGCTTTCATTTGACTTGTTCAAGTTAGCATAAGCTTAAAATGGCTGGTTACTATAAATTCAACTAATTTTACTCCTTTAGGGTCACATGGTTCCTGTAGGGCATTCCAAGATCTATTGATCTGCATTCTTCTAAGGGGCTGTCTGGAGATGCTGAGTATAAAAATCCATTGACCTTCAGTCAGGCTTGGGTGATCGTTTGATGACTGACGAGGCAGATTTTTTTCCACAGTAGATTGCCATTTCTTATTGCACTAGACTAGTTGTCAACCAAGGCTAAAAAACACAGTCTGTCCTGCTATTAAACCCATAGCTTGGGGGAGAAGAGATGGATTCATACTTTTCCTAAGGGTTCTTGTGCGTAAGTGAATCTAACAAATTTGACTGGAATTTGAACTCGGCTCTCCATGTTCTCACTCCAAACTGATATCCATTACACCACAACACTACAGTTACATTTAATGTCAGATGTGATGATAATGGTAGATACTCGATGGGAGATACCAAGACATCCTTTCTGGCTTTCAGAAGCATGCACTGTTTGACCTAAAATGAGTGCTTCTTCTATGGTGAATGTTAATATTCACCGAGGGCCGCACTGGGCAGGAGTTTACAAGACACTTTGATGACATGGGAGTATCACTTATATATACACTATCATATCACTTTAAGAAATCAAAAATGCCTCAACAATATTAAAATGCCTCAGTAATGATGATTCACTTGTCACCTAGCTAGTGATTCAATGTGCACCTTGGTTTGACAAAAGGTCTTTCACAGTAGGACTGGTAGTTGTGCCAGAATGCATCTCTTCAGTTGATATAGAATTTTGAATGTTCTAAAAAGGAGTAAAAAATGTCATTAAATATTTTTTTAAAATACTTTGATCCTTCCTCTTAATAATAACAAAGATTTTTATTATAAATCTATGTTTTCATTATGTTTGGAGCGTGTTTTCATCATGGTATGCTGATTTTTTAGCGATTTTGTAGAGGTACCTATATAAATATAAGTAGAAATACCATTTGGTAGATTAAAAACATGCAAGTATATGAAAGGACAACATCTGGCCAACCAGCTGCTATATTCTGGTACACAAAATAGTTTAAATGTAAAAGTTTAAAATTTCAACATCCCCAATCCTTCATGTGTAATGTATAGTTATATCAATGTAAACATCATTTTGGTCCAATGAAGTCAAACAAAAAATTTTGCCCACTTTGTCATTAATTTTCATAATAATGTTCTGGCATATAAAATTTTATATAAATATATATATATATATATATATACATATATATATATATATATATATATATATACATATATATATATATATATACATATATATATATTTATATATATATATATATATATATATATATATATATATTATCATCAACAGACAGACTGTTTTGCTGTATCACAGCTCATCAGTGTGGCTAGACGTTTAGTTGCCTATAGCTCTAGCTAGGATCAAAATGCAACTGAATCAAAAAAAAAAAGCTGAATTGGCATCAGTCAGAGATTCTACCCCTAAGCTATTAGGGATCACATGGTCAATGAGAGAACTCAATTCATTTTACTGAAGAGTCTTGCATTATTAGCAGTAATAGTCACTGTTTACAAACTCACACTTCTTCCCTCCCCAGAGAGCTCAACTGAAATTAATTTTTCAGGAGTTTATATATTGTCATCCACAGACAGACTGTTTTGCTGTATCACAGATCATCAGTGTGGCTAGGTGTTTGGTTGCCTCTAGCTAGGATCAAAACCCGGCTGAATATATATATATATATATATATATATATATATATAAAATTGAAACAAAAGATGGCCTACTTGTGCTTCTTATAATATATAGATTTATTATGCTGGTTTATTATATATTATACTTTTGACTAAATTGAAGCACAAAGATTTTAAAGTCTGAATTTTGGGACATACCTGTATCCTTTTTCAATGTGATAAGAAATAAACAAAGAAGTGGGACTCACTCTTCTGGAATGTTGTTGTTAGAGAGCTCTCTGTGGAACCATATTCTCTGAATAAACCCAAATCCCTATTTAATCCTTTAATATGTGATACTATTTTGAAAATGTATTTCAACTCCGATTTGCATCTTTCTTGTTGGCTCTTAAATGAAGATGCTAAAAGCATGCATCTGATGTCATTAATTCTTTGTTTATTTCTCATCTCATTGAACTTTAAAATCTTTCTCTTCATGTTTTGGTTTAGTCAAAAGGCCTACTAACATGTAATAAATATCATCAATCTTATTGCCAATATTGTTATTTTGTTGTCTTTTTATTCCTCAAATATCAATAACTGGCCAATAAATAGATAAATATTCAAATCCAAATTCAGAGCCTACCCAATCCATTTAGAGGGACCGTACCTTCAAGGGTGTAGCTATGCTCACTGCACTTGGTCAATTGCAGGGTTGGTGAGGCTATTTAACTCATAGTTGGGGTGGATGGCTGTTGACTCTGAGGAGTTCATCCACCCTTTAATAGCTCTTTTTTTGTGCTGCTGGAGTTCCACCTACCTTCCTCACCAGACTCTGGTTTGGTGAGGGAGCCAATTCAGTTGCCAACTACTCATACAGACACACACACAGAGGTTTAATTTAACATTGTGTGTGTCTATAATATACATACAAATGTCACTACAAGGATTTAATATCCAAAGAAATAGGATGATAAAATGTAAAGGAAAAATAAATTTTTATGAGTAATAATATAAGTAATTACACCCCCACTAAACCAAAAAATAAATACAAAGAAATCCCTTCTCATTTGGCCTGTTTGCTTGGCTTATACATCACTTCCTTGAATGCAATTTCTTTGTTAATTTTCCTGCAGACACATGGCACCAGTGTTTCATTTTAAGTCCAGCCTGCAACAATTTGCAATTTATTTATTGAGCAAAGGCAGAAATGTCCTCTGAACATTGTGACAAAGGCAGTAAAAGAAAAAAGTCTTGGAAAACAGTTGCTTCTTTCTTTTGGCTTCAGACTTTTTTGTCCTTCACCAGATTGCAATATTAATTCTGATTATTTGACTGGAAAAAAATCTATCATGTGTGACTGCCTCCCAGCTGGTAATATTACATCCTTAGTCTAAGTAATGTATCAAAGCATACAAACATATACACTCTGGTTGGTCAGTGGTAAATGAAACACTTAACAGCAATAAATAAGCCATCACAGTTTTGGTTTTTTTTACTTTTTCTTTTCCTATTCATCAATTTCTTTTTTCTCCAAGCTTTCAACTTCCATATCTTTTTTCTTTTCCTTTCTTGCTTGCTTGCTTGCTTTACACTCTCCCATGTTTCTCAATCAGGCAGAATTTCTTTTCTCTCCTCTTTCATTTTTTCTATGATATTCTTACATATTTTGTCTCACTTTTCCTCTTTCTCTCCTCTTTTCCTCTCATTATTCATTTTTTCTTTTCTCCCCCTTTTGCCTCATTCATTTTCTTCTCTCTCTCCCCTTTCCCCCTTTTATTTATTTTCTTCTCTCTCTCCCTTTTCTCCTCATATTCCTTTTCTTCTCTCCCCTTCCCCTCATATTCCTTTTCTTCTCTCTCCCCTTCCCCTCATATTCCTTTTCTTCTCTCTCCCCTTCCCCTCATATTCCTTTTCTTCTCACTCCCCTTCCCCTCGTGTTCCTTTTCTTCTCTCTCCCCTTTCCCTCATATTAATTTTCTTCTTTCTCTTTCCTCTTCCCTCATATTCCTTTTCTTCTCTCTTTCCTCTTTTCCCTCATATTCCTTTTTTCCTCCCTCCTTTTCCCTAATATTCTTTTTCTTCTTTCTCTCCCCCTTTTCCTTATTTCTTTTTCTTCTTTCTCTCCCCCTTTTCCTTATTTCTTTTTCTTCTTTCTCTCCCCCTTTTCCTCATTCATTTTCTTCTTTCTCTCTTCTTTCCCTCATATTCATTTTCTTCTTCCTCTCCCCTTTTCCATCATATTTCTTTTCTTCTCTCTTTGCCCTTTTCCCTTATATTCATTTTTTCCTCCCTCTTTTTCTCTAATTTTCCTTTTCTTCTTTCTCTTCCCTTTTTTCTTATATCCCATTCCTCTTTCCTATACTCTTTTCTTTCTTTCTCTTTTATTTCACTGTTAATTTATCTTCTTCTTCCCCTATCTTCTCCCCTCCGTCTTGCTTTCTCATAAGTTTCCCTCAGATAAATTTATAATAGCAACACACAATCCAGATTAGAATTTATCCATTAATATTGATTTCTTTAGATTCTGGAACAATCTATCAAGACAGAAACTTAGCAGCTGTATCAACACACCAATATTGTCTTAGCTGGTCTCTTTTAAAACCAGAAGGACCAACATTCGTTGGCTAGTTCAAATTAAACTTATCTCATCAAATTCAGCTCAGTAATTTGATCTCTAAAATTTATGCTTGATTTGAGAAGGCTAAGACAGTAAAGGTTAGACTGTAACACAGTAGATAAAGAATCAAAAGGTGTATGCTATTGACATCTGAAGCTCAAAGACAAGGAGAATGAAAATATCATAATGGTCAATGGTTGTGGAGATAAAGCTAGTGATCAGTTCTGTTTAAGAGATCTACTTTCCTTTGTTCTGGTTCTCATACTAAAACTCTTAATGACAATAATATATGACTATACTATTCAAATTCAAATACTTATCCTACTTCCTGAAGCCAGCTGAATCCAACAAATATAACAAAAGATCTATCTCGTTTTGCATGCAATTATTATTATTTTTTTTAATTGAATTGACCCCAAGCAATGCACTAAGAAACAAGGGGTTATTGGGTGTGAACGAATTAGAAAACAGAAACAATATTAAGGAAAGTATGGAATTGGAAGAGAGTTCCATAAGTGATAAAAAAAATTGTTAGCATAGGACTTCTGGGTGCATCTAGCCATTTCAACTGTAAATTGATGAGACCTTATTACTAATCTAGTACTGCACTTAAATTTATAAAGTCCAGGTACCACAGTGAAAAGCTTGTCTGAAAAATTACCATGAAAGTATTTATAGAAAACAGGGGAGTTACTTTACAGTGGTGCGAAAGTGACTGAACCTGAGACATCAGGTTAGGATATTGCTTTTTTTTGTCTTTCTTTTTTTTAAGCATTTCACCCCAAGCAAAGCAGGAGTGCTACTAGCATGCAAGGGGTTACAGAGAGTGGGAGCAAGAGTAAAGAGGTGTGATAGAGGAAATGGTGATGAGAAGGATGGGGAATTAGATCAAGGCACCTGAAGATGTCGATTGACATTGCATTTGAATAAATGAAGATTATAGCTATCATTGAAGAGGAAAGGATTTCCACAGATGGAAAGTATAAGACATGAAGCTATTGGAGTAGAAGAGACAGCTACAATTAACAGTTTTGACAGTGAAATGCTGGGAATGAGATACCAACCTAGTAGCACGCTTAAATTCATGCAGTTTGGGAATCAGCAAAAGTAGCTTGTCATAGCAGTTGCTGTGAAAGGATTTGTAGAAAAGACAGAGGGAAACAACGGCACATCTGTGACAAAGTGACTGTAGATGAGATGCCAGATGAGAACCAATCACATTACATATCCGTCTCTGGATTTAGTTGAGGAGGTTCCAGACCATATATGGCAGCAGAATTCCATTCTTTGAATTTTATCAAGAATCTCTAAATATATAGCAGGAGCACCAGATCATGTGGCAGCAATATTCTAAGCATGGGTGAATGGTAAACTTAAAGATATGTAAAATAGATTCTGGAGAAAAAATTTTCTAGCACAACGCAATGAACCAACTTTCTTAGAAGCTGACCTAGCAATGGATTCAATATAGTCTTTCCACTTCATGTCAGCCATGAATGTTAACCAGAGAAGGTTCAACGAGTCACTCTCCTGGAGGTTAGCCATGTATTTGTAGAAAAGACAGAGGGAAACCACAACATGTCAGTTAGAAAGTGACTGAAGTTGAGATACCAAGTCAGGATCAATTACATTACAGATCCTTCTTTGGATCCTGTCAGGTCGATTACATTACAGATCCTTCTGGTATATATTGGTATATAAATACCAATCTAGTGTGTGTTTACATAAATTTGTAAGGGTGTATGTGTGTGTGGTGATGATCGCCATAATAATTATAACTGATGTCCCAAACAGCAATAAAGAACAGATCAGTCAACCAGAGTTGAATCATTAAAAACCAAAAGGACACTTTACTTAACATCAGAAAAAGATAGCTGAAATTTCTAGGAAGGAGAGAAAATTTGGCACTCATGGTATAGGCAACAGGGACAGAGGAAATCAAGACAGAAAGAGGCCTCTCACTCTCAGATAAAAAACAAAGTATAAAAACCTAGTGGATTAGAGCACTGGTTCATAAATTTAGTGACATAGTAATTATGAGTTCAATCCACGGGCAAGGTAGTACAGATTCAGAGGAAACAGGAAGAGCAAATGCAAGATGCTAAAAGAACAAGATGAGGTATTTCTAGACATGTATTGCAGAATGAGAACAATCTACCACTGTAAATTAAATAAAAGGTTGATTTTGAAATTTCCTGAAGGTTATCCAAATCTACAAACATCTGAAGAAGGCCAGAAGGTACAATGGCCGAAACACTGTGATAATAACAATAAAGTTGACGATATTAGTCCAGATGTAAACAATGATCATAAATGATAAATAAAGTATAAATTTTATGAAATAAAATAACTGTAGATGAACAGTTGTATATGAAAGTGAAGATAATGTAGTGAATATATCACAGATAAGTCATGTCCTGATGACGCTTTGAAAACAAATTCATCAAATTCAGTCACACTTGTCTCACATACTAATTACAGTATGTTTTTCAGAGTATTTTTTAAAATCATTTCACTCCCAACCACTAGTACACAAAGGGAAATGAAAATGAGAGAAAAGACTGAATATAGGGAGGATTGAGGAAAAGACAAAAAATCAATGGGATCCAAGAATATAGATGGCGATTGACATTGCATTTAAATTGTTGAAGATTGTAGTTATTAGGGAAGTAAGTAAGCAGAAGGGATCTCCACAGGCATGAAGTGTGAGAAAAGAAACTGTTGGAACAGAAGTGGCAGTTTCATTTAGCTATTTCAACAGTAAATGGGTGGAACTTGGATACCAATCTAGTATCACACTTAAATTCATGTAGTTGGGGCACCAGGGGTAAAAAAGCTTGTCAGAATAGACGCATGAAAATATTTGTAGAAAAGACAGAGGGAAACCACAACATGTCAGTTAGAAAGTGACTGAAGTTGAGATACCAAGTCAGGATCAATTACATTACAGATCCTTCTTTGTATCCTGTCAGGTCGATTACATTACAGACCCTTCTTTGGATCCTGTCAGGTCGATTACATTACAGATCCTTCTTTGGATCCTGTCAGGTCGATTACATTACAGATCCTTCTTTGGATCCTGTCAGGTCGATTACATTACAGATCCTTCTTTGGATCCTGTCAGGTCGATTACATTACAGACCCTTCTTTGGATCCTGTCAGGTCGATTACATTACAGACCCTTCTTTGGATCCTGTCAGGTTGATTACATTACAGATCCTTCTTTGGATCCTGTCAGGTCGATTACATTACAGATCCTTCTTTGGATCCTGTCAGGTCGATTACATTACAGATCCTTCTTTGGATCCTGTCAGGTCGATTACATTACAGATCCTTCTTTGGATCCTGTCAGGTCGATTACATTACAGATCCTTCTTTGGATCCTGTCAGGAACCTCAGGATGAATAGCAGGAACACCAGACCAGATATGGCAACAGTATTCAAGGCATGGATGAATGGTAGATTTGTAAATGTACATGATGGATTCTGACGAGAAAAGCTTTCTGGCACAACACAGTGATCCAAATTACCTTTCAGTAGATGCAGTTATTGATTCGATGTAGTTGCTCCACTTCAAGTCAGTTGAAAATGTGAGGCTAAGAATGTGCAGTGTGTTCCTCTCCAGGAGTCTAGAATCAGACTATTTCCACCACACACAGATATAAGTATATAAATACCAATCTAGTGTGTGTTTACATAAAAATTTAGTTACTTAACAGGGTTTTTCTGTTTTTTGAAAATTCTTCTTACTGTATAGTATAAATTTTAACAGAGGCTGGAGACAGACAATATGACACCGAAATCCAAAGGCAAAATGGGCTAGTAAAAGATGCCTTCCAAAAGCTAAGCAAAGTATTAAGAAACAGGAAAATCTTGTTAAAAGCAAAGAAAAGAGTACTAACAGTTATGTAATATAAGTCCTCCTAGATGGTAGTGAATGCTGGACAATCTCTTCAAAGAAAAAATACTTGAGACAACAGAAATGTGGTTCTACAGAAGGATGCTGAGAACATGTGAGCAACAACAAAGTTTTAGAGAAAAAATTTTCTAGCAGAACACAGTGAACCAACTTTCTTAGGAGCTGATCTAGCAATGGATTCAACGTAGTCTTTCCACTTCATGTCAGCTGAGAAGGTTCAACGAGTCACTCTCCCGGAGGTTAGCCATGCTGTATATGAGTGTATGGCAAAGAGAAAAGTGCCTCAGGTTTAATTCAATTGTAACCAGATTTTAATTAATTTCTTTATAGACTTCTTAATAACAATGATAATGACGATGATGACAACACTGATCATGATGATGTGGCAGCCTTTTACCACATTTATTTAATTTGTTTAGGAACCCAAACTGATGTAAAAAAGGGACATGGCAAAGGTATCAATATATATATATAAATTGTATTCAACAAACCATGCAATAAAGAATGTATATGAAAAAGCATGCAAGAAGTAAGACGAGAGTTGTCTCTGTTTGACTATCAAAGTCTATCAAAGTTCTCTGAAAGAAAATGAAAGAGTTATTAGTCTGTTATAAATGTTTTTAACAATTCTGCCATGCAAGAGGAAAATTAAGTAAGTGCAATAGAATATGAAGTTTGAGAGTTGAGTGAGAAGATGGGTGCATAGCTTCAACTGTCGTGGATTTCTGTGGCAGCTGAAGTCTCACTGATGCGACTCCTCTTTTCTTATGCTTATATAGGTGGTCATTGAATCAGGAGTGCTGCATGGGAAGAATCATTCTCCACATGCAGAGAATCTGATTGGTCGATACTGACCAATCAGTGCATGAGTTTTGGGGAGACTCCCAAAAGTGCACAAAATCTATATGAAAATATAGCGAATTTTAAAATTGTCACTTCAGATAGCAGTGTTGCTTCCTGTCCAATGAATGAATGCCGTTGGAGATTTAAATTTGTAAGGGCGGATGTGCATGTGGTGATGATCGCCATAATAATTATAACGGATGTCCCAAACAGCAATAAAGAACAGATCAGTCAACCAGAGTTGAATCATTAAAAACCAAAAGGACACTTTACTTAACATCAGAAAAAGATAGCTGAAATTTCTAGGAAGGAGAGAAAATTTGGCACTCATGGTATAGGCAACCGGGACAGAGGAAAGCAATGTATAACCTACCTAATGAGCTCGTGTAAATGGCTGCTAAAAGAGAGACAAAGATAGATAGTCAAAATTTACTAGGTGCTACTATGGTAATAAAATAAGCACATCTCATCTCACCTCTTACTTGTAACCATCCATCACAATGAAATAAACTTTTTTAAGCACTAAAGGAGAACGTGTCAAATAAAGCTTCATAAGCTTCTACTAAGAGTTGTTACTATAGAGGACAAGAAATTGGGGAGAGCCATGATTGCTCATAGAAGAATTTGTATAAAAAGATAAGCAGATCTTGCATTCAGTAGAGTTAAATTATGAAAAGTAACTTTAAAATTAGATTTTATTCAACAGATCGTATTCAATAGAAAGATTTAATAATTATGAAAGATCAAACATTTTCTTATATAAATACTAATAAAAAAGAAGGAAGATTATTGATTATATGTATTTAAGTCAATACATGCATATGTGGGTAGTGTAATGGTTAGTAACTTTGAAAGAGAAATCTGCAACCAGAGTTTGAATTCTAGCCATGTTTGTTATGTCCACTCTCATGACAATATCATTGGGAAAGGCATGAATCCAACTCTTCTCTCCCTAGCTATGGATTAAACTGTAGTACTGACTAGGCTTTGTTGCCTTCAGGTGGCAGCTAGAAGGAAAAATCTGAAATCAAAACAAGCCTGACGAAGGATAGGCTATCTTGCCCTAGACACACCTTTGCTGCTATGGCTTCAGTACTTGTTATGCTTCTATGATCCTAATAGACATAGGCTTGTGACATGACAGTAAATCATTAAATCTAATCTAGCCTAATAAAAAAAAAGAAATCAACATTTATTTTACATAAAAATATATTTTTAAACAATCTCATTCCTTGTCAAGGCACTTAACCCAACACTTCACCATTGATTATATAGATCAGTAGTTATCACCTTTTTTTTTACACATGCATCACTTTTACTCTTAATTTTTTTCTTTGTGGGTCCCCATTCATTCAATGAAAAAAAAAAGCTTCTTTTATCTTTTACTAATAGATAAGTTTACGAATTATATCATAGAAATAGTAAATGTATCTTGGGAGGCATGGCGGAATAATGGATAGCCGCTCAGATTGAGGAATCAGAGAGCTGAGTTCAAATTCTAGTCAAATCCATTACATTCATTTATGTGCTAATACCCTTAGGAGAGGTATGAATCCTCTTCTTCTTCCCCCAGCTATGGGTAAATAGTAGGACAGACTAGGTTCTATAGCCTTGGATGGCAACTGGTCTACCACAGAAAGTAATGGCAACCTACTGTGGGAAAAAATCTGCCTCATCAGACATGTATCGAAAAATACATGATCACCTTAGCATGTATCATGCATGGCACATAACTGAAATGCATATGCTTTATTTTGAAGTAAAACTAATTCAATTAAAATTAACTTGTATTTAACAACTAAATTCTATGAAACATTTCTGTACACTAGTAAAATAACTCACAATAAACCATTTTAAAATATGTGAGTAATTAACCCCCAATTTCCTATTTTTTGTATGGATCCCAGTAATGTTACATGAACCGCCAGGAACCATATGGACCTTGGTTGAGAACCACTGATATAGATGGAACATTATACAGTGACAGTTTCAGCTCAAAATTCAGCTGTCAAGCTACAGCCCTGTTGATCCATTCTCATAACTAGCTCTTTGAAATAACTGTCATCATGCAGCACAATATTTGTACTTATATAGTTCAATTATTCTTAGAATCACTGAAACTTGAGGGTACATCAGATAACTTTCAAGTTAAATAATTAAATAAAATACATTATAAAAAATCAGATTAATACTGTAAATACAAGATAAATCAGAACAACAACTTTTCTAAACATTTTGAAGCTACAAGTTGCTAGTGGGTCTTGAAAGTGAAAGTAAACAGATATTTTGCTAGATTCTCATTCCTAGCATTAAGAAGATCAATCTAGATCCTTTTCAGATCATCAGCTTTCTATAATTTCAATTCACTCTTAGCATTGATTTTGTAGTTTATTACAGGCAAATACAGTCAGAAGTATTATGATGGATGCCTTATAAAGGAAATCCCAATCACTTTAAAATTCCGTTTAATGTGAACATTTTTTCCCCTGAAAAGAATAGGAAATTGCAATCTTAACTCCCAAAAGGGAAAACAAATTCAAATCCAACAAATAAAAAAAAAAAAAAAAAAATTAAATTTGCAGGTTTTAAATTACAATTTCAACTTAAGAATTCACAGTGGGAGAAAGATTTTAGTGTCTTTTTTTAAAAAATTTTCTTTTCAAATTAAAACACAAGAAACTCAAGGACATTGTTTGGCTTGATTTAGAACTTCTCATCAAACACATGCACTCGCACATGCACATGGATAAAAATGTACTGATTTCCAATTTAAAAAAGAACAAAGTGCAATATTTGTAGAGTTAAAACATTAAAAGATAAACAGCATAACAAGTAATGAATTAACCGAAATGCATTAGTGTATGGCAAAGAGAAAAGAGCCTCAGGTTTAATTCAATTCTAACCAGATTTTAATTAATTTCTTTATAGACTTCCTAATAACAATGATAATGATGATGATGATGAGAACACTGATGATGATGATGATGATGATGTCACAAACAGCAATAAAGGACAGATCAGTCAACCAGAGTTGAACCATTAAAAAACCAAATCAGCTTCTTATTATTTAGGATTAAAAATCCCCTAACTAATTCTCTCAAAAAGCCAAATTGATCACAGTTCAAAGACTTTTGATTTTAGAATATTTGAGGATGAAAGAAACAAGATGATGAAAATATGTTAACATTATCATGCGGAGGCTTAATTTTCCACGGGAGTGTTTCTGCAAATATGCGTGTATATGGAAGCGCATAAATGCACACATCAGCACAGTCAGACGCAACACAGAAAATAGACTCAGCAAAAAAGAGGTCAGTTTTTATAGCCAGTATGTCATTTTAGAAACCTTATTATTCAGATAGACTTGAGCATCTCTTTTGGAATTTATTCCAAATTTTTCTTTTTTAATATAAGTCAAAGAATCTCAAGAACAAATAAAAATAACCAGTAGCATCATTTCTAATCACATGAATCATCCCAGCAATCACAAGTATTTCAAGAGTGCTCTCTCAACTCAAACGAATTGTGGTGCCAAATTACCAATTACCATAATATCAGGGAAATCTTTATGTTTATGTATATTCTAGACACCACATCCCGGTATTGGGCTGCAAAGAAGGCATAAAAATGATTCTATTTGCTTTTCATTTTTATTGACTATCACAGTCTTGTTTATTGTGTTTTGTTAAGCTCACTGACACCGATTCCTTCCCTGACCTGGTCTTTGGAAGAATTGTCTTGCATGACACTGGTCCATCGCAAAAAAGGTTGGGGACTGCTGTTTTAGAGTACTGCTGGGAAGTGTTCTAACAGAAGACAGTAATTGCAACACTGAAATCTGAAGATGTATTTAGATGGCCAAAAATGCATTTCAAAAGTTAAGAGACAGAAAAATTTTGTTAGAAAAAAAGAAAAGAGTATTGAACTGTGACATGATATCTTCAGTGAATGTAGAACAATCTGCTCAAAGATGAAGAAGAGACTTGAAGCAACCGAAATGTGGTTCTACAGAAAGATGCTGAGGATACCATGGACTGAATATGTGAGCTATAACAAGGCTTTTGAGAAAATGGAAACAAAAAGAAAACTTATATTTAACATCAGGAAGAGGCAGTTGAAATTTCTGGAGCATGTAATAAGGAAAGAGGGCTCAGAAAATCTGATACTCACAAGAGAGATTGAGGGACAGAGGAAAGCAGCACATAACATACTTTATGCACTTGAGTAAATGGATGGTAGAACAGAGTTTGGGAGAAATAGCAAAAAGACAAAACCTATTAAGAACTACAAGGAACAGGAAGATGTGGAGGGCCATGATTGTGTATGTCCTGAAGGGACAAAGCACATAAAAGAGGAAGAAACTGACATCATTAACAAAATCCTACATGTTTTCTTAGTCAGTGACATAAATCACAGAGCATCTTATTCTTAAGGAACATATAAATATAGTTTGAGAGAAAGGTTTTTCCTTTTTTGAAAGGTCAAATTTGGAGTTCTTTTCAGTGTTGTAATTTTCTAAATTTGTTTTTTTGTTTGTTATAAACAACTTATTTTTTTATTTCTAATATCATGAGTAGATTTACATAGACTTATAGTTTTTGACCATTACAGCATAACATGTTATGGAGGCAAGGTAATGTATTGTTTGTTTCTGTTTCATGCATAAACTCAGTTGTACGTTTGATGTTCTTCAGTTTATTTACAAGAACACTGGACATAAAATAGAATTTAATTACATAACAGAAACAAAATATTCCGTTTCCTCCATATCTTAAACTGTACCAATAATGACTGAAAATTAATGTCTCTCATAAATCTACTAATAAAAATTACTTAAAACTTTTATTCACATATATTTATATATAATAATTTTTGTATTTCCTTCTCATTTCTAATACATAATAATATTGTGTTAGAAATGAGAAGAAAATACAAAAATTGTTATGAATTTATATACATATTATGATAATATGTATGTAAAATCATAACAATTATTGTATTTCCTTCTCATTTCTAACACATAATATGTATATAAAAAATCATAACATTTTCTGTATTTCCTACTCATTTTTAGCATTTAATATAATATGTATATATAATAATATCTTTGGTATTTTGAACTTTACATTTATATTTTTAAACTAAGCTAAGTAAACTACTGACATTTCTAAAAGACAACTTTTGATAAAACTATTTCCAACCGATTGATATTTGAATTAATACACATACAGAAAAGCTTCACAACCCACCATAATTTATGCATCAAATGCATCACTAGTTTAAAAAAATACACAATGATTGCTGAATAAGGAGATGATTTGAAAATAGCAGCCTATAATATCCATTGAAGAACAATCATATTTGTATTTGTTCTCACATAGACAAACGTCACAACTCACAGTTGTTAATTTTTACATCAAAGATACACTAGAAAGCTTCAGTAGTTCCGAAGAAGGAAACCTAAACAAGGAAAAGGTTTAAAAATTGTAGCCTACCATAGCCATTGAATAACAATTAATTGTATATGTACTCATTTTTATTTTTAAAAACAACCACTTCTCGTGGTCTACTTAAATTCTATGTTCTTTTTCTCCCCCATAAAACATGATACACTAGGGTAAGTTTTGCTTCAACCAAAAATTAATTTGGCTTAATAAAATATCAGGGGATGTATTGTAATAAAAATACCAATGAAAAATATGTAAAACCAAAGGAAAACAAAAATAAAAGAGAGGAAAATGCGTTATATAGTGAGGCAGATATTGATAAGTGAATGGATAATATTTGTAAAATTCATATTCCTCTAGAGATGTTCCTATTTGATATTGCTTACTGAGAAAAGGAAAAAATTAATATAAATCTCTCCAGCCTCTGTGTTTTATCATTATATATATATATACATATTGTTAAAGGCCAGACTTCCTTTGATGGAGAATCTGATATGGCTCACACACATTGAAAAATCATGCAAATAAACACACACATTGCTGAGATTGATGTGATTATCTAGGCTTGGGATAAAGTCAGGATCAACAATTCAGAGTCAGACAAAACTGCAATTATTGAATTTTCTTCTCATTCTCATCATAATTATACTTTCAATATAGTATTTTGGCCAGTCAAATTGGCATAATAAAAACAACTGACAGTAAATACATATTTTTGACAAAATTTGAACATCACACAATATTTTAATTTAGAAACTTTAAAATAAGGTATTATTTTTACGATAATGGTAATAATAGGCACTTCCTTAAACAATAAATTCAGCATTTGGCATTAAAGAACAGTAGCCTGTTCTTCTTGAGTTATGCTTTTCTTCACACCCAGCCACTAGGCTGGAATCAAAGTGTATTATCTGTTCGTCTAATACCTAATAGTAATGTTAATATTAGCTGTTTTCTTATAAACAAATATTCAGCATTCATTGACCATAAATTTACAATGTAAATATTGAAAACTCCTAATCAAAGAAATTCAGACAGAAAACACTTTAGACATCTAGGCTATTGTCCTGATGATGGAACATGGAATCTTCATGCTTGCTGCGGCTTCCAAGAGCAAGTTTACTATGCCCTGGGAATATGTGTCATAGTTGTGGTTCAGTCCATCCACTTTTTATAGAGAAGAATAGTGAACTTGTCTCACAAGACATTGAAATTGAGTTTAGTTCTCAGCAAATGCACTAAGAGTGTAGATTTTCAGCAAAGACAATCTAATCCAAAACATACCATTTTATTTAAGAATAACAATGATTTTTCCGCATAGTCTTTTAGCTGGGGGACCCATCCCAGAAACTGGACTCACAATTACAATGTCACCAATTTCACTAACCAGCACTCTAGTTTTATTTACTATTTACATTTGGACTATTATCCTTAGTTTTGTTATTACCAACACATTTCAGCCATTGTGTCCTCTGGCCTTCATCAGCTGTATATTGACCCAGGTAACCTACACTGATTGGTAGGAGCAATACCAAGTCAAGTTCATAAATTCCCTGTAGGTTACATATATTTATATAAACCTGAAGTATGAAGGGCATAATGGTCGAAATGCTGTGATAACAACAACAAAAATGAGAACAATAGTTCAAATGTAAATGATGTAAATAATATAATCATTATTTTTGTCAAAAGTTGGGCATCTCCGTCAAACAAAGTTAAGTCAAGTATGTAAGTTGACTATGTTTAGTTCATTTCTCAGAATGCCCTGTGAATGTGTGTCATGTTTGTGGTTCAGTCCATCCACTATTTATAGAGAAGAATAGTGAACTCATCTCACAAGCTATTGATATTGATTTCAGTTCTCAGCAAATGAACTAAGAGTGTAGCTTTTCTACAAAGATAGTTTAATCCAAAACACACCAATTTTGTTACAAGTTAAGGCAAATAATGGTTTAGTAAGATTACCTTGGTAGGATTTGATCAAGAACTGTTTGGATTCATAATGGAAATCTTACAGTTGACAGCAGATGTGAAGTGGAGCAAAAAGCACTTTTCTTTTCCTTATGGAAGGACTGACATCAAAGTAAACAGAATCTAGATGTGTTGTTTGTCAAGCATTGAATTCAGAGTGTTCCATTAACATACTTTATCAACTGAATACTTTGCATGAGCCAATTTGTATGCTGGCTTGACAGAAGTCTCAACATGATCGTCTTCAATGAGACAAAAAAGTATTTTTGCATTAAACAACAACAGTGCATTTATAACAAATCAAATATCATGTCATGAATACCTAATACTAATAAATATCAAATATTTACTTTAGTACTGACCAAATTTCAGAATTTGGTGTTATATATTTGCTGTATTTCTCCTAGAACCACCATTTGTAAAAGTTTCAGACATTTTCTCATGTTAAAAAGCTGTGTAAAAAATAAAGAAAGTATTCATTTTCTTTTCCAGTAATTCTCAGGCATTGAGATATGACAGCTGTTTCCTGAAAGCTGCTGTCTTTTATAGGACAAACAAAATTCTATAATAGTTGCCTGTGCTAACTGATTTTATTTTGCTTAATTCGAAATAACAGTTTGTCTGTTTCATTGTCTATAATCCATTACAAGAATAACAATGGATGGGAATTACATAAACATGACCAAACCCTGCTTAGAAAATTACAAAGACATCTCAGTTTCTTTTTAGAATATTTTTCTGGCAGTTAACCAACTATAAGAGTTCTATTAGACAGACTTCTTGCCATGTGATCCTTAAAAGGGTGTTTTGTCTACTAAAGTAATGTAATAATGAAACAACATACTCAGTACACACTTCTGCATAACACTAAAATCTTCATAATAACAATTCTGACCTGGGAAATGCTGCTGAACCCTGCATTAGCCACATGGGGTGTTTTGTTACTATAAATTATTTTTTTAAGTACTTTTAATTCCTAGTTGACAACTTCTTTCTTTTGCTCTCTCCCACTACTCTCCTGGCTTGGTAACGGTCTGTAGCATGCAGTGTGATGCAGTTGTATGTCTGCCTTATGTATATATATAAATATTATGAAATGGACAAAGTCCAACAATTATTTAAGACATTTTTTATGTTTATACATTCTTTTTATAGATACAAATATTTAAGTAAATGCTCTGTTTATAATAAACAGTATTACATATTTTCTATGAAAATTTCTTGGACATTCAGGCCGGTAAATGTTGTTAATACTGTTTATTATGAACAAAGCATTTACTTAAATATTTGTATCTATAAGAAGAATGTATAAACATAAAAAATGTCTTATATATAAAGAAAAATAGTTTTAAGGTATGCTATATTTATGGGATAAAGTA
Organism: Acanthosepion esculentum; assembly: GCA_964036315.1. Classification (NCBI taxonomy): domain Eukaryota; kingdom Metazoa; phylum Mollusca; class Cephalopoda; order Sepiida; family Sepiidae; genus Acanthosepion; species Acanthosepion esculentum. Next base: position 55,563,177 of record OZ038502.1, read on the forward strand.
CTAAATATCAGAGATAGAGCATATGTAAATATAAAAGTGAACATTGAAATCAACACTCAGAGGCGACAGGCTGTTTCATGCTAGATGCAATCATCAGGCTGCAAGTGTTGGATTTTTTGACTAGTCAAAAAAAAATCCAACACTCCCTGCCTGACGATTATATTTATATTTATATATATATATAATATAATATACATTATAAAATATATAAAAAATGTGTGTGTATAACATTTTTCAGATAGAATATATATGTAAATGGACAATATGAATACAAAAGACAAAGACAAAAGAAAAACTTATATTAGATATGTTAAGTCTTCCATATATATATATATATATATATATATATATATATATATATATATATGTATGTATATATATATATATATATATATATATATATATATATATATATATATATATATATATATACATATATATTACTCTTTCATTCCTGTAATTATATGAGTTTAACTAATGTAATATCTTTCTATTCATGGAAATATAACGTGGCTATTTAGGATAAATAAAACTTTTCTCTGTTATTGTATTGGTGTGTTTAACCTACAATTTACAACCTATGTTTATGCAACAAATTTATTATAATTTTTATTTCAATTAATAATTACATCTTCAGTTCAAGTTTTGATTTAATGAATATGGTAACAGAGATTGCCTGTTATGTTATTTTTTCAGCATTATGACTATATTCTACATAATTGTAACGTTATAAACATTTTTGTATTGGGGTGTATAAATTCCCCAGGGGACTTTCCATTTTTGGAAATCCGAGGTAACAAATGCAGTGTTCATAAAAAATTAATGTAATTTACTCAAAGATGCATTAAAAGTACCATGATCTACAATTAGTATATGACTGAGTTATTTTTCTTGTATTTACAGAATTAGGACTAAAACAATGTGCAACAAGGTAACCCATGAAAAGTTGATTTACTGTGTCATGACAGACAATTTTTCTCATCTGAATCCATCTAGCACATTCATAAACCTACCATTCGACTATGCATGGAATATTGCTGTCATACCTGGGCTGGTGCTTCTGCAGTATAAGTTGAGACTCTTGACAAAATTCAAAGAAGGATCTGTAATGTAATCAATCCTGACCTAGCATCTCGACCTCCATTACTTGCTCATCAATGTGATGAGCTGTTTTCTTTGGTACCTCAACTGCATGAATTTATGCATACAAAAAGACTGGTAACAAAGTCTCACCATTTTACAGTTGATTAGCTAGAATAGAACTTACAGTTGTAAGTTCTATTCTAATCATTTCATTTCATGCACTTCTCACCCATAGAACTCTCTTCCAGTTCCTTCCTTCCTTGTCACCTATGATCTTCACAAATCTAAGTGTGTGAAAGGTAGCAAAAATTATTCATATTTGGTTCTTTAATTGCTATTGGTAAGAAAAGCGATTAGGCATGACATCGTTGATAAGGAAGGCAATTAGGTGTAAGGGGGTTGTTGGTAAGGCCAGGAATTGACCGATTTCTTGGGCTGGTTGGCCGAGGTCACAGTTGGTGTCAGGTGGGAGACTTGGAGTGGATTGCTGAAGGCAAGCAGGTGTTGTTGGTGGGTTTTTTGATGTACATCTTTCTTCAGGGTTGAAATCAACACTGGTGATAGGTCCGAGGGTCTGGCAGTCATGTGATGAGGCTGAAGTGTTGAAGTTGAACTGCCATTTTTATATTTTTGGTTCATCGGGTACAGACTGTACATAGTTGTGTGAAATGTGTCAAAAATTGTCCATATGTGGTTCCTTAGTTGTCATTGATAAGGAAGGTAATTAGGTGTAAGGGTGTTGTTGGTAAGGCTGGGTGTTGACTGATTTCTTGGTTTGGTTGGTTGGCCAAGGTCACGGTAGGAGTCACAAGAGAGGTCTGTGTTTGATGATCTAACAGTTATATAACAAGGCCAAAGTGTTGAAGTTGAACTGTCTATTGTCAGCAAGTAGTGCAATTTTTATATCTTTGGTTCAACAGGTGCAAATTCCCAAGGGAACTTTTCTTTTTTGGTGGAAATATTTGTGATTGGTGACTGCATTTTTGGATTGGTGACTGCATTTTTGGATTTTTTTTGGAACATATGTGATGCTAGGGGCCCATGCATGGAAGACAACTTTTTCATTTTGTGTTTTGCTTTCTTAGCACTCCCATCTGGTGACATGTCTGGTAAAATGTTTTTGTGAATCAGAAAGAGATCTTGATTAAGTAACATAGCATTGTCAGCACCTTTTCATTGCACTAAGAGGAAGGATGAAGTTAGGGAGAACCCTGATTTATACAGCAAAACCTGATGTGACAAGGCTATTTCTTCCATTATCCACAAGCATGCAAATAGCATCATATTAAACTGACATTGTATATTTACCCTTGTGGGGGAGGCAAATGAATGTCAGCTCCATGTTTATTAGAATATTCTTATTTTAATTTTGCTATTTTTTTATGATAAAAAATTTGGTTAGTTCCTTAGTTGCTATATGTAGTCCATTAAGTGAATCACTTGGCTGTCATCTGTAGTCTTTTAAGTAGATCCCTTTCTTGCCAACTGTAATCTTTAAGTTGTTGACTATAGTCTTTTAAGTAGATCCCTTTCTTGCCAACTGTAATCTTTAAGTTGTTGACTATAGTCTTTTAAGTAGATCCCTTTCTTGCCAACTGTAATCTTTAAGTCGATCCTATGGTTGTTGACTATAGTCTTTTAAGTAGATCCCTTTCTTGCCAACTGTAATCTTTAAGTAGATCCTATGGTTGTTGACTATGGTCTTTTAAGTAGATCCATTTGTTGCCAACTGTAATCTTTAAGTAGATCCTATGGTTGTTGACTATAGTCCTTTAAGTAGATCTTTTGATAGTTGAATGTAATTCTGTAAGTAGATCCCTTAGTTGACATATATAGTCCATTTATGTTGATTGCTTGGCTGTCAACTGTAGTCATTTAGGTAAATCACTTAGATATCATCTATAGTCCTTTAAGTAGATACCTTGGTTATCATCTGTAGTTTTATTCTTACTGTATTACTGAATTGTTCTTGCAATTAAGTATTTTCATAATTTTCCTTCCTTTGTTTTTTTTCCATTTTTATCACAATTCAAAATTAATATATATATATATATATATATATATATATATATATATATATATATATATATATATATATATATATATATAGAGAGAGAGAGAGAGAGAGAGAGAGAGAGAGAATCATACTAGACATTGCTACAGTGGTTTACATGCTTACATAGCATGTAGGATTTATGGATTGAAGTTGAAATCCTCATGTTCAACCAGTTTTAATTTCAGTGTTGTCCTCCTAGTCTGGTTTCCAACTAGGGATAGATAGCCTATTCTGTCATGCTATTAACCCCTAACTGCATCAAGAAGAGATGGTGTAATGCCTTTCTGAATGTATGCAACAGCCTTCATTAGAATTTGAACTTGACACCCCAACACCATTTTTCCGTGCCAATAACTGGTATGCTATTCATATATCCTTCACCATTCAATACACTGCCATAACCTGACTTATGCCAGGCCCCAATTTAGAAGAAAAGATTTCCTGTCAGCTAGACTAGGCAATTTTTTTGTTTTAACTAAACAATATTATTAATGTGAAATATCAATTGCAATCCTCCTGAAAACATCAATCTAAAAAATACTATTTTTGTTATGATTCCATTATCCACATATTCAATCAATGTTTTGACTTTTTTGTTGCATATTTCTCACCAGATTCCGTGTTTTTAACTCAGACTGGCAGTTGAAGGAGAAGATAACTGCTAACTCTAGACTTGAACAGGTTAAAGAATGTAACCAGCCAGTTTTTTCCAGAAAATCTGGCTGGTTACATTCAATGCCTTGAAAACCAAACTGGTTACATTTCATCACTGCTGATTAAACCCAGAACTTTCACCAATGATGAATAGATGTCCCCCTTGGGGAGGGCCTGTGCATTGAAAGCATATTTTGAGCCCAAAAATTACAGCTGACCTCAAGTCAACCTCCTATATACAATCCATCACTAAAGATGCAGGTAATATCATCATGACCTGCCCAGACCTCACTTTCGATTCTTGATAGAGTTAAAAAGTGTTTCCAAATTTTTGTTGGAGAAGAATTATTTTCCACCCTCCAACCTCTCTCTCACAGGCAAGATGTGGTGAGCCTCTCACTACTCTACCACTACTACCATGGAAAGTGCTCAGATGAACTAAATTTCTTGGTTCCGCCAGGTCTAACCTTCACAGCTAAGACCCACTAATCCATTTACATAGTAGCAAATCACCCTCCATATTCCATCAGTGAGAAATAAGTTCCACTCAAACGGTTTCTTCTCCGAAACCACTGCGCTGTGGAACAGACTCTCAAGGGGATGTTTCCTTGATCACTACAATCTCAACCTGTTCATGTCTAGAATCAACTATTATCTTCCCCTCCTATCAATATAAACTAACCTTTAACATAACCATCTGCTCCAAGTGGCCCAAGGCTTTGTACAGGGTGAATGTTACTGTAAAAAAAAATGTGTGTGTTTGTGCATAAAAATTTTAGATATACCTAAAATATCTGTAAAAGGACAATATGAATAAAGACAAAAGGAAAAATCAGCTGACAAGGATGACATGCATCAACTAATTTTGTGTTTTGTTTTGTGTATACATATATATATATATATATATATATGTGTGTGTGTGAGTGTCTGTGTGTGTGTGTATATGTGTGTGTGTATGTATTTTTATTATAAAAGATTATAATAAAAACACTTTTGAAATTGCTACACAAAAGCTTTCATGTTACAATACTATGATTGTACATTATTTACATTATTCGGACTATTGTCATCAGATGAGGACAATAGTCCGAATAATGTAAATAATGTGCATAATACCTCATCTCAGAAATATAGACAGACTATGATTGTACTTCTTCAGGCAATGGTAAGTAACTGTTCATTAAATAATTTTTAAGGAAATTTAAAAAGAAAGTGTTACCTCTTTTCAGAAAGTTAAAGGGGGGACATGCAGTCAGAATTAAAAATAGACTTGTGAGTATGTCTGGATTAACCAATTAAATATCAGATCTATGCTAAATAGAAAAGTAAGCTCAGAGCACTGATTCTAATCACCAGTTACTTACCATCACCTGAAGAAGTACAATCATAGTATTGAAACATGAAACCTTTTGTATAGCGATTTCAAAAAATGTTTTTATTATAATCTCTTATAATAAAAATATAATAATAATATATTACTCTACTTTGTATTGAGCACTTTTTAAAAAAGTAAATGCTATGAACAGCAGATTTTACTCCAACTGTTCTTTCTCCCATTTGGACATTATATATATATATATATATATATATATATATATATATAAAGGTATATATTTGCTGGACCATGAAACATTTAGCACTTTCTCTCTCCCCAATATCCATTTTCTATTCCTGATGTTTCCTTGATCACTACAACCTTAACCTGTTCAAGTCAAGAGTCAACCATTATCTTCCCCTCCTATCCATATAAACTAGCCCTTAACATAACCCTCTACCTCGAGTGGCCCACAGGCCTTTTACAGGGTGAAATTTACTGTAAAAAAAAAAGGTAAATGTCAGATGGTATTTGTCTGTAAAATCATCCCATGAAGTCATTAGTGCTTCGTATTTTTGCCAAGATGATAAACATTGAATCAATTGTTTTCATCACAGAAAAGCAGAATTAAAGAAATGATGTTATTTAATTGTAAAATTAAACTAAAATAAATAAAATCTTATTTTTACATTGTAGACAGAGATAAGGTAAATAAATCAAGTTATTTTATTGTACAATTAACGCATAATATATCTTCCCCAGTATAAAGATCCAAAGTTAACAGAAAGAAATAAATGGTTTTCCAATCCAATTTCTGTCCAAGCACATTCATTTTGCAATGAAATAGGTTTATTTATTTTAGTTCTGTCCACAATGTAAGCTTGTATTTGTTTTAATTCAATCTTACGATGAAATAATTCATACATTTTATTTCTGTCTATCTGTACCCTACCCACAAACAAAATTGGAACCATGATTACTGTCTTGATAAAACAAAACTATTTTGTAACGAAAGCATCATTACAAGTAACATACTATAAATCTCACATTGCACTGTGTTGTGCAAGACAATTTTTATCTCCAGAATCTATCTTACATATTTATAAGTCTACCATTCATCATGCTTAGAATATTGCTACCACATATAGACCAGTGTCCTTGCTATTTACCTTCAACTCCTTGATAAAATCCAAAGAAGAATCAGCAATATTACTGGTCCTGATCTGGTTGCTCAGCTTCAGTTACTTTGCCTCTATGCCTTTTCGATAAATGCTTTCATGGTAATTGTTCAAATCAGCTTCTTTGCTGTGGTACCTAGACTTTTGGAATTTAAATGCAGTACTAGACTGGTGTCAAGATCTCATCAATTTACAGTTGAGCTGGTTAGATGTAACCGTAAGTTCTATGTTAATAGTTTTTTTTGTTCTTTTTTTCTTCACAATTTTCACTTGTGGAACTTCCTTTTACCTCCATGCTTTTCAACCAACTTTAATCTGCAAAGATTTAAATGCAATGTCAATCACTATCTACCGTCCTCCTGATTATTCTCTTCGCTTTCTGCTTATCATTATTGTTTCTGTTCCTAATTCTTCCACTCCATGTAACCCCTTGTGTTTTAGTGGCATTACTGCATGGAGTAATACTGATTAAAAAAAAAAAAAAAATCATGGGACCATTCTTTTAGACAAGTTTCCTTAAATTTCATAAATGAGAAGAATTCAGTAATTTTCAACAAGAATGAACGAGGCTGATTCAAAATATAATGAAGTCGAGATTGAGAAAATTCTTTTTTTGTGAGTGAATATTGCATTAACAATTTTTTGAGAATAACATCCATCTATTTAACCCATAGCTGGTGGGAGGATATGGATGTATACCTTTCCCAAAGGTATTTGCATATGTGAACGTAATGAACCTGACTGGAATTCAGTCTTCATCCCCAATTTCTCATTCCAAGCTGGTCAGTGACTGTAGCTAGCTAAGTGAAATGCAAGGACAGATGACAACCAGCCCTTCCCCCTTCCTCAACTTTTTAGCCAAGTTTTTGTTTTTGTAATCAATTCACCCCAAGTAAGGTGCTAATGCCACTAAGATGCAAGAGGTTACTGGAAGTGAAAGAGAATGAGAAGACTTTAGAAAGAACTGGAAACCCAGTCCAAAACAGGAAACAAGGGAACTCCTACTCCTGTAAAAGACTGAGAAAAATAACTTTTTAATATTAATTTATTAATATCCAAACCAACCCAATTTATTACAAGGCAAATTTACTAAATCCAGTGATTATATAAATGATAATACAACCATAAGTTTATGGAGGGAAGCACTAAGTCCTTGTGAGCAGGAAGGAACTAATAATTTTACTTGTCCCCCCCTTAGTTAGCATGACCATTACGCCCTGCCAATACCTCATAAATAATGGAATATTCCGTTTTGATTGTGTGGAAAGACAGAAAAGACATATTAAAGAGGTCAGTGAGAACATGAAAGGAGGAAAGGGAAAACAGTAATGTTTAACATCTGTTTCAGTGACATGGAAAAAGTTGTCAAATTTAAATCTTTTCATTTGTACCCACTTACTTAAAATTTACTAGTGGTAAACAATAAGTATTGCACTGTAGTTGGTTCACATATTCTTATAAAGTTATAATTTTGTAAATAAACAATCAGTGTTTAGCATATTTTTGTCAATCCTTGAAAAAAATAGATAAATCTACAGGGTGCCTGACAAGAAACAGAAAATTTTAGATTTATTATATGATGAAAATAATTAACTAATTAAAATCTTTTGTTTGAACACCACATCTAACATTTGTGTTTTTGTTCTATTTTAATCTTCTAAATTTCTATCCTTTGCTTTTGTTTCAAATAACTGTAAAAAAAATTCCAGCAATTAAATAAACTGTACCAAAATTCCTGTTTTTTGTGGGCCACCCTGCAGTTTCATATTTTGGGGTTTTCTTAAAATTCCAAAAGTAGTATTTTAAAATGGTAAATATTACCAAAGGAAGGAGTATACAGTAATAATTGTGTCACGATAAAAAACGTATTTTTTTTTGTTTTTCTTTCTTGTTTTTTTTTTTTTTTGTGGATACATTCATTTGTTAAACTTCACCCTCAGCTCTTCACTAAGAAAGAAAGGTAATTTTTCATAAGATTAATTTGTTTTCTACAGCTTATCAATCTTTTGCAGGTTATTTAAAGCCAGAAAATATTTTTTGAGTGTTAGAGTTATTTTGGTTTAGCAATACAAGTCTTACTAATTAATCCATAGCTGGGGAGAGAAGAGGTTGATTCATACCTTTCCCAAGGGTTTGCACATAACGAAATATAATGAACACAATGGAAATTGGAACTCGGTTCCCCAATTAAAAATTCTGCACAGCTATTCTCAAGTGGTCACATCTCTAGATATTGATCAGGCTTGCTTGACGTTGCTTCCGGTGTTTCAATGTTGATGTGGCCATAAGCCTTTTCATAAGGAGCAGAGTAATACATTAACGAAAGCAAAAGAAAAAAGTAAGGAAGACAATCTTCTTAAAAGGGAAAGTATAATTGTTTTGTAGTAGGATTAGGTAGTAGTAACACCTTTTATTCACTATGAGAGTGACAATGAAAACTCTCTCTCTCTCTTCTCTTATACACATACATACTTCCTTTCCCTTCCTTCTATTGTTCTTATCCTCGGTAACTGACAGAACCTGGACATAGCTTATGTGGGTCAGTGAACGTCATAAAAAAATCAACCAATGACAACTCATCCCACCAAAAATCAAACAGAAAACATGTTTCAGGCCCAATAAAAAGAAGAAAAAATCATGTGCGAAAGAGAAGAAGTAGGAAATTGGTTCGATGTAGCAGTTCGAGATGCAATGGTTGGAGATTCATCGGCTATGAGTTTGGACGTACAACTCCAGAAGAAAAATAAGAAGAAAGGATGTATTCAACAAATTAATTTCTATCAGCCCAAAACACAGTGAACCTGTATGAACTCTCAAATCACAAAAAGGACTAAGATGATAGTCACCCACTTTAACCACTGTAATCAAATGGAGCCAACAATAAAATGGTACTATAGACAGTAAATTTGGCCTTTACTTATGTATTAGGCCAACCTTCATCTCTATATACCATAGTTTATTAAAACTTAGAGGGAAACAAAAATAAGATGACATTTTTGGAGGAAATTTGTAATCAGTTTGATTGAGATTATAATTTATTCGTCTCTAAAATTACGTTTCCAAGAATCAAATTGCAATTTTCAAAGTTGATACTTTTAAAGTCAGAACAACATGGAACTGGGAGAAATATTTTTATTTTTTTTAACTTGCCTAAAAATGTTAATGTTGTTGCTAAGCCTGGAGATATAAAGAAAGCTTGTATAACACATTTAATGTAAAATGGTTCAATTTTAGAAATAGAAATGCTCAAGGGAAAGGAATTAAGCAAAAATGAATAATAATAAAATAATTTTATCAAATAAAAATGTCGGAAGTCAAAAATGTTAAATGGAAAAATTTGTTTCCGAAGGAATTCAGTTCATTCACAGTAAAAATGTCTACTTTTCCAAATCCAAAACTAATACACAAGCATTTTAAAATAAGTAACTGTTCATTTTTGGTCAATTCTAAATGAGACAAAAGTAAAACAAAAAATTTACATTGAACGATTTTGTTACAAAAGACATCAAAATGTATATACTCGTTTTGCATACATTTCTTTTTCCTTTCCTTTTTTTGATATTATAAAAAATTCTGAAAGTTTTTCCTCGGATTATTCATTATTATTGCATAATTTTAATTAATTTTTTTATTACGTCCAATTTTTTGTTTTACTTTATTTGTTATTTATTCAAACTTTATTTAATCCATAGTAAGATTTTAAGTTTGAAATCTTTTGAATATGTTAAAATTTTATTCAAAAGATTTCAGACAATTCTCTACTTAAATTAAAAGTGCAATAATTTTTTCGTTTATCTTTGATTTCTTAAGGGCTTTTTAATTTTCCTTTTTTTAATTATGTGTTTTCAAAAATAATCTTTTAAAAACAGATGCTGTTCCAAGCATTTTTTGTTAGTTATGTTATATGAGTTATGAGTATTTCGTATTATAATTTTATTAATGATTATGCGCAGTTCCAATATTTAATTTTAAAAAAAGCCTTCAGATAAAACACTTTAAATAAAATTAAAAAATGGCATAGTTTTCTTTTTTAAAACATTTTTTCAAACTTACATTTAAATTTACATTTATTTCAAATAACACAAACATTAAAAAAAAACAAAAGAAGCCATTTAAATATTTTCCAATGCACGCATAAGACAGATTTATCAAAACTAAAAAAAAAATCAATAATCACAGAGTTGCATATTTTGAAATTAGATCAACAATGAATTTTACTTATTTCCTTTGATATCTGATTGCTTTTATTCTTAATTACTAATTAACACACACACACACACACACACACACACACACACACACACACATCTATATTGTGGGAAAATGAAATAAAAGCATTAAATAAAATCATTAAATAAAATAATAATAATGAATAATAAAAAGAAGAAAAAGAAATACATTTTCCCATGATGCAAGTAATAAAGGAACTGGAAATTTTATTACCCCACTTGGCTTTGTCAAACGCCCATTAGGGGGCACTCTTTAAGTCTGTAAATAGACAAACGTTACTTCCACTCGCTCTTTCTCCCTATTGCTCCAGTATGTAACACATGTGGAAAAGGACATCCCCCACTGGGGTACTTTTGTTTCTCAGGTCCACTGACCCACTGAACTATGTCTCTCCACTTCCCAATGCATAGCGTTCGCATGTGTCTTCCAAGACCTCCACTTATGAAGTAAATCAACATGTTCTTGCAAGGCTGACTTGAGCTTGACCATTATAACCATGTGACCTTCCAATGATGAAGCAATTACAAACTTTTCTTTGGTTGTCCCAACACTGCGCAAAGCTCACTTTAGTCATTATAATGATGTTTATCTTTACTTACCCTAATTTCTGGACCAGAAAAGAAACTTTGTTTCCTTACAACTTATATAAGAAACAGAATAAACAGTCGATGGTAGAAACCAAAGTTTTTGCATGCTTCTTTAATTGTTTGTATGCGAACATGCACCCACTTACAATACACACACACAAACTTTTAAGTTTTATAAAGGAATAGAATGCAAATACTAGCTGGTGCAGAAAGGTTCTCTGCCCAATTCACTCTGCATAATCTGACAACAGCCTCTTTTCCACTGTCGAAACTTCACAAGCCTATTGCTATATCCATGGCAAATGTTCAAATGAGTTCCATTCTTTAGTTCCATCACTTCAGACCATTACAGATAAAACCCACCATGTGAAGTTCCCTCAGTTACTCTGTAATCCAAGTGGAAGAACATAAGTTCTACTGGGGCAGTATTTTTCTCAAGATTTGGTGCCTTGATAAACAGACTCCCACATAGATACTTCCACAAACAGTAAACTCTTAACTTCAATATTAGTAAAATATCAATCATTATCTATCTTCATAAACCTCATTTCCTCTAACATTCATATCCCACCTCATTCAGTGACCCTCTAACTTGATGTAGCCGTGTATTTAGTGAAAATTAGTAAAAAAAAATGTGTTTGTGTCTGTATTATATAATATCAAATCTGTAAGTTGAAAGGATAATCCAAGTAGGTCTTTTTCATATAAAATATTAAAAAGATAGATCCATAAAGAGAGCTGAATGTATTACAATACATTGATTAGGCAGAGCAATATGATATACATCAAAGGAAAAAAAAACTTAACAAATCATCAAAAAATCATGCTGGACAAACATACTTATAAACTTTAGATTCTAGTAAAATTATTTTTTTTCATTAATAATAAACTCTATTTAAGGAATATTTAAGGAATACGTTTTCACAACATCGCCGACGTAACGCCGACGTGATCGCATTTCAAAACGGAACGCTGATCTTAAAAATCAGTCATTTTGTTTTGATTATTCTTATGTCTATCGTCTTTTCATGTTGACTTGAATATAGTCTAATTTTAATTATGTTTTAACAACTATGTCCTGAAGAAGGTCTACTAGACCGAAACGTCTGATGTCGACATTGAAACAACATTAAAAACAGTAAACTTGCATATTCGGATTTTTTGTTTTTCCATATTTTTCCTCATACATATATATATATATATATATATATATATATATATATATAGTGTAACCCGGATATAAGAGAGTTGTCGGGACCGGAGAAGAAGTCTCTTATATATTGGTTTCTCTTATATCCGCGTTTGGTCTATTATATATACATTAACACAGGCTCTAATTTGGGACCAGAGAAAATCGCTCTTATATCCGGGTTCCTCTTATATCCGGGTCTCTTATATCCGGGTTACACTGTATGTATATCTATATATATATATATATATATATATATATATATATATATATATATCTTGAACACTAAAGATGAAGGTAAAATGACTGGCATCCTGTACTGCTCCAGTAAGTACCTGACTCCTCAAGCTATCCTCTACGTTTACAAAAGCCAGATCAGGTCAAAAATGGAGTACTGTTGCCATATTTAGTTAGGAGCATGCCCAGTCCTGACTTTTCAGTCTTGATAGAGTTCTCTAAGTACTTGTTGGTGAAGAATTATTTTCCACCCTCCAACCTCTCTCTCACAGGTGGGATGTAGTGAGTCTCTCACTGCTTTATTACTACTAACATGGAAAGAGCTCAGACAAACTACATTCCTTGGTTCCATCAGGTCTAACTCTTATAGCAAGGACACACCATACTATTTACATAGTAGCAAACCACCCACATTCCCTCTGTATTCCATCAACGAAAAGCAACTTCCACTCAAACAACTTCTTCCCATGATCCACTACCCTGTGGAACAGACTCCCAAGAGAATATTTCCTTGATCATTATAATCTTAACCTTCTCAAGTCTAGAGTTAAGCATTATCTTACCCTCCTATCCATGTAAGCTACCCCTTATAAACTACCTTAAGTGGCACCTGGGCCTTGTACAGAGTGAACCTTAATAAAACAAATGTGTGCTTATGTAAAAATTTCAGATATAACTAAAATATCTCTAGAAGGACAATATGAGTAAAGACTAAAGGAAAACATCTTAGCTGACAATGAAGATATGCATTGGCTCATAAGTTTTCCTTTCATTATATATATATATATATATATATATATATATATATATATATATATATATATATATATATATATATATATATATATTGGTGTGTGATGGACAAATTGTCATCTAAATTACTCAAAAACAAAAATAACACTGATATCTCCTTTTAACATATATATATTTACCAAAATTACACAAAAATATCTTGAAAATATTAGCTTCAACCATGGCCTCCAGACGACTTTGAAATCTCTTGCATCTCTTCTGAATGGTCTCCTTGTTTCATTCATGAATGTTGTCATAATCCTTGCCTTCAGTTCATCTTTGGTGTTACAAAGAGTTTTGTTGGTCTTTCATTCAATTGAACCCCGCACATAATAATCAAGGGGGCTTACAATCAGGGGAGTTAGGTGGCCAGATGTAAGAGGTGATGTGCTTGCAGAAATTATCTCGACAGCCATGACTGGGTTCTCCTACTTGTGTGGCATGGTGCAGAGTCCTGTTGTCACACATAGGGTCTACCTTCAAGGGGGTTGCAGTCTAAGGAGTTAGGCAGCCAGGTAGAAGGGGTGATGTGGTCACAGAAATTGTTTGCCGGACATGATTGGTTTCTCCTGCTTGTGTGGCATAGTTCAGAGTCCTGTTTCCAGACATAGGGTCATCCAGCAGTCACTTCTTGACCCAGGAAGCACTACCTCCTCAAGATACTTGATTTAGGTCCTTTGGGAAGATGAATGGAGGTATAATATCGCCATCACTAGTGATCACTGCAAACACCTTCATAATTAACATTAGACTCATCCAACCCTTAGGAAATCCTCTGCACTGTCCTCAGATTGAAACCAAAACACACTATAATGTTTGCATTGGAACTTCCAGTGTGAATGCCAAGCAGTACAGCATACCATTTCCAAATTTCTGGCAGAGTGAATTGCAGTAATCTGCTCTTTTTTTCATAGTTGGTACCGAACTCACCCTTCTATACTGTGCAGTCAGCAAAATCAAACACAAATTTAGAAATATAAAATGACAACAATTTACCCATCACACCCTATATATATATATATATATATATATATATATATATATATATATATATATATATATATATATATATATAAAGGTATATGTTAGCTCTAACATGAAGCATTAATCACTTTTTGTCTACCCAATATCCATTTTCTACTCCTGAGTAGGTTACTTATAAAATTTTGCTGATAAAATAAAGTATTCATTCTAGGATACTATCAATTAATAAAGAAAAGAACTGAATATATATTAGCCAAATTTTTGGCTTTCACCTTTTTAAAATAAGATTATTTTCATTAACAGCATATCGTTAATATAGAAATTGTAATATTAATCAATTTTTAGCATTGAAGAATAGGGTTAATTGAATATTGACCCTAAATGTCATTTGTCTCAATTTACTGGTTTTTCATGAAGACAGTGTCCCACAAAAGCTGGAAAATATTTGTCAAACAAATTTATAATTAAATGAAACTGGCCAATAAAATAATTTTAGTTCAATGTGATATGCTTGTTATTAAACAAGATTATTTTTTTAAATTCTTGCCAATTAAAAAGATCTTGTGATTCTTGGCAATTAAAAAGATCTTGTGACTCAAATCATTAGTGAGTATGATTTTAACTTGTTAAAACTTTTAATAGACTGTCTTTATGAACCACACCCCCATCAAAAGTGTTTCCTTCATAGCTTTGAAAAAAAAATAGATTTCAACTGTAGATGGCTTACAAACATCACATTTAAACACCAGTCCTCACATGATCACTGAAGTTAAGCAGTGTTAAGTCTGATTAGTAGCTAGATGGGTGACTGCTTGGGTATATCAGATGCCAAATGGTGTACTGGATGACAGCCAGTTGGAGAGCCAAGTTTCAATTTCCATTGGTTTCATTATATTCATTTATGTGCAAATACCTTTGCGAAAGATATGAATCCACCTCTTCTTCCCCCGTCTATGGGTTAATTAGTAAGACTTGTATCAGTAAATCATTATTAACACCCCAAAATTCTTACAATGTAAAAACGTTTCCTGGCTTTAAATAACCTGCAAAAAGTTGATAAACTTTTTAAAAAAGTCAATCAAATCAAAACTCAACTACAGATAAGCTAATTATTAGAACATTGGAATGAAAGCCATTGATCTAATTGAAATAATTGGTATTGCTGAGATTTTGGTGATCGCTGAAGTGTTAGAACAATAATGGTAGACCACAAAATATGAGGTTCGATGCAATTGAGATATAACTCTTGATAATTAAGAAAATTCCGCTATTGTCTTAGAGATTACAAAGTATTAGTTTCTACTAACCAGAAATAATTAGAATAATAAATGAGGATCTGAGAAATAGGTAAGTGGTAAGAGTATTGCACTGAAGAATATTTAACCTTTGCTTCAATTTGATTTAAGGAACTAGATGCTTAAATGATAGGTAATAACTGGCCCACTGGTGTTAGAAGAGCTAACTTTTTGAATGAGAATATACTACATATATTCTGGTATAGTGTCAACTGGATATAATTCTTTTAGTTAAACTAAAAGGAAGCTCTTTAATATAGCAATTATTGTTGTATATGCATCAACAACACAGACTAAGAAATTGACAACTCTTGCAGCTCACTGGACAATGCTAAAACTCAATGGAAATCACTATCATCATGAGAGACCTGAATGCCAAGATTGAAAAAGCATGAGCTGGTGAAATAGTTGACAAATTCAGACTAGGAACCCAAAATGAAAATTATTCATTTCCTCACCTGCGCATCCAAGCCTACAGGATCTGGTATTCCTAAGTGGTCACCCACCAGCTTAATGTTGCTTAACTCTCAGTGATCATTGATCGTAAGGGAACCAATGCTTCAATGTGATGTAGCCATAAGCTTGAAAGCAAGAAGAAAGGACTAGCTTTCAGGTGTAAAAAAAAAAACAGAAATTATTGTTGTCAGCAAGAAAAAGGCTGAAGATACGAAGTACAAATTGGAGATGTCAATATCAAGCAAAAACAGAAATTTAAATATCTGGGAAGTGGTTTAACAGGGGACAGGAAATGTAACACCAGAATAAAAAAAAACAGTCGGATAGTGAAAAATACATCCCAAAAACTAAACAAAGTAGTAAGACTATTAATTGTTTTTTTAATCATTTCACCACAAGCAAGGCAATAAAGTCACTAAGACATAGCAATACAATAAAGCAAGCCATTGGTAGTTGATCTCTTATCTAATCTTGCTCTAACTTTTCAGTGGAGTAAAAACTGGCTGGTTACATTCAATGATTCAAAAACGAAACTCATTACATTCCATCATCCCCAATCAGATCCTAAACTACCACCAGTCATGATTAATGTATGCCCTCTTGCAGAGGTTCCATGAGAGACTATTGTGTCTTCTTTTTTTTTTTTTTTTTTAAGCTTATCACCCCAAGCAAGGCTAGAAGCCACTAGCATGCAAGGGGTTACAGAAGGTTTGGAGGAAGAGCAGATAGGAGTGGTAAAGGAGAGGATGTGGAGAAAGATAGTGGATCGATCAAGGCAAGGGGGTTACTGAAGATTTGGAGCGAGAGCAGATAGGAATGAAAGGGGGAAAGGATGTGGAGAAGGGAAGTGGATAGATCAAGGCAACTGGAGATGTCGATTGACGTTACACTTAAATAGTTGGAGATTGTATTTGTCAGGGAAACAGGAATAAGGAAGGGAGTTCCACAGGCGAGATGTGCGAGACATGAAGCTATTGGAGTAGAAGAGACGTCTACATCTAACAGTTTCAACGGTGAAGGGGTGGGAACGGGATGCCAGCCTCGTGGGACATTTAAATTCATGAGACCTAGGAGTAATTACCGTGAAAGTATTGGTAAAAAAGACAGAGCGAGGCAACGTCGTGTTATTTATCCCTGACTTCAAGGAAAATTCATACATACAATCCACTGCTAAAGATGCGGGAAAAAATGATCAGTTCCTTGTACCACTCCCCGTACTATCCTCTACCTTTACAAGAGCCAAATCAGGACCTAAAATGGAGTAATGCCCAGTCTTTACTTTCCAGTCTTGATAGAATCCAAAATATTTTTTGCCCTCCAACCTCTCTCTCACAAGCAGGATGTAGCAAGCCTCTCACTGCTCTATAGCTACTTTCATGGAAAGTACTCTGCCAAATTGCATTCCTTGGTTCCACCAGTTCTAACTTGCAATGCCACTCACATTGTATCAAACCACCCACTTTCCATCTGTTCTCCACTGGTGAGAATTAAGTTCCACTCAAACAGCTTCTTCCAGTGAAACACTGCTCTGTGGAACTGACTCTCAAAAGAACATTTCCTTGGTCACTACAATCTTAATCTCTTAAAGTCTGTAACCCTCTACCTCAAGTGGCCTCACTGAAAACAAATGCAAGACAATAAAGCCTCTCAGATCATAAAAATCATCAGGACACAGGCATTTCTGAAAATTCTGACTTGAATATACATTATATATATATATATATATATATATATATATATATATATATATATATATATTTTTGTCCTCCGACAGGAATCAAACCTATATCCTATAATTTCATAATGTGTGACGTCATTTGTTTACATTTGATACCCCATGAGCAGATATGAATGTACGTGAGAGATTCATGGAAGATATATACATATATATATATATATATATTATTTTTATATATACAAAAGAATTACTTAGCTGTAATTTTCCCTTTTCCCCAACTCCACAGATTCATGGTAATATGTCCACTTTTCAAGTGGTTAATTCATATATTAAATATTTCAAATTGTAATGAATATCCATTTCTTTTCATATTTGTGTCTTTTTTAACTTTGTTATGGATGTACAACATCTCATGTTTTTACAAGTGCTCACATGTTCCTTCATAAATGTAATTGTTTTTCAATTGTATATTTTGTAATTTTTATTTTTCACTGTTATTTTTGTTTTATGTATATCTTTGATTGATTATATATATATATATATATATATATATATATATATATATATGTATTGTATTGTGTAGTATTTATTATATTATATTATTATTTAATTTATATTATTTTCTGTTATATTTATTATATTATGTTATATTAGTATGTAAGTTGCAAAGTAAATATTTATTAAAATGTCTGCATTTACCCATTAATTCATTTCTCTTATTTAATAATTTGATTATTGAAATTTATTATATAAAATTTTTCTTTTAAACACTGTCATTTTCTATTTTCTAATATTATATGGGGGTAGTTTTTTATAATTTTTCATTTGATTTTAGTTGATATATTTTTTTCTTTTTGACTCCATATATATTTTGATAATGTGTTATTTGCATTTCTGTCTATTTTAAATGATATTTTATGATTATTAAATCTTTCTTTAAAAATTGTTTCAGTTACTCCTATAAAATCTTTTCTTCTGTGTTACTGTTATTTGATGCAGTTGCTTTATATATTATATTATTAGTTAGACATTTATTATTAAGTGGACAGTTGTTTTTATTTCAACAATTACAATTATTGTTGCTATTTTGCAGGTTTTTGTTATTGTAATTGCCATTATTCTTATTTTATATATATATATATATATATATATATATATATATATATATATCGTAAAAAAATAAAATACTTAAACTTATCTTCCTGACACAGAGTTTGGCAGAATTCACTAAGTCATGTAGTTGATAAAATCTAACTGATGACAAGTGGATACCAGTTCTGAAAGACTCTGAATCAGCAAAATAAATTTGAATATCTCATTTTATTTCTTTATTATCAATGTTCTATTTCTTAATACTGAGCTCTTTAATTACAAAGACTCCCACTCACCCAAATCTAGGTAGGTTTAGTGAGCTGTCAGTCCAGAAGAATTTCCACATCTTCTGTTAGTTTAAGTAGTGAGATTACATGCACAGAGTGTCAAAGGACAAAGTGTTGAAAAACAAAATGATGAATGGGCAAAATATCAAACAGCAAAGTGTCAAACAGAGTAAGTATTGAACAAAATGTCAAATGGACAAAGTGCCAAACAGAAAAGATTCGAACTGATTAAATGACAGAAGTCCAGAATATATGCCTACAACTGAATACCTTTTTACTTAGCACACAAGTATCTTGCCAGTAAATAATTATTTTAAAAATTTAAAGTAATATAGAAACCTCCAATGAAAAAGAAATAACACTTTCTATATAATTGCTAATTTTTTGGAATTTAGTAAATAAACTGCATTGTGGGGTTATATTTATAGTCCCTCATGAATATATATATATATATATATATATATATATATATATATATATATATATATATATATGTATGCAGGTGTGCAGTAAAATAGGAAAGAACACGTTAGGTAGATAATCCGGTGTTCCTTAGTATTTAGCTTTATTTTCAAAAGGACAGTGCTCCATACAGAAGTAGAGCTTATATTATAATAATATTTTTAGTTTTTAAAAATATGATTCCTTCGCTACATAAGAGTTCTCATGTTTCAAAAGCGAGAGCCGAGACACCTTAACTCTACATAATTTAAAAAATTATGTTAGGGGTCTCGGCTCTCGCTTTTGAAACATGAGAACTCTTATGTAGCGAAGGAATCATATTTTTAAAAACTAAAAATATTATCATAATTATATTATATATATATATATATATATATATATATATATATATATATATATATATATTTAAAAAGACTCTCAATTCAATTTGGTAAAAAATAGAGTGTAATAAATGACCCCACCAAAATCAGACTGTAAACCGATGATTACAGAGACTTAATCACTTTTCAGGCTATTATTTATTAAATGATATCAAAGCTAAGCAATCAAATGTTTAGAATAGCTAAACTAGTTACTTGAGCCAAGTTTGTAAAATCATAATAATATGTTCATATTTACTCTGTTGAACATTGTCATTTTGAAGTTTTGTATTTTTGACATCATGTTCATTTGTCATTTAGTCACCTCGATTCTTCTTTCCATTCAACACTTTGTACATTCAATACTTAATCTGTTCAACACTTTGTCTGTTCAGTATTTTGTCCATTCATCATTTTGTCTTTTGACACTCTGGCCTACTACCGTGAGATTGTATCTATTGTCAGCTTACAACTCCTGATACTCCCCAGCAGTGACTCATCTGAGTACTGATCAGGCTCAGTGTTGCTTAACATGTTCAGATGAAAATTAGTGTTTCAACATGATAAGCTAGAAAGATTACTTACCTTAAAAGTGTTTACACCCAGAAATATACTGGTCAACTATTTTTTTGTAAAATAAAATCTTTGTTTTACATATATATATATATATATGTGCATGCGTGTGTATGTGTGCACACATGTGTGTTTGTGTAAATATTCTCAGATGGAGTATAACTGTAGAAGAGACAAATTAATGAAAAGACATGGAAAACTGATATTCAATTCAAAGTTCACCTTCTTTTAGACTAGTTGCTAATTAATGGTAGGGAGCCTAGTTTGCCCTACTATTAAGCCTTAGATGAATTCATAACTTTCCATATATATTACTTCAAATTAATTCATACCTTTCCATATATGTGTGTGTGTGTGTGTGTGTGTGTGTGTGTAAACATTCACAGATAGATTATATCTGTAGAAGAGACAAAATGAATGAAAAGACAAGAGGAAAACTAGACATAGTTTTTAGCCAATGCCTTTTGTCATCTGACAGACATTATTAAGGCAAATATGATGGTTTTATTTTGCAACAAGTATATATTTGACAGTTACTCAAAATTTTTAAATTTAAGAACACTCATAAATATTCATCAGTTTAACTGAAAAGTTTAGGTGTTAGATCCTAGATTACATCATATAGCATCATTGAAAGCAAATTTTTAAAAATTTAAAGACGCTCATGAATATTCAACAGGTTAACTGAAATGTCTACACATTTAGACTTTAGATTACACCATATGGCATCTTCGAAAGGAAAAATTGTTGAAATTCTAGAACCAAGAAAAAGAACTGTGAAAAATTCCTGTTTAGTCTTGAAGCAACCATTCTACAAAAACAAGAGAAAGTACATAAAAATTAACAAAATAATCCTTTTTTGTTACATTCAAACATATAAATAAAAAAATTATTGTTCATACGCACACACACACGCACACACACACGCACACACGCACACA
>OZ038502.1:55589624-55692124 GCA_964036315.1 Acanthosepion esculentum
TAGATATTCTGATCTGATGATCACTTTTAGCAAAAAACTGCAAGTAACCATGCACTTTGATTTCTATGTCAACAATGTTCCTATCTCTCCTCTCAATATGGACATAATATCTGCAAATGCTTTATCCCTTATATATATATATATATATATATATATATAGAGAGAGAGAGAGAGAGAGAGAGAGAGAGAGAGATTTTTTAAATGACAGACTGAATACACATTTGAAAACTGTCTCATCACTGGAAGCACAACTAATAAAAAGATTAAACATAAGACTTAAAAAATAATAAAAATAACATTTTTATAAGATTAATTTATTATTACTTTGGATTATTTTTTGTTCTGCTTCTTTTGCATCTAAGATTATCTGAATATATAACTGAAAAATGTTTTTAATTGCATTTTGCTGCACAATGATGGTGGTGCTGGTGGTGGTGATGGGATACTCCATGGAACTTCTCTCCTCCTGATAATTTGCCTATTTTGGAAATATCTTCCAACAATTGGAGTGGAATCGGCAATACAAATGAATGAGCTGATATATTCAACAGGATTATTTTTTCTGCAGATTTCCAATACAACAGAAAACTCACATTTTTAGTGTTGAGAAGGTTAGAATAAAACTCTCACTTTAATTAAAGCTGTTATGTATAATGTGCATTGTTACAATATATATATATATGTGTGTGTATGTGTGTGTACGTGTGTGTTTGTATATAGTTGTGTGTGTATGTATATATATATGTGTGTGCATGTGTGTGTATGTGTATATATATATATACAGGACAGACTGGGTTCTATAGCCTTGGATGGCAACTGGTCTAGGAGAAGGACAACTCTGAATTCAAAACCTGCGGAGGGTCGTTTGGGGACCTTGTGGCATCCGTTGCACCAGGACCCTGTATTCGTCCCTCCAAAAAGTGTGGATGGCCCTGCACAAGGCCTTCACCACTATAATCAAGTCCTGTGTGGCTGTCGGGCTTTCGGTTTCTGGGAGCTGATCTGTCTGACCCCCATACGTTGAGTTCGACGGGAGAAGCATAATATATATATATATATATATATATATATATATATATATATAAGTCTTTTTATTATATCCTTACTCTGTCCTGGACATCGAGTTCTACCTGGATCATATCCTCTTGGAATTATTTTTATACATATATGTATGTGTATATATAATTGCATATGTATGTGTATATTCACCACTAATATTGTCTATATATATATATATATGTATATATATATATATATATATATATATATATATATATATATATATATATATATATATATATGTGTGTGTATGTATACTGAAAAGGCACCAAGACTGGATGGAATTCCTATTGAGGTTCTCTTACATGGAGGAAACAAAATGGCAAGAAGAATACACCATCTAATTTCAGACATTTGGAATGGCACACATGTCCATCAGGACTGGATTGATGCCATTCTTGTGTCCCTGTATAAAGGGAAAGTTCAAAAGTCAGATTGTAGCAACTGCAGGGGAATAAGCTTACTTGAAGATGTTGGTAAAGTTTTTACCAAAATCTTGCTCAATCGCCTCCAAAGTCACATCTGTTCTGAAGTGATACCAGAGAGTCAATGTGAGTATTGCACTGGTAGAGGCACAATGGACATGATCTTCACAGCCCAGCAACTGGTAGAATAGTGCATTGAACACTGTGTCCCACTTTACCAAGTCTTCGTTGATCTAACTAACGTGAATAGGAACACCTTGTGGAAAATTCTAAGAAAACTCAGTTGCCCACCTAAATCTGTCAGACGGCTTGGAAAGCTGTACAGCAACATGAAACCTAGGTTGAACTTCAATGGTATTCTGTCTGAAGCAATTTCTATTAAGAATGGTGTGAAGCAGGATGATATACCTGCAACTACTTTATTTTCCATCTTTTTTGTTGTGATGCTCACACATGCCTTTAGAAACTGTAACATTGGTCTTTATTTGCATTTTCGAACTACTGGGAAAGTTTTTGACCTGCAGAGAAGTGGGTGCAGTCTGACAGAAACATCACACTTAACATCAAAGTAAAGGTTATGAGTCATGTTTTAACTGCCCTTTTATACCCTTCAGAAACATGGACAACATACAAACGTCATATTACCACCCTTGAAAGAGTACACCAAAAGTTCCTCAGAAGAATAAGGAATGTCTTTTGTACCTGACACAGAAATTCTGAAGAAAGCTAATACCCCCAGTATTGAGAAGCTAATCATCCTCAGTCAAATGTTTATGGTGAAATATCCGCAGGTAAGCATCCCAGACACAAACCTAGAAAGCACTTTAAAAATTGCATCAAAACCAATCTCAAAGCTCTTGGGACATCAGTTGGTACCTGTGAACTGGAGGCTGAATGGCTACTTTTGTGGAGAACAGCAGTTCATCAAGGTTGTAACCAGTTTGAAGAGGACAAGGTGGAACATGCTAAGGTTAAGCTCAATCATGGTAAAGGCCATCTGGAAGTGCTACTTTCCACCCTAACCTGACAGCATGTATGTAGCTTATATGGTAATTTTGCTCTTTCAATGTCAGGTCTTAAAAGTCACCTTAGCTCTCATCAGGCTCGTTCTATTGAAAGAAGCCAGAAGTCAAGCCTTGTGCATTCTTGTACACTCTGTCATAAAGTATGCAAGTCAGCTTCTGGATTAACAAGACACATGAAAATTCATGTTGATGCCATACCTGTTGGGCTTAGTGATCTCCCTTTCAGGTGCAAAAGCTTGTAAAAGTAAGGCTGTTTTAAAAAGTCATCAGCAATCTCATGATCAGTGAGTCTGAAAAAAAAAAAGAAAGAAAGAAATTTATTGTGGAGATGATCTTCTGTCAAGAAATGACCATCACCATATATATATATATATATATATATATATATATATATATATACACACACATGTATTTGTGTGTATATATATATATATATATATATATATATATATATATATATATATATATATGTATACTGAAATCATACATTGAAATCAAAAACTGGTATCAAGAGTCATCTTCAGGGCCATAGACACCAAAAGAAGAGGGAAAACATTACATGTTATGTGAGGGATGAGAATGTCTCTCATCTGAATTAGATGTGGCAATCATCACACACACACACACACACACACACACACACACACACACACACACACATATATATATATATATATATATATATATATATATTAGTATTACACAACAAAATACAAATTACCTCATATGGTGTGTAGATCTATTTCATCCAATGAAAACTTTATTTCCTCTGTTATAATAAATACATTGAACTCTTTTTGTGGATCAGTTTTAATATTTTATATTACGAGGATCCACTTGGATTATATACCAATGGATTTATTACCTTTACTATATATATATATATATATATATATATATATATATATATATAAGAAGAGAACAAGGAAGTCAACACTCAGACACAAATTGTTTCATGCTAGACACAAATTGTGTCTAACATGAAACAGTCTGTCACCTCTGAGTATTGACTTCAATGTTTATTTTTATATTTACATGTGCTCTATCTCTGATATTGAGCACTTTATCCCATAAATACAGCACACCTTAAAACTATATATCTTCATATACATATATATATATATATATATATAGTCAAACCTAATGAGCCAGACACACCTACCAAGGTTTCACTCTGCCTAAGTGAAACCTTGGTAGGTTTGTCTGGCTCATTAGGTTTGACTAGGTTTGCTCTACACTTGTATTGAGCTCTTTAGTTAGTTGTTTACTCGTATCGGGTTTTTTTCTTTGGGCCTTGAACCTGTATCTGTGCGATTATTTTCGACAGACTTTCATGTTCCTGGCTCTTTCTTTTTTAAAAACCTTTTTTTCCTTCGTGATTGATTTGGCTATTGTTAAATCAAGAGTTTGAAGGTTTTTCGACACGAGTATAGTTACTTATATTTATATATATATATATATATGTATATATATGTATATATATATAGATATATAGATATATATATATATATTATATATTTTTTCACATCAAAAACCATAAGAAATATACAGACTAGTCATTGAGAAATCCAATGACATACATGTAGGAACACAGCAGGGACCTGCAGTGGGATAACCTATTAAATTCCTTACTATCATACAGGAAGAAAATCAGCCATAATTTTGATTTAAAAAATACCTCAGTAAATAAAAAATGAACACATTATGCTGTGTCTCAAAGCCTTTCAAACACAAAATGTGGCTACATAACTTTATCCTTCCCCCCAATGCATGCTCAAAGAAACATGTGTCAGCAACTTCGAATAAACCATCACAAATAACAGCTGGGCAGTCAGAAAATCTTTGCCGACAAAGTCTTTTCTAAGCCACAAGGTTTTTATAAATGCAAAGGTTTAATTTAACAGGTATACCCATATTTTCTTTATTTTTATTTTATTATTGTCGTCCTGGGTACGACGTTAAACTGCATCCAACAGCAAGGCCTCTGATCAAGAGGTTTTGAGGAAGCGTGGAACCACCTCTTAATTGCTGGTGTTCCCAGGTCCACCCAGACCCGGGGTGGTAGCATCTGTTGGGGTCCCAGCTATGGGCAAATAGTGAACTTCCATGTTTTTACCATGTCCTGGGTATGACGGCAAACTACATCCGCATCCTGGGTATGACGGCAAACTACATCCGCGTCCTGGGTATGACGACAAACTACATCCGCGTCCTGGGTATGACGACAAACTACATCCGCATATTTGAACTTTATTTGAGTAGCTAAGCAATTAAATTTTATCAACAAAATAATTGCTTTTTTATAAAGATCACAAAAGACCAGAATGAAAATGAAAAAATATTATTACCAGCTCTACGTTTTTTGAAAAATGTTATTACCAGCTATACGTTTTTGAAAAACCAGAATGAAAATGAAAAAATATTATTGCCAGCTCTATGTTTTTGAAAAATATTACCAGCTATACGTTTTTGAAAAAATATTATTACCAGCTATACGTTTTTGGAAAAATATTATTACCAGATATACGTTTTTGAAAAATATTACCAACTATACTTTTTGGAAAAAAAAAACTTTTTCAGCATTGAATGGCCCAACGAAGGTCGATATGCTGGTTAAATAATCAATCAATCAATCAATCAATCATTTATTATTGTTTGGAATTTGATGCTAACCCCCATGACATGAAGTGGAAAGATTATATTGAATCAATTACTAGATCTGTTGCTAGGAAAGTTTGTCCAGTGTGTCATACTAGACAATTTTTCTCATTCAAATATATCTTACATATATTACTTCTATGCATTGAATATTGCCCCCTCATATGGTCTGGTGCTCCTGCTATATATTTAGTGATCCTTGATAAAATCTAAAGAATAATCTGCAATGTTACTAGTTCTGACCTGGCATCTCAGCTTCAGTCACTTTCCCACCACCGTAATGTAGCTTCCCTGTGGCTTTTCTAGCAATACTTTCATGATAACTGTTCTGATGAACTTTCCTCAATAATACTTGAGAAAAGTTCATCAGAACAGTTATCATGAAAGTAAAATTTTGTTGGAAACAAAGAAAAGAGTACTGAACTGTTACATGATATCTGTCCTTCTGGTTGGCAGTGAATGTTGGACCATCTCCTCAAAGATGAAGAAGAGACTTGAAGCAACAGAAATGCGATTATGCAAAAAGATATTGAGGATATCAAGGGCCAAACATGTGAACAAAAATGAGGTTTTGGAGAGAATGGAAACACAAAGGAAACTTATACTTAAATTCAGGAAAAATTAGTTGAAATTTATGGTGCATATAATGAGGAAGGAGAGCTTGGAAAATCTGATACTCACAGGGCAGTTACGGGAGAGGGACAGAGGAAAGCAGCATATAACATACTTGATAAGCTCGAGTAAATGGATGGTAGAACAGTTTTTCGGAGAAATAACAAAAAACAAAACTTATTAAGATCTACAAGAGACAGGAAGATGTGGATGGCCATGATCATCTATGTCCTGAAGGGAGACAGCACATAAAAGAAAACAAGGTAACCAGGCATCTGACTGTTCAAAGAAGACTTCAAAAGTAACTAGTAGCACTTCTCTTGAAAACGGACGAGAATATTCCGCACAATGCGTACTGGGCATTTGAATTTGAAGATGATTTAATTTCACTGCAGTAAAACTCAGCCCATAAGTCCGAGCACAGGCTGCCAAACATGACCATTATGTCAGATTTTTTTTTTAAAAAGCAACACAACATCTTAAATAGGAGAGATCTGGCAGCCTTGAATGCATGAACATATATACATTTTACGTATATGGACACATGAATATCTCAAAAACTAGTGATTAGTGAAAATGGATTTCATATCTTAAATCAGCACCCAAAAATTAGGTTAGTACACCTGTTTTTATGCTTGCCTAAATTTCTGTGTAAACCAGTGCTTTTAGTTTTAAAGACATTGAAGGTTGAAGACTTTATTTTAATAACCAAGGATTTCCCAACAATATGCCATACAGTGATACCTTGACTTAAGTCATTTTGATACATCAGTTTTTCTTAAATATTATATGTAAAAATAAAACACGCTGTAGGTCGTTTTACTCATTGGCTGTTAAAAATATTAGAAATGTCAAAACACTAAAATAACAATAAACACATAAAATTATTTTCAAATAAATTTAAAAGTAATATTATGTATACTATATATATATATATATATATAATCATCAAAAACAAAACAATTAGTATAATAAAGTATGTTCAGCAGATGTTCACATTTCAAATTCTTGCTAACATGCAGCACTCAGGTGTTATTTCCACTCCAACACTGATTTTGAATTCAGACTTGTTTACATCTGTGCTCTGTCATTGACATGCTTTCAATTCCACTTCAATTACATTTTTACCTATCTCTCTAAAGAAAATTCCCAGTGCAAGTGCTAATGCTAAGCATAAAGCTATATCACTGGAAGATAAGGTGAAAATTAATTATTTTATTCAGAATACTGTAAGTCCATATTAAAAATACTGTAATAGGCAATGGGGGGGGTGCTTATTTGTGGTTTATAGTGTGGTTATTTCAACTTAAGCCATTTTTCGGCCTAAGTTGTGACACCTGAAACTAATTAACTACATAGGTTTACATATAGTAAAATTATGAATATAAAATTAATAAAACATTACTCACAAATGCATTTACTTATTTGTTACTGTTTTTTATGGAAGCTCTAATATTTTGGGGAACACTGGTTGAGAAAAATTATTTTTGTTTAATGCCTTTAATTTTTGAATACAAGCATAATGAATCACAGCCTAAGCTTTGTAGGAAACCCAAGATTATTATTTAGGGTGATGACAAACATTGTATTAAACTTGATTTTGCTAACAGCATATGGAACAAAGTTTTAACCTTTCAACAATAACAAAAATGAATGAGAAAACAAATTTGTACATACGATAAATAATAATATATTTTATATACTATCAATCAAACAAAAATGAAATGTGCACAAATGGATATTTACAAAAAAGGTATAAAAAGGTTCTGGAGAAGTATTATTTAGAGTTGACAGTTTTAAGTTTTGTTTTAGGTCAATTAAACAATTTGGATTCTGTAAATTCTGTAAATATGTATGCATGTGAAAGAGAATATATATACTGATAAGAAAGAGATTTGTTCACATAGACACACTCAGAAGGAGAGATATGATTACAGTTGGCTGGAATTTCTGTGTCTGTTTCTGGCAGCTAGCAAATGTTTCTTTGAAGTTGCTTCAATACCAAGTTGGTCCTTTAGATGGGAGTGAAGTTTTTACTACTATCTTTTCCAAGTTGCTGTTTCACTTTTTATTTGTTTCAACAATTGGCTCTGAGGATTTCAAAATTTTTGAAAAATTAATAAAATCATTTGAACGGTTAATTATTCTATCTTAATGGAGGCAGTAGAGTAATGGATTGCAGCTCATATTGAGGAATTGGAGAGCTAAGTTCAAATTCAAGTTGAGTTCATTACTTTACTTAGGTACACTTGGGAAAGGTATGAATCCAACTCTTCTCCCCCTCCCCAGCTATGGGTAGATAGTAGGAAAAGCTGGGTTGCCTTGGGTGGCAACCAGTCTAGGAGAAGGAAAACTCTGAATTCAAAATCGTATGTAACCCTGGCAAAACACATATTATGCAGCTAAGAAATGATAATTCACATTGACTCAATGATACTGACTATGGTCGATTCTTTAATGAACACACAGTGTGTTCTTTACTATATCCACCAAATTCAAACTGTTTCAAGTGAAGCTGACTTTCTGTTTGAACTAGAAACAAAATGTAAGTAAGTATATTTTTTTGAGCTCTCCAGTTGGATGCTAATTGTTTGTGATGTCTCTTACCATTGGTCAATTGTTGTGTGGAGATGTGCGTCTATTTTGCCCACAGCTGTAGACACTAAACTTCAAAGGAATATTGGTGCCATCTGGACAAACAAAATTTTCCTCTGAGTGACAAAGTTAAATTCAAAGCAGTTATAAACTAATGCATCATTTTTCCCTGTCAAATGTGCTTATAAACTGAATTAGAAATTCAAATTTCAAAAATTATTCTATGAAATGACAGTTTCAAAATTGTTTTATTTGTAAAATTGGTGATCAATCATTGTAAATATTTATTCTGAACAAAATCATTAAGTTTTCCTGAAATATATTGATACAAAAACATGTTTTTTTTCTCTCAATTGTTTAATTTAAAAAGAAGATTAATTATGAAATGTAAACAAAATTAAATTCGCATAAATCTCAGTAGAATTAAATTTATCATTCAGGCGTTCAGTAATGGTACCAACATTCCTACTCTGGCTTCCATCTTCATGGTCCATTTAAGAACCATTAAGAGAACAGTAAATAAGTTTAAAAAAAGAGGGAACAGTAGCAAGGAAAACTGGATCAGGAGGTCCCAGCTGTAAGAGGGATCCTCATTTCAACTTAGAGCTAAAAAGATCAATTACATTTGACACATGAGAGAGCAATTTTAGCTATAGCAGTCCAAAGAGCAGTAAAAAAAGAAGACTTGAAAATGAAATTGTATGTGAAAACTGTGTGGTAGCTTGTTACTCCAGAACAGAAACTTAGAAGGTTAGAGTGGGTGAAGGTCATCTCAAATAAGTTGGAAAATGATCCTAGAATAATATATATATATATATATATATTTGAACTTTATTTCAATGTTTCATGAGCTTCCGATCATTAGCTATGATTAATAAATGATGAACATTCTTCTGTTAAGCTTGGAGAGTAATTATATATTCTTATTGCTCAAAGTAGAGTCCAATAGTGTTATAAAAATTTCAGAGAATTCCAGTCAGATATATTCAATCATTTCTAAGATACAACGCTTCAAAGTTTAATCTAACAAAGGTACAATTCTGCTTTTACCCAATTTGGAAAATTCTGCTATTACACCAAGTATATATATATATTTCATTGAATATGATGGACAAGGTGCTATGATTTAGTTTTTATACAATTTCTCATGTGATCTTATAATTTCTTTCTTTTCAGAGGATAAATTATATGACAACTTTCCAATAGTTCTTTCTTTCGAAGCACTTTCGGCTATACATTTAGCCATTTTCAAGGTTGAATTATATTAACTGTTAATAAGAAATAGATTGTTGTATGTATGTATTTATATAATGTTTTCATTTTCAAAGCATGGCCAAGATGTGGTTCTATGACATCATACCAGGCGAGAAGCTAAAATATTAACGACAGATGCAGTATGTTTGAAATAAAATTTTGTTGAACGTGGGTTGCTTTGTTTCAATGTAGATAGCCTCCACTATCTGGAGGTTCTTTTATTGTGTGTATGTGTCAGTATTATCGTGTTATCAACAAATATATTATGTACATGGTGATGTTTTTCTAAGAAATGTTGTTTAATGGAACTAAGATCAGAAAAGTGACAGGTAAGTCTACGGGAAAGCATGGTTGTAGTAAAAGTAATATATGCAGTGGGTTTATTATTAGTATCAGAGATACAATCTCTGAACGGTGATGTAAATTGATACACTACATTGGTTTTCTGTAGAGGATTTAGTGGTGTGGAAATTAAATTAGAATGGCTCAGGATCAGACATAATAGAACATTTATTGTCTGTTATATTTAACAATATGTTTAAATATATATATATATATATATACATACACATCTTTCTCTACATGTATATTCACACACATCCAGACAGATATATACATATATACATATATATATATATATATATATATATATACACACACATCTATATACATATATATAAGGAAAAAATCATCAGCCTACAACAGCCTATCAAAAACTTGCAAACTTTGCTTGGAGGAAAAAATAGCTATCATTACCTTCCCAGACCAAAATAAATTATTAAATAAAAGATCCGAGCTAATCTCAAAATACAGACATGAAAACAAATTTTTACTACGTAACTTAAAATCGAAAAATAAATAAATACATAAACAAACAAAATGAAAATAAAATAAGCAAAATAAATTAATCCAAACAAATTACCAAACCACACCTGTTAGAATAAGCAAAATAGAATAATAAAATAAGGAAAAAAAAATCAATAAAGTAAATAATAAACAAATTATCAAACTATTATGACCAAAAAATTAAACTGTAAAAATCAAAACAAAAAATCAGACAGAAAATAATTATAACTGTTATATAACGATAAAAAATAAATAAATAAATAAATAAAAAATAATATACTGCGTTACTTAAAAATCAAAAACCAAAAAGAGAAAATATACAGTGTAACAAATAAATAACAAGTATAATGAATTGATCTAAATACATCCAAATATATAAATAAACTAACAACCGATACCGATAAACTAGTCATTTAGAAAAAACAAATAAAGATAATCAATCCAAATAAATAAAATTAAAAACTGTTCCCACCAAAATAATAGTCAGAACAAACCACAACATTCGACCCCAAAATTCAACAAATAGCTTTAATCAATAATAAATAAACAAATATATAAGATAAAAAATAAAAATGAAAATAAATAAAAACAAGCAAAACAATTTGACCCAAATAAATAAGCAAATAAACGACTTCCGGTAAATGACCGCCATAATAGACTACCAACAATAAGCTATATAAACAAATTTTTACTACATTAATAAAAAACACCGATCAAAATAAAAAATAAATAAATAAATATATAAGATAAAAAATAAAAATAAAATTAAATAAAACAAGCAAAATAATTTGACATAAATAAATAAACAAATAAGCGACTACCGGTAAAAGTAACCGCCAAAATAGACTACCCACAATGCACCACTGACCCATATATATAAATAGCCGAGAAAAATAACAGCACTATTTGCCTGACGATTGCACTAGCATGAAACAGACTGACGCCTCTAAGTGTTGACTTCTATGTTCACTTTTATATTTACATATATATATATATATATATATATATATATACACACAAACACATCTATATACATCTATACACACACGCATCTCTCTCTCTATATATATATAAATATATACACATCTCTGTCTCTGTCTGTCTCTCTCTCTATATATATATATACACATCTCTGTCTCTCTCTCTCTCTCTCTCTCTCTCTCTTTATATATTTGAAAATTCTTATCAATTTATCTTAATTTATAAGGTGAAATTATCATTACTATGGTGTAATCTTAATTCCTATTGTATGTAATTTATATGGTCTGTTTGAATAAAACATTTAGGTCTCTATGTGAATCAGTTTAAATATTCTTTTTATATTATATTATTGGGATTCACTTGTATTATATATCAACTTGTATTACCCTCAGTATATAAATATATATATATATATATATATATATATATATATATATCCTAAGTATTTCTTATATATATACATATATATATATATATATATATATATATACATATATGTATATACATGCATGCATATATGTATGTGTATGCATCTATGCCTATTTGCACATTTACCTGTGTGTGTGCACATGTACATATAGTTATGTCATGCATGCACACTTGTTTGCATTTTGATATGACTGCTTTGTGAATATGCGTGTATATCCCTCTTACCTATTCTACTTTCTGTTCAAGTACTTAGGAGTCACTCACAGAACAAAAGCGGAAATCCATTAGAAATCTCTTTCTACTTGCCATTCTTCCAATGCATGTCCATCTTTTCCTCCCCTGAGCCTTGTAGCCATCCACTTAATTCTATTGATATAAAAATGTCATGCGTTTGGAATCAAGAGAATCCACCCATTATTTCTCTAACCTATTTGCTACATAAGGGGCCTGTATCAGTACAGTTTTGCTGTTATGGGAACACTCAGCAGAAGACTCTGAAAGAATAATATTAATCATTGAGTATTAATAGGTATCACAGATGAAAATTTCAAACAGGTACTAGGTGTTATCTGATTGCATCTTCTTAATCTACATGAATAAAGAAACTTAGCAGTTTTTATTTCATCAAAATATCTTAAACGGTTTAATTTTGGCTGATTTCTTTTTATTAATACACGTGCTCGACTTCGTCATTTTTTTGTCTATTATGAATTAGGACAAAATACCATATTTGGACTTCTATATTTTAAAAAGCAATTAAGAACAACAGTTAAAATTATACTAGCTTGTTAGGTACATAACAAAAAACATTAATAATAAAATTACAGATAGTATTAATGCATATTTCTTAAATAAATTCAGTCTGAATATGCAAATTTTATAAATCAAAATCTCTGCAACGACGTGCAAACAACTCATAACCTGAGGTTTTACATTTCATAAAACTGGAAATAAGACCCACATTCATCCCAAATTTCAAATATCACTTTATGACTATACAAGTAACATGCCTAATTTTGAGGAGAGTGATAGAATGGATATATTCTGGATTATTCCACTTCAAAATTGAAA
This sequence comes from Acanthosepion esculentum, assembly GCA_964036315.1. Classification (NCBI taxonomy): domain Eukaryota; kingdom Metazoa; phylum Mollusca; class Cephalopoda; order Sepiida; family Sepiidae; genus Acanthosepion; species Acanthosepion esculentum. The sequence goes on from OZ038502.1 coordinate 55,602,580, forward strand.
AAAATTGCTTTTTAACCCTTTGTCACAAGGTATTTGAAAAGCCAATTTTAGACTGAAGAGGAGACTTGCTTGAATTGACTCATAAAATGAATACTTCTTGCACTAGAAACACCACATTTCCTATCTAGCCATTTCTGGGGGTGCTCTTTCCATTTATCATGGTTAAAATGACCTAAAATCAGCAGATTGGAATGTATATGGAGCAGATGCTAAACAAGTACCGTCCTGACTCAACATGTACAATTTCTGAACAGTAGAGAGAGAGAAGCTTAACACATGCCAAGCAATACCCACTAATGAACATAAGAAAACAACAGAAAACTCACCATATTATGAAGTGGTATTCAACCACTAAATTTGTAACTGAAATCATTAAAATAAAAATATTTTATTTGTCACAATTTGATCAAACGGTTGAAGTTCTGACACATGTTAGTTCCGATCACTACGTAAGCGGTATGAAATCCCCAAATTATCTCAATTTTTAAACTGTAATGCTCCTCTCACATTATGCATATAAAAATAAACAACATAGACATAAAATTAATCAAATAAAGTTTATTTGGAAATTTTTAGTAATGGTGGTCTGGATGTTTACTCTTCACTGAGTAGTCAAAAGTAAGTCTTGGCATACTCTTCATACAATCCCTCCAAATAATCTAATTCATGCACTACCAAAGTTCTTCTAGTCTGACTAGTATATCTTTGCTGGCGTATCCAGTTTATATAGTTCAAGTATGAACCCATTTGTTACTTCCGCACATAAAAGCTTACGACCCAGCATTGCATCTGACAAAACACTGAGAGTCAATCCAACATTCTCACATCTTTCACCTACGAATCCCAAATTTGTTACCTCATGGTACAATGCAGGACGATCCACTTTTGGACAACTCTGAACTTCTGCTACAACTTTCTCAATACCCATCTGTTCTTAGGAAAAATTGGGAACAATTTATGTAGCCAAGTAATAGCAGAATCCCAGGTTTCCTGATACTTCTCTTTCAATGAATATATTTGAATCAGCACCTTCTTGGAACATTCCACTTTAGGCAAAGACATCTTCCTTCCATGTCCTTTTGTCATAAAACAAAGTTGTAACTGATTCTGTACATCGTCATCTTCAAAAAGAAAAAAAATGAATTTATAATCCTATCCCATGTTGTCGAAGTACTACTTAGTAGTCATCTACAAATTATTGTTTACATTTTGTTACTGAATTTGAGTTTATTTGCAATTCATAAAAAATTTGCACTAAATACAATCAGAGATAAATATAAATTTAGAGTCATCCATACACCTGAGTAACAAATAAGGAAGCACTAAAATATTTTCTCAACAAACCTATTTCCACAGTGGTCCTTAAAACTGACACATTAAAATATTTTAGAATAAAATAAACAATCATAATAAATAATAAATTAGGAAAATGAATATTAAATCATGAATTTGTATCTTGATAGCAATAAATTGTAACTAAAATCCATTCATTACATAATTTAAAAAGTAAGAAAATTGTTTGAAGGGGTAACTTTAAACAAAATGTTACTTGGTAACTGATAATTATTGTGAGAATACAGCAAAAACATAAAAGACATTCTAGAATTTTTGCATTTTCTTTTTTTGTAGAATGTTTTTTTATATCATTCTTTGAATATGAACATCTTTTGATCAATAAGTCCTACGTTTTTTTTTGTGATTTGAATCTGAGCATAAAGTAATCAAACAATTTTTCTTTTATGTTTTTTATGACGAAAACAGTTTTTAAATCCCATTTACATTTTACATATCATAGAAAATTAATATTTAAAACAAATTCTTACCAATTTCCTTGAAGATTTCGTCCATAGAAAACATGCTGGTCGATTCTTGGGTGTCCGTGTTGACGCTGTGTATTGACAGTTGCGTGGAGTTGAAAGGATGGCCGAGCGAGTCGCACATGATTACACATAATCACACACGCGCAAAATGGAGTTATCATTTTAGATTTGATTTTGATTTAGTTTCATAGGTTATTAAATGAGCGTTTTAATGATATATTTTATGTGTTTTTATTTTTACAAGAAGCATTTGAATTTTACGATCAAACTTTTCATTTGAATTGTTTACAAATTTCTTATTAAAATTAAAAAATATAAAATATATGAAAATGAAGCTTAGAATGTTAACTTTCAAACTAACGTGTTACCAAAATTGTAATAAACCCTGCGGAGTGCGTATATTACAAAATTTGAGGAAGTCTAAACTGCCGTCAGTGAAAAAAAAAATGTGCCAAAATTTTGCGAAATCACCAAAATGTCTCTATTTTCAAACTGTAATGTTCATCGCACACTGTGGTACATATAAAAATAAATAAGATAGAAACAAATTTCATGAAATAAGCTTTTATTTGGTATGCATTATGTTTTTATGGAGATATTGAATGTGTAGTGGACCTTGGTGTGAAGATGTGAAGAGATATCGGAAGGTTAAAATTTCCTACTAGCCGGTCCAATTACATGAGAATGTTGGGGTTTAATTAAGTCCAAAGAAGACAAAGAAAACAAACAAGACTGATACATATATGTAAACAAATATATATTAATAACAAATTACAATGACATGCACAAATACATAGAGTTTGTATGGAGAAGTTATGTGTGTGTTGTGTTGAGTGTTCATACGTACGTGTAATGTTCTTAGCGTGTTCCCAGAATTTGGGAAACGCTGTATCTGTGAGAGGTCACATATTGGAAAAGTGAGATTTTACCTCACCTCCAATGCGAGGTGGTGGCCCAAAATCCTAAGTGGAAAAAGAGAGATTTTACCTCGTCTCCAACGTGAGGTAGCGGCCCAAAGCCTAAGTCGAAAAAGAGAGAGAGGCGAAGGGTCAGCCAGTATTTATAGCCAGGGGAGAGAGACCCCTGTTGAAGGATTAAGGAAACTGAGGAGGAGCTAACTCCGACAAATGAAATAACATGGTGAGTTGAATATATGCCTTTTTTAGTGTTTAATTTGTAGCGGACACCCTGGAGGCGGGGGGCGATGGCCCGAGCGCCCCCGTGTCATAAATGAATGATCTCACAAGGAGCCCACCACATTTTTACTTTATGATCCAACCAGGTGAAACAATATGGACAACAGAACGAAGATATGTATGATTTACGCTGGGTTTATTACATGAAGGAGAAAACTAGTGGATTGTATTGGTAATGCCGACGGTTGGACGTTGAGGTGCTGACGTTCCGGTTGAGTCATTGGTTCGACGTTGCAGATGCGGACGTTCCGGTTGAGGGTTGATGTGCAGATGCTCCGGCCGTATTACGACTAGGTTCATAATAACAGCGAACTAAAAAGTGGATTAGTTCATCTCTAAACGAAATTACAAGCGTGTAGGGATCAAGGTTGAAAAATGCCCTGTTCTCTTCCGCTTTAGTGAGTAGCTGCGATAAGTTAAAGAAATTCATCGGCTGTAAGCTGAGTGCTGGGATACCTAGTAACTGGCATATAAGGAGAAATATGAAAGTCTTTGTCTTGTCTTGTTGGGACCTAAAATACTAAGATAAATCTGAGAAAATTTGCTTGTAAGTAACCAATATTTGATTAATAATATTAATCATTCAGAAAGGACACAGGCTTCTCTGGAATTTTCGATGTTTCTTCACCATTATTATTACTTTGATTATAATTATTATTACTGTTGTGTTTTTATCTCTTTAAATTTCTTTCATTGGCTTACTATACATATTTCCTTTAAATAAGATTTTGTGAATATTCAAGTCCGTAGACAAAATAAAATATTCTTTAAAATAAACAAAATATCTCAAATATAGGCATCTATGGAAAATGTTTTATACCCGATATATAATTTTGTATATAAACAATAAACATAAAAAATATGACAAACTGGAGAGTTTTTTTTTTTTGTGGCACATTTAATCTGTTAGGATTTCATTGGACTGGACTTTGTTGATGTTCAGCTAGTTTGAGAAAAAAATATATACTTTCAAAAATTTTGAGACTACGTGTGTCTCTTGTTTCAAATGAAATTAAAATTTAAAATTTAAATTTACAATTTCAGTTTTGAAACATAGAAATTTCTGTGTCATGATGGAATCATATTTTTAAAAAAGAAAATAATTATAATATATATATACACACACACACACATATATATATATATACACATATAAACACATATACACACACACATATATATACATACACACACATATATACACACACACACATATATATACACACACACACACACACATATATATATATATACAAACACACACACACACACATATATTTATATATATATATATATATATATATATATATATATATATATATATATATATATATATATATGCTCAAACCCCTAAGCCTCTCCCCAACCACTGTTTTCCTTTCTACTGTTCACTCTTTTTTAAACTTATTCACTGTTCTCTGGATTGTTCCTGAATGGATTTGAAAATAGAAGCCAGAGTATGAATGTTTGTACCATTACTGAAGACCTAAATGATCTTTTTCCTCTCATCATTGCTCAGTTGAGGAGACAGCGGGTCTGACACAAAATGATTTTAACCTGTTCTCTTTCTAGCTGAATAACTCAAAGGGTTTTTCCAGTGATTCTTACAATAAATGGTGTCAAGATGGATAAATGTCTTATCTAAAAACCTGGAAAAAGAAACTCAGTTCAGTGTTTTTTTAGATATTAAACATTTTATAGGATGGACAATTATGCTGTTACATAATTTGGACAATTTTGTTGCTGTACCCAGTATATATATATATATATATATATATATATATATATATATAGAGAGAGAGAGAGAGAGAGAGAGAGAGAGAGAGAGAGAGGGAGAGAGAGAGAGAGAGTTGGGATCAAATACAGATCAAATATGGATCTGAATCTGACAATGATAAGATAAAGAGCAAATATGAAACATTTGTCAATCTAACATATTTCACTTTTATTAAAGCTTCATGAGAAAATGAGATATGGAGAAAAAGAAAAAAGAAATTCTATTTTTACATTTGTGTTGTTTGATTTTCATTGGTAAATCAAGTTTCATGTTTTTAAACCAATATAGTATTTGGAATGCCACAAATTATACTAACGGTTTAAAATGTCAAATATGTGTAAAACATGATTAACCAATGAAAATCAAACAACACAAAAGTAAAAATACCAGAAACATGTTAGATTGATAAACATTTCTTATTTGTTATTATTATATGTTATTGTTATTGCTAGTAGTACTAGTGCTTTAAAGATTATATTTTAGTAGATACATGGGTTTTCCCAGTTTGAATTGCATCTACACACCTGTGTAGTTGATAATCTTAATTTTAAAAATTGTACCCTCCAGTAGGGTTCAAACCTGCCACATAATCCCATATGCATTAGACTGCTTGACAGACCAGTAAGATATTTTTTAACCTTTCAAGGAATGCACATTTCATTCAGATCTTCTAAAAAGCTGCTATCTGCTCAAAAACCTATATGTCATAACTTTATTTTCATATCAGAAGTGTAAACAAAGTAATTTGTAAAGAATTAATGGATTTTGTTTTTCATCTGTTATTATTTCTTTTTACTTTAAACGTTATATTTTAGTGGATACCTGCTTTTGAGTAGATACCCTGTTTCGTGTGTGTGTGTGTGTGTGTGTGTGTGTGTGTGTGTGTGTGTGTGTGTGTGTGAAGATAATGAGTCATAGTGGAAAAGTTTTTATATGGCAACATTTTGCTGACATGGTGTGTATTAGGTTCAGCTTCTTAAGATTGGAATGAATGTCAAAACTTGAAGAAGCCGAACCTAACACACATTACATCGGTGAAATGCAACATTTAAAAGCTTTTCCATTTTATCTCATTATCTCCACTTTTATTCCGGATACTATTATACATCCTACAAACACACATACATACATACATGTGTGTGTGTGTGTGTGTGTGTGTATGAGAGAGACATTCCATCATAACTGAATTTTCACCTATTGCAATGAACGAGTGTTCTTTCAGGAAGGATTCATGCCTTGAGTGACTATTGGGATTTAAGTTCAAACCAAATCTTAACAGGAACTTGTTCCTACAATCCACCATTGAAGACACTTCCCTGTACCACTCCAGTAAGTACCTGACTCCTCCTCTTATACCCTAACCTTTACAGGATGGACAAAAATGGAGTACTGCTTCCATATACAGGTAGGAGCTGCTCACTCCTCACTTTGAAAAGTGTCTCCATGTCTTTGTGGGTGATGAATTATCTTCCACCCTACAAGCCCTTTCCCATAGATATTGCAAGCCTCTCGTTTGGTTTGGTTGGTTTTGTTTTACGGCATATCAACCTCAATGGGTTATTTAATGCTGACAATATTTTTATTGCAAATAATGTTTTTTTTTCCATAAATGTATTGCTGGTAATAATTTTTTCTTCAAAAATTCATTACTGGTAATAATTTTTTACAAAAATGTATTGCTGGTATTAAAACCTATTTTTACACTTTCACAGTGTTCTAACCCCAGTTTGGGGACCAACCACTTGCCCATAGCTTGGACTCCAACAGGTGCCACCACCCCGGACCAGGGTGAACCTGGGAACACAAGCAACTAAGAGGTGGTTCCACACTCTTCAAAACCTCCTGATCAAAGGCCTGTCGCTGGATGTATTTTATCGCCTTACCGAGGATGCAGATGTAGCTTATTGTTTTACCCAGGAGGGAATCCACTCGTTGTTCTATCACTATTTTCATGAACTATTTCAGATGAACTACATTCCTTAGTTCCATCACTTCTAATCTTCAAAACAAAGACCCACCATATGGCACATTCATGAGATGTAACTTCCACTTGAGCAGCTTCTTCAAGCTTAACCTATTCAAGTTTAGGGCTAACCGTTATCTCACCACATATCCCCATAAACAGTACCTCTTACTCTATAAGCCTCTACCATAAGTGGCTCTTTAGCCTTGTCCATATTGAACATTATTGTAAAAAAAAAAATTGGTCAGCAACCCTTCTTTACTACAGGTTTTTTTGAAGACAAGGCACCTTTGTTTAGTTTTTCTATTATGTTTTTCTTGTGTGCATACATGTGTTCTTTTTTTGGAAGTAATTATTGCAAAATTTGTCCAAAAGTTCATACTTTTTTGCATATAATGCATTTTTCATATCAAATGTTCATCTTTATTCTTTTCAGAAAGTAGAACTCTTAATTATTTGATAGTCCCTAAAATGTTATTTGTTTAATTTATGAGTGATTGATTTGTTAATTTTCTATGGCTTATCGACCCTCTACAGGTTATTTAAAGCCAGAAAATATTTTTAGATTGCAAGAATTTTTTTAAGGATTTAGTGATACAAGACTTACTAATTAACCCATAGCTGGGGGAGAAGAGGTGGATTCATAACTTTCCTAAGTTGCGCATGAGTGAATATAATGATTCTAATCAGTTCTCCAATTAACAATTCTGAGCCATTATCCAATACACCACCTGTGCATCCAAGCTTACAGCACCTGGTATTTCCAAGTGGCCACCCATCTAGATACTGACCAGGATCAAAATTGCTTAACTTTGGTGATCATACAGGACCTAGTGTTTCAATGTGATATGTCCATAAACATTTTAATTTAATATTCCAGAAGTATTGAATATAAACCAGAAAATGCAAAAAAAATTTTTAGTATTTTATAAGTACAATGTATTTGCAAAATTAAATATTGCTGTCACATTTGGTATCTGTCTATATTTCTGAGATGAGGTATTATGTACATTATTTGGACTATTGTCCTCATCTTTGTCACCATATTTATTACAATGTTTTGGCCGTTTTACGCTCCGGCCTTCTTCAAGTGGTTTGAATGTTGAACTGAACTGGGGTAGACTGTGCCATGTTTAATGGATGTCAGTTATCAGTTATCTCCTGTTAATTTCCCCCTGAAAGTTCTCCACTGCCTTAACCAGGTATTGAACTCACACTCTTTGCATCCTGTCACTGGATCTAATTAATGTCTTTATCCACTGTGCCATGTGTCCTTGAGGACATCTGTGTATGAATTTCTGGGTATTATAAACTTAAAGTCTTCAGCAACCATATTTTACCAGTGTTCATATTGCAATTTTTGCTGTTATCATTGCATTGTGAATGTCAGTTTACGGTATGCGGATGTCTTGAAGCTATGCTCTGTTCGAGATATTAGAACATCCAGGAACGGGAGTGTGTTGTTACTCTCTTTCTCCATTGTGAACTGTATCGTAGGTCTTATTGAGTTCACATGGTCCAGTAGAACCTGAACATCTTCCTGGTATGGCTAGAGTATAAAGGTGTCATCTACGTACCTTAACCATATAGTTGGCTTTAGAGATATAGATTCTAATACCATTACCCCAAAGTATTCCATGTATATATTCGCCATTGCTGGTGATAATGGTGAGCCCATTGCTAAGCTCTCATCCTGTGTGATCCCATTCCCAAATGTGTTGTTTGTGTACAGAAAGTCAACATCTCTATCAGATTGTCTATTGGAATACTGGTCCGATCATCTAGAGATGAGTCAGAGGCCAATCTGTTTCTAACTACTGAGAGTGCTTCCTCCATGGGTACCTTGGTGAACAAACTCACCACGTCCAAGCTCGCCATCTGGTTGGATTGGATGGGAGTATCTTTGATTATTTCCATGAAGTGGGCACAGTTTTGGACATATGAAGGAGACTTTCCGATCAATGGGTCAATTATATCTACAAGGCAGTGACTCAGAGGAAGGGCACACAGAGCCTTGGCAACTAACAATCGGCCTAAGCGGAATACCGTCTTTGTGAATCTTAGGGAGACCTTATATGTGAGGTAGCTTGGTGTAACACTGTGATAATTGCCTATACCACTTAGGTATGAAGTGATCCTTGTTCTTGATTAGTATCTGTGACAGTTTGCATTCCGTTTTCATTGTAGGATCCTTTTTTACTTTGCTGTAGCTACCATTGCTAATGAGGTCTTCCAACTTTCTTGTATAATCTGATTTGTCCATCACTACAGTTGCATTGCCTTTGTCAGCCAGTAGTATGATGATGTTTTCTTTACTCTTTAGGGATCCGATCACCAGTCTCTCCAGTTTTGTTATGTTAGACCAGGGAGGCTTGGCTTTCTCCAAGGTCTGTCTCACCTTCCATCTCAGCTCATCCGCCTGAGCCTGAGCCTGAGGGATGTTCAAGGCCACCTCCTTGACTCTGGCAATAAACTGGGATAGACGGGTACAAGAGGAGGACAACAACACTCAGAAAACAGTTTGCCTGCCTTATGGGAAGGGGTTATCAGAGAAAATACAAAGGATCTGCGGTCCATATAGCATCAGGACAACCTTCAAATGCTTGACAACACTTTGCAGATATCTGTCCCGAGTAAGACCCCCATAGAAGAGAACATGACTAAAGACTGTGTGTACTCCATCCCATGTAGCTGCGGAAAGAAATATAAAGGGGAGACAGGCCGCCCCCTTAAGGTGAGGCTTCAAGAACACCAGAAAGCTGTAACATGGGGTGAAATGGAAAAATCAGGCATGGCTGACAACATATGGAGAGAGAAGGGAGATGACCACCCTCTGTGGGATCAGGTTGAGATCATAGACAAGGAACATCATTGGAAAATTTGTAAACTTAAGGAATCACACATATGCTAGGCCACAAAAATCTCCTGAGTCAACCAAGCATAGAAATTAATACAATATGGGAACCAGTAATAAGGAGTGCCAGAGAAAAGCGATAATAACAACAAAAATTGCAATATGCGCTCTGGAAAAACATGCAATGATAACAGCAAAAATTGCAATATGAACACTGGTAAAATATGATGCTAAAGACATTAAGTTTATAATACCCAGAAATTCATACACAGATGTTCTCAAGGATAAAGGTGTTAGTTAGATCCAGTGACAGGACGCAAAGAGTGTGAGTTCAATACCCAGTTATGGCAGTGGAGAACTTTCAGAAGGAAATTAACAGGAGATAACTGATAACTGACATCCATTAAACATGGCATGTGGAACTAGAACAGTCTACCCCAGTGAGCGAAATAAAGGGTTCGGTTTGACATTCCAACCACCTGAAGAAGGCCGGAGCATACAAGGGCTGAAACGTTGTAATAAATATGGTGACAAAGATGAGGACAATAGTTTGAATAATATAAATAATGTGCTGTCACATTTATTTCATTATTTGCCTTTGATCAACAAAGATTATTCATTGTTGATTCACCAACATACTTTCAAAGGAACAGTTAAATCTATATTATATAAGAAGAGCTAATTCTCTGTCCATCAAACACTGTCTGCATGTGACTTTACATGCGCATATATAATGTATACTACTTTAATCATAATCTCTTTCTGATTCACAAACATTTCACTAGACATGTTGGCCAGATGTGTTTACTAAGAAAGTAAATCCAAAATAAAAGCAGGGCCTTCAAGCATCACATCCAGTCCCCACCAAAAATCCCTACAAAAATCTAAAATGCAATAGCCAAACTCAAGTGTTGCCAAAAAAAAAAATTAGTCAAGCCTCGGTGGCTAAAAAAGGCATGCAGGTAATTACAACAGGTAGTTCAGCTTCATATCTCAACTTCATCATGAACCACTGGCCCTTCCATGGACCTCAAAGGTGTAATTTCAACCCCCAAAGAAAGATGAATCAACCCCGCCAAAAACACCCCACTTGTGCTATCATGCTGATTCACTAATCCTCTCCAGGCCTCTCTCCTGATATCAACCATGACCTCAGCCAAATTTCTTCAAAGATTCTCAAAACATTCATATCAGCTTAGTTTTGTATTCTGATGTAAACAGAACTAATATTTCTTTATATATTACTTTACATTCGAAAGTACAACTCGTAGTTTCATGTTCAATACAATCTTTAGGTACTTATAATGGTGATGAATTGTTCATTATGATTGCTAGTATTCTAAAAAACTTTGGGTCTTGTGGAAGCACCATTATATAGTATATTAGTTCTATGTTTAATAATTACATATTAGAATTTAATATTGAGTAGTAGTACCTAATCCATGATCCTTGAAGAATTTGGTTAGTTTTTTTCTAAGTCAGTCAGTTTGTTGTAGGTTGGGAGGATAATCCTGTCATCCCTATACAGACTATTGTTGTTTATATCAAATATATATCTGAGTCTTTTTTTAAAATATTTCGGTGTCTCCAATTTTTATTTTTTATTTATTTTATTTCTTCTTTTTTATCCCCACTCTATAATTTTTTAACTTGAATGCAGATCGATACTTCATTATTAGATTCTAATTATATAATTATTAAACATAGAAATAATATATGATATAACATTGCTTCCACAAAACCCAGAATTTTGGCAAATAATAACAATCGTAATAAACAGTTCAACATTGTAAGTACTTGAAGATTGTATTGGACATGAAACTCAGAGTCACACTTTCACTATAAGGTAATATGTATATTTATTAATATATACTTTATAGCTCTGTATTACCACATTGAGCACTGTTTTGTTAACATTAAAAATTAAATAGAATATTTATTTGCAAATTTATATATGCACGTGATCAGATCGCTCACATGTATGGTTGCTTGTATCTATATTTATTTAATTCACATATATATATATATATATATATATATATATATACATACCTTTAGTGTATGTGTGTTCTGCATAAGTAATGTATATATGCTTGTGCCATTTAATGTATAAACACACACACACACACATAATATGTCAGTTATGTGCCATATGTGATACACGCTTAGCCGATCATGCATCTTTCGATACATGACTGACGAAGCACATTTTTCCCCACATTATGTTACTATTTCTTTCTGCGGTAGACCAGTAGACCAAGGCTACAGAACTCAGCCTGTCCTGTGATTTATCCATAGCTGGGGGAGAAGAAGAGGATTCATACCTTTCCCAAGGGAATTAGCACATAAGTGAATGTAATGGATTCGACTGGGATTTGAACTCAGCTCTCCGATTCCTCAATCTGAACTGCTATCCATTACTCCACCGTACCTCCTCTCACATAATATGACTGAGTTTAAAATAAGATATTGGAATAAAACATTCCCTTCCCAATCAATTCCTACCCCGGGCTTAGCAATAACCACATTAATTTGGAGACAAGAAAAAAAAATTATGTTTTTAATCATGTTATGTTTTAAAAAATCAGATAATTATAAGATTTTATTGAACTTTTCAGAAATTATATGGTAATAAAGAGAATTATGTTTAAAAATTTTTTCTTTTAAATTTTATAGAAATAATTTTATGTTTTGGTCATTGAATGCATTTGGTCATACATTGTGCATGTGTGTATGCAAAGCATACATACATGCACAATTAGAATGAAAATGAAATGAACATCTGTGTCAAGATGTCTAATTTCCCTGTCTGACAACAACCCATAGAAAGAGGAAAAGCGTATAAGCCATGTGTGACATTTTATGTACATGAACTGGATATACAGGGTACAATGGGTAAATTGTTGCCATTTTATAATATTAATTTTGCATATGCACGTTGTTTGTTTTTAATTTTGTTAACTGCACAGTATAGTAGGGTCGGTTGGGCACCGGCTGTGAGAAAAAGAACACCATGAGGCAGTTCACACTGCCAGACATTTGGAAACAGCATGCTGTACTACTTTGCATTGGCACCGGAAGCTCCAATACAAACATTTCAGAGTGTTTTGGTGTCAATCTGTGGATAGTGCAGAGGATTCCAAAATGGCTGGATGCATCTAACAGTGATTACAAAGATATGGCAGCTTGGAAAACTCACTCTGATCGTTCTGATAAGAAAAGAACTCACAAATTTGTTGGTGACGGCCTCAGACTCAACACAGTGACATACATCAAGTGACTTGAGGAGTTAGTGCTGCCCTGGGCGAAGAGGGTGGCTGAAGGTAGACACTATGTCTGACAACAGGACTCTGCACCATGCCACACAAGTAGGACAACCCAGTCATGGCTGTCGAGACAATTTCTGCAACCACTTCACCTGTTACATCTGGCCACCTAACTCCCCTGACTGAAAGCCCATTGATTATTATGTGTTGGGTGCAGTTGAGCAAGAGACCAACAAAACTCCTTGTAACACCAAAGATGAACTGAAGGCAACATTCACCAACTTCAAACAAAGAGACTGTCCAGAAGAGGTGCAGGAGATTCTGAAGTCACCTGGAGGCCATGGTTGAAGCCAATGGCGATTTTATTGAATAAATTTATTTATTTTTTATTTTCAAGGTATTTTTGTGTAATTTTGGTAAATATATCTGTTAAAATGAGATGCCAGTGTTATTTTCATTTTTGTGTAATTTAGACAATTTATCTATTGCAACCTGTATGTGTATATATATATATATATATATATATATATATATATATATATATATATATATTAGTCATATATATATATATATATTAGTCATATACATATACATCTATATATAAGTATAGATATATATCAATATATAACTATATACATATACATCTATATATAAGCATAGATATATATCAATATATAACTATATACAAATACATCTATATATAACCATATACTTTTATCCATCACACCCTGTATTTTAAATAACTTAAGTTAGAAATTTAATTATCTTGCCATCAGGTACAAACTATTGTTAATAATTTCTCTCTGAATTTCTGGGATGAGGAGTTATCATTATTTACACTTGCATTATTGTTGCTATCATAACGTTTCAGCTGTTGTGTCCTCCATCCTTCATCAGGTGTATATATAAGAGCCACTGATAATGAAAGAAAGACAAATGACAGCAAGTTTTCAACAGCAGCACTAATCAGAAGGCAAGTTAGATTTAAGGCTCCAAGTTCTCCACAGGGAATACAGGACAATGGCTGAGTGGATTAAAGCATTGGCTATACACCTGATGAAGGACACAACAGCCGAAATGTGACAACAACACAAAAAAAATGAGGACAATAGTCTGAATGTAAATAGATTTAACAAAATATACCAGGAACATGAGGAAAAAATTAATTAGTTTTTGGGGGTTTTTTTTTTCAACAATATTATTAAGCTTAAACTTAGGCATTTGATAATTACATGTTTATTGCTTTTGAGAGTCAGGAATTTATGTGTAAATCAAAATTATCTCCGCCTTAATAAATTGGACTAGTTGAACAATATACATCCACATTATTCTTAATGGATTTAATATTTAAAATGTGTGGCTTCAACAAAAAGATAAAGTTGTAATGCAAAATAAATACATACCATATATTGGCTAATGAAGTAGATATTTCAGTCAGTCAGTGTTTTGAATGCTGTAGATAAGAGGAGACATGGTGGGGTAATGGATAGCAACGCGGATTGAGGAATCAGAGAGCCGAGTTCAAATTCCAGTCAAATCCGTTACAATCATTTATGTGCTAATACCCTTGGGAAAGACATGAAGCTTCTTCTTCTTCTCCACCCAGCTATGGGTAAATAGTAGGACAGACCAGGTTCTCTAGCTTTGGACCTTGGATGGTAACTGGTCTACCGCAGAAAGAAATGGCAACCTACTACGAGAAAATATCTGTCTTGTCAGTCATGTATTGCTTAAGCGTGTATCACGCATGGCACATAACTGACTGAGATAAGAGAATTACAGAACATGTGTAATATTGATAAGTATGGGATCAATACTCTACCCTTTTATGCAAGACGCCCAACTAATTGGAGATGGACTTAATCAGCTCCAGCCACCAAATTTAATACATTAGACTGCAATATATTTTAGTACCATGACATTTGACTTAACCCTTTTCAGCAAAATATCCAACTAATCAAACATAATCTTAATCAGCTCCTCCCAAGAAGCCTAATACATTAGACTAAAATATATTTTACTACCATAACATTTGACTTAAAACTTTTAAGCATGATCCTAAACTGCTTGATTAGACTTGATGCCTGCTACTAATTATGGCGATGCTCAATTAGTTGTGCCTCATGTTTAAAAGGGTTAAATCAAACGTTCATTTTGTTATTGCTGAAAAAAAAATCTCTTCTCTCACGAATTGTTTCTGTATTCACAGATACAATCCTAAAATATTATAAAAAAAGATGTTGAATTAAATAAAAAATTAAATTAAAACAAAGAATGTTCCTACAAAAATTAAATAGCATCTCATTTACATGCAACTGACTTTTTCATAAATATACACTATATGTAAATTAATTAGATGCAAGAGAAAATTTGAATGTCATCTGAAATTGTCATGTGTAATTACCTGATTTTTTAAATCTATAACAAGTCAGGTGCTTAAAACATGACATTCAAAATTGTTCTACTGTACCAAGTTGAATTGTCATTGAAGGATACTGAGGTCAACATCAAACTATATATATATATATATATATATATATATATATATATATTACTGGTACCACAACTCAGAGTTTCATACACAACACAATCTTCAGGTGCTGAGTAAAACTTGACCATTACATTTTTAATGGGAAATGATCACTCTCTACTTAGCACCTGTAGATTGTGTTGTGTATGAAATTCCTAGTCATGCTACTGGTGAGAAATAATATGTATAATTATTAACATATAACTAATAGCTCTGTTAATTTACATTGGGAACTATTTTCTTAACACCAGCACTCAATGTGCGATATCTTACTCCATTGTCTGTAATAATTGTCACAAAAAATGCATAGGAAAAAAAAAATCTCAAGGAATCTAAACAAAAGATTATATGAACAGAAAAGGGACATGTTACAAAATAATATATCAAATGCATTGGTTGCCCACCATAACAAAATTGATCACAACTCTGACATTATATATATATATAGTTATTATTATTATATTTTTATTATAAGAGATTATAATAAAAACATTTAAAAAAATGTTTTTATTATAATCTTTTATAATAAAAATATAATAATAATATATTGCTCTACTTTGTATTGAGCACTTTTTTTAAAAAGTAAATGCTATGAACTCTGGATTTTTACTCCATTTGTTCTTTCTGTCATTGTGATATATATATATATATATATATATATATATATATATATTTTTAGAATTGGACATAGTCCGACAATTTATTTAAGGACATTTATATATATTATGTTTAACGTTCTTTTTATAGATACAAGTATTTATTATAAAACAGAGCATTTGCTTAAATACTTGTATCTATAAAAAGAACATTAAACATAATATATATAAATGTCTTTATATATATATATATATATATATATATATATATATATATATATATATATATATATATATGGGAAACCACTATACAACTTTTTATATATCAAGAAAGATTTTAGGGAAAACTATTATCACAATGGGGGATATTTAATAACAAATGTGATAAGAAGAAAATGAAAAAGAAATTAAATGAAATCAACTAGACTTTATACCCAAACACATACGAGGTCTGATCAAAAAGTATCAGAATTGTCAGTATAGTAACAGAGCTAAAGTATGCAGAGTGAAACCGTTTGTCACAGATTGACCTTGAACTCCATTGTGCATACACATAAGTTATACATTCTTGTACACTCACGTTGTTTATAGCAGTGATTCAAAAGAATGTGTAGAGAGTGGTTATTTCCCAACACAGAGGTTCCTTCAGTGACCATGGCTTGTGCTGCAGATTTTGGCCAAGGACAATATTCCCCAGCTTCAAAAACCACCATATTTCCCAGATCTCACCCTCTGCAACTTTTTCCTCTTCTACAATCAGTTTCTGATGAAGTACAAGAAAATATGATTCCAAATGAGGAGTTCAGCATATTCTGAATTGATCTCTGCTGTTTTCTTTTTATAGCACCAGTTCCAATACTTTGTGATCAGACATCATATGTTTAAGAAATAAAAAAAAATTTAAATTTCTCACCATACCCTCTCCTTCATGTGCATATGTAGTCACATTAATGCAGTTAAAAGATTTGTCCTGAAAATTTTGTCAGCATCAGTTGGTTAATATATCAACGTATTCATAGTATCAGTTTATAGCAAAAATATTGGTTTGGTTTGGTTTATGGAATATCACCCTCAATGGGTTATTTAATGCCAACAAGATTTTTGTTGCTGTTTATCTGGTAATATTTTTTTTCAAAATGTATTGCTGGCAATAATTTTTCTTCAAATATTTATTGCTGGTAAAGCAATTCTGGTACTAAAACCTATTTTTACACATTCATAGTGTTTTGACCCCAGTTTGGGGGTTAACTATTTACCCATAGCTGGTGCTACCACCCCAGGTCTTGGTGGACCTGGGAACACCAGCAATTAAGAGGTGGTTCCATGCTCCTCAAAACCTCCTGATCAGAGGCCTTGCTGTTGGACGTAGTTTACTGTCTTACCCAGGACAGGTGAAAATATTGACTTGCAGTAATTTCAGTAATGAAATCAGGTATTATGCATATATTGCAAAACTCGAAACAGATAAGTACATTATGCAATAGGATAAGAAAATTAGTAGAAATGATAACATTAATAGTAGATGCCAAAACTAGTAATTAGATGAGAAGATGCAATAGTAATAGTAATAGTAGATGCAAGAAGAGAGAAATAATTATAAAATATACTGCTTTATTTTAAGTTCTTTGTTGATTTGAAGAATACAGGAATGCATATAAAAACATTAAGTGCTGTAATCTTGGATGTGTGAATGGTGTAATGAATAATGTTGCGGAATTTATAATCAGAGAGCCAAGTTTCAATTCCCATTGGGGACTCGTTATATTGACTTATGCACAAAATACCCGATCTATGATTCCCCCTTCTCCCCTCAGCTATGGGTTAATTAATAAGAATTGTATCATTAAACCATTATCATTTGAAAAAAAAAAAATTCTGTCTAAAAAATATTTTCTGGCTTTAAATAATGTGCAACAGGTCAATGAGCTGTAGAAAATGAATCACTCAATCAATGAATACATGTCTTTTAGCTTTATTTACATTATCTGGAATATAAATCTAGAGAAACTACAGTGGTCTAAAGTGAGGGGCCAGTTTATATATTAATTGTAATATAGAATTGACCCCCCTTTATATACCCACACTTTTAATATTTTTTCTCAAAAAAAAAAAATTCTTACAATCTAAAAAATATTTTCTGGCTTTAAATAACCTACAAAGGGTTGATGAGAAAATGAATGAATGAATTGAAAACATTGAGAATTAACAACATCTTCATCGTTTTCTGATGGGGAATGTTTGGCATTCAGCTTCAACTCAATGGATTCAATTTTATTTCCCCCACATGGACTTAATTTATGGCTGACCATAAACTGTTGATTCGTTTGATTCGTTTATTTCTTTTACAACATATCAACCATTTGCAGGTCGTTAAAAGCAGAAATATATTTTTAATTGTAAAAATAGTTGTTTTTTTTTTTTGGCAAGTGAATAATACTGCATTAACAATTTTTGGAGAATAACTGATTTTTCCAGATACAAGTCCTACTATTTGACCCATAGATGGGGGGGAGAAATCGATTCATATCTTTCCCAAGAGTATTTGTGCATAGGTGAATGTAACAAAGCAACTGGAATTTGAATTCAGCCCTACCATGAGGATTTCTCATTCCAGGTCACTATCTATTACACCAATCACACATTCATGACCAAAGAAATACCAAGCGCTATCACAATGCTATATGAAACCTACAACTTTATTGACTTTTTGCCAATGTTTTATCTAGCTTAACCATGGCATTAAACTCTTGCTTTAAATCATAAAGTCACCAACTTAAAATATGTCTAGTGCAATCCTGAGGGCTTTTTTGCTTGTCTCCTGCATTGTGTTAGGATGCATGTAACAGATGTCAATAATGCAGACAGATGGATTATATGAGATAAGCATTAAAGTTTTCTCTTTCTTTAAGAGCTATGTAATATCAGTCCCCCTATATGTCGGTCTGTCTGTCCATCACACCTTCTAAAATAGGCATACATTGACCAATTGAAACCAAATTTGGGGGAGAAGTGCAAACAGATAAGGGGGTACAAAGCACAGTTGGTTTTACTAGAGTGTATAGCTTAGTACAATAAATTTTCATTAATTTTAAAAAAAAATTAAAGGTTTTATTTTTTAACATAGAAAATACTCCCACTATTTTAAAAACAATTTAATGATTAAAATAACAAATACTTATTTAATAAAAATGCAATACTGCTTTTTGCATATCTTTTTATATATGCAAGAATCCAATTTCTAGTTTGACCTGCATTCGCAAGAACTATAATCAAATCACAAGGAATTTGGATCCAGAAAGAAATATTTATGCATGGCAAGTTGTATGTTGCATGTTCAAGAGTAAGAAATCCTAAGAATGTATTATTCATGGTTAAAAAGAAAATGGAAAAAAAATTATTTCAACAAGTGAAAACAAAATGTGCTACCAAACTGGCTCCTGTTCTCTCTAAAGTGTACAATAAATGTCTCACTGCCTCTTGCTTTCTTAATGGAAATCCTTTTCTGTTTTTCCAGTCTTTTAAGATCTCATGTGAACTGTCTGACCCTTCTATTAGTGTTCTACCTCTTTTTGGCAAACTACTACAGGCCTTAATCAACTCTGAATTGGTTAATCATCACATCTTACAGAGCCTTCTTTCAGATAATATGGCTTTTACTTCTCTAGGTCAGCTGCTTATGTATTAACGATTATTGCTGAAAGAGTCTATCAAGACTTCGATAAAAATGGTGAATTGCTTTTGACATCTCAAAGGTCTGGAATACTGGACATCTTCTCAAGCTGAAAGGTTATGGTATCTCCCAACAAATTTTGGAACTGATTCAGTCTTTCTTATCAAATCACAAAATGAAAGTTGTCCTGAATGGTCACTCTTCTAGATCTTTTTGTACTAATGCAGGTATCCCCCAGGGCTTTATCCTTGGACCTAGTTTGTTCTTAATTTTCAACAATGACCTTCCTGATGACATCAGTTCTCTATTTGGTATCTATGCTGATGACACCACCCTTTACTCCTGCCTCGGTAGTAAGTCTAATCAGTTAAATAAGGTCAAATTAGCAGCTGATCACAAAAATTACCTACAGTCTGTTGTTAACTGGGGAAAGGAATGGCTTGTTAATATTAACACATCCAAAATGAAACTGCTCTCTGTTATTCATCTGAGAAATCTCTTTCTGTCTTTCATCAGCATGGCTGATGCTAACCTCCAGGATAATGACTCCTTTTTCCTTCTCAGACTAACATTCTTGGCTGACACAAAGTAGAAAGACTTTATTGAATCCATTGCTAGGTCTGCTGCTAAGGAAGTTGATTCATTGTGTTGCTCTAGATAATTTTTCTCTCCAGAATCTATCTTATATATAAAAAGTCTACTATTATCCTTGCTTTGAATATTGCTGCCATATATGATCCACTGCTCCTTCTGTATATTTAGAGATTATTGATAAAATCCAAATAAGAATCAGCAATTTTGTTGGTCCTGACATGGCATCTTGGCTTCAGTCACATTCCCACCACCATAATGTAGCTTTCCTGTACTTATTCTATAAATACTGTCATGGTAATTGTTCAAATGAACTCTTCGCTATTAGACTTTATAAATTTAAGCACAGTACTAGATTATTAACAATGTCTCATCAATTTGCCATTTAATTGGCTAGATGTAACCATAAGCTCTATGCTAAGTCTTTCTTTTCTCACACTTCTCGCCTGTGGAACTCTCTTTCAGCTCCATGCTTTACAGTCAACTTTGACCTGCAAAAATTTCACTGCAATGTCAATCGTTATCTTCTGTCTTCTTGATTACTCTTGCATTGTTTTCTTGCTCCTTAATAATGTCCTCCCTGTTTTCTTATTCTCTCACACTCAGTAACCCCTTGTGTCTTAATGGCTCTACTCCTTTACATGTGATGAAATGATCAAAAAAAAGAAAATATCCATAAAATCAGACAAAGATAGTTGTAATTTCTGGGATAAAAAAATGAGGAAAGAAAGCTTGAAGAATTTGATACTCACAGGGACATAGGAAAGGATCAGGTGACCGACATAGTGAGTTTGCGTAAATAGATGTCAGAACTCGAAGGGGGGGGATAGTTGCGTTTGGTTGTTTTTGTTTAACAGCATATCAACCTCTATGACTCTAAATGCACAATTTTATGGCTTCAACTACAGATATATTTTTACATAATTTTATATTTTCAGCATAAGCATATGTTTTATAGATATATATAGTTTGTAGATGATTATATGGTTT
Organism: Acanthosepion esculentum; assembly: GCA_964036315.1. Lineage (NCBI taxonomy): Eukaryota > Metazoa > Mollusca > Cephalopoda > Sepiida > Sepiidae > Acanthosepion > Acanthosepion esculentum. The sequence continues at coordinate 55,623,833 of OZ038502.1, forward strand.
AGTATAAACCTATGTATTTCTTTAAGGTAGGACATTATGTTGTTGGTTTTAGCATTTTCAAATAGTTTTCTCACGTTGGTTTCCTTGTAGTATTTGTGTCTTGCAGGGGCTAAGTGAGTACCTTCAGTTAAAAAGTGCTCCACCATGAGTGCAGCTTGGTATGTTGTACATGTTAGTTGGTTTTTATTCTTCAGCAAGTATGAATGGGAGACATATATATGACTTATATGTAGTCGAGATAGTGTTATTGAAAAGACAAACATTGATCAAATGGGAAGTTGTAGAGAGCCATGAGTACTCAAATAATGAAGGGATTTGGCACACAGAATATGAATAATGTCTGACTTTGGTCAGTTAAAATACATAATGAGGAAAGAGGGCTTGTAACATTTGATGCACACAAGATATTGCAGGCAAGATGGACAGAGGCAAACAATGAGTAGCCTACATAACAAGCATATGGAAACTGATGGAAGTTGGTTGGCTGGTTGTTTTGTTTTATGGCGTATGAACCTCAGTGGATCATTTAATGCCAACAGAATTTTGAAATAGATTAATAGCGATAGTTTGGTAAAAAAGGGTGTGTATGTATACATATATATTTGAACCATTTTTCAATCACTCATCTTTTTCAGTACATTTTTCCTTCAAAAATTATTGCTGGTAATAATGTTTTTAATTACAAAGTATTTCTGGTATTAAAACCTATTTTTACACAAGTTTGGGTGTTAACCATTTGCCTATAGCTGAAATCCTAACAGGTGCTACTACTTCAAATCATGGTGGACCTGGGAACACCAGCAATTAAGAGAGGCTTCCATGATCAGAGGCCTTGTTGTTGGATGTAGTTTTTCATCTTAACCAGTATGGACAGATGGAAGAACAAGGAGGAAGAAGAATAATAAAATGATAAAGATTGCTAGGAGCTATGAAGTATAGGAAGCTGTGAAGAGCCATGATCACTAACATTTTGAAAGGACATGCACAAAGAGGATGGTAAGGCTTAAATAAAACTTGATTACTATTTAGAATGTCTGAGATTGTAAATATCCCAAGCATTATTCATATGTTCATCTTCACCTTTATACTTTTTATTCTAACATTATGTCTAACTGTTATAGTGAAAGACACCTTGTCTAGGTAATAGACTCTCCCACCTATTATAAGTAGTAGTCAGTAGTAGTCGAATGAAGGAGTTGTGTTCAGCGACCACAACTCGATTACTCTGCGTAACACTTTATTACAAGTTCCTAACGTTTCTGTACGTTTAACCTATTTAGGACGCATTTAGTCCGAATACAGTTTCTATTGTGGAAATAACTCCACAACACTAACATATTCTGTGATTTCCTCACATGCGTGTTGCAGTCAGCAAGGTTTGAGTGTCATCTTCCCTTTCTCAATCTTTCACACCCTTATACTTGAGGCGCTATTGAAAGGTTTGCTCAGCATAAGGCATAAAATGGCTTCCTCAAAGAGAGAAAAATTTAATAGAAAATTAAGTTTCTTATTTCTGGGTGGAGTGATTTTGGGAGATATGTACAGTGTGCAGCAGAAAACACTCGATAACTTGACAAATAAAACATGCTCACAAACGCGCACATGATGGCTGTTCATGCATTATATGAGTACGATCATTGCAAACAATTTTCCCTTCCAGCCAGGTTTGTGAATTCAGAATTATCTTTCTCCTAAGCTAAGCGGCTAGTCTTCGTTACTATTTATCCCATAGCTGGGGAGAGAAGAAGTGAATTCATACATATCTCAAAGGGGTTTGTGTGAAAGTGAATGTAATGAATCAGTGGAATTTGGCTCACTGATTTCATGTTTCAAGCCACTAACCATTACAATGTCCACACATTGCTTCATACACATACGGATATACATATACATACATATATACACACACATATCTACATGCATACTTATGCACATGAACACACACATATTTATATACAAATGCATACACAGACATCTACATGCATATGAACACGTCTCCATGCATACACACACATATGCATGCATGCACAAACACATATATATATATATATATATTAATATATATTTATATATAGATATCTCACTAGATATGTTATTAGGTATACTCGTCTAGTACTGGGTTGGACTTACTTTTGCCTTTAGAGCTACCTTGTTGGCATTGCTTTCAATATTCTGGAAGCAGTCATGAAATTTGGGTCCATGCTGTTATGGCATCCCAACATCCTTCTCAATTTGTTGGTTGCTCCAACCAGATCCCAATCTTACTTTCCACCACATCCCAAAGGTACTCTATGGAACTGAGATCCAGTGACTGTGGAGACCATTTTAACGCAGAAAACTCATTGCTGTGTTCCCGAACCAATCTACCCCTATTTTTGATTTGTAACATGCTGCACTACAGTACAGGCTGCTCGGAAATGTTTCCTTGTAGGGAAATGGCTAATATTACTGCAATAATCATACCTGAGGAATGACATTTGGTGAAATGTGATGAAAAAATTAATACAGATACAAGTAAAGATAAATTGAGCAATAAAACCCAGAATATCCATTATATTTGCCTAGAATGTATGGCAATTCAGAGATAATAATGTAAAAGAATCTATGGAGAGGCATGATTCTAGACATCACAGAGAGGCATGGTATTTTAAAGAAAAATAATTGATAAAGAAAGATTCAAATTTACGTTGTGAACTGAATCAGTAAAGGTCAAGGACGCTCTAAAATTTGTTTTGTAGATGTAGAATACACACATTATGATCAATGATTTATTTTCACTAGTATCTTCATACTTGTTTTTATCCAAATGAATTCAGTAATGAATTCTTCAGCTTTCCTCCAGTCTATAATTGATTCATTTTGTTTCAGAAATGGGCATCAAAGTTTCTTGACACAAACAATCCTAAAGTCCATCTGAAAATATCCATGGCAACTGAACATGAAAGAATGGATGTTAATTTTCATATAACATGTAAAAAAATAAAAAATAACAGTTTCATTTTTTTCTGCAATGGAATGTTGAGCAGTTAATATTTACTTCACTGTGAACAGGTTTTTGCAGAATATTGAATCTGTAATGGGATTTCATAGTTTGGTTGAATTACATAGTTTGTGAAATAAGGAAAAATACATCAGGAGGAGCATCAAAAGTTGGAATACATCAGGAGGAGCATCAAAGTTTGAACAAGAAAGCTGAGGAAAGTCAGTCACTGATGAGCATGGATATTTAATTTCAGACAATGTGAAAAGCCAATGAATGAATAAGCAGGAACATTGGGGTTTAAACAAAGCTGAGGTCATTTAAATGAGAAATTTATGATATTATGGGTCTCGATGTTCTTAGAATTACAGACAATGAGGAAGGCTAGCAAAAACTATGAGCAAGGATGATATCGCTGGTCAGAATAGCCCAGGGAATAATGATTATGACTGTCCCACAAACTACTTATGCAAGTCTGTTTGGTAGGTTACTCACTGTTGCTTTTAATATGTCATGTGAGTGTCAAATTCCCCAAGTCATCTTTCCTCATTATGTGTCCCAGAAGTTTCAACTATCATTTTCTTATTTTAAGTTTCCTTTTTGTTTCCATTTTCTTTAAAACTTCCTTGTTACTCACATCTTCAGTGTTAGTCTCATCTCCATTTCTTGGAGTTTCCTCTCAATCAGTAGAACAACTGTTATAAAAAAAAAAAAAGACGTTCCAAGGCAAATAGAGCCAAGTTCAAATCTGACCAAAAGATTATACAAGACAATATGAAATGCCAGAGAATACATCAGCAAAAACATTGTAATATAAGCAACAAATATTAAAGTGCATATAAGGATGACTCACAGAATAATGGTCATGATTCTTATTAGAATTCCACATATTAGGGAAGGCCAAAGAATGTACTTATCTTAATACTTCCCGCATTAAGTGTCATGACTGAAGTCAAATTTTACATCATATTAATTGTAGTCATTACACATAAATAGGACAAAATAAACTAGACTGACAAGTGTTAATGATGAGCCTCAATTTGATTTCTCTCCAGCTTCCTGTATTGAAAGTCACCAAAATATATATATGAATAAGTCAAACTATGAAACATTATTTGTTTCTTATGATGTGTTTATTTCCTGGAATTGCTTAAGTTCAAAGTTTCTCATTTCCTCTAACAAGCACCTGCTGCATAAGTTGATTTTTACTTATTTATTGCAATGCCTTATCTTTAACAGAGGAACATTTTTCCATTTTTCACTTCTATTTTATCAAATTATTCCTTAATGGCTAGCAATATTGTTGACATTCAATCAATATATCTTCCTCAGTTATCTAATGACTAGACAGCCTCCCTGGGGCATGATAAGGCAGTATCTACTTTCCCATGGATCTCGTTTAGATAAGGGAGGTCAAAACTTGTGCATCGAAATCTGCAAGCATCCTCAATGAGATGAGGTATAATCTCTTTTGAATAAATGTTACATAGTAATGTATATAGAGCATTGAACAGGAAAGCACATTTATCATATGCCTTATATTTTAAAACCAATACATACTGATAGCACATATAATAATTACTTAATGTTCACAAAATAAAAATAGATATTCAATTAATTTTGATATAATACATCTGCATGGTTGATAAAACAAAACAACAAAAAAAAAAAACATTCATCAGTGGATTTGCTATATTTCCTGATATTGAAAACGTTACTTTTTGCTTGAAATAAGTTTTTAAAATTTACCTGGGGTTTTGTGGTTACTTTTTATTTTACTTAATTATATATTTAATATTGTAAGGATGACTTAATGGAAGTTAAGCAAAGTATTAAGAAACACGAAAAAGAATTTCACTGTTACCTAATATTAGTACTTTTATATGGCAGTGAATTCTGAACAGTGTTGATAACAGACACAGAAAGTAAATTACAGGAACTCTTACAGAAGGAAAGTGAGAAGAAAGGAATAAAAATTAATTGTAAGGAGGCAGAATGTGTGGTTGTCATGAGAAGGAAAACCTCAATATTAAGTATAGGTACTGTCCAAATAACTAATGGCATGAATATAATGTTTGGAAAAAGCATCAGCCAAAACATAATGACCAAAACAACACAGGTTGAGTTATGAGTTCAAATAATTAATGGAATAATAACAGTATATATAATGTTCTGTCCATTTCAGTAATTAGTACTTGAAATGACTATATGAAAACCCATGCTAATCAGTAAAAATACCGTTCCTCCTACTTATCCATTGGGTTTTATGTTCTTACTACAACTACTACTATTAGTTATATATTTTATTTTAAAGTATAAATAAGTAAATATAGAATAATTTTGATTTGGTTTTTAATAAGTATTGAATTACCATGAGTAACAAAATTAAGTATATTCATGAATAAGGAATTTAACTCTTGGATAATCTGCAAGGGAATAAAATGGAGAATGTGAAGGAAATGAGGGAAAGCAAGAAGAAAGGACTAAACATCAGTTGCAAGAAGATAGACTGCATAGTTGTCAGCAAAAGGAATATCCCATATTGCAAATTGGAGGTAGCAAAATCCAACAAGCACGACAAATTAAATATCAGGGAAGGTGTTTTAACAAAGAACAGAAAATGCGACACTGAAATCCGGAGGTGCATTGGGATAGTGAAAGACGCCTTCCAAAAGGTGTGTATTAAGAAATAAGAGAATTTCATTAGAAACAATGAAGTTATTGGACTGTAATGTAATATCAATATGGCACTGGATGCTGGGCCATCAGAAATGAAGAATAGATTTGAGGTAACAGAAATATGAAGAATTCTGAGGATACCATGGACTGAACACATAAGCAACAACAAAGTTTTAAAGAAAATTGATACCAGAAGTTCATCAGAAAGCAATAGTTGAAACTTCTAGAGCACAAGAAAAGAGGGTTTGGAAATTTTGATACTCACAGCCCATATTCAAGGCAAAATGGACAGAGGAAAACCGCACATAATCTAACAAGTTTGAGTAAACGATTGGTAGAACAGGGATTAAGAGAGATAGGAAAAAGACAAATTTTACTAAGGACTACAAAAGACAGGAAGTTGTGGAGAGCTATGATCGCCCATGTCCTGAAGGGATATGGCACATAGAAGACAACAGAATGCAAGGAGTGATTATCTCCCTTTTGATAAGAGAAATTTACTAATGTCTTAAGGAAACTTTGAGGATCATGTAACAGCCTGTTGGTGAGAATTGTCAGATTTTTTGGATGTCACACTTCTGGTGTGTCCTAAAGATGAAACCAAAGAGACACACCTTTGTAAATGCTCCTTTAAAAGGATGGAAAATTCAATACCAAGATCAGAACAGGCATTGGACCAGCAAAAGACAAGCAAGGTGCTGAGAAACAGAAAAACTTTGTTAGAAACAAAGAAAAAAAAGAGAAGACCAAGATATTTTCTTTCTCTTTCCAAGCACATCCTTTTTTTTTTAATTTTCTAAATCAAAAGTTGGGGTGGGAGTGTTTTTACCACTTGGAAAGCTTTGTTTATGCATCGCTGAGATATCAAAAAATTGGGGGATCATGGTTCTCCATTACTTTCTATCCTTTGTAACTCCAAGCAATGTTTTTTTTTTTTACTAGTACCTGTCCCACAAACTACTTATGCAAGTCTGTTTGGTAGGTTACTCACTGTTGCTTTTAATATGTCATGTGAGTGTCAAATTCCCCAAGTCATCTTTCCTCATTATGTGTCCCAGAAGTTTCAACTATCATTTTCTTATTTTAAGTTTCCTTTTTGTTTCCATTTTATTCAAAACTTCCTTGTTACTCACATCTTCGTGGTACTCTCATCTCCATTTCTTGGAGTTTCCTCTCAATCAGTAGAACAACTGTTATAAAAAAAAAAGACGTTCCAAGGCAAATAGACCCACGTTCAAATCTGACCAAAAGATTATGCGTTATTTTTGATCCATGTTGTTTGAGCAGTTGTGATAAGAAACAGCTAAAATCAAAAAATACAAGTGAAAACTTAAATATGTTTAACAGTGTTTCATCTAATTGAAAAACAAACATTCCAAAGCAAAGGAATGTGATTTTGAGCATTTACTTATCTATTTCTAATTTATACAGCTGTTGGTTACAATCTAATGAGAGTGATAACTAAAACCCTCCCATCCTCAAATTTATAGACAAATCCTTCAGACATATGCTGGGATTTCTTTCTAACCAATAAAAAATGGGCAACCATATCTCTATAACCATATCTTTGTTCTTTCTTGACTTGAAATTAGAACTTTTAACCACTTGACTGTATCTCTTTTTGCTTGTCAACACTATTCCTACTTTGTGGACTTTTGGCTTTATTACTGTTTTATAGTTGCTTTATTTTACTTTTGACTTGCATCATATATATATATATATATATATATATATATATATATATATATATATATATATATATACCTAGGTTTGTAGTGCAACTTAAAGTTTTGTGGTTTTCCCAAGTCATCAGGCACAAAATGGTGAATGAGATACTTATTACAGTTGTTTTTCAAAACAAATACAGGGTCCCATTCTTTGTGATGAACTTATGATAGCTTGTAATCACAGGAAAAAAATCTCCAAAAATATTTTAATTTGATTAACCCATCCTTTGAACATTTTAGCATTTATTAATATATATACTTATATAACAACCCACATGGTGTACCTCTTTTCTTATTTAAATTTTAAGCTTGCATCTTTTTCCAATATCCCCCTACCTACACTCTACATTTTGACTTTACACCCCAATAATATATTAAGTTTATATCAACTTTTGAGCTTTGAATCTGCATTTAATTTAGTGCCCCTCCAATGAGACCCAGTATTTTTTAAAAAACAACTTTGAATCCTCATGACTTGGGAGAACCCTGAAACTAAGTTACACTACAAACATAGGTATATGTATATTTATCAATATATACTTCTTAGCTCTGTCTAACTGCATTGAGCACTCTTTTGTTTAAACCTTGTATTAAAATAAGTAAATATTTATTTGCTTATCTGTGTATGAATGGTAGCACACTCATATACTCATTGTGGAGAGCCATGATAGCTAACACCCTGAAGGGACACAACCCATCGAAAAAGAGGGAATTTTGAGAAGCATTCTAGTTGTGAAAATCCATACCAATCTCAAAATTCAATATGCATGAAGACATATAGCTGGCTGATTAATGTACAAAGTCTATCCAAACACTATCCATACTGTTAAAACTACTGTGAAACTACTTTACGCAGATTGACCTTTGAACTCTGTCATATATGCACACTAGGTTATAATATTCTCATTCGCTTTTGTTGTTCATAGCATTGCTTGGAAGGAAACTGTTTACATTTGTGTTTGTTCAAAACCTCCAGAGCCCACCTGTAGTTTATACTACAACTGCCTTTTCTACAAGTACTTCCACGGTAATTGCTCCGAGGAGTTGCTTTCGCTTGTCCCTAAGCCTCATGAATTTAAGCGTCCTACGAGGCTGGCATCCCGTTCCCACCCCTTCACAGTTGATACTGTTAGATGTAGACGTCTCTTCTACTCCAATAGCTTCATGTCTCGCACATCTCGCCTATGGAACTCCCTTCCCTATTACTGTTTCCCTGACAAATACAACCTCCAACGGTTTAACTGTAGCATCAATCGTCATCTCCAGTTGCCTTGATCTATCTACTTCCCTTCTCCACTTCCTTTCATCTTTCAATCCTATCTGCTCTCGCTCTAAATCTCCTGTAACCCCCTTGCCTTGATCGACCCTCCGTCCTTCTCTTTCTCCACATCCCTTCCTTTACCACTCCTATCTGCTCTTCCTCCAACCCTTCTGTAACCCGATGCGTGATAGTGGCCGCCAGCCTTGCTTGGGGTGATACGCTTAAAAAAAAACAAAAAAAAAACAACTATGCCTACTTAAAATACTTTCTTTGTATTGAAAATTCTGGCCTTGATTTTTTTTAACAATAAAAATTCTACCAAAGAAAAGAGTGTTTTTTTTTTCTTGGGAAATTTAAGTAAAATACTTTAACAAGTCATCACATATGAAAAAAGTGAGGTAATATCTTTATGATATGCATGCAACTATATGAGGTCTGATCAAAAAGTATCAACTCTGGTGCTATAAAAAGAAAACTACACCACATTTGGCATTTAACCTCCTTCAAAGTAATCCCCTTTTGTAGCCATGCACATTATCCAACATTGTTTCCATTGATTGAAGCATTCTTGGAACTCCTTTTTTGGATAATGAACAGCTGCTTCATTGCTTTGTTTGAATTTCCTCAATGTCTTAATATCTTGTTCCTTTCAAGTGGAATTTTGATTTTTGGAAAGAGGAAGTCGCAAGGAGATAGTCTGGGGAATGTGGAGGTCATCAAACCTGGGAAATATTGTGCTTGACCAAAAACTGCTGCACAAGCTATGGTGACTGATGGAACCTCTGCTGTGGGGTGAGATGACCACACTCTATTAAAGAATTAGCTAGCCACCCTAGCAGACAGGTACATTCAGAAAAAGAATAGCTGACAATATACTGAACCAGACTTTAGATAAGCTGAACCAGAAGTTTTGTCCAACACCACAAGATGTTACAAAACCAAAATATTAACCTAAGAACACGAGTCACATTCTTAACCCAGTGTTAGTCACATGGAGTGTTTTGTTACCCCCAAATTTTTAAAGTACCTCATAATTCCTCGTTGGCAAATTGTTTCTTTTGCTCCCTCCCACTACTCTCCTGACTCAGTGAGATTGTGCAACCCATCGTGTTGCGCAGTTGTATGTCACTTGTTGTGGGAGGCAGACATCGATTTGTACTTTTCAAGCTGTCCTGTCACCAGGCCTGACTAATGAAGGTAAGCTTTCATGAGTTATATATATGATAAAAATATAGTGTTAAAATACGCTATATTTATAGGTTAAAGGGCTTGATATCAGGAATAGAGTGTAACTAAATAGAAACGCAATTGTCAACCTGGTGACTGCATTTAAGCAGGAAATAGACTGTTGCTGCTGTGTGTTGATCTCAATCTCTTCTTTTTGTACATATATATATATATATATATATATATATATATATATATATATATATATATATATATATATAATTAATCTTTCTGTCCTATAATTATGAGTTTAGTCCATTTTTTATTGGTTAGAAAGAAATCCCAGCATATGTCTGAAGGATTTGTGTATAAATTTGGGGATGGGAGGGTTTTAGTTATCACTCTCATTAGATTGTAACCAACAGCTGTATAAATTAGAAATAGATAAGTAAATACTCAAAATAACATTCCTTTGAGGCAACAAGATTGTGATTCTACATAAAGATTCTGGACAGAACATGCATACCATACATATGAACACTAAAGTCTTTAGTCAACTTTGTCTTTAGGATCTTTAGCTTTGAAAATGTCCTCTCACATTGTTCTTATTCTTTTTTATTACTAAAACAGTTTGTGTTTGTTTATTGCATTTTTATTTGATATAGGGGGGGCCCACTTGCCATTGGGCAAACTGACTCCCTGGCCATTTCCCCAATGATTCACAGCAGTATTAGAAGGAGTGATAATGATTAGTGAGCCTCAGAAGCCTATTTTTGTTGCTCTTCCTGCTCGTTATTAATATCTTTCTCTTCATGGAAATATAATGTGGCTATTTTTGATAAATAAAACATTTCTCTATTGTTGTATTGGTGTGTTTCATCTACAATGTACAACACATGTTTATGCAACAAATTTATTCGATTAATAATTACATCTTCAGTTCAAGTTTTGATTTAATGTATATTTCAATGGAGATAGCCTGTTATGCTATTTTTTTCAGCTGTATAACAATATTTTACATAATTGTAACAGTGTAATGATGCATAGCATCCAACTCATTCAGAAATGTATAAATTATCAGATATATATAATCTTTTTCACAGATCAATGATTAAAAATAGCTTCAAGCAACTGAACACTGTAAATCTTGAAGAAGACTATACTTTGTCAGAAGCAGAAACAACACACTTTACCAAATAATGAAACCCAAATCATTTGAAGACTTCCAAGCACAACAACTACTATAGTGGATATCACATGTTGCTGGAAGGGGAAATAATGATATAATCAAGATGGTGACTTTACACACTACTTTAAACAAATGGTTATGAAACTCACATCAGTGGCAGACTGGTCTAAAAATACCGGTTGCCAGGATACAAAGTGGGCCCATCCACAATTACAATGCTATCATTAAATTTACATGAATAAATAATTAAAAAAAAATAGATATTGAAAAAGTGGTACACTGAAAATTTTTGTGGAAAAAAATGTGTATTTCTTAGTAATTAGTGTACACGAGCTGTACATATTACTGGCAGTAGATACCAAATATAAATACTAATGTTATAATTTAAATTTTATTTATTTTTTCAGTTTTAAGTTGATATTTTTAGTTTACTGCACAATTTCCACATTAACAGGTAGTTCAAAAGCACAATGGAGCATTGCATGCAGTCCACCATATTAAGAGCAATCGTTTATTTTCACTCGATTATTTGAATTCACCAATAATTGCTTCTGCGTCCTTTTCATCTAACAATTCCCTTTCAGTGGATAACAACATGTACGATTCCAAATTCTCATTAGACATTTAATTTATCAACTTTGTCTTTAGGATCTTTAGCTTTGAAAATGTCCTCTCACATTGTTCTTATTATTTTTTATTACTAAAACAGTTTGTGTTTGTTTATTGCATTTTTATTTGATATAGGGGGGGCCCACTTGCCATTGGGCAAACTGACTCCCTGGCCATTTCCCCAATGATTCACAGCAGTATTAGAAGGAGTGATAATGATTAGTGAGCCTCAGAAGCCTATTTTCTTGAAAAAAACTGTTTAAAGACAAAGATTTTATACATTTCAACTAGCAGTAACTGTTACTTGAAATTTATAAAATCTTTCTCTTTGCTGAATACTGAATGTTTTCTGTATATAATCTCAACGTTACTATTGCCGTTAATCTAATAATATTGTCAGTTAGGAAGATACATATTTGATTAAAATTGGTTCCCCAAAAAGAAATTTACTTATGACAATGTATACTGGACAATCTCATCAAAGATGAAGAACAGACTTGAGGCAACAAGATTGTGATTCTACATAAAGATTCTGGACAGAACATGCATACCATACATATGAACACTAAAGTCTCAACCGTCATAAATATATTGGACACTATTGTAAGTGGGGGTCTTTCTAAGTAGTCCTCCACTAGCAGAAGTTTACCTACTTCACACTGCTGGTGAGTATTATATTTTGTTGACATTATAAAGATTACCATTTCATTTCCAACCTCTGTTCTGGTTATAGAACTGACTGGCAAAAAAATGAAAATACATTATGAAGCTTTTTCTGTGACATCTAATATCATTCAATAAGGTCCTGAAAAGATTGTCAAAACTTTTTAATAAGTTGGGTTTTATTAGATGATGCATGTTTAAAAAAAACAAAACGTTTTTATTGATCGAGTCAAAATAACATCTTGACTTCACAGTAACCTTTTCTGGGTTACAACAAAATGTAAGCAAGGAGAAAATTTTAGAGAAAATTTAAACAAAAAGAACAATTATACTGAGTATCAGAAAGAGACATGTGAAATTTCCAGGGCACATAATGAGGAAAGAGGGCTTAGAAAATTTGACACTCATGCCATCCATTACAGTGTTGATCAAGATTCACCCCCAACCTCATAATTAGTTCTGCCATATTCAGCATTATTTATTAAATTAAGTTTAATAAATAAGATCAACTCACCATGGAACAATTGAGTTTCACAGGCATTACTACTCACAGTGGATCCTTATTATTTATAGCCTTATACCATACTTAGTTGAGTTGCTACCTTTCATCAGCATGGCTGATGCTAACCTCCAGGAAAATGATTCATTGTACCTTCTCAGGCTCACGTTCTCAGCTGACATGAAATTGAAAGAGAATATTGAATCCATTGCTAGGTCAGCTGCTAAGAAAGTCAGTTCATTGTATTGTGTGAGATAATTTTTATCACAGTATATGTATATCTGCCATTCATCCATGCTCCAGTTCCCCTGCTATTTACCTCCTTGATCCAAAAAAGAATCAGCAATATTATTGGTCCTGATCTGGCAGCTCGTCTTCAGTCACTTTCCCACCACCATATGGTACCTAGACTTTTTGAATTTAAGCACAATACTAGATTGGCATTGAAATCCCAACTTACAGTTGAGCTGGCTAGATGTAACCATTAATTCTATCCTAACAGTTTATTTTCTTGTATTTCTTACTTTTGGAACTCCCTTCTGGCTCCATGCTTTCCAGCCACTTTTAATCTACAAAAATTTAAATGCAATGATAATCACTATATACTGTCCTGATTATATTTTCCTCTTCCTGCTCATTATTAATGCTTCTGTTCTTAATTTTCCACACCCTTGTGTGCCCCTTGTGTTTTAGTGTCTTTACTGCCTTGCTTGGGATGATATCGGTTAAAAAAAATATCAATATAAAGTTAAATATTTCTTATTCATTGTGATTTTCTTTTAAGAGATGAAATCATTATCTACAATATCATCAGTTGTTTCGCCACAATTTTAGCAATATTGAAAATACATTATGAAGCTTTTTCTGTGACATCTAATATTTATTCAATAAGGTCCTGAAAAGGTTGTCAAAACTTTTTAATAAGTTGGGTTTTATTAGATGATGCATGTTTAAAAAAAACAAAACGTTTTTATTGATCGAGCCAAAATAACATCTTGACTTACATCCTATTAAATTACAAATTTTCAAAGATACAATTTTGCTGAAATACAAATTTCAAAGCTAAATAAAAGGGAATGTTAAAAATTGAAGGAAAATAAGAATTTGTTTTTTGTTAAATTTGGTCGAGCTTCAATATAAGACAAACATCAAAAATGGAATTCGTTTTGCTTTTCAGTAATTAGAAATTTTTTTTTAAGATTCTAATTGATGTATCAGCCATGTTTGTTTGCCATAAATTATTATATACAAAAGATTTAATTTGCTAATGCTTTCAGAGAAGCAATTATATTTTTATTAACAGGAGTTAAACCAAAAGATCTATTGGCTTCCATTCATCATGTTAAAAAAAAACAAAAAAAAACTATTTCTCTTTTATGCTGCAACAAAGTTTTAAAAAAAAAGAAAAGAAAAACACAATAAAATACTAAGAATGTTTGCATCTGTTTTTATTAGAAGTTTATTTGTAAGTAAAATCATAAGAACCAGGGCTGAATTTAGAGGAAGAGATGCCCTAGGCTATTCAACTTGTGAAGCTCTAGGCTATTCCATTTGTGAGACCCCTCCAAATCCCCAATTCTCACGAGTAGAGGAAAATGGAAGAGTGTTAAATTAAACAATTTGAGTAAATCCAGAAATGATGATGATGATGATGATGATGATGATGATGATGATGATGGGTGTTTAAACTTACTGAAGAGTTATTTAGAGTTTAAAATGCATTATTTGCAAGAAAGGCCAATGAAAGTGTCAAAAATATTATACACCTTGGCTGGAGGCCCCCTCGATTTTGAAACCCTAGGCTTCAACTTACTAAGACTATAAGTAAATCCAGCACAGATAAGAACCTTCAATATGTTAATTACATTACGTTCTTCCATCAAACTAAAGACATTCATGGCTATCCACAACTTCCTATCCTTTATAGCACTAAGTAATGCCTCCTTTCTATCCCTCCCTGTTCACATTCTGCCATCCATTTACACAAGCTCATTAAGTATATTATTTGCTGTTTATCTCTACATTTCAGTATGCCCTGTGAGTACCAAATTCTCCAACCCACTTTTCCTTATTTGGTGTTCCAGAAATTTCAACTGTCTCTTTCAGATTCGAAATATAAGTGTTCTTTTTGTTCTCATTTTCCTTAAAACTTCCTTGTTATTTACATGTTCCATCCATGGTATTCTCAAGCATTCACTGCCATATAAGAGGACTGATATTGCATAACATTTTATCACTCTTGTCCTTATTTCCCCCAAAATGTTTCTGTTTCTTAGTATTTTTCTTAGCTTCTGGAAGGTATCTTTCATTATTCCAATGAGCCTTCAGATTTTGGTTTCACATTCTGTCATCTTACAATTGATTTGTCATTCCCTCTCGCTTTCCTTTCCTAACTTGTTCAAAAGTACCTACAGTTTTCTTTCTATATATGTTTCTTCTTCTGTGAAGAGATTTCCCACATTCACTGCCATAGAAGGGGTTTGATATTACATAACAGTTTATCACTTACCTTTGTTTGCAGCAACATTTTTTCGTTTCTTTATATTTTGCTTAACTTCTGGAAGGCATCTTTCATTATTCCAATGTATCTTCAGATTTCGGTGCCACATTTTTCGTTGTGTTTCCAAGTAGTTAAAATTCTGTATTTGCCCTATTTTGATGTCTACCATTTCTAGGTTGCATCTTGGGCTGCTCATCTTGATAATGACCAAGGATTTTGTCATCTTACAATTGATTTACCATTTCTTCTCATTTTCCTTTACTAACTTGTCCAGAAGTACCTACAGTTTTCTTTCTGTATCTGCCATAAATCTTGGAGTCATTGTAGAGTAATGGATGGCAGCTTAGATTGAGGAATTGGAGAGAACCAAGTTTGAATTCTAGTCAAGTTCATTACATTCACTTATGTGCAAATACCCTTGGGAAAGGTATGAATCCATCTCTTCTTCCTCTATCTATGGATAAATAACAGGACAGACTGGGTCCTATGGCCTTGGTTGGCAACTGGTCTAGGAGAAGGATAACTGCGAATTCAAAACCTGTGTATTTGTTTTATTCATTTTCTATCTGTATACAGTCTATTTGTTCTCAGTAAATATTCTGGATTATTCTAATATCTTTCCTAAATCATTCAGGTTTTTCTAGCAATTCAAATACATCTTTGTGACATACCTTTGATGATTTCATACAATCAGTCAGTCAGTTATGTGCCATGTGTGATACATGCTCAGGAAATCATGTATCTTTCGACTAGGCAGATTTTTTTCCAGCAGTAGGTTGCCATTTCTTTCTGTGGTAGACCAGTTGCCATCCAAGGCTATAGAACCCAGTCTGTCCTGCTATTTACCCATTGCTGTGGGGACAAGAAGAGGATTCATACCTTTCCCAAGGGTAATAGAACATAAATGAATGTAATGGATTTAACTGGAATTTGAACTCAGCTCTCCAATTCCTCAATCTGAGCCACTATCCATTACTCCACCATGTCTCCTCCATACAGTATAATATTGTAATTATAGTTAATACTTTGAAGGAAAGAGTGTGTAGAGATACAGAAAGTGCTTGTCTCTCTTTGGTGGAGATAATTCATATGGTTCACATGACAGCTGCTTAGTGACAACATTCCATACAGTGACAAGAGTGGCAGTCAATTTCAGTTGGTTTACAGTAGTCAAACCGAAAGGTTGCTTTCTTTAGCCCAGCACCCCCGCCAACGACTAGGCAGAGGATAAATCTGCTTTCTCAACAGGTTACAATTTCATGATGCTGTTTCCCTTTGGGGATATATTTTTCTCAGCTATACAAATGAAACTCCAGCTTGCAGTCCTCAATTTTTGAAAAAAAATCAAGACTCACTGTCATCACTCTTTCCAGTAGTGATAGGAGCTTCCTTTCTAATCTTTTGTCTGAAGAAGTGTGGAATGCCAACATCATTATTTTCTTTTCGCGTTACATGTTTGTTTTTAGTTTTTTTTTTAGCATATCACTCCAAGCAAGGCTGGAAGCCACTAGTATGCAGGGGGTTACAGAAGATTTGGAGGAAGAGCAGATAGGAGTGGTAAAGGAGAGGATGTGGAGAAAGATAGTGGATCGATCAAGGCTAGGGGGTTACAGAAGATTTGGAGCGAGAGCAGATGGGAATGAAAGGTGAAAGGATGTGGAGAAGGGAAGAGGATAGATCAAGGCAGCTGGAGATGTCGATTGACATTACACTTAAATAGTTGGAGATTGTATTTGTCAGGGAAACAGGAATAAGGAAGGGAGTTCCACAGGCGAGATGTGCGAGACATGAAGCTATTGGAGTAGAAGAGACGTCTACATATAACAGTTTCAACGGTGAAGGGTGTGCTGTCTATTTTAACTGTTGCTGTTGTTACTCAAGTGATATGGTTTCTGGTATTTTGTACAGTTTTTTCATTGTGATTCCATAGTGCCAGTTTACAATATTTAAAGAAGGATGGTTTTTTGCTAATTTTCATTTATTCAAAGGCCTTTTTAACTGTTGATCTGAGAAAGCTGCTGTATACAACTGACAGTTTAAATATTTCTAAATGAGTTTGGCACTTCTATGGAAGTCTTGATCTGATATGACTAAGAACATAACTTGAGATTTTAGGTTAATATTTTGCTTTTGTAGCAGCTTGCAATGTTGAGAAATACTATGCAAGCACCACCTATTCTATGTCCTTTTCTTTATCTCGTATAGTAAACTACCTCGTGAGATTGTGTGAAGGGACATGGCACACAAAAGGAGAAGAAATTTTTTTAAATAAATCTGTGTATATGTCAAGAGTAAATGGTAAAATTTGATATTTTTTCAGTTTCTTCACCACTTAATTTATCCATTTTCACAACTTATTTTCTGTTTGAATCTTCAAAAATAATTGAAAATATTGATTTCACTTCTTTAATAATGAATGTGTCTTGTGTATTTAATAGGAGAAAAGAATTATTACTTCCATATGTTTCATTCTTAATAATTAATATTGCGACTTTTTTTTACATTCTAACATAATATATAATTTAGCCACCCAGAAATAGCTCACAGGTTAGAGCATCAAGCAGATAGTTATGTGTTCTATGGTTCAAAGTCAAATATTATTAACAAGGTTTTACCGAAAAGTTTTCAAATATACAAAGTAATTTCCTGATTAATTTTTGATCTGGTTTAATCTTTTTTAGCAAATCACAGAATAAAAGCTCAATTCCAGATATCTTCATTTAATGTCATCCCTCATAATATATTCATCTGAAAAGTGGACCTTACATACTCATTTGTGATATCTGAGAGAGACTGTCCACTAACTGCTGTGCGCATATGTATGTATATATATTTTCTGTTTATATGTTATTTTTATAGATACAAATATTTAATTGCTCTGTTTATAATAAACAGCATTAACTACATTTACTGGCCTGAATGTCAGAGAAATTACTCTCCCCTATTCTTACCTTTCCTCTACCACTCCTCATTCTCAGGGGGCCTGGAAATACTGTGCGTAAACCCTTGAATGCTCGTGCCGATTTAAATTTTTGGGTCGCGCCATCACTTTAACACCTCAACAATCCTTCACCAAACTGGTATTGTAGTGGACCGCTGAGGTGTGAAGATGTGAAGAGATATCTCTGGGTTAAGATTTCCTGCTAGCCGGTCCAGCTACATAGGAATGTTGGACTATAATTAAGTCCAAAAAAGACAAAGAAAACAAACAAGACTGATATACATGGGTAAACAAATATATATATTAATACACGAAGACATGAAAAGTTACATAGTGTTTGTATGGAGAAGTTATGTGTGTGTGTTGTGTTGAGTGTCCGTACGTATGTGTATTATCCTTAGCGTGTTCCCAGAATATGGGAAACGCTGTTTTCTGTGAGAGGTCACATATTGGTGTAAGTGGAAAAAGAACGATGTTACCTCGTGTCTGTGCGAGGCAGCGGCCCAAGGCTTGAGTCGAAAAAGAGATTTTACCTCATCTCCGCGCAAGGTAGCTGCCCAAGGCCTGAATCGAAAAAGAGAGAGAGAGAGAGAGAGAGAAGGGTCAGCTAGTATTTATACTCGTGGGAGAGAGACCCCTGTTGAAGGATTAAGGAAACTGAGGAGGAGCTAACTCCGACAATATCAACAAACACTGTTGTTACACTCTGGCACTACTTTGCCTCTCCTATTTTTTCTTTATCCTTATATGTCTCCTCTTAGAATGTACTTATTTCTTTTTTTTTTTAAACAAATAGAAAAAAGGAAGTGAGGTTCCATGTATGGCCTGCTTATAAACAAAATTGTTCATAACCATTTTGTTTCTCACCAGTTGAGGCGCAACTAAATGCACTTAAACAAAGTTGCATCTTTGTTGTGAGTAAATTGTTTTTGTCTATATGAAAAAATTACAATAAATAATTATTGCTCGATTGGTATCAAACTTTTTTTTGAATTTATGCTGTGAATGTTAGAATTTATATATTACTTTTGTTCTCATTACATTTGGATATATATATATATATATATATATATATATATATATATATATATATATATATATATATATATATATATATATATATATATATTTTTGTCATCCACAGACAGACTGTTTCTCTGTTTCACAGCTCATCAGTGTGGCTAGACGTCTGGTTGCCTCTAGCTACGATCGAAACCCGACTGAATTTGCGTCAGTCGGAACCTCTACCCGCTAAGCCATCAGCGTACGGTACGGAATGGAGGTGAATTTTAGCGTGTTTATATATATATATATATATACACAAATTGATAAATATAAATAAATGAAACACTGAGTTGTGCTGTCAGCATGGGGTATTATGTGTATGTGTATATATATATATATATATATATATATATATACACACATACACTTTTTTTTTATTTTAGGATATGCAATCATGTTTCGATGTGTATTAACGCCTCATCAGGCGTTAGTAAATAACCGGCAAGTAGACAATTTATTGAGATTTAAAAACAAGATACACCCACTTTTTATGAGAAAAGGAAGAAAAAGGAGTAAGAAAGAAAAGAGAGGAGATGAGTGAAAGGTGTGTTTTGTTTTTATTCATATCAACCAATCAGAATGGCCAACGCTAAGTTCAAAGTAAGGGAAAAGAAGTTAAGCAATCATACATAAGAAGTCATGACCCGCAGATTTAGAATACATGTTTTTGATGTAATATCCTAAAATAAAGAATATTGCTCTACTTTTGTATTGAGCCCTCTTTTAATTGGACTATTCATTCTCATTTTACATGGATATACATATATATATGTCATGGAACTTTTCCCATTCTTGCAGCGGAGGTGCAGCTGGTCTGCTCATGTGATTCCGAACTTGACAGTTGGGATGCTATGTCAGATCAACTTTCTGAAGGAAACTAAGTGCAAAGTCTATCCTGGCATGGCCTAGGGTGAAATGCATACTACACTATTTTGCATCATTTTCATTGGGGACAGGCAACTGATTTCCTGGGGGAAGTTCCCACTTGCTGATGGACCAATTAAAGGTGGCATTAACAGAAAAATAGCTGAAAAGCTGTTCTCAGAGTGAGCAATGTACACTTTGAACAATTTAGGAATTGAGTCTATAAACCATTTTGATTTATGTGACTATTTACGGATTAAATGAATGAATTAAAAAGGAAGACGTTTTAGATTTGATTGATTCCTTTTCTACAGCTTATCAACCTTTTGCAGGTTATTTAAAGACAGAAAATATTTATAGATTGTAAGAATTAATTTTTTTTTGAGAGATAAGGGTTTTAGTGATACAAGTCTTACTAATTAACCCATAGCTGGGGGAAAAGGTGGATTCATATCTAATCAGAATTTGATAAACAATCAAGAAATTATAGTGTGGATATAAAGTGGGGAATCAATTGTATATTGCAAACACCGTATAAACTGATCCCTCACTTCGTAGCCACAATAGTTTCTATACTGAGAATGTAAACAAGATGTAAGAGATGCCTGTATAGCTCATCATTATTTGATTGATTCATTTATTTTCTATGGCTTAACCCATTGCAGGTTATTTAAAGCCAGAAAATATTTTTAGGTTCTAATAATTTTTTTGAGATAATCATTTAGCAATGCAAGTCTTACTAATTACCCCATAGCTGTGGGGAGAAGATGTTGGATTCATACCTTTCCCAAGGATATTTTCATGTAAGCAAATATAACGAATCTGACTGGATATCCATTATGCCACCTCGCACATCCAAAGCCCGTATTCCGAAACAGTCACCCATCTAGATACTGACCAGGCTAAACATTGCTTAACTTCAGTGATCATACAGGAACCAGTACTGGAGGACATTTTTGAAGTAGCACAAATTATTGGCGGGGGTGAAAGGGGTAAAAAAATTTAAGAAATGATATACCAAGTGCAGAGAAATATTTGGAAAGTGTGTACATTTCATGACTCAAGATCATTCTCTTCTTGGTTGGTCCAAGAACTTTTCAAATCCACCTTCCTTCTCTCTATAAATCTTTCTCTCTGAATAATATATCTCTTTCTCTCACATGATATCTTTTCTAATTACTTATCTCCCTCTATTTTACTCTCTTGCTATCTCTCTCAATATCTCTCTTTTTCATTATTCAATTATCTTACACTTTAGCATTTCTTTCTCTCTCTCTCTCTCTCTCTCTCAATATCTCTCCTTTTCTCGATTTTTCATTATTTTACTCTATCTTCTATCTCTCTCTCTCTCTCTCTCTATTAATATCTCTTTTTCATTATCTATTTATTTTACACTCTTGGTATCCCTCTCTCACAATGTCACTAACTAATGATTAATTCCTCTCTCTCACTCACTAATCTCTCTCCTCCCACTATTTTAATAGTGTTTTGCTCCTAAATACCTGCTCAATTTAACTTTGAAATTCAAGTCAATTTCCAAATCTCTTGAGCTGAGAAAAAGCAAGAATGCTTAAAACATGCTTTTCTCTTTCCAACATTGGTTCTGTAGTAAAGATTAAAGAATTCTGACTTTGATGTTCTCTTAGCAAAGAAAATTCTAAAGTCAAGCTAATGAACATAGACTGTGAAAACCTTCTTCTGTATGTTCATGCTAACTTCCGGTCAATCAGATTGCCAGAAGGATCAATAACCATTCTTAATAATCGCAAAGTGATTAGAAAGAAGGACACCAATGGAAGGTCATCAAGGGCAAGTGTTGAGTATACAGGGATTGCAGTTAATTGGGGGATGTTGTATGTACATCAGCTGGGCTCACTTCTTTGCTTAACCACAAAAGGACCCTTTACAGCTAAATATGCACTATGTGGAGACTCTTTTGAAATGCTGTGAATTAAAGAATGGCAGAAACAAAAAAAAAAATGGCAGAGAAATCAAAAACAAGCAACAAGGTCATTTTTGTTAGACTTAACATATGCCTCCATTGGGGCCAGGTCTGTCCTGCTTTGAGAAGTCTGTCCTCCACTAATATACAGTATTCATGTCAGCACCAAAATTTAAGGGATATAAGGTTATTAACATATAAGAAAACTAAACCTACAATAAGAAATAAAAACTGTCCAGCTTGAAGCTTAGAAGTTATGGAAAGAGTATTGTTATTGAAACAATTTTATTGCTATGAGTTTTCAGACATGAAAATCTCTCTCTCATCTTTATATATATATATATATATATATATATATATATATATATATATAATATATTTATTAACAATAATAACAAAAACATAAAAGCAATTTATGTAGCAGTTTATAACTTGTTTTTGTTATAATTGTTAATAAATATTATTATTAATATTATTAAGCTATACTCTGTATAGAGCACTTTTTAAAAATATAATATCTGAACATTGGTACTAACCTACCTTAAACTTATGTGTGTTTGTGTATGTATATACATATATATATATATATATCACACAAACATTGTGTTTTACTTAGAAGTTGAAGTAAAAATTAATGACTTTTTGAAGAAAATTAAATAACGTCTGTTAAGATATATATCTGTAAATAAATTAAATTTGACTATCTCATCTCTCACTGCCTGACAAGTTGATACCATTTCTGCAAAACTTTCTGTAAGGAAGATAAACTGAACATTGAATTTTGTTTCTTGACTGCACCTTATATATATATATATATATATATATATATATATATATATATATATATATATATATATATATCTCATTTTAACAGATATATTTACCCAGATTGCACAAAAATATCTTGAAATACTAAAGAGTAAATTTATTGAATAAAATTGTCATTGGCTTCAACCACAGCCTCCAGACAACTTCAGAATCTCCTGCAACTCTTCTGGGCAGTGTCCTTGTTTAAGTTGGTGAGTGCTGCCATAATCCTTGCCTTCAGTTCATCTTTGGTGCTACAAGGAGTTTTGTTGGTCTCTTTTTCAACTGCACACCACACATAATAATCAAGAGGGTTGTAGTCTGAGGAGTTAGATGGCCAGATCGCAGAAATTGTCTGACAGCCATGATGGGTTCTCCTGCTTGTATAGCATGGTGCAGAGTCCTGTTATCAGGCATAAGATCTTCCAGCAGCCACCATCTTGACCAAAGGCAGCACTAACTGCTCAAGACACCTGATGTAGGCCTCCATGTTGAATGTGAGGTCATGTGGGAAGATGAATGGAGGCATAACATTGCCATTACTAGTGATCATTCTAAACATTATTCTACATAATTGCCATTAGACTCATTCAACTTTTTCCGAATTCCTCTGCACTGTCCTCAGACTGACACCCAAAACCTCTGAAATGTTGATATTAGAGCTTCTGGCATGAATGTCAAGCAGTACAGCATGGCATTTCCAGATTTCTGGCTGCATAAATTGCATCATGGTGCTCTTTTTCTCACAGATGGTGCCCAAATGACTTTACTATAGTGTGCATTCAACAAAATCCACCCCCCACAAAAAATAAAAAATATAAAATGGCATTAATTTACTGATCACACTTTGTATACATATATATATATATATATATATATATATATGATTTAGTGGCATGGAATGAGTATCGAGTTCAATTCTCATTATATGGCCCATACAAAATTCAACATAAAATAATCCATCAAGGATTGATATGTAAAATCCAGCATATATATATACATATATATATATATATATATACATATATAGGCGACAGTCTGTTTCATGCTAGTGCAATCGTCAGGCGATATATATATATATATATATATATATATATATATATATATATATATATATATATATATATGATTTAGTGGCATGTAATGAGTATCGAGTTCTATCCACATTATATGGCCCATACAAAATTTAACATAAAATAATCCAACAAGGATTGATATGTAAAATCAAGCATGCATATATATATATATATATATATATATATATATATATATATATATATATAATCCTTAGGTTTGCATCCTATACATTCTTAGTAGACTAATAGACCCTAAACAGATGAGTCTATGTGGAGATTATGATCATATTTTCATACCAAACAGCAATGGCCTACTATCAAGCCTGCAGAAAAAAATCACAAAAGTTTCAAATTCCTTGCATTTAAAATAGAAATTAGATCCAACCTCAGAATAGTTCATTTTCTAGACATAACATTTAACCTTTTTAATAACACTAATAAAACATTTCACAAAGACTCCCTTATATATCAATGTTAACTCAAACCACCCTAATTCAATAATTAAACAAATCCCCCAAAACTGTTAACTCTAGAATAAATAGATTGTCATCAAACCGGGAAATTTTCAATGAAAATAAGAAAACTTACAATGAAGCCTCAACAGAAGTGGCTTCAAACAAAAATTAACTTGTCAAGACTCTTTCGATAATAATATAAGTGGTAAACCCAAATACATGAAAAGAAAAGTTATATGGTTTAATCCTACTTTTTGTAAAATATCCAACATTAATATTGGCAAATACTTTCTTAGATTAATAGAAAAACACTTTGATAAAATTAATCCACTACACAAAATCTTCAATAGAAAATGTCCAAAAATTAGTTATTCCTGCACTAGTGACATGTACAGCATTTTAAATTCTCATAATAGAAATACATTAAATAAATCTTTAACAAGGACAATTCTAATAGTATGCCTCCTTGCAATTGTAGGACCAAAGATGAATGTCCAGTTGGAGGTAAATGATGATATGAAAATGTTATTTACCAAGCAACCATATTCCCAAATAAAAATAAATATTAAAAAAAAAGAAAACATAGGAATTTCAGCTGGGAATTGGAAGCAGAGATTATACAATCACAGACATTCATTTTCAGACGAATCTCTAAAACATCAAAACAGCTCTATCAAAACACTTTTTGAATTTAAAAAAAACAGGCTTTACACCCCAAATAGAATAGAAAATCCTCAATAAGTCCCAAACGCCCTACAACTTTAGGAATAGATGTAACCTTTGCCTCAAAGAAAAAATTAAAATAATTAAATACAAAAAAATAGATCAATTATTAAACCAAAGAAATTATATTTAAATGTCATCATAGAAATAGGTTTAAACTATTCTAAAAATAGGCCTTTATTCTTTATAATTATATTTATCTTAAAGTTTGGTTTTTCCAGTTTTGCTTGTTATAATTTATGTTTTTAGTGGTCTGATAATATGTATTATATGTTATATATTATTAATATATTAATGCAATATATTTATATAATACTATCAAAATTATGTTGGTATTCAGATGTGTATTTTTTCAAGTAACATACTTTTGACTTTGTGCTATTTTCAAGGATTAAATATTTTAACTGTTAAATAAGAAATAGTTTGTTGCATGTATGTTTTATAAAATGTTTTCCTTTTTCAGAACATGGTCAAGATATTGTGTCCATGTTCATAGATAATATTATTAAGTGTTGGTTTTTTTGTTTTTATTAATAAGGCTTCCATTATTTTTAGCCTTTTTTTTCATGTAGATAATACTATTATATTTGTGTTGTCAACAAGTATGTTACGAATAGTGCCCAGTAGGTTTCCATGAATATTTAAATGAGATCTAATTGAGCTATGGTCAGAAAGGTGTAGAATGAGTCTGCATGTCAAAAATGTTACGAATTTTGAGTGATCAGGAATACTATTCCTTAATGGGCATTTAAATTTGTAAATAATATTTGCCCTATTTAATATATATATATATATACATATCAACCCTGTATTTGCACCAGAAGATTGCAGCAACTGAATGAAACTCAGTCATGCTATCAACGTTAGATATTATGTATATTAACTAATACATATGTGTGTGTTTGTATGTGTGTGTATTTGGATAGCAATCCCATTTTATTGTACAGGTTTTGTTGAAGATAACTGACAGCACATTGTGATTAAGCTTTTTATTATCTGCGAATTGTCATGTCTTCTTGAGAAAGATAGTGGAATGGTTTCTCTTTATTTTTTCAGTTTTGAATTCAGTTTCCAATTGCCTCCCAAGGCTAGAGTATCCAGACCCGTTTGATATTTACCCCATAACTGTGGGGAAGTGATAGACTCATGCTATTCTTGAGATTATTTGTGCAGGAGTGAATGCAATATACTAGGCCAGAATTTGAACTCAGCTTTCCGATTTCATTTTCCATGTTACACTACTCACACATCCATTCTGATTAATCATATGAAAATTAAAGTCAAACGGATATTAATTTTTCTAACCCTCATACAAAGAATTTGAAATAGATATGACTAGATAAGAAAGTTTACTTGGTGGTGCACACTTCTTTTAGCTAAAACATTAACAATTATTGACATTACTTACATTGACTAATGGGTATGATCAGACTAGCCATTCCTTATAAGGAAACATTCAGCATTCATTAACCGAACAACCAGTGGTACCACCAGTTGGAATTTATGAAAAAACTATCTCTTAAAACAGTCTTTTAAGCAAATGAAACTTCTCAAGTCCAATAATTATTATAAGTATTTCTTGTACTGATGGTAGTTTTGTCCCCAACCTTATATTTAAAAGTGGCAGTCACTGTCTTGATTATGTCATTATTTTCCCTTGTAGTCACATGAATCCATTTTTTTATTGTTAATCCAAGAAAACATTTGTATAGAGATGATAGTTTAGACTTTTCTGAATGAGTTGGATAACATGTATGTCATCCACATGAAGGTCTAAATCTGACAAAGTTATTTAAGAACACAACTTGAATCGGTTGTATAGAGATGATAGTTTAGACATTTCTGAATGAGTTGGATAACATGTATGTCATCCACATGAAGGTCTAAATCTGACAAAGTTATTTAAGAACACAACTTGAATCGGTTGTATAGAGATGATAGTTTAGACATTTCTGAATGAGTTGGATAACATGTATGACATCCACATGAAAGTCTCGGTCTGACAAGGTTATTTAAGAACACAACTTGAATCGGTTGTATAGAGATGATAGTTTAGACTTTTCTGAATGAGTTGGATAACATGTATGACATCCACATGAAAGTCTCGGTCTGACAAGGTTATTTAAGAACACAACTTGAATCGGTTGTATAGAGATGATAGTTTAGACTTTTCTGAATGAGTTGGATAACATGTATGACATCCACATGAAAGTCTCGGTCTGACAAGGTTATTTAAGAACACAACTTGAATCGGTTGTATAGAGATGATAGTTTAGACTTTTCTGAATGAGTTGGATAACATGTATGACATCCACATGAAAGTCTCGGTCTGACAAGGTTATTTAAGAACACAACTTGAATCGGTTGTATAGAGATGATAGTTTAGACTTTTCTGAATGAGTTGGATAACATGTATGACATCCACATGTAAGTCTCGGTCTGACAAGGTTATTTAAGAACACAACTTGAATCGGTTGTATAGAGATGATAGTTTAGACTTTTCTGAATGAGTTGGATAACATGTATGACATCCACATGAAAGTCTCGGTCTGACAAGGTTATTTAAGAACACAACTTGAATCGGTTGTATAGAGATGATAGTTTAGACTTTTCTGAATGAGTTGGATAACATGTATGACATCCACATGAAAGTCTCGGTCTGACAAGGTTATTTAAGAACACAACTTGAATCGGTTGTATAGAGATGATAGTTTAGACTTTTCTGAATGAGTTGGATAACATGTATGACATCCACATGAAAGTCTCGGTCTGACAAGGTTATTTAAGAACACAACTTGAATCGGTTGTATAGAGATGATAGTTTAGACTTTTCTGAATGAGTTGGATAACATGTATGACATCCACATGAAAGTCTCGGTCTGACAAGGTTATTTAAGAACACAACTTGAATCGGTTGTATAGAGATGATAGTTTAGACTTTTCTGAATGAGTTGGATAACATGTATGACATCCACATGAAAGTCTCGGTCGGACAAGGTTATTTAAGTACATGATTGAAGTTCTTAAGTCAAAACATTAACTTTCTAGTATCTTGGAGTGTTAAGATGTTATGTTGATAATAACAAAAATGATGAAGATATTAATTCAACTGTAAATAATGTAAATAATGACTCCTCATCCCAAATAACCAAACATAAGATTTTTTGGTGGCGTGACATTCTTGGTCAAGACAATAACTTTCCTTCACTTCCTTGTATAAACTTTAAAAAGTGAGATTAAATCCTTATAAAATTCTTTATAAAAAAAGGGAAAAGAAAGATTACTCATCTTTAATTATAACCTTATAAATTTTACTTCTGTACTGGAACCATCAAGATATGTTTTGCTACTTATGTGGATGACAGCAGACTCAGAAGAAAAACTACGAAAACTCCTAGAGAATGTAAGTGAGAAGAATGAACTAATCATTAGCAGGAAACATTTGGCATTCATTGACCGAGCAGCCAGTACTACTACGTTGGACTGAGATTTATAAAATCTTTCTCTTAAAACAATTTCTCAGGAAAACAGGTTACTCAAATACAGTAGATGTTATCACTTTTTTCCACTATTGATGAATGTTTCCTTCCTAAACCTTTATTTGAAATAGTGTGATATGCTAACATTTTGATTATATCATTATTTTCTCTCCTAGTAACATGTGCTATCCATTTTAGTTGTTGCTGCTATTGGTAGTCCTCAACTGATTTAGTTTCTGTTATTTGCTACAGTTCTTTGTGCTCCGGTGCTACAGAATCACAATGTTCAAAGAAAGATGAGCTTTGCCAAGACACTCAGGCTTCACTTACTCAATGCCATTTTTCATAATTGATCATAGGAAGTGATTGTATACAGCTGAGAGTTTAGATATTTCAGGACGAGTTTGCCACCATGCATGACATCTATATCAAAGCCTCAATATGAGAAGCTATTTAAGAATGTAAATAAAGTTAAGACAGAATGTATGGTTGTCAACTCTTTCCAGTATTGATGGGGGTTTCCTTCCTAAAATTTTATTAGAATTAGTGTGGAATGTTGACATCTTGATTATGTCATTATTTTTTCTTCAAGTTACATGTGCTATCCATTTTAGTTTTTGCTGCTGTTAGTACTTCTCAAGTGATCTGATTTCTGTTATTTGTTCTTTGTTTTTGAATCAGAAGCATCATTCCACAATGTTCAAAGAAGGATTGTCTTTGTCAAGACCTTCAGGCTTTACTTGCACAAAGCCTTTTTTCATCATTGATCTTAGAATATGGTTGTATACAGCTGAAAGTTTAGATATTTCTGACCAGGTTTGGCACCATGCATGACATCCATATCAAAGTCTCAATACGACAAGGCTATTTAAGAACATGACTCGAGTTAAAACAATGTATGATTGTCAACAAAAGAGATAGCAAAAGTTTTGAAATTTTAATTGGAATATTAGAATCAAACTGGTACAGAATTTTGATTATCTGGGTAGTCTAGTGACAAATGTCAGAAAGTGTGACACAGAGATCCAAAGGCATATCAGAATAGTGAAAGAGGCACTCTATGGAACTGAGGTCCAATGACTGTGGAGACCATTTTAACACAGAAAACTCATTGCAGCGTCTCTGAACCAATCTGCCACTATTTTTGATTTGTGACATGCTCCATTGTCCTGTTGGAAATGGTCACAAGAGGATGGGGACACCATAATCATAAACTGAGATACATTGTCAGTCACAATAGCTAGCTAAGCTGCAATATTTTAACAATATTTTATTAGTATCAAGGATCCCAAGAAAATATCCACCATACAGAAAAAGTCACTTATTGTGATCACTTTAGGACAGACTCTTTTAGATAACTGGATAATAACATTAAACAAGGAATATCAAAATTAGAACAATTTATATTAGTTTTTATGTTATTAAGTTCATTTCTATAAATAGCTTAACATTATAAAAATATCTGAAACTTTGATTATAATAAGATGGTGAATTTTAATATATTTTATATAAAGTGTTTAGGACCGAGTAATTTTGATAAGCATGACCATTTTGTTATCTTTATCCATGTTTTGTTTATCATTTCACCCCAAGCAAGACAATAAAACCACTAAAACACTAGTGTTATAGAATATGAGAAAAATATACTATTAAGGAGAGAAGACAATAAAAGAACAAGAATGAAGACAGAAGATAACAATTAACATTGTGTTTAAATTTTTGAAGATCAAAGTTGACTGAGAAGCAAGAAGCCAGATGAGAGTTCCACAAGTGAGAAGTGAGACATAAGAAACTGTTAGCATAGAATTTATGGTTACATTTAATAATTTCAACTGTAAAATGATGAGATCTTGCTGCCAATCGAGTACTGTGATTAAAGTGACTTTTGCACCATTCTTTATTGTTTGCCTGGTAATTCCTGGTAAATAGGCTTTGGCCCTGTGCAGCCATTATAAATGCCTCTGCTTCTGTTTTTAACCCTGCGTTCTTTTGCCAATGATGTTTTTTTTTGTTTCTCTACATCTGCATCATTATTTTAAATGCATCATGGCCATGTAAGAGTATTTGATTCCACTTGTTTTTTTTAATTTGATTAAGATTTGTGTCTTAGTATCCTTTTTTTTTATAATTTCAACCACATTTTTTGGCTACATTTTTCAATCATTTCACCCTAAGCAAGATAGTAATGCCAGTAAGAAACCAGGGGTTACTGGGTATGAAAGAATATGAGAAAAAGAAAGACATTATTAAGGAGAGAGAACAATAAATGAACAGGAATTAAGAGAGTAGATAATAATTGACATGGAGAGCCATGATTGCCAACACCCTGAAAGGACATGACACATAGAAGAAGAATCTTGTATATAAAAGAGATACATGACATTTATGGCTTCAAAATTATATCCAGTGTTTAGTGAACACATTTCAGCACAAGATTATATAGAGCATGCACTGAGGATCAAATGTACTATTCAGTAATGATATATAAAACAATCTCACTAAATATTCCATCATACTCTCCTTATAAAAAGGAGAGTTCCAGTAACTTGGACCAATTTTAAATGCAAATTAATTTTAAGCATCTAATGTTTTTTTTCTTTTTCTTTCAGATTTAACAACTTGAGTTTTTAGCAATTTCAACCATAGAAAGATTAACAATCAAACAATTTGTTAAAGTTTCAAGAGTGCAATTGGGAAAATTGTTTGTAAATTCAAACAAACTGGGTCGGTGGCAGATTTGAAAACACTATTGCATGCTCATTTAGACCATTCAGCTGAAAACATTGCTGCAGTACATGAGAATGTGTCCAAAAATCCAGACACCTCTATTCGTCACAGAAATTGAACCTCTCCACAACAACATTACATCATTTCCAATAGCATTCTCAGTTGGTTGATTATGTTGACTAAAAAATTGCAAAGTGCATGAAATGCATTTCTGTTTGAATGTCCATTTTTGTAATAGGTTTCAATAACTTTAACATGTTATTTGATTGTTAATCTTTCCATGGTTGAAATTGCCAAAGACTTAAGTTGTTAAATCTGAAAGAAAGAGAAAAAATCATTAGACACTTAAACTTAATCCTCATTTAAAAATCGGTCCAAGTTATTGAACCACTCTTTATTAACCCTGCAGATTCCCCTGTGGAGTATTGAGCCACAGTCTCACCATGCTAGGTATTGCTGTTGGGATTGCTATATCAAGTAGGTTTATATAAGGTGAAGTTATTAGCTTCTTAATTAACGAATGATTTCTTCTTTTTTTTTTTAATCATTTCCCCCCAAACAAGGTACTAAAACTGTTGTGAATATGGATTATCTCCCCTTTGATAATCCAAGCTATAAAAGCTGTACATTTCCGCTTGTCAAGTAGATGAGTAGTAAGATTCTTAATTGAATAAAAGATTACTAGACAGAATCTCTTGTCCTGTTTTCATTACAAAAACCATTAAGATGCAAGTGGTTACTGAGTGTTAAAGAATATGAGGGAAAATAAAACACTATAAGGAGTGGCGACATTAAAGAATAAAAAGAATTAAGAAAACCATTGATAATGATTGACATAACATTTAAATCTTTGAAGATCAAAGTTGAATTGGAAACAAGAAGCCAGAAAAGAGTTCCACAAGTGAGAAGTGTGATAGAAGAAAATGTTAGCAACAGTTATACCTAGTAATTTCAAATGTAAAATGATGAAACCTAGCTGCCATTATTATTATTATTTTTATTATCATCATCTTCACTAAATTATTGTCCCTGGTATACTACTCTAGCTGAAGGAAAAGAGAACAGACAGATTAATGATTTGTCCTGTTTATTCTTTTTATTTTCTTATTAATGGAAATGACTTTCTTATCAGCAGTTAATTAACCTATCATTAATTCATTTAACTGAACGTTTTTGTTTATTCATAATTAATTTGAAATTACTGAGAAACCAGTTGATCAGATTAGAAATAAATTTGAGTTAGCACAATACCATTAAAAATGTTCTAGCAAAACTTGTGCAATGATGTGCTGTTTTTGCTGTGACAAACATAGAGATATAAACTTGAAGGTAGCATACATACATTAGGACACAGTGGATAAAGACATTGGTTAGATCCAGTGACAGACCCAAAGAGTGTGAGTTCAATACCTGGTTAAGGCAGTGGAGAACTTTCAGAGGGAAAAATTAGCAGGAGATAACTGATAACTGACATCCATCAAAACATGGCTCATGGAACTAGAACAGTCTACCACAGTGATCGAAATAAAGGGTTTGGTTCAAAATTCCAACCACCTGAAGAAGGCCGGAGCGTACAATGGCCGAAACGTTGTGACAAATATGGCGACAAAGAGGAGGACAATAGTCCGACTAATGTAAATACTATACATTAGTTTATTATCATAACAAATCTGTTTTATCAGCTCCTCATATATAAACCATGGGCTTTAAAAGTCATTATGTTTCTATACAATAATTGTTGATGGAAGGTCTAATTTGAATAAAAAAGAAATGTGCTGGTTTTGTAGACGAGGGAATTTCATGTTATGGGAATTGATTCATATTTGTTGCTATTTTTTTATTTTTATTTTTTTGCCAGATGAAAGTATACCTTATTCCGAAGACACATTGACACAGGAAGCAGTTCAAATCTTAGAGAATTGTCTATATGTGTCTCTAAAATCCTCTTATGAGGTTTTTATCCTGATTCGGTCTGTCATTCTAATAACCTCATCTTTATTCATCTAGTCATAACAAGTGCATTCTTAAACACACTGAATTGATAATCTACATCTGCTTGCTATGATCAGTTGTAAATAGAGAAGACAGATTCTCTATTTCTATTACAGAACTACTCTTGAATATGAATATTAAATTCGATTTGATAAAACAATGGAAAAAGACCAAGAGTAAATTAGGATTTATCTCAGTTCATAGAGTGATTTAATTTTGTTCAAATGATTTTGAGTATGACAACCAAATTTGATAAAATTTTTAAAAAAAGTAATTTTTCACTTAAATGAAGAATATGTAATATTATTGACCCTGTTCTGGCATCTCAGCTTCAGTCTCTTTCCGACCATGATGAAGTTGCCTTTCTGTGCCTTTTCTATAAATATTTTCATGGCAATTGTTCAGATGAGTTCTTTGCTATGGTTCCTAGACTCTTTGAATTTAAGCACAGTACTAGACTGGCAACACAGTCTCACAAATTTACAGTTGAGTTGGCTAAATGTAACCGTAAATTCTAGGCTAACAGTTTCTTCTCTTGCACTTCCTTCTGGTGGAACTCCCTTCAGGCTCCATGCTTTGCAGCCAACTTTAATCTGCAAAAATTTAAATGCAATGTCAATTGCTATCTACTTTTCGCCTAATGACTCTTCTTTTGTTCTCACTTCTTGGTAATGTTTCTGTTTCTAATTCTTGCACTCCCAGTAATTGCTTTACCACTTTGCTTGGAAAAAATTAAAAATTAAAAATTAAAAAAATAAATGCTTTAAAAATAATTTTTTTACAATTTAAGAAGCTCTTTCAAATTCCATTCAATTTTTGCATGCATGCGGGGCTAAATTTTGCAAATTTTCATAAAGGTTTCCCAAGACTACAATGAACTATAGAAAATGGGATTGTATTATTTTTTTTTTTCCAGAGAATCACAAATTTTCTGCACATTTACAGAAGCAAATATGAAGAATGTTTTAAAAAGTTGCATGAACTGGAGGAGAATGATAAAAATAGGAATTATTTCAGAGTTAACTCTAAGGCCGGTTAAATCATAAATGCTCAAGATTATAAATGGATCAAATTTCTACCCTTTTAACAATGACAAACTATCAGAGTCAGGGACTGACACATGAGTCATTGAATTGATATTAACATATACAAATGAGTTATAAAAAAATGAGTCAAGCATTGATTTTGTGCCTTTATGATATCCACTGCTACTTTGGATATTTGAACCATGATACCATGTATGTTGTTGCCTGATTTATATGTGCAAATTGCTATTTAAGTTTCTTTATTTTGTGAAATAAAATTAAATTTAGTAACATATCTACTGCTATCTTGGATATTTGAACCCTTATATAATCTTATATGTTTTCCATTAGAAAGTAGGCAATGTTTAAAATGTGGTAAGTACCAGAGATACTTAGTGTATATTTTATTGGAAACTTTGGAATACAATGAACTAACTAAAGGGTATAAAATAAATATATATTTATTTATTTGATTTAGATTAGAGTGAGTCCTTTGATATTCGGGTTAACAAAATGTTTGTTTTTTAAGACAGATCTTAGTAGCAGTCTAAAGAAAGTCCATTTCAGTTTGGTAGCAGGTAGTTTTGTCAGTTGAGACATCAGATCTTAATAGTATTAGTCATCTTAGAAATAGATCAGTATCAATATACTGTGTTTTTCTCAGCCCTAAGAACGGCAGGAAATATCATATCAGAAATTAAGCCGGTCTTATTTTGGTAGAGTTATAGTCATAAATAAGTAGGCTCTGATCCTGCAAATTTCCAGCATTTTTAGGCTGGGTTCAGTCTTTTCTTTTTATTGAGGGTTGCCTTCTTGTTAATTGAAAGAGAAGTTTAGAGAGAGAAAAAAGAAATAAGGGTTTTAAAGGAAAGTGCAAATGCCTTATCTTAATTTGAAGTCTTTCTTTTTTTTTTGTTTATATATATTATTTTTATATTTTATTTTTAACTGGACTTACTACAAACTCTTCTCAAGGCAAAATCAGCTTCCATATTACTATCTGTTTTTCAGTGCTCTTGGAGAAGATTATCAGATCCAGGTGAAGTGCTGTTTCTGCAAATTATTTTATTTTTATTGGGACAAAACTTTGTGCCCACAAAGAAACAGTGTGTCAAAAGAATGGTTATTCTCTTGACACAGATATTACTGTATACACTTTTAAATCTCTCAGCAATGTTTATTTACAAGAAAAATATATAAAAATATGTGAACCAAATAGAATGCAATATTCATTATTTATCTTTTATAAAGATTTTTATTTACCATTTTATTAAGAAATAAATTTGGAAAGAAATCTTTTTATTAAGAAATTTATAAAAAAATTACAAAATTATCAAAACATGTAAATCAACTACAATGCAATATTTATTATTTAATATTTTATAAATAATTATGAAAACAAGTTTTTGTTTATAATTTTATAAAAATATCAATGAATTAATATGGTCAATTCTCAGAATAAAAAAAAATTCCTTTCATATGTTTGGGTTTTATTAAAATTCTAATTATCAGTTTTTAAAACAAACTTTGCTGGGGGAATTGAAAGTGTATACAGTAATAGCAGTACCAAGTGTATAAGTGTCCTTTTGTCACACTGTTTTTTTGCAGGCATGAAGGTTAAACATTGCCAAAAATTGCTGTTTAAGAATTATATTCTTTATTTTGGGAAATAAAATTAAATTTGTTAAATTATAAAGAGTGCTAATTTATTTTCTTGTCACTGGTAATTTTTCTTCCTCCATAATGCATTGGGATGAAAATCAGTTCTACAAATCATAGGAAAAAAAAATCATAACTTATAAAATTAAATTTATAAAATATATTTCTGCTAAAAACTCAATAATTTCATCATAAATGAAAATAGACTAGAGTCAACAGAAAAGTTTCTTCTGAAAACACCGAGAATGACATGGGCAGAACATGTGACAAATGAGAAAGTTTTAAGAATAGAAACTGCAAAGAAACTGCTGTTAACAATCAGAAGGAGACAGGAAAAATTTTGGGGATACATGATGCGGAAAAAAGGGTTGGAGAATTTAACACTCACAGGACAAGAAAAGCAAAGGATAGCAGTGAGTAAACTCTTTGAAAATTTTTTGCAGGAACAAGTATCACAAAGACAAAGGCTGGTCATCAACGAGCAAGTATGGATGAAAAAAAGAAAAAGAAAACCCTGATTATCCATATTCTGTAGCGATATGGTGTGTATATATATATATATATATATATATATATATATATATATATATATATATATATATATATATTGCCTTCACATAACATACACCTTTACATAAGATGCACCCACCCCATTTTATTTTGTAGAAAAATTTTATTATGTTTCATCATATATTTATTGTTTTTGTCTTTCATGATGCAATAATTTAGACCTAGGAGTTTAGGGACATAACTGCTTTTGTTGTCACCCACTTATTGCAAATGATCAAAAGGCAACTGAATTTTGTTGACATTGCTTTTAAGTTTCTAGAACCATTTTTTGTTCTAGATACAGTAACAAACAAATGTTTCTTAAAGGTAATTAGTAATATTAATGACATACTGTATTTCTCATGTATGCTAGATTAGGAGATAAAGTGGGATGATGTGAGCTTCCCCCTTAACTGCCGACGTATCATAAGCAATTTGATGTAAGTTTGTGCCAATAGACTGATGATTTGGCTTGTTTTCAATATTTTATTATTAATAACACAATTTACTGTAATAATTTGGCTTATTTTCAATATTTTATTACTAGTAACAATTTTTATTCCTAGTGGACTCAGGCTCATCGAAAGCCCTAGCCTACCAGTGCAGCATTCAGTTGTTTCCCAATATGGCTGTATTAGGTGCAGGGCAGTTTTAAAAATAAAAAATGCATCTTATGTGAAGGCAAATAGGGTACGTGCATAAAATAAATTTGTTTGCATAACTATCTCTACTCTGATTTTTATGGAATTACACCTATATTTTGGGAGACATGATGGATTTAATTCCATGAAATCCAGAGTAGAGATAATTGTAAAATAAGTGAACAAATTTTACAAAATCTATTTTATTAATGTTCTATAATATAACACAATATATATATATATATATATTAGTTTGATTGATGTGAGTGTGACCCTGGGTTTCACACCCTTTGTGATCATCAGATTGTCTGACAATCATAAAGGGCATGAAACCCAGGGTCACAAACTCACATCAATCCAATTAAATATGTTAGTTCTATCACTGATATTGAGCACTTTCCAATAACTACCGTGCATATATATATATAAATCATCCATGTAAACAAACAAGACTGTCATCAATTTCTCGTTCGTGTATTGCTTAAATATATTGTGTAATTGTCATCTTTGATAATGACTTATGTAAGCCGAAAGCTTAGATTGGATTAAAAAAAAAAGTATGTATCAATATTGTGATTTTCTTTCATTGTTTAATGATAATGTTATTAAGATTATCAGACTATATGAAAAAAACTTACATAAAATATATAGACAACACTTATCTATATTATTTAATGAAACATGTATTAATATATATATATATATATATGTCAATTTTGTAGTGCGTAATCAATTTATGTAACGTAAATCATTCAAACGAAAACGGCTCGTAGGAAAAATAACACCTGATAAACCCGGAATTTATGAACAAGGATCACACCATTCATTAACAGATTCGAAGTTGATTATATTTTATTAGTAAATATTGTTTGTGAGAGTGATTCTCGCCGTATAATTAGCTTCAATATTTGTTTTTCGTTTGAATGATTTACGTTATATATATATATATATATATATATATATATATATATATATATATATAAAAAGTAAAGTAGCTAAATTATTTGGGATTTCGATTGATTTATGTGTTATATATTTTGAATAACATAAGGTTTTTTGTGGTCATGTATCTTGGCTTGGGATAGCAGTAATTCTTTCAGGAAAGGAGATATTGGGAAGAATAAAAAAATTAAAATTATATATATATATATATATATATATATATATATATATATATATATATATATATATATAAATTCAATATAAATAGAAAACAAACAAACTTAAGAGCTCATTGATTATAACTTATTCACCCAGGTGGTTTATACCTGGTTCATCAAATCACACTTCCAAGGGTGAAAAAAATGTTTTAAATTTACATATTATTTTTATACACTTTTGAGGGATAGTTTTAAGTTGATGTAAGGTGATAGAGAGATGGGGAGGTGTATGACAGATATGGTTGAAATTAGAGAGGGAAAGGAGAGATGGGAATAATTTTTAAATCTATTTTTATTAAGATACTTAAGAATAACGGAGGGGAGTAAGAACCAGACACTGACCTATTTAATAAGTCATATCACAAGAAACGAGATAAAGAGAAAAACGAGAAGATATAAGAAAGCAGATGTGGAAGCAGGGGTGTGAGGAAAGAAAGGGGAATAGAAAGTGTGGAAAGTACAAAAGGTAGAAGAAAAGGAAGAATAAATTAACATATATGGGCATATTGCGGTTAATTTGAAAAACACAGACTTATATATTTGGCAGTAAACATTTGACATTAATTTATGCTTTTAAAATTTTTCAACAAAATAAACAAGGAAATAAATATAATGTGAATATAAGATAAACATACAATAAATATTACTATTATTAACATTATTAATATTATGAATAACAATTAAAGTGTAAAAAGTTTTTAATTAAAATCTAAAGTTTTGAATTTTGAATTTTGAATCTTACAAAAAAGTGTGATCTGATGAACCAGGTAAAAACCACATATCTGGGGAAATAAATTATAATAAATGGACCCTTAAGATTGTCTGCTTTCTATTTAAATTGGATTAATAATTGCTCTGGTTTGACATTGAGCTCTCTGGATTACATTCTCCTTGGGATTATCTATACAGAATACCAAACTTTTCATTACTTAACTATATATATATATATATATATATATATATATATATATATATATATATATATATATATATATATATATATATATATATATATATATATATATATATATATATATACTGACCAGCTGACTGGTTCTCTGTAGCTCAGTTGGTTAGAACATCTGG
Organism: Acanthosepion esculentum; assembly: GCA_964036315.1. Lineage (NCBI taxonomy): Eukaryota > Metazoa > Mollusca > Cephalopoda > Sepiida > Sepiidae > Acanthosepion > Acanthosepion esculentum. Next base: position 55,663,298 of record OZ038502.1, read on the forward strand.
TGTCTAACAGTAGTTTTCTCTGCCCTCAAGTTCAAATCTTGCTGGAAGGTATAAATGTTTCTTTAATAAAATTTCTGGAACATTCAGGCCGGTAGATAAAAATAAATATATTGTTTAATAAATCAACGGAGTGCCTACTCAAATACAAGTATCCACTAAAAATAATGTTCAAATAATAAAAATCTGTTGGATGGATAAATAAAAAAATCCATCCCTTTCCTTAAAAATTGCTTTGTTTATGTTAGGATACAAAACTGAACAGATTGAATCCATTATATATATGATGATGGACTCTCCCGTCGATTTCGACGTATGAGGTTCAGACAACCTATATTTATAAAACTCATTTATGTTTTTGCCTCTGATAACTTTTTAGTCCAGCAAGGGATTTGCAAACAAGGCCGCAAATAGAACATGAATGTGGATTAACCGCTGCAGATAGTGGTGCCGCTGCTAATCGTTTGGCTCTTTCTCGGTTTTCTTTCAGTTTGTTTATGCTTTCAGATTGAAACTTCCTGAGACCTTCAAAACACGGTGATCTCCATTCTTTGCGGTCACCAACTACATTTTCAAGACTCCCATGTGGTATGTTCACTGCAGACAGGTTACTCTTCAACTTGTCCTTGTACCTAAGCCAAGGGCATCCCACATTCCTTTTCCCATCTGCCAGCTGACTGTACATCGCAATCTTCGGAATTCTGTCATCAGGCATCCTCAAGACGTGACCAGCCCACCGCAATTGCGATTGGATAAGGAATGATTCGATTCCAGATATTTTACATTTAGTGAACAATTCAGCATTTGAAACCTTGTCGCGGAGGCTAAGACCACAAATGGAGCGTAGACAGCTTTTATGAAATACGTCTAACTGATGAATGTGATGTCTGTACGGAGTCCAGGACTCAGAGCCATAAAGAAGAATGGAAAGAACAACAGCACGGTAAACAAGGATTTTTGTGTCCAGCTGAATACCCCTTTCGTCCCACAAGCGATGGCGAAGACTTCCAAAGGCGCAAGTGGCTTTGGCAATTCTGTGAACAATTTCATCGTCAAGAGAACCGCTTTGGTTCACTTTGCTACCAAGGTAAGGAAAGGACTTGACATAATTTAAATCATGACCATCGACTTTCAATTTACTCTCAGGAAATCTATACTCAGGTGGATTTTGCCTTACACCTTCAACTTGTTTCGGCGTAGGGCGTGGTTGATGTACTACCTCAGTCTTCCTTATGCTAATTGACAGTCCAAAGGCTTTGCACGCGGCAGAAAAACGATCAAGAAGAGCCTGGGCTTCTTCGAAGGATGTGGCAACCAGAGCAGCATCGTCGGCGAAGAGCAAATCGCGGATAATTTCGGTGCGGAGAAGAGTTTTGGCTTTAAACCGTTGATGGTTAAATAAGCCACCGGATGACCGAGATTGAAACTTGACGCCAGTGTCAATGTCACTAAATGCATGTTTCAGCATGAGAGAAAAGACAAGTGCAAAGAGAACTGGCGCCATTACACATCCTTGTTTGGTCCCGTTTGTAACATCGAAGGGATCAGACATCATGCCATCTGAGACAACATTGGCCTTCATTCCCTCGTGAAATGAAACGATCACGTTTAGCATGTTTTCGGGAATACCGAGCTTCCCTAAAACTCGCCAAAGAGCGTCTCAATTCACAGTGTCAAAGGCTTTCGTCAGGTCAACAAAGGCTTTCGTCAATTATATATATATATATATATATATATATATATATATATATATATATATATATATATATATGAACAAATAGGAAATGGATTCAAAAACCTGTGGAGGGTTGTTTGGGTACCTTGTGGCATGTAGTGCACCAGGTCTCTGTATTCAGCCCTACAAAAAGTGTAGAGGGTTCTGCACAAAACCTTCACCACTATAATCAAATCTCACATGCTGGTGTCAGGGTGTCAGTTCCAAGGAACTGATCTGCTTGACCCTCATATGTCAAATTCGAGAGGAGAGTCAAATATATATTATATAATACAAAAATTATTTTAAAATTCCCAGTGTCCCTTGTTTATGTGCGTGAGAAGTTAACATGAACTTAGTTTGATAAAGAATGAAACATATCACAAAACTTTTTCCACTATGCCATTTTACCATTTGCTCATGATAGAGTTATCATATATGAAAATTTATAAATCATTATCCCATATATATATATATATATATATATATATATATATATATATATATATATATATATATATATAGCATAATGAGAAGCTACATATACTTTCTTGATATGTATATAATATATGGATAAAATAACTGAAAAAAAATTGGGTGTTTTTTTTTGCGAAAGTATTTATTTCTTTGTTTTTATATATATATGTATATATATATATATATATATATATATATATATGTATGTATATATATATATATATATATATATATATATATATGTATGTATATATATATATATATATATATGTATGTATATATATATATGTATGTATGTGTATATATATATATATATATATATATATATATATATATATATATATATGAACAAATAGGAAATGTATATCAATCTAACATGTTTCACGTGTATTATAGCTTCGTCAAAAACAGGCGAAATGAAGGACTCTTGTATTTTCAATTATGTTTAGGTCAGTTCTCATTGTTCAGTCATGTGTCACATGCATTAAAATCATAGATAATGGATTCCAAGAAAGATGGCGATGTAATATGTAAAACAGACCTAAAACATTACATCATCATCTCTCTTTGAATCCATCCTTAATGCCTCTAACTCGTATATATCTCATACAAAGAATACATACTTAAAGAGATCTGCCATAAATTAGAAGGATGTGCTACCCTGCTGATAATTTCTATTGTATGAATAATTTAGTCTTTTCCTTTTTTGCATAATTTTCCTGTCAAATTTGTTGTTTTTAACCTATTCTTCTGAAAATTGAGTTTTATTTTTCCTTTTTTGTGCTTATTAACATAAAATACCTGGCATCCTACGGGCATTAGATGCTGAGAAATGGATAAAAATATTCAAAATTAATGTGTGCATGAATAATTTTGACTGTATATTTAAACATTTTAGACTTGTTTATTTTCAATAATATCCATTTATAATCATATATAAGCTTTGTATAAGCTTTCATGAATAAAGAAAAAAAGAAAGCTACCATATGATATTGGAATATATTGAAACTACTTGAAAAAATAAAAATGAATAAATACAACTCTCTTTAATTATGAAACAACAAAGCTTATGTGATCATGAAAGGATATTATATATATATATATATATATATATATATATATATAATATTCTGGCAGCATATTTTCATTTAAACATGCCTGATTAAACAATTTAGACCTGTATATATATATATATATATATATATATATATATATATATATATATATATATATATATAGTCTGTCTGTGGATGACAAAAATATTGGCTCCTGAAAAATTAATTTCGGTTGAGATCTTTGGTTTGAGGTGTGAGTTTGTAAACAGTGACTATTTTAAGCTAATATTGCACGACTCTTCAGCAGAATTGAGTCACTGTCAGTCACTGTGTGTTTATCTAAATCTAAAAATAAACACGCTAAAATTCACCTTCATCCCTGCCGTGCGCTGGTGGCTTACTGGTAGAAGATCCGACTGACGCAAATGCAGTCGGGTTTCAATCCTAGCTAGAGGCAACTGGACATCTAGCCACACTGATGAGCTGCGAAACAGTCTGTCTATGGATGACAAAAATATATATATATATATATATGTCCAAATAATGTCAGAGCATAATTGTCTATTCACAAAAATGTTTAATATTTAAAAAAACACTTTACTAATGGAGTTTCTTTTTCCAGGTTTTCAGATAAGACTTTTAGCCATATATTGATTCTTACAACAAATTGTGTCAAGACACAATTTGTTGTAAGAATCACTGAACAAGCCTTTGAGTTATTCAGCTAGAAAGAGAACAGGTTAAAATCATTTTGTGTCAGCCTGGCTGTCTTTTCAACTGAGCAATGATGAGAGGAAAAAAATCATTCAGGCTTTCAGTAATGGTTCCAGCATTATACAAAATTCTTCCATCTTCAAAGTCCATTCAAGAACCATCATGAGAATGGTGAATAAGTTTAAAAAAGATGGAACAGTAGAGAGGAAAACTGGATCAGGAGGTCACAACAGAAAGAGGTATCATCATTTCAACTTAGAGCTAAAGAAATCAATTAGAAAAGATGCAACTGAATCCATAAAATGTTTGACATGTGAGAGAGGAGTTTCAGCTATGACAGTCCAAAAAGCATTGAAAAAATGAAATCGTATATGAAACATGTAAGGCATCTTGTTACTCCAGGACAGAAAGTTAGAAGGTTAGAGAGGGTGAAGATCATCTTGAATAAGTTGGAAAAGGATCCTGTAATAATATATATATATTTGAACTTTATTTTAATACTTTATGAGCTTGCGATCCTTAGCTGATTAATGGTGAAAATGTTATTTTCGTTTATGATCGATTTCATCATGATTCTCCTGTTAAGCTTCAAGAGTAATTATATGCTCTTATTGGTCAAAGTAGAGTGCAATAGTGCTATAAAACCTTGAAGAATTCCTGTAAGTTATCTTTAATCATTTATAAAATACAACAGTTCAAAGCTTAATCTAACAATTGGACAATTTTGCTGCTACACCCGGTATATATTAGTTCAGTTGGTTTCTGATAATATTATGGTAATCTTGAATATGACGTGTGTGTGTATACATATGTCCAGTTACTCTTTTGTCCATTTAATCCAGTACTATTTGACACATGGTAGAGTCATCGTCAATTAAATGGGATCCCTTACCAGGCTTTACTGGTGAGGAGGAGGGTAATAGACACTCAGCAGGCTTAAAAAGGGTGTATAAACCTGTTTGTAAGATAAGCAGCCATCTGGCACAGGATGGAGGATGCCCCCAGTGGAATCAATGGCCATGTCTCCATGTCCAAAGCCAGCCTTCAAATTAGAGTAGATCAGCTGTAGTTTGAACTGAATGGGATCGAATTGGTATAATTACCGAAGACACACTATACATGAATAAGTACTTCTCAGGCTTTCAACTCAGTGGTAGTAAATCAGATCAGCCCGATATGGTCAAATTGGCAGCTGATCTCAAAAATGACCTACAATCTGCTGTTAACCAGAGCAGGGAACGGCATGCTAATTTTAATGTCTCCAAAACAAAACTTCTCTAATAATCAGCTGAGAGACCCCATCCTGCCTCGCATCAGCATGGCTAATGCTAACCTCCAGGAGATTGACTCAGTACACTTTCTCCGGTTGATATGAAGATTATATTGAATCAACTGTCAGGTCACCTGCTAAGAAAGGTGATTCAGTTTATCTCTCCTGAATCTGTCTTACATATTTATAAGTCTACCATTCTCTCCATTCCATGCTTTGAATATTGCTGCCACATATAGTCTGATAATTTAGAGATTCTTGATAAAATCTAAAGAAGAATCAGCAACGTTATTGATCAGGATTTTAAATGCAATATCAATCGTTATCTACTGTCTCCTTTTGTTCTCGTTCTTTAATGTTTCTCTTTTTGCTTATTCTTTCACACTCAGTAACCCCTTGTGTCTTAGTGGCTTTACTGCCTTCCGTGGTGAAATGATTTAAAAAACAAAAAAAAAAGCATGTAGGAGGAAGAATTGATCAGGTGCTCCATTTCACAGTGACCTTATGACTATCCAGGTTATAGGAGTGATACTGAGGATGGGATGTAAGTTATATTTCTTCACAAAGGAATTTGAGTAAAAACAATGAAAATAGAGATATTACTCTAAAGAATGTAATTTCTTCTACCTATTGCGGATGAGAGCTTCTCTATGCTTGAAATGCCTATAGGTTGCTTGCATCTTAGCACGCTCTCCCTGCACACGTAGACTGCCAGTAATCAACCAATAGAGAAGATATGCCAACAAGGAATATTGACTTTTCAAGTCAGAAAAATCAATCAAAAGCACAGTGTTTACATCATTCCTGTCTCCAGGGAAATTTCGGATTTCACCAGGAAACTCATCTCCAGCTGTGACCAACTACTAAATATTATTATTTTACTGCCACATAGCTACTGTGTAAATTCTTGGGAACTACAAATATTTTCAAGAATATTGCACAATGGTTCTTTAAGACTAACACAGTTATTTTTTATTATGACATTTCATGTGCGTGTCTGCATCAGGCACACTTATGATCAATGTCTACAGCTTGACACAGTTATCAGCTGAATCCTGATCTGAAACGCTCATTGTATATTGTTCAATCTATGCCATGAATAGAAATGTTGGATTAAGTGCATTGAAAAGAACAAAGAATTTTGCAAATCAGATATCTTTTGTGTAAAATACCTATTTTATATAATCAGGCTACTGACTTATTGAAATGCCTATTTACATGTTTGTGTTTTTTTTATATGCTAAATTTATCTCAATACAAGTGTGAAGAGCCACTCAAAGTAGAGGATTACTATCAAAATGGTAATTCTGACTAGTGTGTGTTATGAATGAAATGAAAGGTGATAAGAAATGAGTATGAGAATAAATATGACGATTAACTCTCGACTCGTGACTTGAAGAGTACAAAATAGGAGTTTGTGTATCTATTTGTGTTATTTAGCCATCCTCAGGACCGAGAAATAAACTAATACACAGAACAAATATTGTGCTTTTTGTTTTGCTTTTTTAACGGACGTTCATTCTATACACGGTCCAAGAGCCACTTCAGGTAGCGTGTTACTAAAGGAACAGTAAGAGTAACAAGAGGCACAGGATATATGGAAAAAATAACAGTTAACCCTAGGATTTAACAGGATAAGATTATAGTAGATGGGAAAGCATCTTCTTGGGAGATGATTTCACAAAATAGTAATTCATAGGAAACGTCCTTCTCACTAATGAAATATAAAGAGAATGGGAGTGGTTCACTACAGTGTATGTGGCATGGCGGGTCCTAGACACCTTAAAAGTAAATATATCTGTTAGTGCATATTACAAATGGGCACATAGTGTAGCTGTTATTGGAACAGAAAGTGGATTCAGCATACCATGTTCAAATCCCAGCTGAGTTCAATGCATTCAGTTTTATGCCAATACTCTTGGGAAAAGGTATGAATCCATCTCTGAACTCTTAGTTGGTAACCAGTCTAGGGTGAAAACTTTGAATTCAAAGCCAGTTGGGCATGGAGCTGGCAACTCCACCTCATAAAAACCTACTTGCTATGGAAACCAGAGCAGTGATAGTTTGCTTAAGGCTGTGGCCCAAGACTCTAGAGCGGAGTCTGGTGGTATTCTGGAAGATGAAGAAGGGCATATTGCTTAAAAGTAAGTATTACAACATATGCATATATTCTGATCATTTTAAATGAGGATGATAAATTACAATATCCAGATGAAGTCATATATACAGAAATATCTGATGCTAGTATGTAACCAAGATTACTAGGAAAAATTAGAAATGGCATGATTCATGATCACTGTGACATTTTCAATCCTAGTAGTCCAAAAAGAGTTCAAAAACAAATTGCCCGAACCTGGATTTGTCTTATGCACTTGAACTCAGAATCATGATCTGGCTCAGATGAAATAGAAACAAATAAAAATGTTCCTCCATTTTCACCTATGAGAAAAGAAGCACCTCTCTATGAGATAACAGAAGAACCTTGAAGCAACCATAATATAGTTCCAACAGTGAATTTGGTGCGCTACTATATATCTGGAGATTCTCAACAAAATCTATAGAAGGGTCTGTAATTTTATCAGTCCTGACCTGGCATCTTGGTTTCAGCCACTTCCCTACTGCCGTGATGTGGCTTCACTCTGTCCTTTCTATAAACATTTTCATGGAAGTTGTTCTAATGAGTTTCCCTTCTTAGTACCTTGACATGAATTTAAGTGTACTACTAGAGTGGCAACTAGGTTTCATCATTTTACTGTTGAAACAACTAGATATAACCATGTTCCATGCAAGAACAGGAGACCCGCTGTATGTGAGAACAGAAGACCCTCTCCATACATCCATGCAACAATCTTATTCATTTAATCTTTACATTGAGTGGCTCTTGGGTCTTGTATTGAGTGCACATTTAGTAAAAAAAAAAAAGAGAGGATGTGTGTTTTAATAATTAATTAAAAATAATAAACCTTAAAATAATTATGTTTACATATGTTTTCATCAGTTAAATAAATAGGTATATCAGTCAGTTATGTGCCATGCATGATATACACTTAGGCGATCATGTATCTTTCAATACATGACTGACAAGGCAGATTTTTTCCCGCAGATGCCATCCAAGGCTATAGAACCTGGTCTGTCCTGCTATTTACCCATAGCTGGAGGGAGAAGGAAAGGATTAAACCTTTCTCAAGGGTATTAGTATGTAAGTGAATGTAATGAATTCAACTGGAATTCAAACTTGATACTCCGATTCCTCAATCTACTATCCATTACTCCACCGTGCCTCCAAATAGGAATATTTTTTTTAATCATTTCACTCCATGCAAGGCAGTAAAGCCACTAAGACACAAGGGGTTACTGAGTGTGGAAGAATAAGAAAAAAGAGAAACATTATTAAAGAGTGAGAACAATAACAATTTTCTTACATAAAGAAAAGTTGATGTTCTTCAATAAAGAGAAAGATGATGAAAAAGAGAATTTTGGATTGTTATCTCAACATTCCCCATTCTAGTGGTGTTGACTTTGTAAATACCAAGATAATCCATAAGTGACAAGAGTTTTATGGCTAGGAATTTTCAAAGATGCAAGTCTCTCAGAAATAGGATGATCTAATCCACAAACGTTTTGCTCTTTAGCATAAATAAATGAATTTGGGGAAAATAAATATTTTCTTTATAATGCAGAACATATATATATATATATATATATATATATATGTCTGTGCGTGTGTGTGTGTGTGTGTGTGTGTGTGTGTATGTATGTATGTGTTTTATGGCTAGGAATTTTCAAAGATGCAAGTCTCTCAGAAATAGGATGATCTAATCCACAAACGTTTTGCTCTTTAGCATAAATAAATGAATTTGAGGAAAATAAATATTTTTTTATAATGAGGAACATATATGTGTGTGTGTGTATGTGTGCATGTGTGTGTGTGTGTGTGTGTGTGTGTGTGTACATGTTTTTAATCATATCATCCTATACAAGGGAGTTTAAGCCACTAAGACACAAGGGGTTACTAAGAAAGGAAGAGAAACATTATTAAAGAGCAAGAACAACTGAAGCATAATCAAGAATACATTACATAATGATTGACATTGCATTTAAATTTTTGCAGATTAAAGTTGGCTGGCAAGCATGGAGCCAGAAAAGAGTTCCACGAGCAAAAAGTGTGAGAAAAGAAACTATTAACATAGAACTTAGTTACATCTAGCCATTTCTCTGAACTTATGAGACCTTGCTGGAAATCTAGTACTGTGCTTAAATTTATAAAGTCTATGTACCACAGTGAAAAATTCACCCAAACCTCTTGATCGACACATGCTTTAAAGGAAAGTTTGGTTTTACATATTGTTGAGAAAATGCTCCCAATTCTCCAAATGAACAGAGACCGGTCAGGTCATGAAAAAAAAAGCAATAGCACTTATCTTGAGTTGCGAAATATATTGCCACTTTTCCGTGATGCATCTGATACCATCGAAGATAAATTTAATAATAAAAGATGGATTTTTTTTCTCCTTTTATGCAATTTCAGAGATCAGATGATAATCTTGTTATGGGATCACTGTAACTATAAAGGGATAATACAGAAAGTAACAAGCTTTTGTTTAGTAAGCATTTCAACAACTCAAGGTAATTACACTACTCTTTTCCTTCAATTTCTCCACAATAGGCTCTGAGTAGGCTGCAACCAAGAGCTCCTTAATCAACCATTCCTACTTGTCTTCATTACTTCCATTTCCAATGTCTATGTTATTTTTACCTGTTTTTGTTTGTGTCTTAACATTTTGTTAATTTCTAATCATATAAATAAAAGACAAAAGAAATGAGGAAAAGATAAAGAATTTCTTTTTATTAGGAAAGAGAAAAAATAAAAATAAAAATTTGATATATAGTGTAAAATATTAATACAATCACTTTACAGAAAGCAAAAATCAATTTTTTAATTGCTAACTTGACAAAACAAAGTTAAATTTGATATATGATAAATTTATGCCATTATTTAAAAAATATCTGATAAAGAAAGTGTCATGATAAACTTATCAACAGTGAAAATTACCCAAGATTAATTTTCTGTAGAATATTATTGAAAAAAATAGAAACATTACGAATGAAAGACATGTAGTGGCTCATTTTAAGAAAATGGCTAATCCAGATGTGTCTTTCACAGCATTGTTGTAACCATCATGTAACAAGTCCTCTGATTGGTCAATAGACGATGCATTCTAAAAGCTAACCTAAGTATTAAGAGACGGGAAAATTTTGCTAGAAACAAAGAAAAGTGTTAAACTATATGATAGCAATTCTGGCAGTGACGAAAATGGTAGCAGAAAGAACACATATATTCAGAATTAGAAAAAGACTGCTGTATTTTCTTGGACACATGAGGAAGGAGGGTATGGGGAACTTAACTCTCACAAGGCATATCGAGGGCAAAAGAGATAGAGGAAGGCAGCATACCACCTACCTGACAAGCTTGTGTGAATGGATGATGTAAGTGGGGTAAAGGGAGAAGGGCCACAAGGGATAAGAATGTGGAGTGCCATGATTACTCACGTCCTGAAGGGTCATGGCATATAGAAGTTGAAGAAGTCTCATAATAGTTGTTATATTTGCATGACTACAAATATCAGTGTTTTTGTAATGAAAGTTTATGTTTCACAATAAAATTGGTACTAACCAGCCAATGTTGGCAAAATGTAAGGATTTTCTTATATTTATATGAGTAATATATGAGTTAGAACTTAACACCTATCCTTATCAAAATATTGATAACTTGTTTCAAGGTATCAGGAAACAAAAAATTAGTTCAAATTATAGAAAAAATAAAGATTTTTTGTTGATCTTTAACCAAAATACATACATACATATTATATATAGATAAAGCAGATTAATACAAATATAACATTTATCATTTAAATGATTGAAGCTATATTCAGCAACTCGACTCCAGAGTTTTGTAGAAGAACCTTTTTGTAATTGTTCACTTTACTCATCAGGAAGTTTCAGCAATTGTCTGCACATTTTTCACTATTTTTATATTAAGTTAGGAAAAAATAATTTATGTACATTTTAGTGGTATTAGGTTCTGTCTGTGTGTGTGTGTGTGTGTGTGTGTGTGTGTGTGTGTGTATCCAAATGTAAAAGAACGAAGAATAAAATTTCAACCTTAAAAACATTAATTTAAAACAGGGCTCAATACAAGAGTAGAGCAATAAATATTTATTATACGTTGTTACATTAGAACATGTAAGTAATTACTACAAAATTGTACATTTTGTTTCAACGTTTAAATAAAACATCTCATCAGGCAATTAACAATGATGGTAATACCATCGTTGTTAATTACCTGAATTATTTAAATTTTATTTAAACGTCAAAACAAAATGTACAATTTTGTAGTAATTACTTACATATTTTATGTAACAGTGTATAATATATATATATACATTATATAAAATTATGCATGTAGTCAGCAATCTCTCTTATGTAACTTTCAATGAAGATGACTCACAAGAAACAGTGATTAAACTTTAACTTTTTTCTTGCATTTTCAAAAGTGATTTGTTTTTCTTTTCTGGACAGAGTGCAAAATAACTGTCCAAATTATCAAGGATGTTTCTTTATATGTATGTAAAAACACTTTTGTCCCAAGATGCAAATGTTTTCAATTTCTGAATACAATCAGTACCTTCTGACCTTATTCATAGTAGATAAAACAAGATTTTTCTGAATAATGTTGTGGTGTTACTTTTCCTGTTGGCTACTGGGCCACTTAATTGTGTATTTGGGCAGCAATCCACATATATATATATATATATATATATATATATATATATATATATATATATTACCCACACACAAAGTGATAATTAGGATTTAAAGTAATTTTATGAAAAATCATTTTTGAAGCTTTTATTTTAGTTTTAATTCCAAACTAATAGATTAAACTTAATATTTCCAATGAGCAAAATATTTTGCTGTATTTCGAACCAAAATTAAATTGAGTGGAATAATTTAAAAAAAAAAAGATAAAAAATCACTAAAATATTTTGACAAATTTGTCAAAACAACATAATTCTCTTTCAAAAATAAAATATGCTTTTCTGAAAATTTATTTGAGGAAGATTAACTGATTTAAAATATATATATATATATATATATATATATATATATATATATATATATATATATATATATTACAATGAATCATTCATACAGAAAACAGATATAGAAGTTAATGATAAAATTTTATCATTAACTTCTACCCGATTTCGATGCGGTTTACACCACAAGTTTGCAAATGGCTGCCGTAAGGACATGACGGAGCCCGATTTTTGAGTTCGGACTCAGGTTCCGAAAAAAATCGATAATCGAAAAAATCTACTTACAGAAGGAATGATTGCATTTCAACCAAATTTGACACCCTCTTAGAGTCTACCATTAGAAGTGTTGTCCAGAAGTTTCATGACCACGGACCCCTAAACAGCGCAGAAAATCGATAAAACCCAAAAACCGAAACGCCCAGATTGCGCCTGAACCACATGTCGGTTTTTAGCGAAAACCGACCGGATTTATGAGGAGGCCATTGGGAGTCACCATGTGAAGTTTCAACTCTGAGTGCCCCCCGCCCAAACAGAGTGCAAATCGACAATCGGTCAACCCGTAAAAATGTTTTTCCTGGGTATTTTTGGGGGGTATTTCCTAAATGCAGATTAATTTAAGGTCACGCTATGCGCGGGAAGAAACAGGTCAGTGCGTGCAGTGGAGTGGAAGAAAACATTTGACCTCAAATTCTGGAATGGGTGCAGGGTCATTGAAATTCGGCTTTTTTATCCCTGCTACCAGGTCTGACTTTGAGCCACAAATGACATATTCGACTTTGTCAACACTTTTGCTTTAATCGTCGCATCTTACCAAAATAAGCCCTTCCTTTATTCGCGTCTTTACTGAAAAAAACCGCATACGTGCTGAGTGAAAATGGTTCCGCCCTCAGCAGTCCATTTTCCAATTCTTTAAACCTTTTCCCCTAGCCCAGGCCACATCCCAGACCTGACGAGGAGTCTTTGCGCTAAAACAGCAGAGCTTCCTCCCAATCCATTTTAAAACTAATGCCGGCAAACGGTTAGCGGCTTTTCGTTGTCGCACAAACCAAATGAGCAAACGCTTCATTGCAGCTCCTTGCATTCTCATCGCCGGCATCACGTGCGTTAGAGCCAAGCTGCATATGCAGCAGGCAGCTTGACCCCATTTACAGCCAAGCCTTGCGCTTGCCAAATCATGCGCGCGTGAGCTTATTCATTGGTCTAAGTCATGGCCATTGTCCAGGCTACACCAATCAATGACAATTCTCACTACCTTTAAATACCTTCAGCGCGGCTGCATCCGCACTCACGTCTTGATTTGATCGCCATTAACGCATCTGTCCTTGGATTAATTGACAGCTTCCTGCTACCGCAAATTACCTATTTGCTTAAACGTTTGCATTACCCATTTTATCTCTGCGTGCTGCCTCTACTGCGCAGCCCAGTCCATCTTAGCGTTCCATACATATTTCTACCTTTTCGTAGTTCAGTTTTGCTATTAGACAGTTAACTGCTGTCGCAAGTTACTTCTCTTCTGCCTTTACTACGCGGCCCAGTACACCTCAGTGTTTCACTACTTTTTAACCTTCAACGCTTCAACGTTTTGGTTGCGTAACCTCTTCCTACAGCGACGTTTTCGTGATGCCAGAAAGCACGGCCCATAGCTAGATGCTTTTTCCATACCGCTCCACTGCATTTTTAGTTTCGTATACAACGAGGTTGCACCGCTTCAGCTTCGGCATCAACTTCTATTCGCATTCTTACACAGCATTTCTACAACCCTTCAAATGGCTCCTACACGACGAACATCCGAACGTCAGCAACTGAAGACCCCTAACACCATTAACGTTACACATGCAGGACAGGCGACAGCGGAGGAGCACATAATAACTCCGGTTACAGATTATCATATAGCGTCTACTTCAACCTCTGCTTTGCACTCTTCTGCGTGCCGTGGCGATGACCAACCCGGCAGCTTTGCAAAGGCTGCAAAAACATCCAGGCGAGGCAACCTTAGCAGGCATTCTAAAAAAGCCTCACCGGTTAAGGGAAAACGGGAGCAGGATTCCATTGAGTGCGCCTCCTTAGGGGAGAAGAGGCTGGCGTCTACTTCAACCTTTTTTTTTACTCTTCTGAGTGTCATGGCGATGACCGACCCGGCAGGTTTGTTAAGCGTGCCAAAATACCATGGCGAGGCAAACTTAGCAGGCGTTCTAAAAGAGCCACTGCGGCAAAGAGAAAGCGGGAGGAGGAAACCGAGGTAGAGGCCTCGTTGAGGCTTTCCAGTCAATCTCAACGGAAGCAGTATATTTTGTCACATGAAACGCTTGGTGAGCGTAACTACCGTTTGTACGGCAAATCAGTTTACACATATTCGTTGAAAAGTAAAAGGAAACTACCTAAACGTCCGATTTTTGAATCAAGCACGGGCAACGCCGGGCCATGCTGCTAGTATATATATATATATATATATATATATATATATATATATATATATATATATATATACTAGGAGGGAACAAAATAAAATGGCCATTTTTTATTGCATTAATGCAATTGTTTCTTGACATCATTCCATTCTGCATATAGTTATATTGTTTTAAATCTCCTTTTTTTTAAGTTGTTTGAAATTCTTGCTTCCTATTCTTTTTTCATTCTTTAGAGCTATCAAAAGTAAAGATAAATAAATGTGATTTTTGTGTCACTATGCTCCAGGAGTTTAATCTCAGCCATCTTTTCTGCCAAAACCTATTACAACATCAACAGTCTTTGAGGGCTGGAGTCAGTCGAGAAAGAACATATTTGATGTCTATGCCTAAATGACAATTTATCTTGAACATTACAAATGTTCAAAAAAGAAAAAAAAAAGACATTACTAAATTTTAAACTGATACAACACTGTAATTATTTTAATGGGATTTTCTCCTCATGCTCACTAAGTGGCATTGTATGAAGCAAAAGAAAGAGCACCAAACCCTCTCTCTGTCTTCAACTACGGGATGCTGCAGTGACAAAAAATGTCTCGTTTCTCTTCTGGGTGAATTTTTAGTCACCAAACTACATGTCTCAACAAAATCCAAAAGCGGATATGCAATGAGATCAGTCCTGACTTGGGGTCTCGACTCTAGTCATTTTATCACCGATGCAATGTAGTTTCCCTCTGTCTCTTCTATAAATATTTTCATGGCATCTGCTCTGACAAGCTATTTTCAGTGGTGTCCCAACTGCATGCTTCTAGGTTGACATCACGGTATTAGTACCCTATGTTCATTATGTACAGGCAATGGACTCACCCTAGTTGGCTATTTAACTTGTAACTCCTATTTTCCTTTTTTTAGTTGAGTTTCGTTTAGTTGAATAAAGATTAGCACTTTTACTGTTGTCCTGAGCTCTGTTTATTCTTACAATTACTACAATTTATTCAACTAAACACGCAGATAAAATCTAGCATGGAAACAACATGGAAGCCAAAATGCTTGGATGCCGAATCTTGTTCACCAACAGCTGCCAGAGACTACCGCCATTGGTGAACTATCCTACTAAACTATATAGGGGATTACCAGGACAGAATACCAAACAAATACTGAGCTTTCTTGGATTGTATAAGTCCCAGTGCATTTGAGTATATCGAAAGATGTATTGACTTCAACGTGTCTATAAGAAAATCGGACGCCTTATTTATTTAATCTGGTCTGTTCACAAGGCACCTGTTGTTCACGAGATGACAGAAGCCGGGAGAGTCTCTGGAAATTTTTCAGGAAACTAAGAAATCTGAAAAGAAACCGCAATTTCAAAGACCATACTGATGAATTTTGCGGTAAGGAAGCTATGAGAGATGCCTTCATTTCAGGCTTAATTTCACATTCCATACGGCAGCATCTCTTAGAAAATAAAACGCTAGATCTTACACTCAAACGTCTGCACTGGACTTAGCACAAAGAAATAATGACTTATATACTGCCTCAGAAGCTCAAATTGCAACGATAGTAGTCTGCCTCCCCAAAATGTATGTGATGAATTTCCAGTCGAACCAGCAGTAGCCACGACTTGTCAAGCCAAACGTAAATATATTTTTTTTATTGCGGATTTGACTACCATTCGCGAGATCACTGTCCTACTTGCAAAAAATGCCCAAAAGAAGGACACTACGCTCGTGCATGTCGATCCAAATCTTCATTAGCAGCAGTGGCTGGTCCTCATATACTGGCTACACTTGCTAACGTACCATGGGAGCTCTATCCCGCTGCAACGCATGTAGTGGTTAATAAATAAAAAAAAATAAGTGCTCTACTCGATTCCTGTAGCACTGATAGTTATATCAGCAAAAGAGTCGTGCGAGAATTGAACTTAGAAGTCCACTCGTCCAGTAAGGGTATCACCATGGCCCAGAAAACTTTGAACACTAACTCAAGGGGCTATGTAGTTGTCAAGCCCTTTGCCTTAACGGTCAGTCGTATATTACCCACCCGTCTAGGTGATTTGAAAGGTTTATGTTCTGACGTGATACTTGGTCAGGATTTTCTGCGTCAGCATCAGAAAAAGAAATTCAAATTAACCGTGGACAGTAGTTTGTGCATTAAACGCGGCGGAGATAGAAAACCCTTCACTATTTCCCAATTTATCACCAAACTGTAAACCCATTGCTGTCAAGTCTAGTCACTTTAACAAAGTGGACCAGTCCTTCATCAATAAAATTCGGAACCTGCTTTCTGAAGGCATAATCGAAGAAAGTCTTTCACCATGACGATCGCAGCTGGTAGTGGTAAATGACCCCACTTGCCGTCATAAAAAACGAATGTGCGTAGATTACTCGCAAACGATAAATCTGTATACAGAACTGAACACTTATTCTCTACCAAGAATTGATAAAATGATCAATGATCTTCCTAGATACAGCGTTTTTCTACATTCAACCTCAAAAGTGCCAACCACCAGGTACCACAAAGTATCTGATAGAAAATACATTGCTTTTGAGGAGAATTGTCGCTTGTTCCAGTTCTGCAGAATTCCATTTAGGGTCAAAACAGGGCTGCTTCGTTCCAGAGAGCTATAGACAAAACAATAAAGAAAACCTACGTGGTGCTTTCCCTTACATTGATGACATTACTATTGCAGGACACACACAAACGGAACACGACCAAAATGTGAAAAGGTTCCTGGAGGCGATGGCAAAAGCCAAAATTACCCTCAATAAATCAAAATCTGTGACTTCCGTACTTTCCATCATGTCAGCAGTGGGATCAATAAGCCCGACCCAGAAAGACTTCGCCCCTTAAAAGAACTGCTACCTCTAGAAAACTCGAAATCAGTAAAGAGGGCACTAGGCATGTTCGCATATTATGCGTAATGGATACATAATTTTTCTTATAAAATTCAACTTTCAGTAAAAAATAAAAAATTCCTACTTGAGAAAAAAGAACTCGAAGCTTTTGATCAATTAAAAAAAGAAATGGTGGACGCCACACTAAAACCAGTAGATGAAAGTTTACCTTTTGAGGTGGAATGTGATGCGTCAGATGCGGCTATTTCCGCAGCCCTTAGCCAAAGTAGATGCCCAGTAGCGTTTATGTCAAAAACACTACAGGGAAGAGAATCAAAGTATTATTACATAATAGAGAAGGAGGCCATGGCAATTATTGATGTGGTTCGGAAGAGGAGTCACCATTTGTCACAGCAACATTTTACCTAATTACTGATCAGAGATCAGTGGCCTTCATGCTTATCAACAAAAACGTACTAAAATTAAGAATGCCAAGATTCAAGAATGGCGGCTAGAACTTTCAGCCTTCGACTACACAATAAAATACCGTCCTAGCAAGGAGAACATAGTTCCCAATGCACTTAGTGGAGCTTACGCTTATTCAACCATTACCAGTTCTGCCTTCACCGACATTCACAATGAGTTATGCCACCCGGAAGTTATTAAACTCTTTATTTCGTTAGAGGGAAAACATCTTCCTTTTTCTATGGAGGAGGTAAAAAAAAAAGGTGTGCTTCTTGCAGAATCTATGCAGAAATTAAACCTCGTTTCTACAACTTGCCAGAAAATATACTTATCAAGGCGAGCAGACCCATAGAACGACTAAGTATAGACTTTAAGGGACCCGTGCCTTCTGCTACGCGCAACAGACATTTACTGGTAGTAATAGATGAATACTCAGCGTTTCCATTCATCTTCCCATGTCCGAACATGCACACTACCTCAGTAATCAAATTCTTAAATCTTTTGTTCGGCTTAGCTGGGATGCCCGGCTACATACACTCTGACAAGGGTGCGTCTTTCATGTCTAAGGAATTGAGAGACTAACTCTCCCAAAAATGGGTCGCGACAAGTAAAACCACACCATATCATCCAACCGGGAACGCACAGGTTGAACTATTTAACGGCACTATTTCGAAAGCGATTCAGCAGTTAGAGTGCAAAACATAGCTGAGAAGTACTGGGAATTGGTGCTTCCTGAAGTGCTGAACTCTGTAAGATGGTTGTACTTCTACAAATACAATCCCTCACAAGCGTTTCTTTGCATTCCCTCATCGTTCTCTTCCGTCATGGTTAATGTTACCAGGCCCCATATTATTAAGGAGGTTCGTAAGAAATAGTAAAACTGACCCTTATGTGGACAAAGTCTAACTCTTAGAAAGTAATCCGACTTATGCCAACATAAAGTATCCAGATGGAAGGGAGTCTACTGTATCTGTCTGTGATTTAGCACCCTGCTCGGAAGTGGAGTTAACCCCTGAGTCCCCCACTGTGGAACAAAATAGGAGTACTCTGAGTGTCCCCATACCAGAGGAGGACACACCACATAACGGAAATGATGCTGAGGTCCAAGTGGTCAGGAAATCCAAACGGACGACAAGACCCCCAAGTCATTATGGATGGTAACGCTACATTTTTCTAGGAACGAAGAATGTGGTAGTAGTATCCTACGTTCACTATGTACAAGTAATGGACTCACCCCAGTTGGCTATTTAACTTGTAACTCCTATTTTTCTTTTGTAGCTGAGTTTCATTTAGTTGAATAAAGCTTAGCACTTTTACTGGTGTCCTGAGCTCTGTTTACTCTTACAATTACTACAGGCATCCCGGTCCCACCCTTTTACTATCAAAACAGTTAAATGTAACCGCCTCTTCTACTCTTGTACTTCCCTACAGTGGAACTCCCTTCCTCTTACTTGCGTCTCTGATAACTATAATCTTCAAAAATTTAAATGTAGTGTCAAGTTGCCTTGATCCCCGTTCTTCCTTCATTTTATCATTTCCTTACCCTCCCCCACCCACCTATACTCAGTCTTTTCCCTTACTTACACTCTCTGTAGCCTCTTGTGTACTAGTGGCACTCTTGCCTTGCTTGGGGTGAATTGCTTAATATATATATATATATATATATATATATATATATATATATGTCATCTACAGACAGACTGTTTCGCTGTTTCACAGCTCATCAGTGTGGCTAGACGTCCGGTTGCCTCTATATTGGATCGAAACCCGACTGAATTTGCGTCAGTCGGAACTTCTACCACTAAGCCATCGGTGCATGGGATGAAGGCGAATTTTAGCGTGTTTATTTTTAGATTTAGATAAACACACAGTGACTGACAGTGACTCAATTATATATATATATATATACTGAAACACTAATATTCCATGGTCATAATTTATTCCATTGGAATCGTAAATATGATCCAATTCATCAGACCTACAAATTCAAAAAGAAAACAGAAAAAACATCTCCGGGAATAAAAAAAAATAAAATTTAGTGAGAGTGTGTGTATGAGAGTGTGGGGTGAATGCTAGAGTGAATGAAAGCGAAAGGGAGGGGTAACAGACGAGAGAAGAATAGGAAGGTCTAAAGATGAAGAGGGGATTAAAATTTAACAGAGAGAAGTTTTAAAAAGGGGGAGGCAAAGACGGTTTAAGTTAGAAAAATATGCATATTTTCAAAAGTCTGATACACTAAAGATTTTATCGTCTATTGTGTGTGTATGTCACCAAGAAATGGATACACTCTTCCGGTGTATTTCCTCCTAAATTTTCTTAGTAGAATCTTGACCAATCCAAACAGGCGTCCTTATAAATATTAATTTTGGGTTCCTTTCAGTTTTTAGCTTAATATTCTTTATTTTTTTTCATCAGAAGAAAATTATTGAAATTTTACAAAAACGTCATTGATTGTTGCTTATTATAATATTTATTGTTTATTATAAAAGTGTTTAATTTTGTTATCTTTCAGGCAATAACCCATATAATCTGTTTTAGCAATGCCAAATTCTTCCTCATTTTTTATTGGTTCTTAATTTTCCAGAAAATTTGATTTGAAAATTTTCTGCAGCTGTGACCAGGATGTTATTTTTTCAATTTTTTTTTTTTAATCACTTCACCTCAAGCAAGGCGACAATGCCATTAGAATGAAGGGGGGTTACAGGGAGTGAAAGTGAAAGAGAATAAAATTGATAATGGAGAGGATTGCGGAAAGGACAAAAAAGGAACAGGGTTTAAGAAGACACAGTATGGTGGTTGAGATTCATTTAAATTTCTGAAGATTGTAGTTATCAGGGAAGCAAGAAATCAGAAAGGAGTTCTACAGGCAGGAAGTGCAAGAGAATAAAACTGTTACAGTAGAAGTAGCAGTTGCATCTAGCTAGTTCAACAGTAAAGTGATGAGACCTAATTGACGATCTAGTAGCATGCTTAAATTCCTGTGGTCAAGGTACTAAGGAGAACAGCTCATTAGAACAATTGCTATGAAAATATTTATAGAATAGACAAAAGGAAGTCATATCACTCTGGTGAGAAAGTGACTAGAGATGAGATGATTGTATTACAGACGCTTCTGAGATGTACAGTAGGAGCACCAGACCAGATATGGTAACAGCATTCAATACATAAACGAATGGTAGACTTATAATCATGCAAGATGGATTTTGATGAGAAATGTTTTTTGTATGAAATACTGAACCAACCTCCCTTGCAGCAGACATAGCGACTCTGGAGGGGAAGTTGTATTAAGATTCAGCAATGGCAGAGTTGTGGTTAGCCAAATTTATACTTGTATGAAATAGAAATTTTTCTATCCAAAAATAATGTCCACTCTCTCATTAAAACAACATTTTTGTTAATTCTATCATCACATTTAATGGGCTTGTCAACCATTACCATGTACATACCGAATATATGAGCAATGTCAAAGTTTTATGGAAAATGGAAACAAAAAGGACACTTATAGATTTTTTTTTAATCAGTTCACTCCAAGCAAGGCAATAATGCCACTAAGATGTAATGGGATACAGGGAGTGAAAGAGAATGGTTGGTTGGTTGTTTTGTTTTATGGCATATCAACCTTAGTGGGTCATTTAATGCCAACAAAATTTTTTAAATAGATTCATAGCGATAATTTGGTAAAAAAGTGTATACATATATATTTGAACCATTTTTTAATTACTCATATTTTTGTGTATAATCTAACTTCTTTTAGGAAATTTACAATTTTGGATGGTTTTATTTTCATAAAAAAGTTTTTTTTTTTTTTTAATTACTCATTGATAATATTTTGTTTGCACTAGATCAAAATCTACACACTAACAGTATATATTTCACTGTAAATTTTAATTATTGCTGATAATAATTTTTTTTTTATTGCAAAGTATTTCTGGTATTAAAACCTATTTTTACACAACTTTGGGTGTTAACTATTTGTCCATAGCTGGGACCCTAACAGGTGCTACCACCCGGGTCAGGGTGGACCTGGGAACACCAGCAATTAAGAGGTGGTTCCATGTTCCTCAAAACCTACTGATCAGAGGCCTCGCAGTTGGACACAGTTTATCGTCTTACCCAGGACATGGACGTAGTTTATTGTCATACCCAGGATGGGAAAGAGATGTGAAAAGACTTTAGAAGAAATCAGAAACCCAATCCTAAGCAGGGAAAATGAGGTAAACCTCTACTCCTGTTCAAAAGTCTGGAGAGGAGTGTGAACCAAACAATAGGCAAACCTATCTACTCCTATTTTACTCCTTAACATCAGAAAGAGAAAGTTGAAGTTTCTTGGCCACATAATGAGGAAAGAGAGCTTGGAAAATTCTATACTCACAGGACAATTTGAAGGCAAGAGAAACAGAAGAAAATAATGCATACCTAGTGATCTCGAGTAAAATGATGGCAGAAAAGTTATAGGAGAAATAACAAAAGGATAAAATTTATTAAGACTTACAAATGAAAGGAAATTGTGGAGAGCCATGATCGCCAACATCCTGAAGGAACACAGCACATAGAAGAATCTTGTATATAAAACAGATACATGACATTTATGGCTTCAAGATTATATCCACTATTTAGCACAAGACTATATAGGGCATGCATTGAGGATCAAATTTACTATTCAGTAATAATGATATATAAGGCAATCTCACTAAACATTACATCATACTCTCCTCTGTTAACCCTGAAGATTCCCCTGTGGAATATTGAGCTGCAGTCTCACCATGCTAGGTATTGCTGTTGTCATATCAGATGGGGGGGGGGGGTTAGCACCTAACTCAACTATTTTTTTTAATCATTTCAAGGCACTAAAGCTACTAAGGCAAAAAAGTGTTAGAGAATATGAGAGAAAATAAAACTGTTAAAGAGAGAACACCAAAAGAAGAAGAATTGAGAAGACCGTAAATAACAATTGATACTGAATTTAAATTTTTGAAGATTAAAGTTGACTGAGTAACAAGAAGCTAGAAGAAAGATGCAAGGTATGAATTTCAGAGGTCAAAATAATGCAAGTACAGAAATATAAATATATGGAAAATAGACAATAGAAAATGTGACACAGAAATCCAAAGATGTAAGGTACCTTCTAAAATCAAAACAAAATGTTTTTTTTTAAATCACTTCACTCCAAGCAAGGCAATAAAGCCACTAGAACTCAAGAGGTTACTTTGTGTTAGAGAATGAAAAAAACTACTATTAAGGAGAGAGGACAATAAAAGAACAATGATTAAGAAGACAGAACATAACGAGTGACAATGCATTTAAAATTGACTAGGCGACAAGAAGCCAGATGAGAGGTTCACAAGCAAGAAATTTTGTTTGAAGAAACTGTTAGCATAGAACTTACAGTTACATTTAGCTATTTAAACTATGAAATGATGAGACTTTGCTGCCAATCTAGTACTGTGCTTAAATTCATAAAATCTAGCTACTATAGAGAAACGCTCACCATAAAAATAATTCATAGAAAAGTTACAAGTAAGCTACAGTATGGCAGTGGGAAAGTGACTGAAGTTGAGATTCCAGGTAAGGACCAATAACATTGCAGATTTGCTGGATTTTATCAAGATATATAGCAGGAACACCAGACCAGATGTGATAGCAATATTCAAAGTAGTAGAATGGCAGGCTTGAATTCAAAGTTATACTTATCCTGGACTGGTTGATAAACATCTAAAGAGCCCAGTTTGCCCTGCTATTTAACTCATAGCTACAAGAAGAATAGATGGATTCATGCCTTTTTAAGGGTATTTGTGTAAAGTGATTGCATTGGCCTCAGCTAGAATTTGAACTCAACATGCCAATCTTACTTTCCATACTACACTTCTACACTATGCACGCATTCTAAATTTTATATATTATTTTTTTTTGTTTTAATCTGACATATTTTTATTACTTCACGCATTATTTTAGTGGATACCTGTATATGCGTAGATGGTTCATTTTTATTTCAAACAGTATTTATTTCATTTATAAGCATGCACACTTGGTAGAAATGTTTAAAATAAAACAAAACATCTACTGAAATCCACTAAAAATAATGTCTGAAATAATAAAAATATGTTGGATTAAGAAATAAAGTCCATTAGTTTTTTGAAAACATTATCTTCTGTCTTGATTCCTGTTCTTTTATTTTTCTTGCTCCTTAATGTTTTCCTTTTTCTCATATTTTGTCATACTGAGTAACCACTAAGTGGCTTTATTGCCTTGCTTGGGGTGAAATGATTGAAAAATAAAAATTCATATATATATATATATAAAATGTTAATCATACTCCATCTTATTATTGGTTGATGCTGGTTTCATACATTCCTCATTATTTCTATAATTGTATTACCTGTTTACCCATGAATGAACTTAGATGAAAGGGCTGTCAGCGGTTATTCCAAGTGACACAGGAACTACATCAGGATCATCCTGAAGACCTGTAATATCTTCTCTATCCAATTAGGAAAGTTGGCTGGTAATCAGGCCAGTTGGCAACTTTCTGTATAAGTACTGTTCAAGCCACAGAAGCAAAGTTGGTCCAGCAGTTAGAAGAACATTATCAAAGTTGTCTCATGAGAAATCCTTCCTCTGCAATCATCTTTTCGGATACCTCACTTACAGAAAAGTATGTTGGTCCCATGTTGGTCACACGAGAACCTGTCCAGCATGAAGAAAACTACATAATTTCATCTCAAAAGATGATTTACAATGACAAATTTACACATCAGTATTTTAAATATATTTTTCTAATTATTATTGCGGTACTCTCTTTTATAGAGGCTGTCTTCATCCCCCAAATTTATAAAAATCTTGGTTCAGTCTACCATTGTCATAACAAGGACACTGCCGCCTGGTGTCGCAAGTGCAAGGAAGATAACCATAATTCAGCAGACTACATAAAATTTGATAAAACATGGCACAATAAGGAAAAATGTTAAGGCAAAGTTTAACCTTCATACCTGCAAAAAACTGTATGGCAAAAGGACATTTTTTCCCTTAATACTGCACCACTAAGACAGATCGTCTTATGTCTAGTAGTTCAATTAATTGTAACCGATAGAATACCAACTCATAGAACAATACCTAAAGGGACAGAACTTGTCATGGTACTCCTATTATTTTAACTACCTTCATTCCTTGGCAATGTTTGTTTTTGAAAGCACTGATTAGCATGTAATAAAACCTAAACATACAATGAAACTAAATTTATACATTTTTTGTTCTTGAAAATTTACAAAATTATTTATTCACTAGATTTTTATTTACAACATTCTAAAAACTAATACAATTACAACTAATGTAATATTTATCATTTACTAGTTTATAAAACAAGAAATATGGAAACAATTTTTTATTCATAAATTTATAGACATTTACTAAATTATAAAAATAAGAGAACTATAATTATACTATTATTTACCATTTTAAAAAGTTCAAATCATTTGAAAATTAGCTGATATTTTGCCAACTATCCCAATAAACAATCTAACAAATAAATAGTGTATATAAACAATTTAATAAAGTTTATTATTTTTGTTGTCAATTTTCAAGAATAAAGAAAGTGTATAAATTCACTTCCATCATGTGTTTAGGTTTTATTACAATTTCAATCATCGCTTTTTAAAACCATAAACATTGCTGAGGAGTGAAGGTAGTTAAAATAATAGTGGTGTTAAAGAAAAAAAGTATCCTTTTGACACACCATTTTTTTGGTGTGCATGAAAGTTAAAAAAACTAGAACAGTGACTAAAATCAAATTGCTGAAATATGAACAGAAAAGTTATTTGGCTAGATTGAAAAAATATTCTTTCAAAATATTTGAAACTACCAGCATCTCTCGTTTTGTGTGCATGTGTAGAATTGGCAACATCAACAATACCCAGTCCAATGAAATCCTAACGGATGAAATGTGTCACAAAACTTTTTCCCAATTTGTCATGCTATATATATATATATATATATATATATATGTTACATACACATAAATATAAAGTATTGATTGCTGGTGTTAATGAAAGTACTCAACATAATAAAACAGCTAAAATTCATACTAATAATAAAAATATATTTGTGGTCACCAGTAGCACAACTGAATTTCATGCATATGATGCAATCATTAGGTGTTGATTGAAAACTGAAAAATTTAAATATTGATAATTATACAATACTGTTACAATAATGGAGAGTCCATTTACTTTGGAGGGAAAAAAACTATATACACACACACACACAAACATCTAAATACTAAATACCAGTAGATATAAGCCATATATAGAGGATTGAAGAAACCAGACATACATAAAAGGGCAAATTAAATAACTCTCCTATTATATATATATATATATATATATATATATATATATATATATATATACAAAATAGACTATCCTGTTGGTTTTGATGTATGAGGATCTGACAACTTAACCAATTTATTCAGTTATGAATTTTGTGTGATAATCTTAAGTGACACTTAAGACCTGGTGATTTGCAAAGGAGGCCATATATAGAGCAAGAGTGAGGATTGTGGGATGAAGTCACTTTTAGACTGGCTGACCTTTTAGATCTTGCTCTTGCTTCTTGAAGACAATTCAGATTAGCAGATTGAAAACTACTGAGTCCACTAAAACACGTTAATCTCTACTCTACCCACTCCAAAGCTAAGTTCTCGAGCGTATTATGAGGTATATTGACAGCTGACAAGTTGCTCTTCAGCTTGTCTTTGTATCTACACCATGGGCGTCCTATTTTCCTGTAGCCCTGATCAAACTGGCTGTACATTAGGATCTTGGATATCCTGTCATCAAACATTCTCAAGACATGACCAGTCCAGTGTGTGTATATATATATATATATATATATATATATATATATATATATATATATATATATATATATATATATATATATCAAACTTGTAATAATTCTTCAGGTTAGTCATACAGCACTAATTAAAAGTTTGCTCTTTTCTGTCTCAGGCCATTTTTTTTTTAAACTGTTAATGATAAAAAGGTCATGATTTTTATTTTGTGACAAAACAGATGAATGGCTGGTTTTAAACAATCACGCAGAGCATGACTTGCAAATCAACAATGCAATACCCTAATAAATACAGTGTGAAGAAACAAAGCTTCCAAAATTTCTGCAAACTCCAAACTTGCTTATTATGTATAAATATAAATAATACAAAAGGACATTGATAAATCATAACTTATTTAATATGACTGCCATAATGTTCAATGACATGCTTAACACAACTCTTAAATATAATGTCCATAGAAATTTTGGTCTACTTCTTGATAGCAATTTTATTGATTTTAAAGTGGAGATTCTTGTTAGTGGTCTGCTCCAAAATGTACCATGTGGCATTATCTACCAGGTTCACTTCTGGTTCTGAAGGCAGGTCAGAACTCCGCTGGTCATAAATCAGCAAAATTAGCAACTTCTGCATTTTGTCAGAGCAAAGACCTGCGTCCACACAGACTTGTCCTCTGGACAGTTGACCTTGACCCATCACAAATCATAGTAGCTCAGGAACTTGGAGTAGGAGGCATCAGCACACTCATTTTCAGCAAATTCTCCATTTATTGAAAAGAAGTAGAGATTTATACCTTGTTTCTACTTTAGAATTGGGTTTCCCATTCCTTCTAAAATCCATCTCATTCTCTTTCACTCTCAGTAACAGCTTAAGTGGCATTATCACTTTGTTTGGGGTGAAATGATTAAAAAAAAATATTATGTGGGTGCTCAGGCAATGGCTTGGAATGAAAAATCAGAGTATCTGAGTTCAAATTCAAGTTAAGTTTGTTACATTCACTTATGTGCAAATACTTTTGAGAAAATATGAAGCCATCTTTTCTATCCCCAGCTGTAGGTTAAATATTAGAACTTGTTTCTGGAAAAATCATTGCTATCTTCAAAAAAATTGTTAATGAAATATTCATTTGCAAAGAAAATTTTTCTTATTATTATTCAAAATGTTTTGGCTTTAAATATTCCACAAAGTGTTGATAAACTGTAAAGAAAAATAAAAGAACAAATCAATCAATTCACCAAGTTTGGCAAATAATGCTTACAAGTGCCCTTTTTGTTTGCATTGTCTTCAAGATTTCCTTATTGCTCATATGTTCCATCTATGGTATTCTCAGCATTCTACTGCAGAAATAAGCTTATTTCAATATTCTCTCACTCTGTGACAGTATATTAAAGGCACTTTATCTTTCTCTCATTTGAGGTGTTTTGTCACCAAAATATATACCATATATACAGACAAACCTCTCATCAACAGAATAATAGATTAAAACCAATCTGTCTGCAGATGAGAAGGGATTATTTTTGAGTTATAAAATGTTGTAGCATACCTACGGACAATAATGGGCATGTCCCCATTTACAGTAATACTGTATGTTGATCTGCAGTTGGAGATTCATTGTGGAATTCACTTGACTCACTTCTAGCAGTTGACTACTTCTTCTACACACTGCTGGTGACTCTTATATGTGTTGTTTGTGTCTTTGGTATTATCTTTCATTACTAACCTTTGTATGATTATTCTATTCAGCAACTTTCCCTAGATTACAACATAAAACTACTATAGTAAATACCAGTAGTTATGATCATATGTAAATACTATAAACAAGTATATATGGCATAAATAAATATATACGGTACTGTATATATATATACAGCATACCGTATATATAATAATAGATTTCTCACAGCTACTTTCTCATGAAAGTATTTTCTCATTTTTATGACCTCTGTAGAAGTTA
>OZ038502.1:55699624-55707124 GCA_964036315.1 Acanthosepion esculentum
TTTTTGAATCTGTAGGTCTGATGAATTGGATCGTTTTTACGATTCCAATGGAATAAATTATGACCATGGAATATTAGTGTTTAAGTCTTTTTATTACATATATATATATATATATATATATATATATATATATATATATATATATATAAAATGAAATGAAGAGGTTATAATGGTTCCAACGAGAGAAAAGTGTGTATATTAAAAAGAAGAGAGGTACCGCAAACTTTTTTATATATACATATATATATATATATAGATATAGATAGATAGATAGATATAACGAGAATGAATCGAGTACACTTCCAATGTTCATACCATTTAATTTAAAAGAGGTCTCAGTACATAGTAGAGCAATATTATTTATTTTAGGATATTACAACACAAACATGTAAGATTCGCAACACAACTGCAGTTTTGTTTCAACACATAACAATATGTCTCCTCATATGATTGTAAATTACTGGTTAGTGAATGATTAAGTAAGTTTCAAAAGCTAAAAACAGCCTCTTTTTTTTGAAAGAATATGAAAAAAAAAATGAAAAATAATTATATGAAAAATAATGCCAACACAATTTATATTCACCCCAATTCTAACCACCCTCCATCTGTAATCAAACATATACGTTTGTCTGTAGAAAGTAGGATTAGAAACCACTCATCTGACGAAGATGTGTTTGATAAATATAGCAGTGTTTATAATACTGTTTTGAAGAATAGTGATTACAAGTACACCAAAATCAAGTATAGAAAATATGATGGTAGTGGTCTAAAAAAGAA
The DNA here is from genome assembly GCA_964036315.1 of Acanthosepion esculentum. Classification (NCBI taxonomy): domain Eukaryota; kingdom Metazoa; phylum Mollusca; class Cephalopoda; order Sepiida; family Sepiidae; genus Acanthosepion; species Acanthosepion esculentum. The sequence continues at coordinate 55,700,402 of OZ038502.1, forward strand.
ATAGGATGGTCATTTGGTACACACCCCCATTTAACCAATTGGTCAGTACTAAGTTAAGCCTGAAGTTCCTCTATTTAATTGATAAACATTTTCCCAAAAGTAAACCAATTAGTAAAATATTTTACAGAAACACATTAAAACTAAGTAATAGTTCCACCAATAATCTTAAGATTATAAAGTTACACAATAATAAAATTTTAAACCAATAATCTGAATCATAATTCCAAGATAAATATTATTAATGATAATCAATGTAATTGTAGGAATTCAGACCAATGCCCTTTGCCAAACAAATGTTTAAGTAAATATCTTGTTTACTTAAGTACAATCTACAATAGAGAATACAATGGTTGAAAAATTCTATATTGGTAGTACTAAGAATTCTTTTAAGATTAAGTGGTATAAACATATTTTGTCGTTCACTAATAATACTTATAAAAATAATACATTGTTTTCTAAATATTTTTGGAGTTTAAAAGATGATAAGAAAACTCCTAAGGTGAAATGAAAAATTTAAAAAATGGCAAGGACATGTAGATCCTTCAGTATCTATATTTCTGAGATGAGGTATTATGTACACTATTTACATTATTTGGACTATTGTCCTCATCTTTGTCACCATATTTATTACAACGTTCCAGCCATTATATGCTCCGTCCTTCAGGTGCTTGGAATGTCGAACTGAACACTTTATTTTGCTCACTGGGTTAGACTGTTCTAGTTCCACGTGCCATGTCTAATGGATGTCAGTTATCAGTTATCTCCTGCTTAATTCCCTCTCCAAGTTCTCCACCACCTTAACCAGGTATTGAACTCACACTCTTTGGGTCCTGTCACTGGATCTAACTAACACCTTTATCCACTGTGCCATATGTCCTATTAGATGCAAACTTCTGGTCATGACACATTTCTAAGATAATAATTTCTAATTTTTTTCTTTTCATTTAGTTTGAATTTAACGGATGTCATATTCAACCGGTTGATCAGAGTAAAGCCATCAAGCCTTATATTTTTTTTTTAAAGTGGATGTATTTTGCTTTTGAAACCTGATTGATCCTTCACTCACCAGTAATTTACAATTGCCTGAGGAGACACATTGTTATGCGTTGAAACACAACTGCAATTGTGTAGCGATTCTTAATCATTTCATCCTTAGGCAAGACAGGAATGCCACTAGTATACAGGGGGTTACAGAAAGTGAAAATGGAGAAAAGACTGAGTGTAGGGAGATAAAATATGAATGGGATTCAAGAAAGCATAATGATTTACATTGCATTTAAATTTTTGAAGACTGTAGTTTTCAGTGTGTGTGTGTGTGTGTGTGTGTGTGTGTGTGCATGGATATACTTTTATGTATCTATTAGATTGTATATGATATCCAATTTTATTTTTTATTTTCAAATTCAGTTTTCCAAACACTGACATACTATACACACAGATACAAAAGAATGGGCGCTGAAAATATCCTGGCTCTATCAACTCTCATATCTGACCAAATCACCAAATATTTTAAACCCCTTTTTGGAAGGGTTTCTTTCATGGGTGTTTTATATAATTGAATGGATATGAGTTTGTGACTGTCAGTTTCACGCTTATGCATCCTCAGACAAACTGAGGATTGCATAAGTGTGAAACAAACAGTCACAAGCTCATACCCATTCAATTAAATATGTTAGCTCCATCACTGATATTGAGTGCTTTCCAATAAGAACCACATTATATATATATATATATATATATATATATATATATATATATATATATACACACACAAAATAAAGTATTGATAAAACTTGCAAATGCAACTCCACCAACACAAAGCCTGCCAAATGACAAAAGAAAAAGAAAAACAGGCAACCTTTAAACAAAGAAATCAATGAAAAAGAAAACTTAAACAGAAAAGTTTACACAGACCAGAAGACAGGCATCATCTTCTGTGCCATGTCCCTTTACTACTATCTCTTGCAGCTTTTACCCTTACCCCCTATTCCAAGCTTGTCAAGTAAATAGCTCGCTACCTCCCCTTATCTCTTTTGCCCGCCATATGTCCACTGAGGATTAAGTTTTCCAAGCCCTTTGAGTATAAGTGTTCTTTCTGTTGCCATTTTCTTTAAAACTTCCTTGTTGCTTAGTCAATCTGTCCATGTGATTTTCAGCATCCATCTGTAGAAAGACATTTCTGCTGCGTCCAGTTTTTCCTCGTCCGTGGGGAAATAGTCCAATATTCACTGCCATTGCTGATTGGGACTCCCTCCATGATTTTCTTCATGATGCCATCTGACATCTTTAACCTCCCAATTGAAAATTGTGCCACTGAGGTTTCTTCTTGGGTCAAAGCTGGCATGGATGCTTTCATCCCTTCTTGGAAATAACAGGTGAAACTTCAATCCTCTCCATGGTTCACACCAGCATACTCGGCCACTATAGCACACTATTTTGGGCTATACCAGCATATCAGTACTTATCCCAACAGGTGCCTATTTCTTGCTGGTCATAATAAATGTAAGTGAGTCCTCGAAGGAGCTAAGTCCCTGTTTGCCAAGAGGATGAGACACCACAGATCCTCTAACAACTTTGGCTCTTGGGTATGATGATGAACTACATCCAGCAGCAAGGCCTCTGAGTGGGAGATTGGAAGTTTTGAAGAACATGGAACCACCTCTTAATTGCTGTTGTTCCCAGGTTCACCCTGACCTGGGCTGGTAGCAGCTGTTAGGGTCTCAGCTATGGGCAAATAGTGAACTCCTAAACAAAAACAAAACAATATAAAAGTATAAAAAATACATATTTATAATAAAATTTCCAACAATACCTATTTATAGTAAAAATAACCAACAATAAATTTTATAGCAAAATAACCAACAATAAATTTTATAGCAAAATAACCAACAATAAAGTTTATAGCAAAATAACCAACAATAAAGTTTATAGCAAAATAACCAACAATAAATTTTATAGCAAAATAACCAACAATAAATTTTATAGCAAAATTACCAACAATACATTTTATAGCAAAGTAACCAACAATAAATTTTATAGCAATATAAGCAACAATAAATTTTATAGCAAAATAATTATAACACTATTTGGAAGAGCCAAATACAGAGAAAAGGCTGTGTACCAGTTCTCTGTATTTGGCTCTTCCAAATAGTGTGGCTGGTTCTACACAAGATACTATAATCAAATCATGTGTAGGCAGTCAAGCTGTCCAGCCTTCATATTGATGAGAGAGTTCTGATACACAAACATATTATATATATATATATATATATATATATATATATATATATATATATATATATATATATATACATGCACACACACACACACACACATATATATATATATATATAAATATATATATATATATGGATAATACAAGAAGGATAAAATCCAGAGAGCTCAATGTAAATCAGAGCTAATAATTTAAATAAAAACAGACCACTTTAAGGTTCCATGTGATAAATTATTTCACCACAGCCCTTTTAAAGGACTGCGGATCATCAGACTTTACTTCCAAAGGTTATATATATATATATATATATATATATTTCTTAAATATTCATTGGAATTTATGCAAACTTAAAAAAGGAAAAAGAACTAGAAAAGTAATTGTTTAAAAACCTAGAAATTTATGTGAATTTTTTTTTACATTTTTGGGTGATATCAATTTAAATACATTTCTTTGTGTTAATGAAATATTGATTATCTGTAAATATGGGTTTTACAGATACATTCATTTTTTTTCTCTTTCTGCACACTATTTAACTATTGATGACCATATTCTAATTATGAAATAGCTACCAAAAGTTTCTATTTCCAAAAGTCTTTAAGAGAATTGAGTCGGTTTGCAAAATCGATAAGTAAAGAAAGTGGCTTTGAGTGGTCATTAGTGGTCAGGATATGGTCATAAACTGGCTAAAGTAGCATCACCTGACCCAAACTAAGTACTTTTCACAGAAAGAGTAGTTAATCCTGTCTCTGGGTGAGGCTCAGTAGTAGTTCAATAAGATTCTTTATATAGGATGGGCAACAACAAGTCGATTATAACAATCTTTGATTTTCAACTTATGACCTTCTTTATACACCTTATGCAGTGAGGATTTCACTGACCACCCTGAAGGCATATATATGTTTGTGTGTGTTTACACTCTCACACACACAAATACACACAAAAAGGCGTATACAACTACACATGCACAAACACACAAAGAGACAATTAAATGCACACACATAAATATACAAATAAACAGACAAAAAATAAACCCATATGCAACTACACACGTTTACAAACACACACACATACATACAAATAAAAGCAAAGACAAAAAATAAACCCATATATACCCATATGCACACACATTCACAAACAAACACACTCATACACATCAAAGTACTTGCTGTAACATAATGGTTAATAAGCTAATCACACAAATCATTGCTAATAAGTTTGATTGCTATTAGTTTAATCCTTACTCGGTGCTCTATTATGCTTGCCTTGCGACAGACTAAGGGAATAATGGTTTGTAATGCTCTGTTAGTAATAGGGGGCTTTGTCATAGCGTTTTGAATTAACCCATTTAAAATATAATTAAACAATTCAGTTTTCAATTTTCTTGTTATATATTGTCTTCAGTGTACTTTCTGGTTTTTATAGGAGAAAAAAATGAAAAAAAAGGAAAAGTTCTTTGGAAAACTGAAATGAATTGAATTTGTCTTTCAAAAATTCAAATATACAAAAACAGGTCCAATTTTATTTTCAATAAATAAAAAAATTGCTTAGAATTCACACAAATATTATGACTAAAACCCTAAACTCCTTGTCATTATTTGACTGATATATTCAGAAAGCTACTCAACTAATCATGAAAATTTGCCTTGCCACTTACTCAATACAAAGGATAAATATTTTGTGAAGTTTTCAAATACCCAATGATACTAACACAGGATTAAAGGCATTACAATTAATGTGTGATATAAATTCTTAAAATATCTTATGAATTATTCACACAGTCCATCATATATATTTGATGATTCCTGATAAACTTCTGCACTGGTAATAATTTGTAAAATTGCCCTTTAATAGCTTTATGAAGACGAGACAGGTCAAGTTCTTCTAAAAATATTTTGCACTGACCAGTTAATAAGACAGATGAATAAATTGGTAAAATAACCTTTACAAAAAATTTTAGCACGCCCTTTAGATATGTATGTTGTAGGATACTGGCATGTTTGGGTAGAAATAAGTCACTTTTATGTTGGGTAGAAATAAGTCACTCTTATGTTGGGTAGAAATAAGTCACTCTTATGTTGGGTAGAAATAAGTCACTCTTATGTTGGGTAGAAATAAGTCACTCTTATGTTGGGTAGAAATAAGTCACTCTTATGTTGGGTAGAAATAAGTCACTCTTATGCTGGGTAGAAATAAGTCACTCTTATGCTGGGTAGAAATAAGTCACTCTTATGCTGGGTAGAAATAAGTCACTCTTATGCTGGGTAGAAATAAGTCACTCTTATGTTGGGTAGAAATAAGTCACTCTTATGTTGGGTAGAAATGTCACTCTTATGTTGGGTAGAAATAAGTCACTCTTATGTTGGGTAGAAATAAGTCACTCTTATGTTGGGTAGAAATAAGTCACTCTTATGCTGGGTAGAAATAAGTCACTCTTATGCTGGGTAGAAATAAGTCACTCTTATGTTGGGTAGAAATAAGTCACTCTTATGCTGGGTAGAAATAAGTCACTCTTATGTTGGGTAGAAATAAGTCACTCTTATGCTGGGTAGAAATAAGTCACTCTTATGCTGGGTAGAAATAAGTCACTCTTATGTTGGGTAGAAATAAGTCACTCTTATGTTGGGTAGAAATAAGTCACTCTTATGTTGGGTAGAAATGTCACTCTTATGTTGGGTAGAAATGTCACTCTTATGTTGGGTAGAAATAAGTCACTCTTATGTTGGGTAGAAATAAGTCACTCTTATGTTGGGTAGAAATGTCACTCTTATGTTGGGTAGAAATAAGTCACTCTTATGTTGGGTAGAAATAAGTCACTCTTATGTTGGGTAGAAATAAGTCACTCTTATGTTGGGTAGAAATAAGTCACTCTTATGCTGGGTAGAAATAAGTCACTCTTATGTTGGGTAGAAATAAGTCACTCTTATGTTGGGTAGAAATGTCACTCTTATGTTGGGTAGAAATAAGTCACTCTTATGTTGGGTAGAAATAAGTCACTCTTATGCTGGGTAGAAATAAGTCACTCTTATGTTGGGTAGAAATAAGTCACTCTTATGTTGGGTAGAAATAAGTCACTCTTATGTTGGGTAGAAATGTCACTCTTATGTTGGGTAGAAATAAGTCACTCTTTCATTGTGATTGTGTATTTATATTTTATACTAAATATGTTTGGGCTCCTGGAACATTTATCCTGCAAACAGTATTTATGGGCACAAGGTACAAATAAACTTATAAAACAAAAAATATGAAACAACAATGAATGTTATTAACAAAAGGAATTACATGAATACACAATTGTAATTGAAAGGAAGAGAACATTCAAGCTAGCTACAAGATGAATGTGCTTGTTTGTGTGTATATGTGAAAGAGTTCAAAGGCCAACAGAGGACCAAGGAAGCAAATGTGCCTAGTCAGTAGTGTCCCTTATCAACATCAACTACATCTGAAAACCATAGTTAAAAAAGAGCTATAAAAAGGAAAGATAGAGAATA
>OZ038502.1:55714624-55817124 GCA_964036315.1 Acanthosepion esculentum
ATACACATACTATGTATATATATACACACACATTATATATATACGCACGCTATATATATATATATATATACACACACACACTATATATATACACACACATTATATATATATATATATATATATACATTATATATATATATGTGTGTGTGTGTGTGTGTTATGAGTCCTTACCTACAACTACAGAATGAACTCTTCCTAACACTATGTATACTACACCTCTCAAGAGAGAGAGAGAGACGAATCGAGTCGAGGTGATTGTAGTTCACTCCAAACCAAAGTGATAGTCTTACTAACACCTTCCACATCTTGTATTATTATTCCGTGTAATATATCTTCGTTATTTCTACTCTTGTGTTTGTGTTGTTCAACAGCAACAAAAAAATGAGGAAAGACAGACTAGGCTCGAAGAAAAACAATTATAAATTAAACAGAAAAACGAAGAGAATCAACTCGAACTACAAGAATTACTACTACGGGCAGTAACAAATAAAAACATAATTCTGGAAATGAAGCGGCATTCTCGCAAAATGCTATATGGAGCTCTGTCAAAGACTTCACTTACTTAAGAAGATATGATGATTCCTATGTGTTTGATTGTGGGAATAGGTCAGACGCGAAAAAAGTACGTCTACTACTAAGGGAACTAGGGTCAAGCTAAATTCGTAGACTACATCCTACCGAGGAAAACGAATGAGTTGACTTTCAACGAAGCCTTGAAACCTTTTAACGGAATTATTTAGTCCAAACACTTCACTATTCCACAAAATGTGGAAATGTTTAAATTTAACAAAAAAGGATAGCGAAGACTATATAACATTCGCTTCCATAGTAAACAAACACTGCGATGACTTTAAGTTATCTGAACTCAGCCCTGACAATTTTAAATGTTTGATATTTGTCCAAGGTCTGGTTTCGACTAAAGATGCAGAGATCAGACGGAGAATTCGAACAAAACTTGAGAGTGAACCAGAATTGACGCTACAAAAATTGGCTGAAGACTATCAGAGATGTATAAGCGTAAAAAAGGACTCGAAAGATATCGAAGAGTCTGGCGTCGCTCACAAACGAAAAGTACAACGACAAACACGCTTTTCTCCCAAAAACAAACCAAACAAATTATTTTACTACAAAAGTCAAATGAAACCGCAGAAGAAACCACCACCCAGTCCATGCTGTCGCTGTGGGACTTTACATTGGTACAAAGATTGTCCATACCTCTATAAAACTTGTCTGTCGTGCAATAAAGTGGGACATAAAAGTTCGCACTGTAGAACAAAGAAAGAAAACAAAAGCCGAGTAAGAGTCACTAGAACTGACCAAGCGGACGGGATAAATATACGAAAATACGTACAAGTAGAAATGTTAGACAAAAAAATCAGATTACAATTAGATTCCGGATCAGATTTAACCATTATTAGCTTACAGACGTGGAAGAAATTAAACAAACCGACCATGTTGAGGACAGATAAATTAGCCAGGTCGGTAACAGGAGGAAAAATCGAATTTGAGGGGGAGATTATCACAAATGTGACGTTCAAAGGGATGACCAAGAAATTAAAGATGTATGTTCTAAAAAAATACGGCCTCGGGAGGTGTCAAAAAATGGCGGTCAAAATCGAACTAAAAGAAAATGTACAATCCATTTTCAAGAAAAGAAATGTACCTTTCGCATCATTATAAAAAATTGACGGAGAGTTGGATAGACTCGTGAAAACCGGTATATTGACAAAGGTGGAATATAGTCAATGGGCCGCACCAACGGTTTAAAGTGAAAAAGAAATCGGGTGAGATACGAGTATGCGCTGATTTCTCGACGGGATTGAATGCAGCGATTAAAGATTATCACTACCCTCTCCCTAGTCCAGAGGAAGTTTTCACAAAGTTAAACTGAGGAAAATTTTTCACATAGTTAGTCTTGAGCGAAGCATACCTACAAGTACCAGTAGATGAGGAAAGCTTGAGGTTGTTGTGCATAAACACACATAAAGGGTTATATAAGTTCCAGAGATTACCATTCGGGATTAAGGTCGCGCCGGCAATATTTCAGCAAATAATGGACACTATGCTAGGCGGACTGGATTTCACGATCGCATACCTTGATGACACCCTGATAAATAGCAAACATATTGTACAACACTGGGAACACGTTCAAGAGGTTTTCAGGCAGATACAAAATTACGGTTTTAAGGTAAAGGAAAATAAATGTGACTTCTTTATGAAGGAGATAAAATATCTGGGCCATATTATTGACGAAGAAGGGAGAAGACCAGACCTGGAAAGAGCCACGGCAATAAAAAAAATGCCGGCTCCAAAAAATTTAGCCGAGTTACTTGGGCTTAGTAAATTTATTATCAAGAATTTATTCCTAACATGCACAAATTACGCGCACCCCTAAACGAACTGTTGAAGAAGGAAAAAGTTTGGGAATGGTCATATGAATGTCAGAAAACTTTCGACAAAATCATTAAAACTCTAACAGCAGATTTATTTTTAGCGCATTATGATCCAAAATTGGAAATAATAGTCGCGAGTGACGCAAGTGCCTATGGTGTTGGGGCATGTATACTTCATAAAATGCCGGATGGGACACTAAAACCCATTGTGCATGCGTCAAGAACGTTACTACCAGCCGAACAAAATTACTCACAAATCGAAAAAGAAAAGCTGGGGATTATTTTTGCGATTACGAGATTCCACAGATATATTTACGGTAGATTTTTCACCTTACAGACGGACCACAAGCCGTTATTGACAATATTTGAATCAAAGAAAGGTCTACCTGTCTACACTGCTAATAGACTGCTAAGATGGGGGACGATTTTATTAAACTATAACTTTAAATTGGAGTATCTTCCATCAAACAAAATCAGGCATGCAGATGGTCTTTCGAGACTAATACCAAAGAAAACGGAGCCATTAGAAGATTCCGTAATTGCAGCTCTACGATATGAGGAAGATATTAGAATATCATTATGTAGTACAATTCCAGACCTCCCCGTCACATTACAGGAAATACGAAACGAAGCAGTGAATGACGAATTTATAAAGGAAACGAAAACAAAAATTGTAGGAAAAGATAAGCATATATCAGACTGTTTTTCGTTATGTGATAATGTTCTGCTATATAATGAAAGAGTAGTAACCCCGAAAACGCTACAAAGGCGAATCCTAAAGAATTTTCACATGGGCCACCCAGGAAATAACAGGATGAAATCCTTAATGCGAAGTTACGTATACTGGCCAAACATGGATCAAGATATTATACATATGGAGGACAAATGCAAGGGCTGTTCCTTAGCAGCCAAGGCACCTCCGATCACTCATAAGCCATGGCCTAAGACAGATCGACCGTAGTCGATAATCCATGTAGATTTCGCAGGTCCATTAGAGGGTTACTACTACTTGATTGTAGTAGACAGTTACAGCAAATGGCCAGAAGTATTTCGTTGTAGAAAACCTACTTCTGAGACTACAATAAATTGTCTTCACGAGCTGTTTGCTCTTTTCGGAGTGGTTGATTGTTTAGTCACCGATAATGGGACACAATTTACATCTGCGGATTTTCAAGAATTTTGTCAAACTTTTCAGGTGAAACACATCAAATCCCCGCCATATCACCCTAGATCAAACGGGCAAGCGGAGAGGTTTGTAGATACATTAAAAAGAGCACTAAGGAAAGCTTATGACGTACCAACAGAAAAGGCTTTACAACAATTCTTGCTAGTGTATAGAATTACACCAAACAGTACTACGCCATCGGCATTACCACCCGCGGAAGTGATGTTCGACCGAAAAATTAGATCGGTATTCGACAAAATACTGCCAAAACAGACAAAGCAATCACCAACGTCGTTTGTACCAAAAAGAAAATTTAACCCAGGGGAGAAAGTTTTTTTTAAAATGTTCAAAAACAACACATCCTATTGGGAGCCAGGTACAATAGAGAAACGAATCAGGAACGTGATTTACATAATTCAGGGTCCGAAGTTCTCGCATAAAAGACACTTAAATCAAATCAGAAAGAGGCTGTTAGAGGATTCTAACGGTCTACCACAGGAAGAGGAGGAAGTAATGGACACAATATTTGACGCATTCAATATGCAAAGGCCTCAAGCAATTTCAGAACCGCGGAAATCAAACAGAAAAAGAAAATTTACAGAGCCTTTGATGATTAATCCGAAGAGGAAAAAATATTAAAGAACCCTGCGAGGTAAAAGCTTGGGAGGTGGGTGTTATGGGTCCTTACCTATAACTACAGAATGAACTCTTCCTAACACTATGTATACTACGCCTCTCAAGAGAGAGAGACGAATCGAGTCGAGGCGATAGTAGTTCACTCCAAACCAGACTGACTGTCATACTAACGCCTTCCACATATATCTTCGTTATTTCTACTCTTGTGTTCGTGTTATTCTTCCTTGGTCCTAACCTGGACCATAACAATATATATATATATATATATATATATATAAAAAGACATTTTTACGTTTAACATTCTTTTTATAGATACAAGTATTTAAGTAAATGCCCTGTTTATAATAAACAGTATTCAATAACATTTACCGGTCTGAAAATAGAAAATATTCGTCCTCCGACAGGATTCGAAATTGTATCCTATACGGAACTGTCATATAGCTTGACATGCCTTAACCACTCGGCCACAAAGAATCGTTCGGTTGGCAAGGTCGAATTTACTGCTTATAAAGTTAAATTTTCCATGAATCTCTCACGTACATTCATAACTGCACATGGCGTATCAAATGTAAACAAATGACGTCACACAATATAAAATGGACAAAGTTCGACAATTATTTAAAGATATTTTTATTTTATGTTTAACATTCTTTTTATAGATACAAGTATTTTAAGTAAATGCTCTGTTTATAATAAACAGTATTAAATAACATTTACCGGCCTGAATGTCCGAGAAATTTCCATAGAAAATATTCGTCCTCCGACAGTTTGTTACATTTGATACGCCATGATACTGCTGCTGGAGCTCGTGCTGGTGATGTACTGCTGTATCACTTGACTTCATTTACCGTCGCTACTCTTTCTAACCGTTACTATTGCTTAACTCTACATTTAAACAATATCTCTAACATTTTTAGACATTTAAACAGCATGCCTGCCCGCATCCTTAATTCCGGAAAATTCTTTTTGACAACACAATTATACTTCAATTGAAAACAATAAACAAAAATTAAAAATCCTTGAATCTATATACATAAAACAGTTGAAACCTAACCCGAACAAAATAAACTATGAAATCTCCACAAAGCTTCTTAAATGCCTATAATTTATAGCAGAAGCCATTGGTTTATACCAACGGCTTCCCATACTTAATACTTTTCGTTTTTCACTCTCGCGTGGTCATGTGTGACGTCACGAGCTGCGACGCGATTTTCGCTTCCTTGTCTCGTAAATACGAGTTTGTCGTTACTTTGAGCTTATTCAAGCAGCAAGGGCAGACTATTATTGTAGTTTCGTCTGTGTGTTGTTTGATTTATTGAAATTGTCATCTTTGATAATGGCTTATGTAAGCCGAAAGCTTAGATTGGATTCAAACATGTGTCAATATGGTGTTTTCCTTTCGTCTTTCAACGAAAATGTGATTAAGCTTATCAGACAATATGAGAGGAACTTACTTAAAATAAATAGACAAAAGCTGTCTACATTATTTAATGAAACATGCATTAATGAAAGATTGCTGCCGAAAAATACTATATATATATATATATATTTAAAGACATTTATATTATGTTTAACGTTCTTTTTATAGATACATGTATTTAAGCAAATGCTCTGTTTTTATAATAAACAGTATTAAATAACATTTACCGGCCTGAATGTCCGAGAAATTTTCATAGAAAATTTTCGCTCTCCGACAGGAATCGAACCTGTATCCTATACGGAACCATCATTTCGCGTGATGTGCCTTAACCTTTCGGCCACAGAGCAGCGTCTGGTTAGCAAGGTCGATTTTACTATCTTTAAACTTAAATCTTCCATGAATCTCTTCTATTCATATCTGCTCTAGCGTATCAAATGTAAACAAATGACGTCATATATTTTAGAAATGGACATAGTCCGACAATTTATTTAAAGACATTTATATTATGTTTAACGTTCTTTTTATAGATACAAGTATTTAAGCAAATGCTCTGTTTTTATAATAAATATGTTATTTAATACTGTTTATTATAAAAACAGAGCATTTGCTTAAATACATGTATCTATAAAAAGAACGTTAAACATAATATAAATGTCTTTAAATAAATTGTCGGGCTATGTCCATTTCTAAAATATATATATATATATATATATATATATATATATATGTTTCCTTTTTGCTGCATTGATTTACCTACGATGTTATTAAACAGCTTTCGTTATCCTTCTAATTAACAACTTGATCCATTTAACGCCTCAAACTTACAAAATGGCCATTAATTTGAGATTTGAAGGTTCACAATATTCCCTACAAATGGTTGCCATTCATTTTTAGGTGTGCAGAAGTCAACGCCTTTCCTTCCAACAGCACAGACACCAGGCTGTCATCATTTAACAAACAGATTCAAATTAGTATTTCTTTTACACAACAGTTCTAATGATTATTTACCTTATGCACTAATACCAGTTAGTATCTATCGATTCCAATATCTATTTACTATATATACAAATTCCATTACTTCAAATGTTTTTTTTAATAGATACCGTTAATTGAGTAGATGCCCCGTTTATTTTAAATACTATTTATTTCGTCTACATGTCGAATCCAGCCGGAGAACACATTTTCTTTGAGATTTCTCAACTATGCAGACTGGTTGACGAAATAAATACGGAATGTCTACTCAAATACGAGTATCCACTAAAATAACATTGGAAGTAATAGAAATATGACGCATTAATTCTTTACGAATAACAATTCCCGTAAGTATTTATTTTATATATATATATCAATTCAAGTATTTATTTTATATATTGATTCCAATCAACAGTTATTTTACATACTAAATCCCATAAGTATCTGTCTATATTTCTGAGGTTTGGCCTCAACGTTTTGGCCGTTCTACGCTCCAGCCTTCTTCAGGTGGTTGGAATGTCGAATATTAGACATGGCACCTGGAACTAGAACTGTCTACCCCAGCGAGCGAAATAAAGGGTTCAGTTCGACATTCCAACCACCTCAAGAAGGCCAAAGCGTACAACGGCCAAAACGTTGATAAATATGGCAACAAAGATGAGGACAATAGTCTGCATAATGTAAATAGTGTAAATCCCATAAGTATCTATTTTATATATCAATTACAATAAGTGTTTATTGTACATCCCAATAAAACACAACGTAACTAATTATGAGAGATGTAGTGCAGTCCTTCAACCATTGGTAATTAATGTTGAGTTTAAGATTGTAAATTCCGAGAGGTGGGGAAGGAAGAGATCTTCATATGGACGGATAACAAGGAAACAAATGATACTGCCCAACAGATTACGAACACGGAATGTATTTGCATGAAGACATGCAAAAACCATCATGGTTTAAAGATCTACCAAAGCCGGGTGAAGTGTCTGCATATAAGATTACAGGAACAGCGTACTGGTATAAGTACTGGTAAAACGAAGGAGAAACTGGAACATGAATCGCACAACTGGGCCCTCCAAGCACCTGAATCCAAACCAACGACATGGAAATCCAAAAAACGAATTAAATATCCGACAACGAGACTGTCATGTGTTTGCGTGTGTGTAGAGGAGAAAAGTGGAGGGTGCTATAATTATTTTATTATAATTATTGTTGTAACTTGTACTCATCAAGAAACTCGATGTGGAGTCAAGGTAAGAAACAGGGAATCTGTTTCTTTTGTCGAGCAGTTTTTATGTTTTTTTTTTTGTTTTGTTTTTTTAGATTAGATTTCTGATTAGATGGACAACACTACAATACATTTAACCATAAAGAAAATCCCTTTCACCTTCCTGGGTTATTATTTTAGTTGTTAGTCTGTTATTACGTTATACTGTTACAAGGACAGACATTGCTTGTAAACAACGAGGCAATACGTTGCAATCTCAAAATAACCCCGAGATGCTGTGAAACGCTACTACAATAGGCAATGAGTTCTATCTTTTTCCCTCCTTTCACGTCGAGTTTCCGGTACAACGCTTCTGAGTTGCCTAGCTGTCCGCCGCGTGTTCCCCTCCTCCAATCCGTCGCCATAAAAAAAATTCGACACTATAATTAATTTTATTTATTTACTTTTTATGGACATGACACTATTCAAGTTACTCCAAAATAATGAAAACATCGACATGTCAGTCCAAAAAGGAAGTATCGCGAGTATGCCGGAATGCCTCTAACATACAGGTGTATTAACTTCCCGAGAAAAGCAAAAGTAAACAAACGTTGAGATCTAGCCACAGGATACCTAGGTGTAGAGGACCGGTGTGGGTTTGCGTGTTGTTGAATTGGAAACACGTGTGTAACTCCTGGTAGAATATTAAAGGTCCAACTACAAGAAAATTGCCGGACTCAAGTTAAGTCCAACTGAAGATGTAAAGAAGACAAACAAAACCGAGATTATATATATATATATATATATATATATACATATATACATATATATATATATATATATATATATATATATATATATATATATATATAACAAATATATGTATAAAACAAAACAATTTTACAATGGACAATAACATTTGTGTGTGTGTGTGTGTGTGTAAACATTGGTGTCTGTTCTTTGGTGAATGTTCGTACGTACGTGTGTGTGTGTGTGTATGTGTGTGTGTGTGTGTGTGTGTGTGTGTGTGTGTGTGTAATGTTCATGGCGTCTCCCACAAATGGGAAGACGCGGATCTTCTAAGAGAGCTTACATTGTAGTCGCTGAACTGAAGAAATGAAAAAGAGAACGAGGCGAGAAGTCGTCCAGTATTTATAGTGTAGGGAGAATGTCCCCTAGGCTCCATGAATTCAAGTGTCATACGAGGCTGGCATCCCGTTCCCACCCTTTCACTGTTGAAACTGTTAAATGTAGACGTCTCTTTTACTCCAATAGCTTCATATCTCGCACCTCACGCCCGTGGAACTCCATTCCCTATTCCTGTTTCCCTGACAACTATAATCTCCAACTATTCAAATGTCACGTTAATCCACATCTCCAGTTGCATTGATCTATCCACTATCCTTCTCCACATCCTTTCCTCTATCACTACTATTTGCTCTTGCTCCAAATCATCTGTAACCCCTTGCGTGATAGTGGCTTTCAGCCTTGCCTGGGGTGAAAAGCTTTTAAAAAAATATTCATAAAGCAAACAATATCCATTCAGTATAGCTATGGAACTCAGTATTGGAGATACTTTCAGTTCATTTGCTGAACTAGAAGAAAAACTGAAACTTTACCAATCCACTAAGTGCAATTGTGGAAAAGGTACTGCAGAACAATTGCAACTGCTCAGAAGAGAATGCCGAATTGCTTGTTTAATCCTGACATCAAGTGCTATAAGCTAATCCAACCCCATTCATCATCCAGTGACAGGGATCTAAAGATATAGTTATGCATGAAGTGCTTAAAATATTCGCTGGCTTCTATATTTATTTTAATAATTGATGATGAATAAATGATTTTAACTAGTGTTTGATTCAATTACTGCGCAACTGAGGACTCATTGCGTGCGCAATAATTAAGACTGTTTCGCAGCAAATATATGCAAACGATACGAATGGGTATGGTAGAAATGATATTAAATTGTCTTAACAATTGATGGTGAAAATAAATAAACAGCTGTGCTAAATCTGTGTTAGTTTTAGCATTACCTGCCTTCACAAAATATTTACTTGGTGGGGTCTATTTTATCCAACTGGAAATGGAACTCGGCTCTCCAATTTCCAATAAAGAGCTATTAATCATTGTACCACCGAGTGGGAGCGGATGAATAACGTTACTGTAAAAAAAAATTGTACGTCTAAGCAAGAAGGGCGAAAGATCATGGTCAGAGCCGTCTTCAAACAATTGCGTTTCCTTGTTTAATTTGTATACGACACCCCAGCAAGCCCGGCAAGCTTACATATATGAGGTAAGAGCAAAACCCAAAATGTTCATTTTGAACAAAGGAAAAAAAAAGCGCTACAACATATATAAAGTAGCTGCCCCAAGGCTTTGGTCGACGGACGTTATCGGCGGATAATAACGATACGCAGCTACCACAGCTATCAGGGCGAACAAATATGAAAGGAAAGCAAATGAAGTTAAATTTGTCAGAGCAGGAACAACTAAGCAAGCACAATGAAGAGAAAAACTTAGTCTGCTATTTTCAGCTACAAACTAGCAGTGAGAAGCGGATTTGAAAAAGCAATTAAAATTCCCTAAACAAATTACAGAAACAGCACTTCGCCCAGATCTGATAATCTTCTCCAACAGTATTAAGCAGATAATAATATGGGAACTGAGCGTGCCTTGAGAAGAGTTCACGATACTTGCTAACTAAAGGAAACGTGATTAAGTATGAACAACTGATTGAACAGTGTCGACCAAACGGATGGAAACCATTACGAATCAATTGAGATAGGATGCAGTGGATTCATGGGACATTCTTAACAAAAAATAGAAATCATAGGATTAATAAAATGGAAATCTCTTATAAGAAATAATTGAAGCGGCCGAAAAGTCATCTCATGGTGGATCTGGCTCAAAAGATCTCAAGCATGAAATAAAACAGGATAGGAATATTAAGAGGAGAACGTCGAGTAAAAGAGGAAAAACAGTAAGGAAAGCAAAAGATATTTTGATATTAATTGTAAATAATAGATCCAGAATGTATCTTACATATCTATAAGTCTACCATTCATCCATGTTTAGAATATTGTTGCCATGTATGGTACAGTGCTCCTGCTATTTCCTTGACGAAATCCAAAGAAGAATCAGCAATATCTGATTTACATGCTTAATTCGAAAATAACAATGAATTTTTGATAAAATCTACCGTTTAGAAGCTGGAAAACATGGAGCCGGAAGGCAGTTGTGGTAATACCGATTAAACAAAAATAAAAAATAATTTTCAGTCATTTTTCCACCACTGTAAGATTGCCTCTCTGTGCCATTTACTTTCATGACAATTGTTCTGATGAGCTCTTTGCTATGGTACCTAGACTTTTTTTTCATTTAAGCGCAGTACTAGATTGGCATTGAGATCTCATCAATTTACAGTTGAGCTGGTTAGATGTAACTGTAAATTCTATACTAACAGTTTTTTTTTTTACTAGCACTCATTGCGTGTAGAACGGGTAATTTGCTTTTTAAGCCCTGCGTTAAATATGTAATAAAAATTTCCCGAATATTTATATTTAAGTGTCAATGTATATGCTTAATTCGAAAATAAAGATTTCCATGCTTAATTCGAAAATAATAAAGAAATTTTGATAAAATCTATCGTTTTGGAGTTATCGACAATAGAAGTACGAACCCATTCGTGTCGTTTGCATATATTTGCTGCGAAACAGTCTTAATTATTGCGCACGCAATGAGTCCTCAGTTGCGCAGTAATTGAATCAAGAGCCATAAAAAGGCCGTTAACAATGTAATCTTCCGCGCAAATCTATTCAGCAGCGAATGTATGCAAACAACGCCAGTAATGGCTGCCGTGCCGTAACGCGAATGAGTCCGAAATTTTATTGTCGGTAACTCCTAAACGGTAGATTTTATCAAAAATTCATTGTTATTTTCGAATTAAGCATGTAAATTTACACCTAAATATAACTATTCGGTAAATTTTTATTACATATTTAGCACGGGGCTTAAAAAGCAAATTACCCTGTGGAACTCCCTTCCGGCTCCATGTTTTCCAGCTAACTTTAATCTGCAAAAATTTAAATGCAATGTTAATAGCTATCTACTGTCCTCCTGATTACTCTTTCCTCTTCCCACTCATTATTGTTTCTGTTCCTAATTCTTCCACACCCTGTAACCCCTTGTGTCAAGTGGCTTTACTGCCGCTGTGGTAATACCGATTAAACAAAAATAAAAAATAAAAAACATTTTCATTTAACTTGGACAAAGTATATAAAGAAGAAGTAATTTATAAAAATAATATATTTTAAAAATACAGGCATAAAAGCTAGAGAAATAAACTAGAATTGGGTTTCATTTCTAAAAAAGACATAAATCATTAACAAAAGAATTGTTAGAATAAATAATTTCTCAATTAAAACAAAGGCTAACGAGATTAGATTTAGGTTTTATATTTACTTTAATATTTTTTAATTCTTCACCTGGTCTTCGAAAATATCGAGATATGGTCGATTAACTTCAAATATAAAGTAAGAGCTAGGGTATTTAAATTATGGAAAGAAAGGGTAGGTAGAGAAAGAAAACGACAAATAACGAAACAAAGAAGAAAGATTCCAAAACATCCTGGAGAAGGCGAACGATTCCAAACATCCTCTAAAACAAAAAACGAGGAAATAAACTCAGAGTAATATACTTGCGTGGAAGAATTTCATTGGCTGATGTCGAACTCCCCCATCCCCAAACGGTAAAAATCGCCCCCCCCAAAAAAAAACATGTCCGAAAAAATACGTAGAACACAACCAACGAGATGAGAGTTTTGATTAACAGAAGTGGGATTACCTGGTGAAAAAAAGAGTTTGAAAACTAGAACCTTTAATAAAGCTTTACTAAAGACTCAGCATTTGAAGGAATCTTTTTCTGTTAATTCACCCCAAATAATGTAAGGTTACTTATCGCAAATATTTCACCCCAAGAAATTATAAATTTTAAATCAAAATTTGTTTCTTTTTTATTATTATTAATTTTTGGCACTCTTTTGAAACTAGAAACTATAAACTTAAATTAAAATTTGTTTACCTCGCCATGAAGTTGCTGGAGGTAATACAAGAATTCAACACACAAGGAGAGTGGTGTCTTCGCTTCTTACAGAGAATAAATATTCTTTCTACGTCGATGAAATGCCCTAAAGGATGAGTTTGGGCTTAACAGATCGAGAGGATAGATGGCGCTGTCGTCTCAGTGAACGCAGTGAAGTTGAGGTGAATTAACTGAAATGATCCCATTCGAAGAATGCACATTACGAATAAGATAGACTTTATGATGAACGACCAACACTGTTAACAAGACACTAGATATGTCCTGATGACCCAAAATTTCTAAGGCTCTTTGTCATGATTTGCTCAATTTATTGGAAGAAGTCTTTTGCTTCTCTAAAGATTTCTTAGTTAGCAATCACAGAAAATGCACTCTTGAAAAAGAAGATAAAAAATGCCTTAGGGTCAACTCATTTAATTTGTCCTTGTCTTTTCATTTAAGAATTTTTCTTTCTTTAGGAATTTTGCAAAATACCAAAATGTCACAACTTGTATTTGCATTGTTGGATTCAAATCTGAGGCTACATGAAATTTCATGTTTTCAAACATGATATTCATAATATTCTCTAGTGATTTTTGAACTGGCTTTGAATAAAGGAAAATTAGAATAAGAATTTGAAAATGGATTATATACAGTTTGTCTGTATCTATTGTTGGGGAACGGGTCCTATGTATGATGGAGGGTTAGGGTTTAGCCATGTTTGCTGCGTGTATGAAGGGCGTTCACCACAACTATTTTTATTTTTGTTTAGGAAAGGTGTGGAAATGATTATGCCATTATGCCGGAGGTCGCTATCCAATGTGGTGGAACAAAGCAAATTGTATTTGACGTGAAATACAAAAAGGAACATAGAGTTAAAAACATAACAATTGAATTTATTAAGTATTGAATATACATGCATGCGAACTGAAAAGTGAAACTGAGTTGCGTCCCTTTGATTAGGTAATATTTGTACCTAGACTCATAACGAAAGTTGATTATTAAAATGCAGTTTAGAAGATTGAGTGAATTGTGTATTATGCAGGTTGGATAAATGATGCTGGAATTATACTTGCATGAATTGTTGTAAAGTTTTTTAACGTCTGACTGGATTAGTCAAGACGGGAGTTCCTTAAGAGTCAAATTTTGGCAGTGGTGTTGTGACGTAGAGAAGTTAGGTTCGAGAATCCGCGTCGAACCAGAGAGAGAGAATGCGTTTCTCTTCTTCTGGAGAGAATCACACGTGTTGGGTTTTTATATCATGTTCTCTCACGTGACAGGCTCAGATTGAGTTGGCGCCTAAATTGATCTTGCGCGTGGGAGCGATCTGATTGGTCGATACTGACCAATCAACAAGCTAGATTGACGGTGATTAACCAATGAATGCCTGTTGATTATTTGTAAGTATGATGTTGGTAAAAATCGTAACGGGAAGAGTGCATTTCCTAGCGGAGGGTAAACTGGCTGACGTGGAAGATTCCATACTATCTTAACCTCTTCCCCGGCAGAGACGTGTATATACGCTTATTACTTTTTCAGACGAATAAACACGTCGAAAACATAACGTTCAAAAACCAGCTACAGACGTGTTTATACGTCGACCTTTATTTTTCTTTTCCTTTTTATGCCCTTCTGAGCTTGAAACGATCCCATTTGTCAACTCATACGTCTGGTTGCGGGATGCCGGATGATTCTTGTTGAAGGAGCTGATTTTCTGAAGAAGTTGAGAGATTCGTTATTGATTTATGTGGGGTGCAAAAGGTGATATGTTGTTTGTGCTAACTAACAAATTTAATGTAGTAGCAGAGATTACTAATTATTCCGGCTGCTGCCCGGATTAAATCAATCTTGACCCTACGTACATAGAAAACAGGCGTAACAACGCTATGGTGACGCAATGCATTTAAACAAGTGAACTTAAAATGAAACCGAAAAATAAAGATTTATTTATCAACAAATAAACACTTTATTTGGATCTTTTATACATCATGTGGTAAATGTGAAGTATTGAGGGATAGTGACGTGTTATAGTTAACAAAACAAAATGAGGAATTTATTTACAAATTTACACATTTGAAGTTGTCAGTAACTTGTTTCAGGAAAAGGAATTAAATATTTAAAGATCGTAATTTCAATAAACTGTCAAGAAGAGAAAATGTTCATATTAAATCATCGGACGTAAAGTAATAAATGTTTTTTAAAAAATTGAGAGTTCTTTTTTGCATAAAAGTTATACGGTTGTATTCAACATGAATGAAAAGATATATTTTATTTTTAAGTTCCTTAGTTTTGGAGTTGAATAGAGTTCTTTGAAATTGTCCTGCTCTCATTAGAGGTTAATAACGAATCAGCGTGTATCTTGAAAAGGGCGTTATACTCTCTCTCTCTCTCTCTCTCTTTCTCTCTCTCTCTCTCTCTCTCTCTCTCTCTCTCTCTCTCTCTCTCTCTCTCTCTCTCTGCAGTGATTCAACTTCCTCTACCTATTTATATCAAAAAACGATTTCACATCGACTTGATGGAATAGTCCATACCTACTTTTCACCCCTCCGGGATAATGCACTTTACACCAATAATCACCTATTAACCAATCAGCATTTTAGTTTCAGCAATCTAGACTTTTCATTGGCTCAGAACTCTAAAACTGTAGCAAGTTTAAGCGAAAATATCTTTTCGTGCCAAAACTCAATAAATAGAAGCGTCCGAATCAATTCGAACCAGTCAGACATTCACCCTGGAGAGATGCCAAACTAATCCACGCTAGTCAAAAATTTTACCAACTACACTTTTCCCGCGCAAACTTCTCTGACTCAACAAACATCATTTCGCTCTCCCAGGAACAATTGCTTACAATTCTAAAGAAAGTGAAATAACACACTACTAAATAAGTATTCGTAAACATTCAATCAAACACCAAAACAACTAAAGGTACACAACTCTTACCAACTTGGACATTAATTTAAACAAACATACGCATACACACTATTGACTGAACTCTCACAAAAGACATTTTGTACACGACCAAACACTTTGTTTAATTTCACGCACAAACCTTAGTAACAGTTTCACACACACTGAAACTTGGCATAAACACACTACATAATTCAATTCAACCATTCACACTTGTCCAACAATATCTGACTTAATTGTGTATGTTAATTTTATATAAATCAATGTTATTGTTAAACATTTATGTTGTTTTCACTTTGATTTCTCTTGAATTATTTGCCTTCAATATTCCTTTTCCTTATTTTGTTGTGGATGAATGTCTAAGAACACCAGCATCACTAACTCTTTTGATACACTAAACTTCTGATATCTTAAAATACATTCGCCAGTCTGCAACAGGCTCGTTAATTTTTTCTCAGTTTGTAAGCTGCTCCCTTTTCCATTGGTCAAAATAAATATTCACATAGGCTCGCTTTGGTCTTTTCTTCAGCCGAGAGCCCATCCCTTTTTTTCCTATTGGTCAAAAGAGATTTTCGCATAGGCTCGTGAATTTGAAAACGGAAAAGAGAGATATGTTTATTTCGTATTCACCACAAAAAAACCTTGAAAAGAAGGATGAGTTCACATATACACATTTCAGGTGTTTAAATACACTGTAGAGGACCGGCGGGTTAATGTGAGGATAAAATCTCTGGACTAAGACTTCCTGCTGGCCAGTCCCGCTACATAGTAATGTTGGACTATGATGGAGTCTAAAGAAAGCAAAATAAAACGAACAAGACTGATATATATGTACAAAACAAATATATATTATTAACAAACAGGTTAAAACACGAATTACAAATACATCATTTAAAACATGAATAAAGCGTTAGTGTCTGTATGGAAAGTTGTTTGTGTGTGTGTTGAATTGAAATGTCCGTACGGTTGTGAATTTTGTTTTAGCGTGTTCCCAGAATATGGGAAACGCTGGTTGTGTATTAGAGTTCGCATATTGGAGATGTTAAGAGAAAGTTTTTGTACCTCGCCCCACGTGCGAGGTTTCGGCCCGCGGCCGAAATCGAGGTAGTTGCTCACACGTGGGCGTAAGCAGGAAAAGAGAAAGAGAGAAGGATGAACGAGTATTTATACACGCGGGAGAGAGACCCCTGTTCAAAGGTTACGAAACGAAGAGGAGATAACCCGATAACACCCTTTAAGTGGGGTAAAGTGAACATACACACATTTAGGTGTGTTTAATAAAAACCCTTTGAAAGGGTAAAGTTAATATACACACATTTAGGTGTGTTTAATAAAGTCCGTGAGAAATTGAGAAGTTGGTAGACACACATTGGGGTTGTTTATAATAAAAACCCATGAAAAGGGGAAAGTTCGTACCTCATCTTTGTTGTGGAATCTACATCAGAAGAGCGGAAATGTTTCAGTTGATTAGTAATCCATTTGGGTTAACGCGGAATCCATTCTCCAGCTGGCTTTTGTTTGATAAATTAAGCAGGTACTGGCTCACAAAAAAGTACCTAAAAAATGCGAGGAAAGCATTGTTAGTGGTCGACTAATAATTTACAATATATCTCGAATATTTTTGAAATGCTACCGGAAGTGCTACTCGGAGCAAAGTACTGATTTTGTTCATTTGACTCCTGACTGTTGAGACGGCGACTTCCGGTCAATCCGACAGAGGTCTTAGCCACTGCTCCGGTACTTCAAGTTGCCTCAGTTTCTTAGTTATTACATTAAAAACAAATTTTAAAAAATTCGTTTGAAAATGAAAAGTTTTTCTTAAAATAATTATCGGGGAAGGGGTAAATATGTTTACATTGAACTGTGTGTTTGTTAGTTCGTTTCTATCTATCCTAGTCTGTTCATATGGGAGCATATGATATATGAATTTTGATATATTATAACAATGTTGGGTAATTCAATGATGAAATGGAAAAAAATCTATATAACGCATTCAGTCAGTCAATTCAGTGCCATACGTGATACACGATGATGAAATGTAACTAGTTTGGTTTCATGTCATTGAATGTAACCAGTCACTTTTTCCCCAACTGAGATGTTAGAGCTAGATCGTGGGGAGAGATCAACTGTCAATCTTTGGTCATCTAGAGTTTTGAAGATGCACCTGTATACTGTTGTATCTCTTCTTCGACCAACTATGAATATCTATTCATAGTTGGTCTAAGAAGAGACTTCTTGGGAAGGCCTGTATTGATTGCTAGGGCCTTGGAGGACTGGTGGTTAACAACTACCTTCAGAGGCCTATCCATTAGAAAGGACTTTATTATTGAGAAGACTTCCAGTGATTCCATAGCTAGAGATCTTGAGCAGTTAACCTCTGTGCCCCACCTTTGAAATATCTAATGTTATGGTCATTGAGATGTATTTGTTGCCTAGTACCTCATTGTTTCTCTGATTAATAATAGAATATCAGCAGTGGATTGGGCCGATCAAACCCATATTGCTTGTCACTCAAGAGGTTGTTCCTATTCAGGTGATCGACAAGAAAATAGAATAAGCAGTGCTAGAAGTATCGTCGCCCAATACCACAAATTGTTATGAAATCAACACATCAACTTGAAAACTTGAGTCATGTTCTTAAATAGCCTCAACAAATCGAGACTTTTATATGAATATCATGCATGTCAACAAACCCGGTCATAAATATGTAAACTTTTTGTATACAGTCATTTTCTAAGATCAATGGTGAAAAAAGGCTTTGAGTGAGTGAAGATCATCCTTCTTTGAACACTGGTGCTACAAAATTACAAACAAAGAACAGTAAAAAATAAGACAAACCAAATCACTTGAGGAATACCAACAACAACAACACTAAAATGGATAGTACATGTAATTAGAAGTAAAAATAATGACAATCAAGATGTTAACATTCCACACCACTTCAATTAAAAGGTTTGAAAGGAACCACCCCCACCATTAATACTAGAAAGAGCAATAACAGCTACTGGACTTGAGAAGGCTGTTTTCATAAAAGATTCTTTTAAGAGAAAGATTTTATCAATTTCAGCCAAAAACAGTACTGGCAGCTCAGTCAAAGAATGCCAAATGTTTCCTTGTAGGGAAATGGCTAATATTACCATTGCCATTAGTAAATACATTGTTGTAATGTGGTTATTTAAAAACAACAGTGTTAAAAACAAAAGTGTTAGAAAACCAAATAAGATCTGCTTAGCTGTTTGTCTAGACATATCGGACACCAGAAATGTTTCATCTCTTGCTATCAATTTTTCTGTCTATCTATCTATATCTTCATATATATATATATATATATATATATATATATATATATATATATATATATCCATATCTTTTCATCTATCTCTCTCCCTATCTCTCTCTCTCTCTCTCTCTCTCTCTCTCTCTCTCTCTCTCCCTATCTATCTATCTATCTATCTATCTATCTATCTATCTCTTCATATAATTATCGGGGAAGGGGTAATATATATAAATATATATGTATATATATATATATATATATATATATCTTTTCATCTCTCTCTCCTTCTATCTATCTATCTATCCATCTATCTATCTATCTATCTATCTATATATATATATATATACATATATATATATATATATATATATATATATACAGGGGTTGGTCAAAATAATTGGAACAGGTGTAAAATCCACTCTTATGTTTCAAAGACTTATTATATTAAGAACTTCTACTAAAACTTCGTAATTGCAGGTTATATCTATTGTGAATACATTTATTTATCTAATTTACTGTCTTTGTTTTATTTATTTTTAGAATTTAGTAAAATTTAGGCTAAATGTGTGACCTCTCCAAGTTCAAGGACAAATTGTTGGAGCTCACATGGCAGGAGCCTCGATCAATAAGGTTGCTGAAATGTTTGGTTTTTCAAGAGCTACCATATCAAGAACTATAACGCAATTCAAGAAACAGGACAAAACCTCAAGCAACCGTAACAATTTGGGCCGGACTTGCAAACTTACTGACAGGGACCGACATGCATTAAAATGCAATGTGGCAAAAAAATCATTGGACTACTGCGGCCAAAGTGACTGCTGAGTTGAATAATCTTCTGAATAGTCCAGTTTCTACGAAAATTGTTCGTCGTGAGCTCCATAAGACTGGATATCATGGAAGAGCGACCGTAAGGAAACCTCTTCTCTCCAATCGCAACATTCAGAAGAGGTTGAAGTGGTTCAGAGATCACAATGCCTGGTCTGCAGACCAATGGAAGCAAGTCATATTCTCAGCCGAGTCCAGTTTTCTCTTTTCTCAACTTCAGGGCAAGTTTATGTGTAGAGGCAGCCCAAAGAAGCTTACAATCCTGACTGCCTTTTTCCAACAGAGAAGTATGGAGGTGGATCAGTGATAGTTTGGGCCACCATATTATGGAAATGTCTCGGTTCAATCATTGCCCTGCATGTTAGAATCAACAGCAAAGATTACCTGAACATTTTGGGAGATCATGTTTATCAAATGGCCCAGACTTTATTCCCTGATGGTGACTGCATCTTCCAAGACGATAATGCTCCAATACAAACTGCTTGAGTGGTTAAGAATTGGTATGAAGAGCATGAAAGTGAGCTAGAACATATGGAGTGGCCTCCCCAATCACCAGATATCAATATTATTGAACACTTGTGGTGGATTTTGGAGCAACAAGTTAGGAGCCGCTATCCTCCACCGTCGTGTCTTAAAGAGGTGTTAATGGAAGAATGGCTGAAAATTCCTCTGGATGAAGTCAGGAAGCTGTATGATTCCATTCCTAGATGTATTAAAGCTGTATGTGAGGCTAAAGGAGGACCAACTCCATATTAAATAAATTTTCTTTGAATTTAACAAGTGTTTCAATTATTTTGTCCAACCCCTGTATATATCTTTTCATCTCTCTCTCCTATCTATCTATCTATCTATCTATCTATCTATCTATCTATCTATCTATCTCTTCATATAGATATAGAAATATATATATCTTTTCATCTCTCTATCCACCATTTCTATCTATCTATCTATCTCTTTATGTTGAATTTTTTAATATATACAGCTCCAATATTTTTTCACTGATGTCTGTAGGCCAAGAACAGAACAATGGAAACTCCCAAGTAATTAAATAAAATCACTGGAAATATAACTCAAGGTACTGTTTATAACTGAAATGAAGATGATGTGCAAATTTCAAAATGCTGCACGTTAATTAACATTGTTTGAACTCAATAAGTAAAGTGATGAAAAAATGTTTTTGATTCTGAACGTGTTATTCAATTAGTTAATTATTAATAGCTTAAATGTCAGTGGATATTCCATAAAGAAATATAACCTTTTGCCTAACCTGGAAAAATATATTAAATCTTTCTTCCTTCATATATTTCCGTATGTCATGTTTTATTCTCATTGCAGGAACTGTATTCAATAATGACTCTTACAATGGCACCAGAAACACTACAACTTCAGTGACTTCTGTAATATAGCTTCCCTATACCTTTTCTATAAATACTTTCATGGTAACTGTTTTAATGAACTCTCCTCTATGGTACAGACAAATTGTACATATGGGAACTAGTTAGGACTACATAGAGACTCTGAGGTATTATGGTGGCTGTAGTAAGAATGGTAAGTAAGAATGTGTTGTTTTGGTGAAAGGAAGACTGTGGTATGTTTGGGTCAGCAATTGTGACTAGTTAAGTTTAAGATGAGAAAAAATTGAAGACCAACCTTCCCCCATCATCATATATATATATATATTGGGACATAGTGGAGAGCCTTGTGCCACATTTTTGTATTATATCAAAATAAATATTACTCTCCTCTATGGTACCGGGACTCTATAAATTTAAGCACATTAATAGATTGGCAGAAAGAAGTCATTTTACAGATGAAGTAGCTAGATATAATCATAAATTCTATGCTAATATCTTTTCTCACACTTCTTGCTTGTGGAACTTTATTCCAGCTTCTTGTTTCCAGTCAAGTTTGATCTTCAAAAATTTAAATGCAATACGAATTGTTATCTTCTGTCCTCTTCTGTTCTTTTATTGTTTTCACTCCTTAATAATGTTTTGTTTTTATATTCTTTCACACTCAGTCAGCCCCCTGTGTCTTAGTGGCTCTGTTGCCTTGCTTGGAGCGAAATGATTAAAAAAAATGCCATGCCATGTTTCATTCTGTCATCAGAGATTAAATCTATTATCTACCCCTCTAGTACTGTTTTTTTATAATCATCATGGCATAGTGAAAGATGCTTTCCAAAAGCTAAGCAAAGTATTAAGAAACAGAAAACTTTCATTAGAAACAAAGAAAAGAGTACTTAACAGTTATGTAATATCAGTTCTTTTATATGGCAGTGAATGTTGAATAATCACATCACAGACGGAAAAGAGATTTGAAGTAACAGAAATGTTTGTTCTACAGAAGGACGCTGAGAATACCATAGACTGAACATGTGGGCAATGACAAAGTTTTAGAGAAAATGGAAACAAAAAGGACACTTTACTTAATATCAGAAAGAGAGTGTTGAAATTTCTAAGGCACATAATGAGGAAAGAAGACTTGAAAAATTTGTTACTCACAGGACATGAAAAGACAAGAGAGAGAGAGAGAGAGAGAGAGAGAGAGAGAGAGAAAGCAGTGCATAACCTATATAATGAGTATGTGCAAATGGATGGCAGAACAGGGTTTAGGAGAGATAGCAAAAAAAGATAAAATTTACTAAGATATATAAAGGATGGGACATAGTGGAGAGCCATGATCACCAATTTCCTGAAGGGGCATGATACATAAAAAAAGATGGCGACCACTATATATAAATCTATAGTATTACTATGATATCTTCTGACATTTGCCAATTTCTATAGAGCCAAGCCGCCAAGAACCTACTATTTATGGTGTGTTAATGAAAGAAATCACGAACTTCAAAGAAACCTTTGAAAAATGCTTCATACTTCATTTCAAGTACAAACTCAGTATTCAAAGCAGAATTTCCTTCCTTGGTATCTAAATTGATGCTTTTGCCACCTTTGTGAATACAAATGCCGCTAGCAAAAATATCAAGCAAAAAAAAAGAAAAATTCCAATATTGAATGCTCTGACAAATATAAACTTGCAGTCATAAGAATTCCTACCAAAAGAAATAGCCTGCTCCTTCTCCTTCCATTTCCACTTGTTCCTTACATTATTCAACAAAGAATTTGTTAACATCAACCAAACTCTGATAAACAATAGTTTCCCCAATTGTGTTGTTGGTAAAGAAGTCAAACTAATTCTGATGCAAATTAAAAAACATTTTTTTTTAAATGCACTCACTTGATAATGCCAACAAAATTCCAAACAATCTGTTTGTATTTCATGGATGAGTAGTTAACAATATTTTTTTTTATTTTTTATTTTCAGTGATGTTCACCATGTACAAGATCACTCAAGGTAGAAGGTTACAAAGTAGGAAGCACAGTTTATGCAGATATGTGAGGAAGATAACAGTTAACCCTGGACTTGAATTGTGGTGATGAAGGAAACATCCACTTGGGAGTCGGTTCCACAAAGCAGTTCATGGGAAGAATCTACTTGAGCAATGGAATTGGAAGGTGATGAGGGTGATTGACTACAATGTGCATAGTATGGTGAATCTTAGCTGGGAAGGGTAGAACTGGTGGAACTAAGGAATGTAGTTTGTCCGAGCACTTTCTATAGAATTAACAATGGAGACTGGATGGCAGAACAGGGTTTAGGAGAGATAGCAAAAAAAGATAAAATTTACTAAGAGATATAAAGGATGGGACATAGTGGAGAGTCATGATCACCAATTTCCTGCAGGGGCATGACACATAAAAAAAGATGGCGACCACTATATATAAATATTACTATTACTATTAGCACTATTACTATAGGCTTCTGACATTTCATCTGTGAGAGAGTGATTGTTGGGTAGAAAATAATTCATCAACCACAAGAATGTAGAAACCCTTTTGGACTTGACTGAGACTGGAAAGTGAAGCAAAATAGAAATGAAATGATAAACAAATATACTGTGGAGATGAGTCCATTTTATGAAAATGACAATATGGAAGCTCGTGTCACATAAAGAATGGTGAGATTCAATATGAACCTGTTTAATAAAGTGATAATATAGGAGGCTTTGTCTATTTAGTAAAGTGAACAAAAAAATGATCTTTAAGAACAATATTCATATCTCTAAAAACAACTCATTAGGAATATTAATAGTGTTTTTTACAATGATGTCCACCTTGTACAAGGCCCAAAGCCACTCAAAGTAGATGTTTACAGAGTAAGAAGCACAGTTTATGCAGATATGTGAGGAAGACATAGAATAATCTTAAACTTGGACAGATTAAGATCATAGTTACTGGGAAAACACCCTCTTGGGAGTTGGTTGCACAGTGTAATGGTTCACAGGAAAAAGTTTCTTGAGTGGAACAAATTAAATATGAAGGGAATGGGGGTGGTTTGCTATGATGTGGCATGGAAGATCTTAACCATGAAGTTTAATACTGGTGGAACTAGGGAATACGGTTCATCTGAGCACTTTCCATGGAAGTAGCGATAGAGCAGCAGGAGGCTTGCAATATTTCATCTACGTGAAAGGGGATGTAGCATGGAAAATAATTTGTCACCCACAAGGATGCGGAGGTACTTTTTGACTCTAATTTACATTAATTTATTTTTTACTACAATTCAGCCATAGTTCCCTTCATCCTTCTTTAGGTGTTTGGAAATCCATGTAACCTGCAGCAAATTTTGAACCAAACACTTTATTTAATCTACATGGTTAAATTATCTTCAGTATGCTGTCCATATTGTTATACTTCGTTGCAATTAGATCTCTTTCTGATTCATTCTGCATGTAAATTAGAGTCGAAAAGTATCTCCGCATCCTTGTGGGTGACAAATTATTTTCCATGCTACAAAGATGAACTGAAGGCAAGGATTATGGCAGCATTCACTAATTTAAACAAGGAGACCATCCAAAAGAGTTGCAGGTGATTCCAAAGTCATCTGAAGGCTGTGGTTGAAGCCGATGGCGATTTTATTGAATAAATTCACTCTTTAGTATTTCAGGATATTTTTGTGTAATTTTCGTAAAGATATTAAAATGAGATGTCAAAGTTATTTTCATTTTTGCATAATTTAGATGACAAATTATCCATTGCACTCTGTAAAAAAGAAAAACTTGTAACCTTCTTTGCTGTAACAACCTTCCTTATCAATCACTAATGTTTGACTGAAGTTTATTTTATTTTTACTTTTTGAAGTTTGTGTCTTTTCAGCTGAACCTGATTTATATATTGGTCAGACAAGCATCACCATTTTTGACAACTGAACTGCAATTTCTTTGATCAAAGCTGCTTGCACACAAGAATATAGATTGCATGATGCTCTTGATATATCCATTTTCCAGATCCTCATTGGCAAGCCCTGCCTTTCATGTAATATTAGCTGTACAAAAAAAGCTCCAAATCCTCAAAGTCCTCATAAGTAAAATAAATAAAAAAGAAACATCAGTTGAATATGATGATCTGCTCAGATTTTGAATTTGATAATAAGTGAAAATTTGTGTTGGTAAGAGCAGAATATCAGATCTTGCTGCCACAGTTCTTTCTGCAGGCTATAAGGATCAATTTTATCATCTACATGGTCAAGAGAGTGACCTTACATGTTCAAGCAGGGCTTAGTTATTTCACAATTGACCCATAACCATAGAACATAAAACATATATGACATCATATGGTTTGGATAGAAAAATCATATAATATCTTGGATTCTTCATATTATTATTATAAATGAAAATTTTCTTTACATCTTAATTTCCCTCATGACTATAGTAAGAAGTTTGATTGGTAATAAGTGTTTTGATAATGTTTCCAGATTTTATTTATCTATAAAAAAATTAAATGCAACATTCAATCATGATCTTCTGTCACCTTGAATCTTGTTCCTTTTATTGTTTTTTTTTTCTTTCTTTTTTTTAATTAATATCACCTCATACAAGGCAGTAAAACTGCTAGAGGTTACAGGGTATGGAAGAATTAGGAACAGAAACATTAATAATGAGCAGGGAGAGAAAAGAGTAATCAGAAGGATAGCAATTGACATTACATTTAAATTTTTGCAGATTAAAGTTGGCTGGAAAGCATGGAGCTGAAAGTGAGTTCCACAAGCAAGATGTACAAGAAAATACACTGTTAGCATAGAACTTATGGCTACATCTAACCAGGTCAAATGTAAGTTGATGAGATCTTGACACCAGTCTAGTACTTCACTTAAATTCATAAAATCTAGGTTCCATAGCGAAGAGCAATATTTATTTCCACTTAAATACAGAAAATGTGGCACAAGACCAAAATGAGGAAAAGGGAGGTCTTCTGTCTTAATATTAAACTTAGCTAGCCACAAACACTGACCCAAACATACCATAATATTCCTAACACCAAAACAACGCATTCTTACTTACCTTTCTTACTACACCTACCATAATACCTCATTGTCTCTATGAAAGTCCTAACTAGTCCCCATATGTACAATTCATTGTCTGTGGGGGGAGGGGAATAAAACAACAATTTAAAAACTAACCCCAAACAAACAATCACAATGAAAGTATTTAAAGAAAAGGCACAGAGAGGCTACCTCATGGTGAAGGGAAAGTAACTGAAGGTAATAATGTTTTCTCAGTTTCCTTCAATCTAGTAGCCCCTGGCATTATCACTTTGCTTGGGGTAAAATGATTTATAAAAAGATGAAGGTAAGCAGTGAAGATAGAAAGGATCCTATGGTATATAAAGTTTGCATGTTAGCATATTGTATGTATGTGTGCATAGCCATGTGTAAACAATTAATGAGAAGCATACAAATAATAGTGTTTTTTTCCACAGACCATTTATACTCTTTATATATATATATATATATATATATATATATATATATATATATATATATATATAAACTGCAGTAATTTCTGAAGAAGGGGTCAATTTTTTTTTATTAATCCATATAAATAAAACAATATATTTATTTTCCACTGCCAAGGGAGACATAGGTTCGAATCCTACTGGAGTACACATATTTTTCTTTAATAAGATTTCTCGAATATTCGAGCTAGTAGGCAAAAATAAATATATTGTTTAATAAATAGATGGGGCATCTACTCAAATATGGGTATCCACTAAAAATGATGTTTAGGCAATAAAATCTGTTGGAATAATAAATAAAAATCCATCACTTCTTTAGAAATTGTTTTGTTTATGTTAGGTGTTGTAATCTAGGGAAGGTTGCTGAATAGAATAATCACATGAACGTTGGTAATGGACAATAATACTTAGGACAAGAACAACACATAGAAGATTTGCCAGCAGCGCATAGAAGAAGTAATCAACTGCTAGAAGTGAGTCAAATGAATTCCACAATGAATTTCCAACTGCAGACCAACATACAGTATTTACTACTGTATTTATGTGAATGGGGACATACCCGTTATCGTCCATAGGTATGCTACAACATTAAGATACAAAACTGAACAGATATGAATATTTCATGAGTTTGAGAAAGATTTGCATTTATAAGGTACAATTTAACTTTGCTTGATTGTCAATGCACCCTGTGGCTGAGATGGTCTAAAAGTACATTTGATCTAACAACAGTTTCCCCTGCCATGGTTGATACAGGTTTGAATCCTGCTGGAGAGTGCATATTTTTCTTTAAAAAGATTTCTTGTATATTCAGGGTAACCGACAAAAATAAATATATTGTTTAATAAATAACCAGAGCATTTAGTCAAATATGGGTATCCACTAAAAATAATGTTTAAGTAATAAACTGTAGTGAAACAAAGTTCTCAATATATATTATGTATGTTCTTTTTCTTTTTGGTGCAGAAATTAGATTAAGAATAAGCATCATTATAATGGCCGTACTCTAGTTAGCATTGTGCAGAGTTGGAATGACCAAAGAAAAGTTTATACTTACTTCATTGTTGGAGGTTTGAAATGGTTGAGCTCAAGTCAACCTTGTGCTGAGTTGGAATGACCAAGGAAAAGGTTAATTTACTTCATAAGTGGAGGTTTTGGAAGACTTGTGCGAATTCCACATGATGGGAAATGGCCCATGGAAATGAATGCGCTCCTGCGGGTCCATACTTTTCCATGTTCTGCTACATCTTGGAGCAAGAGTGAGAAAGAGAGAAATGAAGGAAAATGTTTGTTTATTATATACTTCAACGGCACCATCTAGCAGCGTTTGACAAAACCAAGTGGAGTAATCACATTTCTGGTTCCTTTACTGCTGACATCATGGGAAAATGTATTTCTTATTCTTTTTTTTTTTATTAATCATTACTATTATTTGATTTATTGATTTTATTTCATATTCCCACAATCCCACTAATCCAATATTTTGAATTTAGCAGGCATATTACTATTTTTCAATGCCTTGTTTTCAGAGATAAAAAAGAAAATATATTTCCTGTGTAAGTTAATTTATATCAACGACCTTCTGGATGTCATCAGTTCTCAATTGATGACTCAATTATTTAATCTTGTCTTAATGGACAGTCTAATCGGTTCAATAAGATCAAACTGTCAGCTAATCTCAAAAGTGACCTACAATTTGTTGTTAACTGGGGCAAGAAATGGCTTATTAATTTTAACTCCTCCAAAATAAAATTGCTCTCTTTTAATCGCCATAGAGAACCTTTTCTGTCTGCCTTCAGCATGGCTGATGCTAACCTCCAAGAGATTAACTCATTGCACCTTCTTGAGTTAATTTTTTCCACTGTGGAAAGATTATATTGAATCAATTGCTAGGTCTGCTGCTCCAAAACTTGGTTCACTGTGTCGCATTTACAATTTTTATCGCTAAAAACTATCTTACATATTTATAAGTCTACCATTCTTCCATGCATTGAATATTGCTGCCATATCTGGTCTTGTGCTTCAGATATATATTTAGGTATTGTTGATAAAATACAAAAAAGAATCTGCAATGTTATTGATCCTGACCTAGCATCTTGACCTCAATCACTTTCCCACTGCTGTAACATAGCTTCCCTGTACCTTTTCTATAAACAATTTAATGATAATTGTTCTCACGAGCTTTCCTCTTTGGTGCCTATATCTTATGAATCTAAGTATAGTACTCGATTGACAGATAGGTCTCATCTTTTTACAGCTGAAGTGGCTAGATGTAAGTTCTATGCTAACAGTTTCTTCTCTAACACTTCTCACTTGTGTCCCTCTCTTCTGGCTTGTGGCTTTCCAAACAACTTTGATTTTCAAAAATTTAAATGCAATGAAATCATTATCTTCTGTAATTTTATTGTTCTCTTTCCTTAATAATGTTTTTTTTTTCCTTGTAATCTGTCACAGTCAGTAACCCATTGTGTTTTAGTGGCTTTATTACCATGCATGACATGAAATGATAAAAAAAAAAGTTAGGAATATTGCAACAAGTTTTTCTTTATTGCATGGAAACTGGAGACGACAAATTTATTGTGATTTACAAATTCTCCAGAATCATTTGTAAAACATTATCTTGCTGACAAGAATGACCAGTTCAGCACTTACATCAGACAATGTGGAAATCTAATGGGTGTATAACGTACTCATTATGGCTTATTGCTTACAGCCGTCACATCTCTCTCTGTGTAGCTTTTCAGCTTAAAATAAAACCTGATTTATTAAATGCTCTGACACAAGCAAATATATCATCTAAAGAGAAAATAAATATGAAATCTTCACCGAGCCGAAATGGTTAGAGAGCAACATGAGTTGTTACAAAGAGAGTGAATCTGTTGCTTATTTAGTGCTCCATAATTATGGCCTTCTGCCTGACTAAGCTGAATAAATATAAAGAGATAAAAAGAAAAACAGTAGTTGAACATGATTTTAGATGAGCACTTTTGGGACACATAATGAAGAAAGCAACTTGGAGAATTTGACATTCATAGGACATTGAAAATTAGGACAGACAGAAACCTACCTAATTAAGAGCTGAAAATCATTGGAAGTTGTGGAGAGCCATGATTGCCTATATCCTGATAATATAACACAAAAAAAGAAGACAAAAAACTGCATCTTCTTTAATCAAAGAAGGGTCTGTGCTCTTCTTTTTCTATGTGCTGTGTTCCTTAAGGACATTGACGATCATGGCCCTCCACAATTTCCTGTGCTTTGTATCTCTTAACATATTTTTGTCTTTTTGTTATCTCTCCTAAACTTAGTTCCACCATCCATTTGCTCATGCTCTCTAGTAGGTTATGTGTTGCTTTCCTCAATCCCTTCTGCCTTCACTGTGCCCTTTGAGTATCAAATTTTCCAAGTCATCTTTCCACATTATGTGCCCTAACTATCTCTTTCTGATTTTAAGTATGTTATATTCCATGCAAATAGGAATATATACTTGCAAAACATGGTGGATAAAATAAGTAAAGGTTTATTGTAAAAACCAATACAATAAGAATAAAAGTGACAGTTATGCACAAGGTTGTCGCAAGTCAATCCAGTAGTGAGTGCTACTATTGGAAGGTTGGTAGTTCTAGCGTAAGTCTGAGTTGTACTCAACAGATCCCAGCTAGAAATATTTACCAGCCTCCCTACGAGGTAGGATGTGGAGCAATCTGAGCCCGTTGGTTCAGCCAAAAATTCCCCATAACCCCACATAAACAGGTTTAGGTCTGTCTACCTCCCAAGACGAGACTCTGCACTTCGGCATAGCCTCATCCAGTTTCCTCTCAGCCGAAGAGTTCAACAACAGCTGAGAGCTGAATAACAGATCTCAGCTAGAATCTGTAGTCCGTTAACAGGGAAGCTACATTATGGTGATGGGAAAATGACTAAAGCCTAGATGCCAGGTCTTAGAATTTTTTTAAGAAATTCAAATTGTTATTCAGTGAATTATTCACATTATATTTATCTTTTCAGTTCAGATCATGATATTTTTTTATTGATTCATTCATTTTTTATGACTTGTCAACCCATCGCAGGTTATTTAAAGCCAGAAAATATGTTTTAGATTGTAAGAATTGAGGGGGGATAGAAATGGTTTAGTGGTATGTCTTACTAATTGACCCATAGTTGGGGGGAAAAGAGAAGTGAATTCATACCTTTCCCCAAGGGTATTTGTGTGCGAGTGAATATAACGAACCCAATGGGAATTGGAACTCAGCTCTCTGATTAACAATTCCAAGATCTTATCCATTGAACCACCTGCACTTTCTAGCTTACTACATCTGATATTCCCAAACAGTCACCAGGCTTGATATTGCTTAGCTTCAGGGATCATATGGGAGCCGGTGTTTCAACATGATGTGCCTGTAAGCTGAAGACTTATAAAACATTTTAATTTCAATGATCTTCCTTAGATGCAGCAATGATGAACTGTTTGTACAAATTATCATTTGTTTTACTTCGCTTTCATTAAAATTTCATCTGTTTTTGTTTGTGTTATATTCCGTGCTAATAGGAATATATACTTGACAAACACGGTGGATAAAATAAGCAATGGTTTATTGTAAACACCAGTACAATAAGAAATAAGGCAACAGTTATGCACAAGGTCGTCGCAAGTCAATCTAGTAGTGAGTGCTACTACTGGAGGGTCAGTAGTTCTCACGTAAGTCTGAGTCGTACTCAACAGATCCCAGCTAGTCAATATTTACTAGATATGGCACATGGTCAAGTTTAACATGGGACATCCAAGCCCGTAGGCAAAAATTCCTCGTAGAACCCGCATAAACGGGTTCGGGTTTGTCTACCTCCCTGAACGAGACTCTGCCAATTGGCATAGCCTTGTCCAGGTTCCTCTCTGCCCAAAGACAGGGAGATTAACCATATAGCTGAAAAGATTTCAGCTAGAATATTTGCCAACCACCCTACGTGGTCAGATGTGGCACAAGGCCGAATTTAACATGGGATATCTGAGCCCATAGGCTCAGGCAAAAATTCTCCATAGACCCCGTAAAAAACGGAGCCAGGCCTTTTTTATTTTTACTATTTCTGTTGTATTGTATTGTATTGTATTGTTCTACAACACATGATCAGTAGTCAACTTTCGCCTGGCTCTTACTTTACTATACACTTTATTTCACATCTACTTAACATATGTAAATAGGTACAATCCTATTTACCAATCCACTACAATTTCCTTATTTCTATTTTGTTTTGTTCAAACTAATTTGTCATAGTTATTTTGTGATTTAAAAGCCTGAAAATATCAAACAGACAAGTGGAATGGTGTGTCGATATGTTTAAAAGAGGACCAAAAAGTCAGAGGGAGAGGAGTCAGACGAATAATGATTCAGCAATTTCTGAGCCTTTACAGAATAACACCAAACCCGAACCCCGTGTGTGGAATGTCGCCTGCAGAGTTGATGTTTGCTAGGAAGATGAAATCCGTTTTCAATAAGTTATTACCAGAACGCAAGGTGAGAACATCAAGAAATAACAATACAAGTAGATAATTCAAATCTGGAGATAATGTATTTTTTTAAGATGTATCAGTGTGGAAAAGAATTCTGGGAAGATAGTGTTATAAAAAAAAAACAGATCGGCAAAATGACATACATGGTACAGGGACAAAGGTGGGAACATAAGTGAGACCTTAATCAGTTAAAACGTAGATTCACTGATTTAAAAAGTCTCCGAAAAGAGGTACCAATGGAATTTCTGTATGACACGTTTAACATACCCACACCATCAGAAATTGTTGAACCAAGGGTTTATGGCAAAAGAAAAAGAATGCCAACAGAATTTTTAACTCGTGAACCGAAGTCATCTCAAAGGGGATGTGTTATATAGGAATAAAACGTTGCCGCCGACACTGGAGTTTGAACACCAATCACCAGAGAGCAAACACAGGCGATCCCATTTTCAATAAGTAGATCCCGTGATGGTAAAGGAAATGTATATATGGGAATTCACTTGGTGTCTAAGTGATCACTATATGGATTAGTACTCGGAGGACTATACAGATTACTATTCAGAACAATATTTGATGGTTACTTTGCAAGTAAGTATTATCAAGAAAGTACTCAAGTGTGAGTGTTATTCGAAGACGTCTGACAACAGTATTTTTCAACAGCATTACTATAGTTGTACCTGTGATTACAAAGTCTCTACTACAAAGAGCATTAAGAAAGTGACAACAAGTATTCATTGACATCAGAAACATTTTCAACAATCAGATTCAGAGAAATTCATTATTTCAATAAAATGCTGCATAACTTTTTTCATTTTACTATTTCTGTTGTATTGCATTATTCTATGACACGTGATCAGCAGTCAACTTCTGCCTGTCTCTTACTTTACTATACACTTTATTTATTTTCTGTTTAACCTATGCAAATAGATGCAACCCTATTGACCAATCCTCTACACTTCTTTGAATTGAAGTGGTTTAATGCTTTTGCTTGTTCCTGAACTTCTTTTACAACCGCTTTCCCCCTCTCCCTCTTGAGGTTTATGTCCTGTCCTTTTTAATGGAGATCGTGGTCTCGTTTCATCTTTTTCATATGAAAAGATTGGCTTCTCAATCTTATATGGTTCTTCTATATTAAACTAATCCACCATTTTCAGCCAGTGTAGATTCTATAGAATCTCTATAACAGGAAAAGGATAAAAGTATCTTCAGCAAACTAGTTCAGAGAAATTCATTATTTGATTAAAATGCAGCAGATCTGTTTACTATTTCTGTTCTATTGCATTGTTGTTTGACACATGATTAGTAGTCAAATTCCACCTGATTCTTTCGCATCCCTATGTGGTGATTAC
This sequence comes from Acanthosepion esculentum, assembly GCA_964036315.1. NCBI lineage: Eukaryota > Metazoa > Mollusca > Cephalopoda > Sepiida > Sepiidae > Acanthosepion > Acanthosepion esculentum. The sequence goes on from OZ038502.1 coordinate 55,748,209, forward strand.
TATCCGAGTGAGTATTATCAAGCAAGTATTATTAGTGCATGTGATATTTAAAGGTGTTTTACACCAGTATTGTTCAACAAAGTTACTATAGTTAATCTGTGATTATAAAGTCTCTACTAATAGTATTAAAAAAAGTGAAAACAAGTACCCGTTGGCATCACAAAAAGTTGCCAGTTTTACTTAGTCAAACCTGTTGGACTTGCTACTAAAACAGGAGTAAATAGTTGTGTCATCAGCATAAATTCCAATTTGGGAACTTATGATGATTATTGATCATACTATTTGGATCACTATTTGATGGTTATTTTTTGAGCAAGTATTATTGAGCAAGTACTATTAGTGCAAGAGTTATTCGAAGGCATCTGACACCAGTATTGTTTAACGGTATTACTGTAGTTGTATCTGTGATTACAAAGTCTCTACTACAACAAGCATTATGAAAGTGACAATGAGTATTCATTGAAATCACAAAATTTTTCAACAATCAGGTTCAAAGAAATTCATTATTTGAATAAAATGCAGCAGATCTTTTTTTTCTTTTTACTATTTCTGTTGTATTGTATTGTTCTACAACACATGATCAGTAGTCAACTTCTGCCTGACTCTTACTTTACTATACACTTTATCTCACTTCTACTTAGCATATGCAAATAGGTACACTCCGATTTACCAATCCACTACAATTTCCTTATTTTAATGTGGTTTCAAAAATAGAATAAAATGAACTCTGTTCAACATGACATTCATTAGATGACTTGTTAGGAATGATTGGATTATGCCAAATATTCATTCAGAGACATTGTAACCCTTGAGCATGTGGAGAAGTCCAGCATGCCAAACCCTTTCAAACACACTGAGATATCTTGAGCCACAGCCTTTGCTTTGCTGTTCTTATCTATATCTTGATAGACAGATTTAGTAATAGCCATTAACACATCAGTGCATAGACCTGGTGAAACAGGAACCATATTGTTTATCTGAAAGGAGGCCATGTGAAGTGAGATGCTTAACAAATTTGTCATTGATTAAAGCCTCTAGTTATTTGCCAAAAACTGGTAAGAGACTAATAGGGCAATAATTCAAGAGAATAGAAGGTTCACCAAAGTTCATTTATTACATGACTTGTTAGGAATGATTGGACAGGAACTGCAGAGGAAGATTTCTAATAAACTGGAAAGCAAGAAGCAGTGAGGCATTTATTGTTAAGTTTGGAAAGAACAGGAACATATTTCTTTAGTGTAATCGCAGGACTACCGTTGAATTCACAAGCCTTGTGAAGATCTAGTTTAGAAATGATAGATGGGCAGACTTATGTGCATATCACTCAGTAGAGATATGTTCTACAGGGAAAAACCAGGCAAAAATACTGCTGATGAGTTGGGAGTGGAATTAGAAGAGAAATTCTGAGCAAAGCATTCAGCCTTATCTGCAGTAGATGACAACTTTCAAATTGACTAGAGAAAGGAGGGACTTACAGAGCTACTGGTAATCTGTCGGACCAAACCTTTGAGAGGCTGTACTATCAGAAAATAGTGATTTTGCCTCTTTTCAGAACATGCTTATACTCATCATGTACAATGACAAAGAGTGTCTGAGTGGTTAGAATGTTTGCATTCTGACCATGAGATCCAGGTTTGAATCTTACCATGGTAGATTTGTCAGCAAGGAGACTTCCTAATGTTATCGGACTGGAGGGGTCAATCACAGCATATGGCACCTTTGGAAAGTGCCTGAAAACCATACTACGGGTTGACACAAGCCTTGTGAGTGAAATTGGAGGCCGTCGATAGCTGTGCTAGCACAAAGTTACAAGTCATCGTGGCCGAGAGCTTGAGCATGCTGACCTTGTTCAAACTGTTGGTCATGCTAGATAACACGCTCTTTCCCAGAAACTGTAACTAACGTCTGCTCAGTATAGTTGCAGTATAAGCCACAGGTGGGCTCTGTGGGTGTTGAATAAACAAAAATGCGCCTGAGCAAGCATCTGCAATAGGGATTGGCTAGCCGCCCTAGTAGACAGGTATCGTTGAATACAAGTGGCCAGCTATACACAATGACAAAGAAATGTTGCTCTTGTATACCCAGAAGAAGTGATTCCTGTGGGCTATAGCAGCTGAAATGCCAGGAGAAAACCAAGGAGAAGAGTGTGGTTTCACTTGGAATTTCTATTTATAAATGTTGGCTTTCATCCAGGACGAGACCTCAGTGGTACATTTCTCAGCATGATGATTAAAAACATCATTCCAAAAATGTTTAATCTAAAGATTATATTCATGCAAGATAACATTCTTTGCATTCTGTAAAGCTGACAATTGCCCACCTTGCCATAAAATTCACTATTGCTTTTTTTACCAATAAATTTTTATAGACACCAAATTCATGGAATAGCACGTGCCTCTTGAGATATTAATCTCATAGAAAATTTGTGACCCGTTATAACAGATGGATATGAGAATGGAAAACAATATTCAAGTAAAGGGGAATTTTGGGAAGCAATAAAAATGGCTGCAAGAATGTTAAATAGTAGAAAACTTTTATTAATATGATTGTGAAAACATTGACTGGCATCTGACTTTGCACAATTTAGCCATAAACGTGCTACCTTAACTATTAAATGGTGGCACCATCAATTGATGTTTCATTGGAGATCAACAGATACCATCATCTAATCTTTTTTATTCATCCTTTTAACTTTATATCAGTAATTCTCCACCTTTCCACGATTGTCTAACTCAGAAGGTACATTCCAAATAATATGCATATATTATTGAAGCTCTTCTTTCTTTTCTGTATTAGTATGTATACATTTACATGGATTATTTTTTAGAGGAGTTTTACAAGTTAAATAGCAATAGATGATGTTGATAGATTGTATTAAACTTGAATACATGTAATTTTTAAAACGGAAGCATATTTCAACAAACAAAAATTTCAATAGAACGCTTAAACAGATGATTTTTTTTTTTTTAAGTGGTAATTTAAATCACATCAGTTTTTATTAAACATTGGGGAATATATTTAAATATATATATATATAGTGTCAGGTTTATTTTCGTTAAAGAAAATACATAGACAAAAATAAGGCGACAGTGCAATAAGCAAAAAAATATCTCTGCATGCTCATGTAGAGGGTGAGAAGAGCATTGTCCTGAAAAGGACAGTTTTGTCAACACTGAAGAGCATTGTCCTAAAAAGGATAGTTTTCTAGTCATTGGAGAGCATTGTCCTGAAAAGGACAGTTTTGTCAACACTGAAGAGCATTGTCCTAAAAAGGATAGTTTTCTAGTCATTGGAGAGCATTGTCCTGAAAAGGACAGTTTTGTGGTCACTGGGGAGTGTTGTCCTGACAAGATTATCACATATTGTTGCTGCTGGCAAAGATGGCAGGAGATGATGATGGTTGGCTGGCTACCTGGAATTGCTGCTGTTGGCTGGAGTTGTGGGCTGGCTATCGGCTGCTGGAACAGATACTACACTTTTGATCCTAGTCATCTGAGCTGTGGAAATGACCTTTCCATTGCTTTCAGGCCTTTTTATATCCTAGATCATTTTTACTATGATCACTGGTTGTGCTTTTTCTTTGTTTTTGTTTTTGTTTTGGGAGTGCCAACAGGATATGACAATGCCAGGGTATTGTAATTCAATAAACAAAATTCTGTAAATAAAAGAATCAGAAAAAATAAAAGAGTCCTCCCACAAATCCTGAAATTCCCTCCTGGAGATGAAGATGCTTTGAATCAGTAACATTTATGAAGTAACAATACCTCTTCGCAGAATTTTATTGAACTGATTATTTGTTAATTAAATCTGGAAAAAAATTGGCTGGTATTGATTCAAGCATCAAAATCCTGTTCTACAGGGTGTGACAGAAATACCTCTTACATAATGGTATGACATTAGCATAATGAAGACACAATTGCCACCAATGTCTTACCCTTATGTGGGAGGTATATGTGAGAAAGTGAGAAGAACGGACTAAGTATAAACTACAAGAAGACAGAAAAAAGATGAGCCCAAAATGCAAATTATAAATCAGGAATACTAAAACCAAACAAGTACAAAAATTTAGATATCTGGGAAGATAAAAGATAGAAGTCAACACTGAGATATGAAGACATTGGGATGGCCAAAGATGCTTTCCAAAAGCTAAGCAGAATATTAAGAAACAGAAAAATTTCTTTAGAAACAAAGAAAAGAGTACTGAACTGTTATGTGATATTTATCCACCTATATGGCAGTGAATACGAGACAATCTCCTCAAAGATGAAGAAGAGACTTGAAGCCACAGAAATGTGTTTCTCCAGAAAGATGCTGAGAATACCATGGGCCAAACCTGTGAGTAACTACAAGCTTTTGGAGAGAATGGAAACAAAAAGGAAACTTATCAGGAAGAGGCAATTAAAGTTTCTGGGCACATAATGAAGAAGGAGGGCTTTGAAAATCTGATACTCACAGGACAGATCAAGGGAAAGAGGAAGAGAGGAAATCCATGCGTAACATACTTGATGAGCTTGAGTAAATTGAAGGTAGAACAGAGATTGGGAAAAATTTAAAAAAAATATAACTTATTAAGAGCTACAAGGGACAGAAAGATGTGGATGGCCATGATCGCCTATGTCCTGGAGGGACACGGTACATAAAAGAGGAAGATATGTGTGAGGTATTCCTGCCACACCCTATATTTTTAAATAAAGGGTGATAATACTTTTTAGCACAGTGTCTTACTGAATATTTCATGCAATTGTATGAATCAATTCCTGACTACAGGCTTGTAAAAATTATCCCCCCCCCCGCAACAAATAAAGTATCCTATTATAATTGCACTTATCCCACCCTTCATTAGTTCACACAACCATCACCCTGCCAATACCTCATAAATAATGGACTATTCCATTTTGATCACGTGGAAAGAGGGAATTAGAAGACACTACTCGCTTTCAGTGAGAAAATGAATGAAATAAAAAAATTGAAGATAGAAGTGTTTAATGACTGTTTCACTGAAATGGAAAAAGTTGGCTATTTCAAATCATTTCATTTGTACCCACTTCTTAAAATAATGACCAGCATTCATATTTATGATTTTTATTGCGATATTTTGTTAAAGTCGTTAAGCTAAAATATTTAATGATGTGATAGGAGTATTTCTACGGATATTTTATTTTCATGGAACTCATCATGAGCTTACTCAGTCATTAACTTAAAAATTAAAATCCATTAGAAAATTCAAATCGGAAAAGCATGAAATTTTCATGGGTTAAAACTCATAATAATAATTTGACATCTAAAAGCCTGGCCTGAAACGAGAAGAAATATGGCACAGAGTTAATTTTATGATTACCATGGCCAGTGATACCAGTGTATGTAAAAACAAGAAAAAATATGGCACAGAGTTAATTTTAAGATTACCATGGCCAGTGATACCAGTGTATGTAAAACAAGAAGAAATATGGCACAGAGTTAATTTTAAGATTACCATGGCCAGTGATACCAGTGTATGTAAAACAAGAAGAAATATGGCACAGAGTTAATTTTAAGATTACCATGGCCAGTGATACCAGTGTATGTAAAACAAGAAGAAATATGGCACAGAGTTAATTTTATGATTACCATGGCCAGTGATACCAGTGTATGTAAAACAAGAAAAAATATGGCACAGAGTTAATTTTATGATTACCATGGCCAGTGATACCAGTGTATGTAAAACAAGAAAAAATATGACACAGAGTTAATTTTAAGATTACCATGGCCAGTGATACCAGTGTATGTAAAACAAGAAGAAATATGGCACAGAGTTAATTTTATGATTACCATGGCCAGTGATACCAGTGTATGTAAAAACAAGAAGAAATATGGCACAGAGTTAATTTTATGATTACCATGGCCAGTGATACCAGTGTATGTAAAAACAAGAAGAAATATGGCACAGAGTTAATTTTATGATTACCATGGCCAGTGATACCAGTGTATGTAAAACAAGAAAAAATATGGCACAGAGTTAATTTTATGATTACCATGGCCAGTGATACCAGTGTATGTAAAACAAGAAAAAATATGGCACAGAGTTAATTTTAAGATTACCATGGCCAGTGATACCAGTGTATGTAAAACAAGAAGAAATATGGCACAGAGTTAATTTTATGATTACCATGGCCAGTGATACCAGTGTATGTAAAAACAAGAAGAAATATGGCACAGAGTTAATTTTATGATTACCATGGCCAGTGATACCAGTGTATGTAAAACAAGAAAAAATATGACACAGAGTTAATTTTAAGATTACCATGGCCAGTGATACCAGTGTATGTAAAACAAGAAAAAATATGGCACAGAGTTAATTTTATGATTACCATGGCCAGTGATACCAGTGTATGTAAAACAAGAAAAAATATGGCACAGAGTTAATTTTAAGATTACCATGGCCAGTGATACCAGTGTATGTAAAACAAGAAGAAATATGGCACAGAGTTAATTTTATGATTACCATGGCCAGTGATACCAGTGTATGTAAAAACAAGAAGAAATATGGCACAGAGTTAATTTTATGATTACCATGGCCAGTGATACCAGTGTATGTAAAAACAAGAAGAAATATGGCACAGAGTTAATTTTATGATTACCATGGCCAGTGATACCAGTGTATGTAAAAACAAGAAGAAATATGGCACAGAGTTAATTTTATGATTACCATGGCCAGTGATACCAGTGTATGTAAAAACAAGAAGAAATATGGCACAGAGTTAATTTTATGATTACCATGGCCAGTGATACCAGTGTATGTAAAAACAAGAAGAAATATGGCACAGAGTTAATTTTATGATTACCATGGCCAGTGATACCAGTGTATGTAAAAACAAGAAGAAATATGGCACAGAGTTAATTTTATGATTACCATGGCCAGTGATACCAGTGTATGTAAAAACAAGAAGAAATATGGCACAGAGTTAATTTTATGATTACCATGGCCAGTGATACCAGTGTATGTAAAAACAAGAAGAAATATGGCACAGAGTTAATTTTATGATTACCATGGCCAGTGATACCAGTGTATGTAAAAACAAGAAGAAATATGGCACAGAGTTAATTTTATGATTACCATGGTCAGTTATACCAGTGTATGTAAAAACAAGGACATATATGGCACAGAGTTAATTTTATGATTACCATGGCCAGTGATACCAGTGTATGTAAAAACAAGAAGAAATATGGCACAGAGTTAATTTTATGATTACCATGGCCAGTGATACCAGTGTATGTAAAAACAAGAAGAAATATGGCACAGAGTTAATTTTATGATTACCATGGCCAGTGATACCAGTGTATGTAAAAACAAGAAGAAATATGGCACAGAGTTAATTTTATGATTACCATGGCCAGTGATACCAGTGTATGTAAAAACAAGAAGAAATATGGCACAGAGTTAATTTTATGATTACCATGGCCAGTGATACCAGTGTATGTAAAAACAAGAAGAAATATGGCACAGAGTTAATTTTATGATTACCATGGCCAGTGATACCAGTGTATGTAAAAACAAGAAGAAATATGGCACAGAGTTAATTTTATGATTACCATGGTCAGTTATACCAGTGTATGTAAAAACAAGGACATATATGGCACAGAGTTAATTTTATGATTACCATGGCCAGTGATACCAGTGTATGTAAAAACAAGAAGAAATATGGCACAGAGTTAATTTTATGATTACCATGGCCAGTGATACCAGTGTATGTAAAAACAAGAAGAAATATGGCACAGAGTTAATTTTATGATTACCATGGTCAGTTATACCAGTGTATGTAAAAACAAGGACATATATGGCACAGAGTTAATTTTATGATTACCATGGCCAGTGATACCAGTGTATATAAAAACAAGAAGAAATATGGCACAGAGTTAATTTTATGATTACCATGGCCAGTGATACCAGTGTATGTAAAAACAAGGACATATATGACACAGAGTTAATTTTATGATTACCATGGCCAGTAATACCAGTGTATGTAAAAACAAGAAGAAATATGGCACAGAGTTAATTTTATGATTACCATGGCCAGTGATACCAGTGTATGTAAAAACAAGGACATATATGGCACAGAGTTAATTTTATGATTACCATGGCCAGTGATACCAGTGTATGTAAAAACAAGGACAAATATGGCTCAGAGTTAATTTTACCATGACCAGTGACACCAGTGTAACAAGAGCCAATTTGGCACAAAGTAAACAGAACGAAGATAATACATAAAAATGTCTAGATTTCTTCAAGTTCAGTCAGCTGAAATTTATTCTCTCTTTCTGACAGTGGTAGACAGATAGTCTGAAAAGTTTCAATGGAAAGTCGCTAAAATTAAAATGAAAGATGATATTATTCAAAAATTAATAATGGTAGATTATTGATTCTTTCTCTTCTTCATGATTTGAGATTAAAATATCTGCTAATATGACTGACAACACATTAGATTTTTCCAAAGAAATTTACTGGTGCTTACATACTTGCATATGTACAAATTATGCACTTTCAAAGGTACAAATTTTGAACACTCTGCTCATTCAAGAGTTTGACCATCATTCAATAGATGCTGATCTATCACTGTTTCCATTGAAAATGTTCTGACAAGCTTCATTCCTTAGTTCCTCTTAGTAAGAAGGAAGTTCCACTTGAACAGCTTCTTCTCGTAAACCACTACTTTGTGGAACAGGCTCCCGAGTGGATGCTTTCCAGATAATTACAATCTTATAAATTTCTTCAAATCTGTCCTCATAAACTGCACCTCTTACCTCTTACTACTATTGATGATTATTTGTTTGTTTATTTGTTTTATGGCTTATCAACATCTCATGAGTCATTTTTGGCTTTAAATCAAGCAAATAAAAAAAATTAAATATCCAGGAAGTCTTTTAACATAGGACAGAGAATGCAAAACCAAAATCCAAAAGTTCATCAGAATATGGAAAGGTGCTTTCCAAAACCTAAGTAAAGTATTAAGAAACAAGAAAATGTAATTAAAAACAAAAAAAGTACTGAACTACTATGTAATATCCATACTCCTATATGGCAGTGAATGTAGCATAATTTCCTCATAGATGAAGAAGAGACTTGAAACAAAAGAAATGTGGCTTACAGAAAGATTCTGAGAATACCATGGAGTGAACATATGAGGAAGTTTAATTACAATCAAAAAGAGAGAACTGGAATTTCTGTGAAACATAAAGAGGTAAGAGGGCCTAGAGAATTTGATACTCACAAGATATATTGTAGGTAACAGAGAAATAGGAAAGCCGAGAATAACCTTCCAAACAAGCTTGTGTAATTGGTTGGGACAACAGGAATTAGGAGAGATACTAAAAAGACGAACTTTATTAAGAGCCACAAAGGACAGGTAGTTGTGGAGAGTCATGATCAACCATGTCCAGAGCGGACATGGCACATAGAAGAAGAAGAAGAAGAAGAAGAAGAAGAAGAAGAAGAAGAAGAAGAAGAAGAAGGGTAATATTAGCTGATTCCTTATAAGGAAACATTTGACATTCATTGACTGAACAGCTCAAGCTACCATTGGTTGAAATGTATCAAATCTTTCTATTAAAACAATTTTCAGGAAAACCGGTACCTCACATTTACTGTCATTGCTTTTTTCAGTATTGATGGTGACTCCCTGCCTTTTCTTTGTGGTAGTGCAGAGCATGAACAGCTTGCCATTATTTTCTCTTTGAGCCCCATGTGATATCCATTTTAGCTGTGGTTGCTGTTGAAATTCTTCAAGTGATGTCATTTCTGTTAATTTGTACAGTCTCTTAGTTGTGATTCTGTAACACCAGTCAAAAAGGTTTAAAGAATGGCCCTCACAAAGAGCTACAGTCTTCATTTGCTCAAAACCATTATTTAACCATTTATCCTCCTGTTGTAAGTTTAAACTCACACATTTATTTCCCCATATATCTATCTATTTTCTATCAACTATAATTTTGTGATGTGAAAATTTCACTGAAATATGTTGGAAAATTTTCAATTTTTCATCTGAAATAAAGAAAATATGAACTTTAACCAATATGGTTGCAATATATAGAAAAAGTGTGCCAGTTTTAACAAACACCAAGTCAACACCAGGTGAATATAGGTTAAAAATTCAATACTTTTTAGGCATTGTTCAAGTGTTATAATTTTTCTATCATTTCAAATTATCTTTAATTTTCTTTACTGACATGGCAAGCAGTAGCAATGTAAATTGTTCACAGTGAGTAGCAAAACTTCAAAAGGTGTAAAGGAGTGGTAAGTCATAAGAATATATTAGAAACACAGTGGAGTAATGGATAGCAGCTCATATTGGCTCAGAATCAGAGAGCCAAGTTTGAATTCCAATCAGTCAGTCAGTTATGTGTCATACGTGATACACACTTAGGCGATCATGTATCTTTCGATACATTACTGACAAGGCATTTTTTCCCATTTCTTCCTGTAGTAGACCAGTTTCCATCCAAAGCACTGTCTGTCCTGCTATTTATCCATAGCTAGAGGGAGAAGAAGAGGATTCATACCTTTCCCAAGGGTATTAGCACGTAAATGAATTCCAGTCAAGTATGTTAAATTCACTTACATGCAGATACCCTTGGAAAGGGTATGAATCAATCTCTTCTCCCCTCCCCAGCTATGTGTTGAATAGCAGGACAGTGGGATCTATAGCCTTGATTGGCAACCAGTCTACCACAGAAAAAAATTGCAACCTCCAGCGGGAAAATCTTCTGTCTAGTCAGTTAGGAATCGAAAGAGACATGATTGCCAATCACCTTGACTAACTGGCCCTTGAAAAGGTGTGAATCCATCTCTTGATATGGGTGAATAGTAGGACAGACTAGGTCCTACAGCCTTGGGTGGCAACTGGTCTAGAAGAAGGACAACACTGAATTCGAAACCTCCAGTGATAGGTTAAAATAGCCTCACTAACCTTTCATTGGTCAAGTATAGTAAGTATGGCTACACCGCTGAAGATATGGTCAACTAAGGAGGGATTCCTCCAACAGGAGTGAGAAGGTCCTGAATTTGGATTTGGATATTAGAAAGAAAACAATCAACAAAGTTTATTTGTGAAGGAAGACACAAGTGAAAAAATATTTATAACAGAAATTTTATTTTATATTATCTGAATTCAACAAAATAACATTTTTATGAACAAAACTTTCTTTCGGAATGTTCCTTAAGTAATATCAGTACCAACAAGCAAAGCAATGTCAGTATTTACCTACCTACCCACTGTAGCAGGATGCGACATATGGTTGATTTAACATGCATATGGACCAGTGACAAAGATTTTCCAGTCTCTGTAACAATTGTTATGCTAGCATTGATAACCACCAAACCTCCCTCTTTAGTTCAATGAGGGAGGTGCTGCCACTTTGTTGGAATCACCAAATTCAAGAAAAACAGTGTTGATATTTACCTACCTACCTACCTACCTACCTACAGTAGCAGGATATGACTCATTAAAAAAACTGGGAATTGCCCAAAAGTAGAAACATAGTAAAAAGGAGGAGAACATGTGCTAAACAATGATCCTAACTTGGTGGAAGGGAGTCAGAAATAAAGGACTGTCATTACCTTCTTCAAGTCTACCATAATATATATTATGTTATACCTCTTACATCCAAACAACGACCTCATTCAATAACGCTCTAACTTGATTGGCTCTTGGGCCTTGTGTTGGATGAAAATTTATTTAAAAAGAATTTATCAGGAATAAAGTAATTATAGGAATTTTATAATTAAGCAAAGTAATAAGAAATTTTTTAAAATTATTAGAAACGAAGAAAAGAGTACTGGACTGTTATGTAATATTGGTTTTCCTATATAGCAGTGAACGCTCGACAATCTCCTCACAAATGAAGAATAAATTTGAAGCAACAGAAATGTGGTTCTACAGAAGGATGCTGAGAATACCATGGGCTGAAAATGTGAACAACAACAAAGTTTTAGAGAAAATGGGAACAAAAAGGACACTTATACAGAAAGAGATCAGAAAGAGATAGTTTAAATTTCTAAGGACATAATGAGGAAAGAGGGCTTGGAAAATTGGATACTCACAGGGCAGATTGAATGCAAGAAAGGCAGAAGAAAGCAATGCATAACCTACTTAACAATATTAAGTAAATGGATGGCAGAACAAGGTTTAGGAGAGGTAACAAAAAGACAAAATTTATTAAGAGCTACAAATGACAGGACATTGTGGAGAACCATGTTCACCAATATTCTGAATGGATATGGTGCATAGAAAGAGAACAAATGTGCGCTTGAGTAAATGGGTGGCAGAGAAAGGTTTAGAAGAGATAACAAAAAAGACAAAGATAGGAAATTGTGGAGAGCCATGATCACCAATATCCTGATGTATATGGCATATAGAAGAAGTCTGATGAATGTTCTAACTCCAGGAAAACTATCCTGTTTAGAAGTTGGCAAGCTCCTGTAGTCTTCTTAGGTTGGTTTTGAATTTGAATGACACCAATTCAAAGCATAACACATCAGGGAGAGCATCAGTATTAAAACACTGTTAGGTCAAATTTACTAGTATCACTACCAAATTACAAAGCAATAAGCAAGAGAGTAAATGGTTGTTTTCACCTGCAGGGAGAACTTATTGGTAAAAGTCCAATTTTCTCTATCAGAAGACTTCTGCATGTTCATGGCTTACTGGGCAATTCTGCTTATGAAAAATCAATGGAAAGAAAATGTCTGTTTTTGTTCCTGAATCCTTGGCTACAGTCAGAGTTTAGCTGAGAACCAAACAGAAATTATCCTATGTCAAAAACAATTGCTACACAGTACTTTTGTCCACTTTGTCACTAGTAATTCTTTTTTTAATTAATCAAAAAAAAATAAAGAAAAGCTGAACAATTTTCTTACAGATGAAGAGGAGGCTTGAGGCAACAAAGGTATGGTGCTACAGAAGGATACTAAGAATTGACAGAACATAGATAGTTTTAAGGAAAATGGAAGCAGAAAGGATACTTGTACTTAGAATCAGAAAGAAACCATTAAAATGTCTGGGATACCTAATGAGGAAGGTGGATGTAGAGAATTGGACACTCTCACGACACATTGAAGGCAAGAGGGACAGATAGAAACACTAATCTTGAATAACTCAGTGGGAGAACAGGAAGTGGGAGAACAGGAAGTGGGAGTCAAACATTTCTTAGAGGAACATATAATATAGGAATGTGTAGAGAAACATGATTGCACATGCCATGAAGGGACATATAATATAAATTCTAAAGTTTAGCTATAATGGAATTTTATATAAAGATCTTGTTCAAATATTTGTGTTATCCTCATTTTTATAATAATTTATTGTAAGAACTTTTTTTCAGAAGCATTTAACTGTCTCGGTTGGACTTTGAAATGTGTAAAAAGTCAGTGCATAACACTGAGCAAATAATTTCAGAGCAATATTGTTTTTTTAATTCGCTGATAAATCTTAAAAAGCAGAAATAATATTTTGTTTCCTCTTCAAAATTTATAACTCAAATTAAAATAAATATAAAGACCAAAAATGCAAGCTATCATTTAATCATTCTATTTACTTATAAGTAAATAGAATGATTAAATGATAGAACCTCATTTCCATCACAATTTATTGACCTCTTTATTCCCTGACCATCATCAGGAATATTTATATAACTTCTTTAATCAGAAATCAAATGTCCTTCTCTTGACTCATAAAGGAAAATGAATTTAATTCATCTGAATTATTTCTGGTGCCCTTATGTGAGATTGAACTCAATTTGTGTTAGACATTGTGTTAAGCTTCCTCTGGGAATGAGTAAATGCTTTCACCAAATTATCATAACCCTTTCAATATCATCATACTTAATATGGCTGGCCAAACATGGACATTTGTTTATAACAGAGGCATCCATAAAGTGACTTATTCTACTGAATCATCCCGAGCAATATAATGGCTTCCTTGTAGTGGCACTGTGCTTTGAAATTCCTCTTCTTCTTCTATGTATCATGTGCCTTCAGGATGTGTGTGACCATTGCTTTCCACAAATTCCTTCTTTTTTCTTTTAGCTCTTAGAAAATTTTGTCTTTTTGTCATCTCTCCTAATCCCTGTTTGGCCAACCCAAGAATTTACACAGATTATGTGAACATTGTTCAAAAATAATTGTTCGAAAACAATTATTCAAAAACAATTATTCGAAAGACATTATTCAAATTGTAAATTGTTTGAATGAAAATTAATTGAAAGGACAATTATACTAAATGATAATTATTTGAAATGCAAAATTCTTTATTGCAATAAAAATGTAAAAATTAAAAGAGGAAATACATAAATGATAATTATCCAAAATGAAAATATCATTAATAAAATAATTTAACAAGAAAAAATCCTTATAACCTTAAATTATATGATACTGCATGCAAAATAATCGACTACTGAAGTGTACTCGTCAAAGGTTGCCATTAATTTTTTAAGTTTTCCATTTATAGTATTTCTTGGCACTCTTGAAATTTTGGCAACATGATTTTACTTTTTCAATATAAATTTCTTGCAAGTCCTGTTCTCTTTTAAGAGCATCTAAGAATTTCCAAATTGTGGTATGATGGGATGACACTTGTTAAAAAAAGCCCAATGCCATCCTTCAAGGGTGTTATTAGTTCTAGGTAAATCAGCATTGACTCTCTCAAATATACTACATATGTATTTCAAACATAGGTATTTTGAATAATTAGCATTTATTATAATTGTTCTTTCGATTAATTATGAATATGATCCCTATACTTTATTAATTTAAACACAGTACTAGATTGACAGCAAGGTCTCGTCAATTCATAGTCGAATTAGTTAGATATAACTGTAAATTCTATGCTAACAATTATCTTTTCTCACACTTCTCACTTGTAGAACTCTCTTCAATCTTTATGTTTTCCAGCCAAATTTGATCTTCAAAAATTTAAATTCACTGTCAATCATTATCTACTGTCTTCTTGATTACAATTCTATTGTTCTCACTCCTTCATAATGTTTCTCTTTTTTTAAAATTTTTTCACACTCAGTAACTTCTTCGGTCTTAGTGGCTTTACTGCCTTGCATGGGGTAAAATGATATAAAAAAAGAAAACAAACATGGTAACAAGTAGCACGAGTAGGTGCAGGTGGTGCAATGGTTAGCAGCTTGAAATGAGAAATTAGCGAGCTGAGTTCAAATACTGGTCAAGGTTGTTAGATTCTCTTAACACAAATGTCCTTGGAAAAGGTATAAATAGATTTTTCTCCCCCAGCTATGGGTTAAATGTCAAGAAAGACTGGGCTCTTTAGCTGTGGTTGAGAATCAGTCTATGAGTGGGCCAATTCTGAATTCAATACAGTCAAAGAAGAAATTATTGTGTTCACAATTAACTGCAGATTCTGATCTCAACTATCGTCAGTGAGGTAGGTAAGTAGGATACCAGCTCTCTTGTTAATGAGGCATTAAAATATTTTGATCACATGACTGTATATTGCATGCTAATTCTTTCTTTTTCTTCTTTTTAATGAATTTTTCATTTGGTCACCCAATTAATTTGCTTTTATGCTATATTAATTCCAATAATCAGGATAGGGCCTAGAATACATTATTCACTTTTATTTCCATCACACATGGTTTTTATTATCAGAAAATTATTATTCATCATATGACTGTAATATAAGTGGTTGACACTGTGTTTATAACAGATTAAGAAAGAAAACTGAAAGAACATTTATCATCCAAGTTCATACTCCTTCCTTGTTATTTGAACAGGAACCTTGTTTCCTGTTTAGGATTGGGTTTCTGGTTCCTTCTAAAGTCATCTTCAACTCTATATTTCTAATGTCTGCCTAAACTCTCCAAAATTATTTACTATTTATTTACATTTTTTTTCTCAATAGGAATAGATAGGTTTGCCTATCATCCGACTCACACAGCTCACCAGTTTTTGAACAAGACCAGAGGTTTATCCTTTCTTTCCTGTTTAGGATTCAGTTTCCAGTTCCTTCTAATGTCTTTTCATTCTTTTTCACTTGCAGTAGTCCCTTGCGTCTTAGTGGCATTATTGCCTTGCATCAGTGATTTGATTAAAAAAGTCTTAGACAAAGTAATAAAGAAAAGTAAGAAAAAAGTCTAGCTGATGGTAAATGTTCAGAAGAGCTCTCTGCTTTAATTCAATCACTTCAGACATTTATTCTAGAATGTGCCATGCTACTTCCATGGATTCAAATCATCCTTATCTCCTCTGTATCTCTATCTATAAAAGGCAGGATGTGTGTATGTGTAACGAATACACGGCCGCAATTTTCGACGGATTTGCACCAAAATTTACATGCACATGTTCCAAGTTAATAGAAAGGCCAAGACCAACTTTGCATTTCCCAACTCCTATCAATAGTGGAAATAATCGATTTTTTCATGCTTTTACGGGAGTTTTCATGTAGTTTGCGGCCATATTCTACTGGCCAGAGTGAGAGCCTATAGTTGGCTGTCACGGATAGGCTGGAAGATTCTATTGGCCAGCATGAGAGCCAACAGCTGACTGACACGAATGTTAACTAGCATGCTAGCATGCAAAAAAAATCGATAGCTGCATTCGTCACAAGTGGGAAAAATTTTAATCTGCATGGCACTTTACTCCAATTGGCTCATTCGCTTGCTTAAACTCAACGTTGATTCTGATTCCGCAGAACTGGGTTGGGTGTGAAAAAGTATTTGTTGTTAACATTTTTTTTCATTCGGTTTTTCCAGTTACAAGTCCTTTTTTAAAGCTGATCATTTTGTGTTCATTTTGTTTAGTTCTTTTTTTCGTAACAGATTTAATGTTTAGTATAGAGCTTAGAAAAAATTTGTAGTGTGAGATAGGCAAGAAGTAAGGCATGTAGCAACATCAGCATGGCAAAGGGCACTCCTTTAAAGGAAAGGAAGGGCAAAAATATTTTAAGTCAAGTGATAGCGATTGCTGTATGAGTCGTACGATTTTTGAATCAAGCAGGGGCAACGCCAGGGCCATACTACTAGTTACAAATATAAGAAGAAACTTCCATTCAGACAGCTTTTTACCAGAAACAGCTACTTTGTGGAAAGCGACTCCCACGTGGATGCTTCCCAGAACAGTACAATAGTAACCTCTTCAAGTCATTATCTTCCTCCTTACTTATAATCTCCACTTCCTACCATCTCCATTTTCACTTATAATCACATTTCATTTATCATATCCATTTTCACAGTAACATTCTACCTTGAGTGGGTCTTGAGCCTTGTATCATGTGAAATTTAGTATAAAAATAAATGCCTTCCAAAAGCTTAACAAAATAGCAAGAAGCAGGAAAATCTTGTTAGAAACAAAGAAAACATTACTGAACTTTTATATAATATCGGTCCTCCTATATGACAATGAACATGAAATAATCTCTTCACAGATTAAGAAGATACTTGAGGCAATAGAAATATGGTTCTACAGAATAATGCTGAGAATTCCATGGACTCAAAATGTGGGCAATGACAGAGTTTTAGAGGAAATGGAAACAATAAGGACACTTATTGAAATGTGAAATTTCTAGCACACAAAGAAGCTGATCGTTTTGTACGAAAAAGAAAAGAAAGAAGGCTTGAAAAATTTGAAGGAAAGAAGGCTTGAAAAATTTGATACTCACAGGACATACTGAAGGCAATGAGAATGAGGAGAGCAGTGCATAATCTACCTAATGATTTTGTGCAAATTGTTGGGGGTGGCAGAATAGGGATTTGGAGAAATAATGAAAAGGCAAAATTTGCTAAGAGCTACAAAAAGTAATGATCGCCCACGTCCTGAAGGCACATGGTACATAGAAGAAGAAGAAGAAGAAGAAGAAGAAGAAGAAGAAGAAGAAGAAGAAGAAAGTTCAAAGCACAGTGCCACTACAAGGAAGCCATTATATTGCTCGGGCTGATTCAGTAGAATAAGCCCCTATATGGATGCCCTCAGTTATAAAGAAATGTCCATGTTTGGCCAGCCAGATCAAGCTTGATGGTATTGAAAGGGTTATAATAATTAGGTGAAAGCGTTTACTCATTCCTAGAGGAATTTCTTCATTCTGTACCCATATCTAACACAAATTGAGTTCAATCTCACACAAGGACACCAGAAAGAATTCAGATGAATTAAATTCATTTTCTTTCTTGAGTCAAGAAAAGGCATTTGATTTCTGGTTAAAGGATTCATAGTGAAACACCTGATGATGGTCAGAGAATTGTAATGAAGATCAGGTTCTTTTTTTAAAAGTAAATAGAATGATTAAGTGATAGATTGCATTTTTGGTCTTTATGTTTATTTTAATTCAAGTTACAAACTTTGATGAGGAACTAAATAAAATAACTTTCCTGCTTTTGAGGTATTACATTGGTCTGAAATTATTTGCTCAATGTTACACACTGACATTTTATACATTTCAAAGTCCAACCGAGACAGTTAAACTCTTCTGAAAAGAAGTTCATACAATTTATTATTATAAAAATGAGGATAATACAAATATTTGAACAAGATCTTTATATAAAATTCCTTTATAGCGAAACTTTAGAATTAATTGAAAAACTATTTCTGCAGCAATTACATTCATTAGAATGTAATTATCGCAAAACTCATTCATTTCTACTTCATTTAAAAACAAGAGCTATTTTGGGCAGACTGGAATTACTGAAATCAGAAGAAAATATATTGCATCTCTGT
Source organism: Acanthosepion esculentum (assembly GCA_964036315.1). Classification (NCBI taxonomy): domain Eukaryota; kingdom Metazoa; phylum Mollusca; class Cephalopoda; order Sepiida; family Sepiidae; genus Acanthosepion; species Acanthosepion esculentum. Next base: position 55,766,912 of record OZ038502.1, read on the forward strand.
GCAGAAAGATATTAACAAAGATAGTCAATAAAATAGAAAATTTATATAAGTTTCATTTTATTGGTTCATAACAAAATGTTTATAATTCTATAAATTGAATGATTCTACAATAAAATGTTAGCAAAATTGCAAACAGGTAAAAAATGTATTAATTTTATCTTAAGGAAGTGTTTGGAACTAGAAAAAGGTCCTTTCTATCTATCTATCTATCTATCTATCTCAGCCTGTTTATATATATCTATCTCCATCTATTCTTATATATCTTAGTCTATTCATCTCTCTCTCTCTCCCTCTCTCTCTCTATCTATCTATCACTTTCTATTAGCTTATTCATATCTATCTATCTATCTATCTATTTCAGTTTATTCATATGTATCCATATTCTATTTATATGTACCTATCTCATACTGTTTATATCTATCTATCTATCTATCTCAGTCTATTTATATCTATCTACTTCAGTCTTTTCCTATTTATCTATTTAAGTCTATTCATATCTATTTATTTATCTAGCTAGCTACCTAACTTTATTCATATCTATTTTCAAAATCCCATGATCATTTTACGAAAGATAAAGAAACTGAAGAAGCCAGAAATGCATGTCCACTGGAGCTTGATCACAACAAACTGCACCAATCTACAGACAAGAAAAATTGTTCTTTGACATATTTCATTTTTTTAATAATAATTGCTTTTTTTCCCACTGCCCCAAATATTCAGAAATTTTCTTTCCAACTCAAAAAATCCAATTTTAATGCTTGTCTCCTAAAACCCTTTTATTAGAATAAAAAAATAAGGAAAATATATTTAAGAAGATTCTGTTTCTAACTCTGACATAGGATTCTCAATAAATTTTACTCCCTTGAAATAAAACAAAATAAAACAATTAGCAAATATAAAATAACATAGATGATCAACATTGACATACATTAATCAGACAGTCTTTGCTAAAATAATAAATGACATAAAAATAACTATTTCTGTAATCTAAAAACAAAAGCAATGTCACTCAGCAAGTCAAACTGACAAAAATCTCCTGAACATCTCTCATTGCAACCAGCTTAATTCCAAAAGTGACATGCTGACACAAACCAGGATTTGCTTTCTGCAATAAACATCACAAGGACATCGTGTAAGGTATTATGCAACAGGAACTTGACACTCGATCATTTGTACATCACATCAATCATCCATCAAATAATCCCCCATGACAAGTAACCATTTTCAGGGACATTATTCTTTCTAAATTCCAACCAGTTTCCAAGGGGCCAATTTAGCAGATGAGAAAAGTTAAGTGCCACGCTTTTATTATGGTAATAGCAATTTTTTTAAGCTTTACAATTCTTTGAAAATCTGTAGTTCACACCTCATGGCTACCATTCTGTTGCATTAAAAATGCCAACATTTCTCTTACTATTAATCTCAGAAGTTATTGAAGGGATTTTGTTAGAAAAAAAGAAAATACTACTGAATGGTTGTATAATATCAGTCCTCCTTTATGGCAATGAATTCTGGACTATTCCATTGCAAATGAAGAGGAGACTTAAGGTAAGACAAATTTGGTTCTACATAAGGATGTTGAGAATGAGTGTGAGGACGTTTTAAGGAAAATGAGTGCAAAATAACATACTTTGAATCAGAAAGAGGCTGTTGAAATTTTTGCTGAAGTAAACACTTCTATTTGTGTTAAAAAATTGGAGTTTTGACAGTGTACAACAAATGTTATCAAATATTTTTGCTATTAGTAAGAAAAGAAAAACTCGGGAAAATATTAAAATAAAAATAGTATATTCACTAGCAAACTAGAGATATTTGTGAAAAGTGAACATGTGATAAGTTGCTTACCTATAAAGAAAAAATTGTAGTAATTCGCATGTGAAGTTTTAGGTAAAAATAATACATGATTTTAAAAATCCAATTTGAACATCAACTATTTTACATTTTCTGATAAATCAATGGAAAGAAACTTTACATCTTTCGATAAAAAATGGGAAGAAACTTTACATCTGTCAATAAATCATGGGTAAGAAATTTTACATCTGCTGATAAATCACAGGAAAGAAACTTTACATCTGTTGATGAATAATGGAGAAAATACATTGCATCTGGTAATAAAACATGGGAAAGAAATTTTACATTTGCCGATAAAACATCTGTTGCTTTATGTGTGAGGAAATTGTCTAACATTCACTGCCATATTGGAGGACTGATAACAGAAATTTAACTACATGCAATGTGTTACAATAGACAATCGAAAATGTGATACAGAAATATGTTCATCCATTCATTTACGCCTGTATATGGATCAGAAATTAGTTCAGCAGATATACAAAAATAGAAAGGGGTGTAAGTTAAGAACGTGTCTTCTCACTAGATATATTCAACCTATACGGCTAGGTGATACTGAAAGAATTAGAAGTCCTAGCAGAATTCATTATTGCCGGCCACAAGTTTAACAGCATAAGGTATGCAGATAACACGGTATTGATAGCAGACATAGAAAGAAAGCAAATCGGAGATACCAAAATCAAACAAGTGCGGAAATTTAAATATCTGGGAAGTGTTCTAACAGAGGACGGAAAGTGTATATCCAAAGGCATATTGGGATAGCCAAGGAAGCATTCCAAAAGCAGAATACAAAGAAATAGGAAAATTTCGCTAGAAACAAGGAAAAGAGTATTAAACAAATAAATAAATAAAATTTACCGAATTTGTATAATGTGTTAATGTTTTTTTTATTTATACATTCCATGTAACTAATTGTGATAATCCTTTGTGAACAATGGATCTGTCCAAAAGAAAGTAAACTAAGTATACTGTTGCAATTTTTTTGGGGTGGGTGGGTAGGGGCCACCAGTCACAATCTTTGCCCCAGGTTCTACCAGAGATCTGCACACCACTGACAATATAAGATATGTAGATGACACAATGTTGATAGCAGACGTAGAAAGAAAGCAACAAAAACTCCTACAGAAGGTAGTGAAGGAATTCCAGAAAAAAGGATTAAACATCAACTGCAAAAAAAACAATGCATAGTTGTTAGCAAAAGGGCCGAGCCCAAAATGCAAATTGCAAATCAGAGATACCAAAATCAAACAAGTGCAGAAATTTAAATATCTGGGAAGTGTTTTAACAACAGATGGAAAGTGTGAAACGGAAATCCGAAGGAAGCATTCCAAACGTTAAGCAGAGTACTAAGAAATAGAAAGATTTCACTAGAAACAAGGTAAAGAGTACTAAACTGCAACGTGATATGTCTTCTTGTATGCCAGTGACTGCTGGATGATCTCTTCAAGGATGGAGAGGAGACTTGAAACAACAGAAATGTGGTTCTATAGATCGATGCTGTGAATACCATGGACTGGACATGTGATCAATGACACAGTTTTGGAGAAAATGGAAACAAAAACAAAACTAATATTTGACATCAGGGAAAGACAGTTGAGGTTTCTGGGGCACATAATAAGGAAAGAGGGCTTGGAAAATCTGATACTCACAAGACAAATAGAGGGAAAGCGGAAGAGAGGAAAGCAATGTATAACATACTTGGTGAACTTGAGCAAATGGATAGCAGACATGGCTTAGGAGAAATAACAGAAAGACAAAGTTTATTAAGGGATGGGAAGTTATGGAGAACCATGATTGCCTACATCCTGAAGAGACATGTCACATAAAGAAGAAGAATATAACAGTGAAATGAAAATATCTCTTGGAAGAAAAAGAGTAACAACAAAGATGGTGATGACAAAGCCTATTTCAAGGCTAAGTTGAAGACAAAGGTATCTGAGTGCCTTACATGAAAGGCTCGAACAAATAAGATTGTAATCTTAGAAACATAGGAGTAAAGGAAAAGATTTTGCTCAGCAGTTAACTTTGTCTAAATGCAGATAAATATTTTATTTGTATAGATTATTAAAATGACTAAGGGACATAATCATTCATAAATTTAATAAATGTAGTAATAACAAATTTTATGTTGAGTTTAGATAGATTCTTTTCAATTGTACATGCGATAGAATTAGTAGGCAGGATTACTACATCAAAAACAATAAAAGACTTAGTCAATAATAAACAAAACAACAAGATAATACCTGAAGGTGGAGTTTAATCCGTCAACTGTAATAATTGTCACAAAAAATGTAGAGAAACCTCAAGGAATCTAAATAAAAGATTATATGAACATAAAAGGGACAGTTTACAAAATAATATGTCAAATGCATTGGTTCCCCACCATAGCAAGACTGACCATAAAATGCTACTCTGATCAAAGGAGAAAATAATTCACTACAATGTAAATGTCCAGAGAGTGACTTAATTGCAAAGTCAACTACAGTAAATTTGTGTCCTGGCTCTTATGACAGATCTTCTAATATCACAGTGCAGAATACCTACTTATAAAAGTGATTGAAATAAAAATTAAAAGAAAAAGATTTTAAATGAATTCAGCTAAAAACAACTGACAAGGTACTACAGTTAAGTATTTTATTTAATTTTTCTTGTGTTGTTATAACATAAAATAATTAACATCAACTATGAATACGGTCACAATGTATGTTTGGAAAATAAAACATTCTTCTAACTCTAGATACATACATAAAAAAATCCATACATTCAGTTAAAAGTGAAAATAAAATCATCCTTGATAATGGCTAAAAGTAAGGCCAAAAGCACCTGGACATAAAGAACATTTGGATAATTTCTACATAATTTATGCACAGAAAAGAAAAAAATTATGAGAACACTTATGTTATATATTAGGTCATCCCATAAGTTCTGTCCGAATTTTAACTTTTTGTTAAGATGAACAAAATTTAAAGAGTATTTTATAATGTCTAATGGAGCTGAACATTATTTTTATGTTTAGATGCATTTAAACTGATCAAATTTTATTTCAGAGAACAATAAAATAAAATTTTATTTGATTAAAACCCTGCTAACATGGAAGTACCCAAGAATCATTTGAGGCTCATAATGCTTTATGAGTTCAAGAAAGGAAACTCAGCAGCCGAAGCGGCTAGAAACATTCACTCAGTTTATGGAGAGGAATTTGTGAATGAAAGAACTTGCATAAGATGGTTTGCAAAATTCAGAGGTGTAGATTTCACCCTTGAAGATGAAGATCGAACCGGACATCCAGTTGAGTTTGATGAAAAGCTTCTTGAAGCAGCCCTTGAAGAAAATCCTGCTTTATCAGTTGAGGAATTGGCAGTGGTTCTCAGTTCAAACCATACAACTGTTCATCGTCATCTTCAACAACTTGGAAAAGTTCCTAAACTTGGAAAATGGGTGCCTCATGAATTGTCTGAAAACAACCTCAAATCCTGAGTTGACATCTGCTTTTCTCTCCATTCTCGCCAACTTGTTTCACCTTTTTTGGATAGACTTGTGACTGGTGATGAAAAATGGATCTTTTATTGAAATGTTAAGTGTCGTAGACAGTGGCTTGGTAAAGGGGAAGGACCCCAGCCACAGCCGAGAAGGGAACTTCATGGGCAAAAGGTTCTTCTTTCAATTTGGTGGGATTGCCAAGGAATAATCCACTTTGAATTCTTACCACCTAATGCAACAATTAATGCTCAAATATACTGTCAGCAATTAGAGCGTTTGAACCAAGCTTTGAGGAAAAAAAGACCTGCTCTAGTGAATCAAAAATGGGTGATGTTTCATCAGAACAATGCACAACCACACACAGCAAGAATCACGTCAAAAAAGATCGAAGAACTTGGTGGGGAGAAAATTCCTCATCCACCTTATTCTCCCGACCTTACTCCTTCAGACTACCATTTGTTTCATAGCTTACAGAATCATTTAGAAGAAACAGCTTTTGTAGCACAGGAAGAGGTTAAAACTGACATTTGTGAGTTCTTCGAATCAAAGCCAAAAGAATTTTACAGTAATGGAATTAGTAAGCTTGTTAATAGATGGAAGGAAGTCATAGATAATCAGGGAAAATACATCGTTGATTGAATCTGTAATTAAATGCAACATTTGGTCACTTGTTTTCTTTATTCAAAATTCAGACAGAACTTATGGGATGACCTGATATATTTTGTGCAAATATTAAAGCAAGATGGCAGTATGCTGCTCCTCTCAATGATAGCCTTACCTGCCCCTGTGGCTTTGTCACATGCAGTAAAGCAGGCCTTGCTGTCCACTCTCTGAAATGTGTTGCAATTAATCTTCAACCACTCAAGCAAAATGGGTCAACCACATGTTCCATCTGTCTAAAAATTTTACAAAATACCAGCAGGACTTAGGAGACGCATGCATGTTCATAAAAGTTGAGCACCTCTTTATTTTACTGAGCCCTCATTTGTCATCTTTGACAAGAAAATCCACTATATATATATACATACATATATATATATATATATATATATATATATATATATATATATATATATATATACTGTTTCACTGTATCACAGCTCATCAGAGTGTCTAGACATCCGACTGCCTCAAGCCAAAATCAAAAACCAACTTATTTGGCATCAGTCAGAGATTTTACTCCTGAGTTATCAGCACCCACTATAGAGAAAGGTGGATATTTTTATGTACTTATTCTTCAAATAAACACGCCAATGACTGAGAGGGTTCAATGCAGTATTAGCAGTAGTAGTCATTGTTGACAAATTCACGCTTCCTCTCCAGAGTGCTATATATATATATGTATGTATGTATGTATGTGTGTGTGTGTGTGTGTGTGTGTGTGTGTGTTTGTGTAAAAATTCAGATATAAATAAAGTATATCTGTAAAAAGACTGCATAAAGACAAAAGGAAAACTTATCTTTACCTTTTCTTTGACCTAAGAGAAAATAACATATATAGACGGAAAGTTCTTGAGAGTACCACTATCAAATCTTGCCAAAATATTAATATGCATGCCAGATTTTTTCAAATATCTCCTTTCTTAAAAGACTTCTTTCCCTAGCCAATATAACATAAAAAAATTTAAATTAAATGAATATGGTTAAATCAAAACTTTTATGATTTAAAATAAATAAATAATTGAATAATTTATCAAATTAAAACAAAATAATATATAATAATTTCATTAATAAATAAATAAAAATAAGTAAGTAAATATATATAAACAAATAAGAAAATAAAAAATCAACAACAACATTTATTCATTTTCATTTATTAGGCATTAAATTACATCACTTAGCATCCTGTATAGTTTACCTTGACTTTCACATTTAGCCAGAAGAATATTTATGAGATTTCTCAAATTTGAAAATTTTTTTGACTAATCTATTAGCCATTATAAAAGATGTTTTTTAAGTGAACATATAGATTTCTATATATATGTATCTATAGGGATAAAAAAGATGTTAGAAATAATGGAAGTATTAATAACAAAAAAAGAAGCCAACTCCTACTAATATCAATCATGAACAAGGCCACAACATTCTGATTGTGTTCAGAAATTAAAAACATTTCTATCACCATATGTACATGTAAAAAATCTACATATTCATTTAAATGAAAATTATTCTTAATAATAGATTAAGCAAAGCACACTTTATCTAGAAAAGAAATCACCTGTACAAATGCAAGAAAAACCAATTTAAGTGCATTGTCAGTCATCTTCAATGAAACTTGTATGTGTGTATATATATATATATATATATATATATATATATATATATATATATATATGTATGTATGTATGTATGTATGTATGTATGTATATATTTATGTTTGTCTGTATGTATGTAGGTATGTGTGTGTGTTTGCGTATGTGTATAACATTTTTCAAAGTGTGTACATATACTACACTGATTCTAAGCAGAAGTGCTAATCCACACATAAATAATCCTGTCATTTTTGACAGGTATTATGCTAGTTCTAAAGAAACACCAATTTCAAAAACAGTTGGTTGAGATGCTGAGGAAGAGAAAATGGACATGTGAAAGTGTTGTAAATATCATTTACAAGAGGGTGTGGAAATGTTCTTACTCTGACCCACTTCTCAAAATCTTACAGAATGCCCAAACATCAGATGTTTTTTGGAGGAGCTTCTTGATGCAGCTGAGAACTTTTCAGCATCTCCTCATACATTTGCATGGTAATTATTTTCACTTTCTATCACCTCCTTTTTAATTTTTTTCACACACTTCAGTCATTATATCCATTTTAACAGTAATTCTCAACTTTGAGTGACTCTCGAGCCTTGTATTAGGGAAATTTAGTATAAAAGAAAACTATTCATCTGCAGATGATTCATCAGAAAGAAACTTTATGTCTACTAATAGATTATGTGCAAAACTTTGCATCTGAAGGTAACTCATAGGAAAGATAAATTTACATCTGCAAGTTAATCATAGATGAACACTTTAAATCTGTAGGTGAATCATGAGTAAAGACATTACATTTGCAGGTGAATCATAGGAAATAAACTTTACATCCACAGGTAATTCACAGGAAAGAAATTTTATATCTGCAGATGAAACATGGGAAAGAAAATTTAGATCTGCAAGTAAATCGTAGGAATGAAACTTTACATATGCAGGTGATTCATGTGAAATAATCTTTAATCTGCAGGTGACTCATGGGAAACAAATTTTACATGTGCAGGTGACTCATGGATAATAAACTTTAGATCTGCAGATGAATCATGTGAAAGAAACTTTATATCTGCAGTTGAATCATGGGGAAAACATTACAGCTGTAGATGACTCATGTAAAAGAAACTTTGCATCTGCAGTTGATTCATGGGTAAGAAATTTCACATCTGTTGAAAATTTATGGGAAAGAAACTTTATATCTGAAGATGAATCATGGGAAAAAGCTATATTTCTGCAGATGAATCATGGGTAAAAACTTTATATTTGAAGATGAATCATGAGAAAAAATCTTCACATCAGCATGTAAATCATGGGAAAGAAACTATATATCTGTAGATAAATCATGGGAAAAAAAATTATATCTGCAGATGAATCATGGGTAAAATGTTTACACCTGAAGTCGAATTATGGGAAAGAAACTTTATATCTGCAGATGAATCATGGGTAAAAACTTTATATCTGCAAGAGAATCATGGGAAAGAATCTTTACATCTGCAAGTGACTCATGGGAAAGAAAGCTAATGGTAAGGCATTTTGATTAGTGAATGATCTTTTCATCATATTCATTGATCTGTCATGCAAAAGCTGAAAATTAGTTTTACTTCAACACAAGTTTTTACTCTTCTATTCTGGGTCAATGAATTCATTTATAGCTTTTTATTTTCTGCGGGATTGATTTTTGTGCTTTTTCTTTTCATCACCTAGTCCCTCCGGCAACTCCATAATGAAGGAACTGGTAATTAGAAGGAAGGTGAAAAGCATGCATATCCACCACCCCCACACACACACAAATACATGTATGAATATAAAAAAATATGTATAAATACAAACACTTGCACACAAAATTTATAACAGATATTTACACATACATGCATATTCACCCACGCATCCAAATAACCAAATGTTTGCATGCACACACACATATCCACATAGACAAAAACAAATGGATGTACACGTACACACAAAAATACCTGTGTGCATGTAGAATATACACATATGCAAATTCATAAAACATATGCACACATTTACCCACAAGTAACCATGTATCCTTTTAGGCTCAAAAACAGAATGATATATCAGCAAGCACATGTGCACATCATACGCACGCTGACAAAAATGCACATATAAATGTATGCAAATGCACACATGCACATATAAATGCACAAATGAAAACAGAAAATCAAATGTATACACATGCACAATCAAATGTATACACACACACAATCAATTGTATACACATATAATCAAATGTATACACACACAATTAAATGTATACACACACACAATGAAATGTATACACACACACAATCAAATATTACAAACACATAAACGAATGTATACACACACACAATCAAATGTATACACACACATAATCAAATGTATAGACACACATAATCAAATGTATACACACTGCAATCCTATTGCCTGTTTTTCTTTTTTCAATTTAAAAATGCTATTTTATTTCCTGTTTTGTTTTCCATTTAGTTTTTCCCCTCATGCCAAAAATTAATGGCTTAATTAAACATAGTTTAATTAGAGGTCAGTTAATGAATACAACATATCACTCTATTAACAAAGTGCTCTGACAATATTAATATAACCCTTTCTTCCCAGCATGCTTCAGTCTTTCACTCCTTCTTTTTTCATATGCCAATCTTATCTTATTTCATTTGTTTTGATTTTTTGCCATTTTTTCCTCCATCTTAATTTTTTTTACCTATGCCCCTTCCCTCTTCCTTTGTTTTTTCCTTCAGTGTTTTTGTTTTTGTCTTTTTCTTCATTTTTATTTTCCACTTTCTGTTTTCTATCTTTTCTATTCTTTCTTTTTTTTTTCTCTGCTTTCTTATTAAGCCATCTCTCATTCTGTCTTTCTCTTTTCCTATTGCTGGTACTTTTTTCAACTCTATTTCTTCTTCTTTATCTTTTTTCCTATTCTTTCATATTTCTTTCTTTCTTTCTTTCCATTTATCAATTTGCTATCTTCCCCTCTTCTCTTTTCCCTTTCTTTTTCTATCCAACATAATCTTTCTTTCTTTCTTTCTTTCTTTCTTTCTTTCTTTCTTTCTTTCTTTCTTTCTTTCCATTTATCAATTTGCTATCTTCCCCTCTTCTCTTTTCCCTTTCTTTTTCTATCCAACATAATCTTTCTTTCTTTCTTTCTTTCTTTCTTTCTTTCTTTCTTTCTTTCTTTCTTTCTTTCTTTCCATTTATCAATTTGCTATCTTCCCCTCTTCTCTTTTTCCTTTCTTTTTCTCTCCTACAAAATCTTTCTTTCTTTCTTTCTTTCTTTCTTTCTTTCTTTCTTTCTTTCTTTCTTTCTTTCTTTCTTTCTTTCCATTTATCAATTTGCTATCTTCCCCCTCTTCTCTTTTCCCTTTCTTTTTCTCTCCTACAAAATCTTTCTTTCTTTCTTTCCATTTATCAATTTGCTATCTTCCCCTCTTCTCTTTTCCCTTTCTTTTTCTCTCCTACAAAATCTTTCTTTCTTTCTTTCCATTTATCAATTTGCTATCTTCCCCTCTTCTCTTTTCCCTTTCTTTTTCTCTCCTACAAAATCTTTCTTTCTTTCTTTCCATTTATCAATTTGCTATCTTCCCCTCTTCTCTTTTCCCTTTCTTTTTCTCTCCTACAAAATCTTTCTTTCTTTCTTTCCATTTATCAATTTGCTATCTTCCCCTCTTCTCTTTTCCCTTTCTTTTTCTATCCAACATAATCTTTCTTTCTTTCTTTCTTTCTTTCTTTCTTTCCATTTATCAATTTGCTATCTTCCCCTCTTCTCTTTTTCCTTTCTTTTTCTCTCCTACAAAATCTTTCTTTCTTTCTTTCTTTCTTTCTTTCCATTTATCAATTTGCTATCTTCCCCTCTTCTCTTTTCCCTTTCTTTTTCTCTCCTACAAAATCTTTCTTTCTTTCTTTCTTTCTTTCTTTCTTTCCATTTATCAATTTGCTATCTTCCCCTCTTCTCTTTTCCCTTTCTTTTTCTCTCCTACAAAATCTTTCTTTCTTTCTTTCTTTCCATTTATCAATTTGCTATCTTCCCCTCTTCTCTTTTCCCTTTCTTTTTCTCTCCTACAAAATCTTTCTTTCTTTCTTTCTTTCTTTCTTTCTTTCTTTCTTTCTTTCTTTCCATTTATCAATTTGCTATCTTCCCCTCTTCTCTTTTCCCTTTCTTTTTCTCTCCTACAAAATCTTTCTTTCTTTCTTTCTTTCTTTCTTTCTTTCTTTCTTTCTTTCCATTTATCAATTTGCTATCTTCCCCTCTTCTCTTTTCCCTTTCTTTTTCTCTCCTACAAAATCTTTCTTTCTTTCTTTCTTTCTTTCTTTCTTTCTTTCCATTTATCAATTTGCTATCTTCCCCTCTTCTCTTTTCCCTTTCTTTTTCTATCCAACATAATCTTTCTTTCTTTCTTTCTTTCTTTCTTTCTTTCTTTCCATTTATCAATTTGCTATCTTCCCCTCTTCTCTTTTTCCTTTCTTTTTCTCTCCTACAAAATCTTTCTTTCTTTCTTTCTTTCTTTCTTTCCATTTATCAATTTTCTATCTTCCCCTCTTCTCTTTTCCCTTTCTTTTTCTCTCCTACAAAATCTTTCTTTCTTTCTTTCTTTCTTTCTTTCTTTCTTTCTTTCTTTCTTTCTTTCTTTCCATTTATCAATTTGCTATCTTCCCCTCTTCTCTTTTCCCTTTCTTTTTCTCTCCTACAAAATCTTTCTTTCTTTCTTTCTTTCTTTCATTCTTTCTTTCTTTCTTTCCATTTATCAATTTGCTATCTTCCCCTCTTCTCTTTTCCCTTTCTTTTTCTATCCAACATAATCTTTCTTTCTTTCTTTCTTTCTTTCTTTCTTTCTTTCTTTCTTTCTTTCCATTTATCAATTTGCTATCTTCCCCTCTTCTCTTTTTCCTTTCTTTTTCTCTCCTACAAAATCTTTCTTTCTTTCTTTCTTTCCATTTATCAATTTGCTATCTTCCCCTCTTCTCTTTTCCCTTTCTTTTTCTCTCCTACAAAATCTTTCTTTCTTTCTTTCTTTCTTTCTTTCTTTCTTTCTTTCCATTTATCAATTTGCTATCTTCCCCTCTTCTCTTTTCCCTTTCTTTTTCTCTCCTACAAAATCTTTCTTTCTTTCTTTCTTTCCATTTATCAATTTGCTATCTTCCCCTCTTCTCTTTTCCCTTTCTTTTTCTATCCAACATAATCTTTCTTTCTTTCTTTCTTTCTTTCTTTCTTTCTTTCTTTCTTTCTTTCTTTCTTTCTTTCCATTTATCAATTTGCTATCTTCCCCTCTTCTCTTTTCCCTTTCTTTTTCTATCCAACATAATCTTTCTTTCTTTCTTTCTTTCTTTCTTTCTTTCTTTCTTTCTTTCTTTCTTTCCATTTATCAATTTGCTATCTTCCCCTCTTCTCTTTTCCCTTTCTTTTTCTATCCAACATAATCTTTCTTTCTTTCTTTCTTTCTTTCTTTCTTTCTTTCTTTCTTTCCATTTATCAATTTGCTATCTTCCCCTCTTCTCTTTTTCCTTTCTTTTTCTCTCCTACAAAATCTTTCTTTCTTTCTTTCTTTCTTTCTTTCCATTTATCAATTTGCTATCTTCCCCTCTTCTCTTTTCCCTTTCTTTTTCTCTCCTACAAAATCTTTCTTTCTTTCTTTCCATTTATCAATTTGCTATCTTCCCCTCTTCTCTTTTCCCTTTCTTTTTCTATCCAACATAATCTTTCTTTCTTTCTTTCTTTCTTTCTTTCTTTCTTTCTTTCTTTCTTTCTTTCCATTTATCAATTTGCTATCTTCCCCTCTTCTCTTTTTCCTTTCTTTTTCTCTCCTACAAAATCTTTCTTTCTTTCTTTCTTTCTTTCTTTCCATTTATCAATTTGCTATCTTCCCCTCTTCTCTTTTCCCTTTCTTTTTCTATCCAACATAATCTTTCTTTCTTTCTTTCTTTCTTTCTTTCTTTCTTTCTTTCTTTCTTTCTTTCCATTTATCAATTTGCTATCTTCCCCTCTTCTCTTTTCCCTTTCTTTTTCTATTCAACATAATCTTTCTTTCTTTCTTTCTTTCTTTCTTTCTTTCTTTCTTTCTTTCTTTCTTTCCATTTATCAATTTGCTATCTTCCCCTCTTCTCATTTTCCTTTCTTTTTCTCTCCTACAAAATCTTTCTTTCTTTCTTTCTTTCTTTCTTTCCATTTATCAATTTGCTATCTTCCCCTCTTCTCTTTTCCCTTTCTTTTTCTCTCCTACAAAATCTTTCTTTCTTTCTTTCTTTCTTTCTTTCTTTCTTTCTTTCTTTCCATTTATCAATTTGCTATCTTCCCCTCTTCTCTTTTCCCTTTCTTTTTCTCTCCTACAAAATCTTTCTTTCTTTCTTTCCATTTATCAATTTGCTATCTTCCCCTCTTCTCTTTTCCCTTTCTTTTTCTCTCCTACAAAATCTTTCTTTCTTTCTTTCTTTCCATTTATCAATTTGCTATCTTCCCCTCTTCTCTTTTCCCTTTCTTTTTCTCTCCTACAAAATCTTTCTTTCTTTCTTTCTTTCTTTCTTTCTTTCTTTCTTTCTTTCTTTCTTTCTTTCTTTCTTTCCATTTATCAATTTGCTATCTTCCCCTCTTCTCTTTTCCCTTTCTTTTTCTATCCAACATAATCTTTCTTTCTTTCTTTCTTTCTTTCTTTCTTTCTTTCTTTCTTTCTTTCCATTTATCAATTTGCTATCTTCCCCTCTTCTCTTTTCCCTTTCTTTTTCTATCCAACATAATCTTTCTTTCTTTCTTTCTTTCTTTCTTTCTTTCTTTCTTTCTTTCTTTCTTTCTTTCTTTCTTTCTTTCCATTTATCAATTTGCTATCTTCCCCTCTTCTCTTTTTCCTTTCTTTTTCTCTCCTACAAAATCTTTCTTTCTTTCTTTCTTTCTTTCTTTCCATTTATCAATTTGCTATCTTCCCCTCTTCTCTTTTCCCTTTCTTTTTCTCTCCTACAAAATCTTTCTTTCTTTCTTTCCATTTATCAATTTGCTATCTTCCCCTCTTCTCTTTTCCCTTTCTTTTTCTATCCAACATAATCTTTCTTTCTTTCTTTCTTTCTTTCTTTCTTTCTTTCTTTCTTTCTTTCTTTCTTTCTTTCCATTTATCAATTTGCTATCTTCCCCTCTTCTCTTTTTCCTTTCTTTTTCTCTCCTACAAAATCTTTCTTTCTTTCTTTCTTTCTTTCTTTCCATTTATCAATTTGCTATCTTCCCCTCTTCTCTTTTCCCTTTCTTTTTCTATCCAACATAATCTTTCTTTCTTTCTTTCTTTCTTTCTTTCTTTCTTTCTTTCTTTCTTTCTTTCTTTCTTTCCATTTATCAATTTGCTATCTTCCCCTCTTCTCTTTTCCCTTTCTTTTTCTATCCAACATAATCTTTCTTTCTTTCTTTCTTTCTTTCTTTCTTTCTTTCTTTCTTTCTTTCTTTCTTTCTTTCTTTCTTTCCATTTATCAATTTGCTATCTTCCCCTCTTCTCTTTTTCCTTTCTTTTTCTCTCCTACAAAATCTTTCTTTCTTTCTTTCTTTCTTTCTTTCCATTTATCAATTTGCTATCTTCCCCTCTTCTCTTTTCCCTTTCTTTTTCTCTCCTACAAAATCTTTCTTTCTTTCTTTCCATTTATCAATTTGCTATCTTCCCCTCTTCTCTTTTCCCTTTCTTTGTCTCTCCTACAAAATCTTTCTTTCTTTCTTTCCATTTATCAATTTGCTATCTTCCCCTCTTCTCTTTTCCCTTTCTTTTTCTATCCAACATAATCTTTCTTTCTTTCTTTCCATTTATCAATTTGCTATCTTCCCCTCTTCTCTTTTCCCTTTCTTTTTCTATCCAATATAATCTTTCTTTCTTTCTTTCTTTCTTTCTTTCTTTCTTTCTTTCTTTCCATTTATCAATTTGCTATCTTCCCCTCTTCTCATTTTCCTTTCTTTTTCTCTCCTACAAAATCTTTCTTTCTTTCTTTCTTTCTTTCTTTCCATTTATCAATTTGCTATCTTCCCCTCTTCTCTTTTCCCTTTCTTTTTCTCTCCTACAAAATCTTTCTTTCTTTCTTTCTTTCTTTCTTTCTTTCTTTCTTTCTTTCTTTCCATTTATCAATTTGCTATCTTCCCCTCTTCTCTTTTCCCTTTCTTTTTCTCTCCTACAAAATCTTTCTTTCTTTCTTTCCATTTATCAATTTGCTATCTTCCCCTCTTCTCTTTTCCCTTTCTTTTTCTCTCCTACAAAATCTTTCTTTCTTTCTTTCTTTCCATTTATCAATTTGCTATCTTCCCCTCTTCTCTTTTCCCTTTCTTTTTCTCTCCTACAAAATCTTTCTTTCTTTCTTTCTTTCTTTCTTTCTTTCTTTCTTTCTTTCTTTCTTTCCATTTATCAATTTGCTATCTTCCCCTCTTCTCTTTTCCCTTTCTTTTTCTCTCCTACATAATCTTTCTTTCTTTCTTTCTTTCTTTCTTTCTTTCTTTGCATTCATCCGTGTTCTATCTTTCCATCTTTTGCTTTCCTTTCTTTTTCGCTCCTTCATAATTATCTTTTTTCTTTCTTTTCATTCATCTATGTTTTATCTCTTCCCCTTTATTAACTTTCTCCTGCCCCTATTCCTACTTACCCTTCTTCTCTCCTTTTTATCATCCTTTCAGTTCCCCTTTATTCTCTGCTTCCCTTTACCTGCCACCTCTTCTTTTCTTTTTTATCATCTTTCTTCTACTCTTCAATTGCACTTTATCCTCTTTTCTAACCCACAACTCTGTCTTGACCTTCAATGACCACCGTGCTGCTTCAATCTTCCACACAGAGGCACCCAACAGTTGTCAATAAACCAGCTAACAGGTAAACTGTCCATTCCTCCTCATGTTGTATACTTTTTTAGTTTCAGCATCTGTTCTGTCAGATCAGTGTCAGAGCTTGTACAAATAGAACCGTTGTTCTTATTACATTAATCCTCCTCCCATCCACGTTCTTCTCAAGGATACAGGAAAGGTTGAAACATGAAGAAAAACAAGATAGTGACAACCTGAATTATTTTGCTATAACATATTTTACTCAGGTGCATAGAGTATCCATTCATTTTCTATCGTAATCAAAAAAATGCTGTGATTAGGTAGAAATTTGGTTTTCTTCTCTATAAAGAAACTAATGAGCTTTCAATCCAGATGTCACCTGTTATCAGATTGCTAGCATTAATCCAGTTGGCTTTCTGGGTAAGGTGAATTCACAAGGTCAGGCAATGTTCATATCCCATATAGATTTGGCAGTAACTGTTTTGAACTATGAAAAGGTTCTGATTGTATTGAGCATTGAGACAAAGGCAATTAATCACCAAATCTTGAAGAAATCTCGTCTGGCCTCCAACTTTTGATATATTGCTGCTTTTGGGTCATTTATTAAATCTTATCTTTCCCTAGAAATTCCAATATTCAGAATCATATCTACTTTCTCAATACTTGCTATTTTTCTATTCCTTGGTTTGGGCACTGGACCATCTTGGACCATAAATTAATTCCTTATCTTTAAAAAAACATCCTAATACTTAGCATTTTCATTTGCTTTTTGAGCTTCAAATGTCTGGACAATTTGGAGGCATTAATTATTTTTCTTTATTTTCCTAATAATTTTTGTACTTATCTTTTTTTATTAGCATGGCATATTTTATTAGCATGGCATATTTTATTAGCATGGCATATTTTATTAGCATGGCATATTTTATTAGCATGGCATATTTTATTAGCATGGCATATTTTCTTCTGTCCTGTACTTTTAGGTAAGGTGTTCCACCCTATACACATGCCCAACCCACACTGCTTCCAATTCACTGTTCATGTCTCTCTCTCTCTCTCCTTTCTCTCTTTCTATATATATATATATAAGATGCTTTCTTAGAAATCTCAATACTAAGCAAATAGTACATAATACTGCTTCTACTAATCTCAAACATATTAATCTCCTATATCGTAATCAAATGCATACTAATTATAAACAAGATGAAAATATACTAAAAAAATTAGTAAATACTAACATATCCACAACAGATCCTAGCAAAAGAATTAAGTTAATTATATACTACACTAAATCTAAAATATCCAACTCAATTATTCGAAATGATTCTTCTCCCCCGGTTAGCGATTTGAAAAAAACCAACATAGTTTACAAATTCAGGTGCCCTTTGGGAGATTGTATCTCCAACGAACTAAATAATATCTATGTTGGTCACACCACAAACTCGCTTTCACGACGCTTGACACTACATTTGAATGATAACTCTAACATTTTTAGACATTTAAAACAACATGCCTGGCCGCATACACAATTCCGGAAAATCCTCGTCGAAAACACAATTATACTTAAACATGAAAACAATAAACAAAAACTAAAAATTCTTGAAGCTATATACATAAAACAGTTGAAACCTAACCTGAACAAAATAAACTATGAAATCTCCAAAAATATCCTTAAATGCCTATAATTAGTAACAGAAGTCATTGGTTCATACCAACGACTTTCCATACTCAATACTCATCGGATTCACTCTCGCGTGGTCATGTGTGACGTCATGAGCTGTCGTGCGATTTTCGCTTTCAGCGTTTTATATGCACGTGTTTATCGTTGCTTGGAAATCATCCATGTAAACAAATAATACTATCATCAATTTCTTGTTCGTGTATTGCATAAATATATTGTGTAATTGTCATCTTTGATAATGGCTTATGTAAGCCGAAAGCTCAGATCGGATTAAATAAAAAAAAGTATGTATCAATATTGTGATTTTCTTTCATTATTTAATGATAATGTTATTAAGATTATCAGACTATATATTTTTTGCTATTTTATTAGCATGGCATATTTTATTAGCATGGCATATTTTATTAGCATGGCATATTTTCTTCTGTCCTGTACTTTTAGGTAAGGTGTTCCACCCTATACACATGCCCAACCCACACTGCTTCCAATTCACTGTTCATGTCTCTCTCTCTCTCTCCTTTCTCTCTTTCTATATATATATATATAAGATGCTTTCTTAGAAATCTCAATACTAAGCAAATAGTACATAATACTGCTTCTACTAATCTCAAACATATTAATCTCCTATATCGTAATCAAATGCATACTAATTATAAACAAGATGAAAATATACTAAAAAAATTAGTAAATACTAACATATCCACAACAGATCCTAGCAAAAGAATTAAGTTAATTATATACTACACTAAATCTAAAATATCCAACTCAATTATTCGAAATGATTCTTCTCCCCCGGTTAGCGATTTGAAAAAAACCAACATAGTTTACAAATTCAGGTGCCCTTTGGGAGATTGTATCTCCAACGAACTAAATAATATCTATGTTGGTCACACCACAAACTCGCTTTCACGACGCTTGACACTACATTTGAATGATAACTCTAACATTTTTAGACATTTAAAACAACATGCCTGGCCGCATACACAATTCCGGAAAATCCTCGTCGAAAACACAATTATACTTAAACATGAAAACAATAAACAAAAACTAAAAATTCTTGAAGCTATATACATAAAACAGTTGAAACCTAACCTGAACAAAATAAACTATGAAATCTCCAAAAATATCCTTAAATGCCTATAATTAGTAACAGAAGTCATTGGTTCATACCAACGACTTTCCATACTCAATACTCATCGGATTCACTCTCGCGTGGTCATGTGTGACGTCATGAGCTGTCGTGCGATTTTCGCTTTCAGCGTTTTATATGCACGTGTTTATCGTTGCTTGGAAATCATCCATGTAAACAAATAATACTATCATCAATTTCTTGTTCGTGTATTGCATAAATATATTGTGTAATTGTCATCTTTGATAATGGCTTATGTAAGCCGAAAGCTCAGATCGGATTAAATAAAAAAAAGTATGTATCAATATTGTGATTTTCTTTCATTATTTAATGATAATGTTATTAAGATTATCAGACTATATGAAAAAAACTTGCATAAAATATATAGACAACGCTTATCTATATTATTTAATCAAACATGTATTAATATATATATATATATATATATTTCTCTCTCTCTCTCTCTCTCTCTCTCTCTCTCTCTCTCTCTCTCTCTCTCTCTCAGGAGATATTTTACAGTTGGGACTATTTTTTTCTAAAACTAATCCCCATACTAAAAGTACTATGACTGAACATGATGTTGCATAGCCCTTTCTTCTGGGGTTAGGGTTGGTCTTGGTTGACAGGGTCAACTCAACAATAAAGATTTCTTCTATCTCAGCCAGGTGATCACAAGTTGTTTTTTAGTTCAGAGGTAAATGAGACATCAATCAAAGGGAATTTTAAATCTTAACTATTTTTATTCACCACATCAATAGGCAAATCTTCTAACTAGCTTGTGGGGTTGCTATCTCCTGTGGAGCAGTTTCCAAACATCTACATTCTTCAACATATAAAACTTAACTCTGAAATCCCTTTCTACATCCATTATTCCCATGCTAGTATTAGCCAATCAAAAGTGACTTCCTCTGTTTTCCTGTATCTGACCTCAAAGGTCAAAATGAGGAAGTCAGAGGAGAAATACAATTACAATACTAAAAAATAATAGTCTGCTAGACTATTATTTAACAATGAGTTCAATGGCAAAGTTTTAGCGAAAATGAAAACAACAGGATGCTTAACAACAAAAAGAGACAGTTGAAATTTCTAGGGCACATAATGAGGAAAGAGGGTTTGGAAAATTTAATACTCAAAGAACAGATTGAAGGCAAAAAGGACAGAGGAAAACAACGCATGACCTATTTAGCGAGTTTGATCAAAAGGATGGCAGAACAGGGTTTAGGAGAGATAGCAAAAAGACACAATTTACAAAGAGCTACAAAGGAGAGTAAATTGTGGCATGCAATGATCACCAATATCCTGAAGGTACACGGTACATAGAAGAAGAAGAAGAAGAAGAAGAAGAAGAAGAAGAAGAAGAAGAAGAAGAAGAAGACGACGAAGAAGGAGGAGGAGGAGAAGGAGGAGGAGGAGAAGAAGAAGGAGGAGAAGGAGATGAAGAAGAAGAAGAAGAAGAAGAAGAAGAAGAAGAAGAAGAAGAAGAAGAAGAAGAAGAAGAAGAAGAAGAAGAAGGAGGAGGAGGAGGAGAAGGAGGAGGAGGAGGAGAAGAAGAAGAAGGAGGAGGAGAAGGAGAAGATGGAGATGGAGAAGAAGAAGAAGAAGAAGAAGAAGAAGAAGAAGAAGAAGGAGGAGGAGGAGGAGGAGAAGAAGGAGGAGGAGGAGAAGGAGGAGAAGAAGAAGAAGAAGAAGAAGAAGAAGAAGAAGAATTTCAAAGCATAGTGCCACAACAACAAAGTCATTATATTGATCAGGCTGATTCAGTAGAACAAAAATGCCATAATCACCAATGTCCTGAAAGGACATGGCACATAGTAGAAGAAGATCGCTATATCTGGGCTGACTATTGAATTACACTCTCTGACACTGGGCCTGTTAGAGTGTAGAGAGCTGTCCTGAGTCAATGACACACTAATCTGTAGTTCAAAGTCTCTGAAGTTAGCAGATGAGATATACACCTGTGGAAGGCCAGAAAGTATAGCAGCCAAAATGCTGTGATGAAAACAATATGAGAAAACAAATCTCAAAAACCCAACATTATCATAAGTCCCATAAATCAGGAGTGAACAGTTGAGCACCTGGCCTTTTCCCTCCACATATCTGGGTTGAAAGCTGGAGAAGTATTAATTCATGCATGACATGTCTTGTGCAAGTAGATCTGTCAGACCCCATCTCTCTCCAGCTCACACGCCACTGCTGATGTCCTCTGATTTAAAGGTTTGGCTTGGTCATGAACACATAGCTGTTGATTTCATCAGGAGAACCTTCCGCCCTTCAGTCAGGAAGCATTCCAACCAGCAATGCTGTCATAACTGCTTTGACCTCATGCATAGCTATGAAGCCCAGTCTACCCCAATGTGTTTCATGACCATTGATCATACAAGATTTCCAAGATCATCATAGCCAAGCAACCAATAAGGATTTAACTCAGTACAGGTTGGCTAGCAAACAATTGTTCCATGATACAACACCTGATTTAATCACTAAGATTAGCATGGCATTAGGCAACAGAATTAGAGCACCCAGTGAGGATCAAACTTACTAGAATAAGAAAATAGTCTGCAAAACATTACACTATAGTAGGCACCCTCCATTAATTTAACAGATTTTAATGATTATTAGAAATTGTTTATCTGTATTTTTAATGATTATTAAAATTGGTTTACCTGTATTTTTAATGATAAATTTTAATTTATTTACCTGTATTTTAAATGATTATTAAAATTAATTTACCTGTATTTTTAATGATTATTAAAAATTATTTACCAGCATTTTTAATAATTTTTAAAACTTGTTTACTTGTATAAAGGTGTGCAGGGTACATGACACTTATCAACATTGAAAGTACACTAATGTACTAATATCCCTTGAAAAGGCTTTAATATATCTCTTCTCCCCCACAGCTATTGGTTAAATACCAGGTAAACTGAACTTTTTAGTCTTGGTCGGCAGCCAGTTAAAGAAAGGGAAGACTGGTTTCAAATCTGTGGGAAGACAATGGAAAGCCACTCCACTATCTATTCTATTAAATGATGTTGTGAAGGACCACCATTACCTACATGCTGATAGGACATGGTGTTACAAAATGTTTACATGTGTCATCAAAAAATAATGACAATATTTAAGTTTTTGATATTTTCTGAGTACACTGCAATTACAAAATGACTCTTCATTGATATTTGTGTTTGTCTGGGAGTTACAAATAATTGGAAGCATGAATAAATTACGATGTTTTATTTATCAAGTTTAGAATAACAAAAAATTCTATTATTCCCCCTTTTTTATTCTAAGTTATCTCCCTTATTCTCCCTGTGAATAATTTACAAGTGACCTTTACTGTTGTCTGAAATTTTTTTACGCCTTTTCTTAGATGAATTTGTGATTAAGAGTAATGACTTACAACGATGTGTTTATATTTGGACTTATATATACTGACGCATTAAATGCTAACTTCCAAACTTACATCTACAATCTTCTTTATGTGCCGTTTCTCCTCAAGACATAGGCGATCATGGCTCTCCACAACATCCTGTGCCTTGTAGCTCTTAAAAAA
Source organism: Acanthosepion esculentum (assembly GCA_964036315.1). Taxonomy (NCBI): domain Eukaryota; kingdom Metazoa; phylum Mollusca; class Cephalopoda; order Sepiida; family Sepiidae; genus Acanthosepion; species Acanthosepion esculentum. Next base: position 55,789,614 of record OZ038502.1, read on the forward strand.
TTTAATCTTTCTGTTATTTCTCCTAAAACCTGTTCTGCCATCCATTTACTCAAGCTCACTAAGCATGCTATGTGTTGTTTTCCTCTGTTTCTCTTGCCTTCAATCTGTCCTGTAAGTAACAGATTTTCCAAGCCTTCTTTCCTCATTATGTGCCCTAGGAGCATCAACTGTCACTTCCCGGTGTTAAGTTTAAGTTTCCTTTTAGTTTCCATTTTCTCTAAAGATTCATCATTATGCACATGTTTGGACGACAGTATACTCAGCATCTTGCTGTAGAACCACATTTCTGTTCTTAGATGTTAAATTTCCACTCTACCTTAAAAAAAGGTTGGGAAGGAAAGAGCAATAACTGTTAGACTTCAAAGGCCTATTTTCCTGATAAACTGTTTTAAGAGAAGATTTTATCAATATTAATGGACAGTAAAATTAACTGTTAAGTCAATGAATGTCAAATGTTTCCTTGCACATTTATAAATCTAACATTCATCCGTACATTGAATATTGATGCTATATTTAGTCTGGTGCTCCTGCTATATATCTCAAGATTCACAACAAAATCAAAAGGTTCTGTAATATTATCAGTCCTGACCTGGCATCTCGACTTCAGTCTGCTGTGATGTGGTTTCTCTCCGTCTTTTCTATAAATATTTTCATGGCGGTTGTTCTAATGAGCTCTCCTCCTGGTGGGTGCATATTTTGCGCATGTGTCGTGTGATTTGTGCCTATTATGACTTGCTATTACTACTAAGTTTTTGTGTTTGGCACAGGGACTTAGATTTGGTAAGGAATAAAATAATAACATTTTTATAGATGATGACTGACCTTGCATTTAAATTTTTCAAAAACTGGAAAAGAGTTCCAAAGGTTTTAAAAGTAGTCCATCAAGAATCTAGCACAGCTTTGCACAGATTGGTATGCACAAATCACAAAATAAGATTCAGCCACTGTGAAAAATTTGAAAGGAAAAATATTTATTACACAAATACGAACGAGGTACAAACACAAAATTCGCACAAAAACTTCCTTTTTTGTGTCTATTAAGGCAGGATAACAAATTTCTGATAAAAAAGATTACCATAAAAAAATTAAAAATTATGATTTCAATTTAGGAAAAGACAAGGATTCAATTGCAAAAAGAGAAAACAATTCAAAAAGGCAGAAAATCAAAAAAAAACGAAAACACCTACTTTTACTTCTCCCACAAGCCTCTCTGGGACATATAGTAATTTTAGAAAAGTCCCTTTTAAATTCACACCTTTTATGCTTCTTCTTTATAACTTCTTAGATTTTCACTTGAACTTCAAAATTCTTTAGTCTTTCTGCAGCTGGCTTGTAATCTTGTGCCTTCTTGATGCTCTCTTCTTGATGTTAAATGCCTTCTGCTCTTTGATGTTAATTTGCCTTGTCCCCTTGCTGGAAAAGCTTCTTACAAGAGATTTAGACCATGTCTCTTATTATTATTATTATTATTATTATTAGTAATTTTAGAAAAGTCCCTCTTAAATTCTTTAGTCTTTCTACAGCTGGCTTGTAATCTTGTGCCTTCTTGATGCTCTCTTCTTGATGTTAAATGCCTTCTGCTCTTTGATGTTAATTTACCTTGTCCCCTTGCTGGAAAAGCTTCTTACAAGAGATTTAGACCATGTCTCTTATTATTATTATTATTATTATTATTATTAGTAATTTTAGAAAAGTCCCTCTTAAATTCTTTAGTCTTTCTACAGCTGGCTTGTAATCTTGTGCCTTCTTGATGCTCTCTTCTTGATGTTAAATGCCTTCTGCTCTTTGATGTTAATTTACCTTGTCCCCTTGCTGGAAAAGCTTCTTACAAGAGATTTAGACCATGTCTCTTATTATTATTATTATTATTATTATTATTAGTAATTTTAGAAAAGTCCCTCTTAAATTCTTTAGTCTTTCTACAGCTGGCTTGTAATCTTGTGCCTTCTTGATGCTCTCTTCTTGATGTTAAATGCCTTCTGCTCTTTGATGTTAATTTGCCTTGTCCCCTTGCTGGAAAAGCTTCTTACAAGAGATTTAGACCATGTCTCTTATTATTATTATTATTATTATTATTAGTAATTTTAGAAAAGTCCCTCTTAAATTCTTTAGTCTTTCTACAGCTGGCTTGTAATCTTGTGCCTTCTTGATGCTCTCTTCTTGATGTTAAATGCCTTCTGCTCTTTGATGTTAATTTACCTTGTCCCCTTGCTGGAAAAGGTTCTTACTAGGGATTTAGACCATGTCTCTTATTATTATTATTATTAGTAGTAGTAGTAATTTTAGAAAAGTCCCTCTTAAATTCTTTAGTCTTTCTACAGCCGGCTTGTAATCTTGTGCCTTCTTGATGCTCTCTTCTTGATGTTAAATGCCTTCTGCTCTTTGATGTTAATTTGCCTTGTCCCCTTGCTGGAAAAGCTTCTTACAAGAGATTTAGACCATGTCTCTTATTATTATTATTATTAATTTTAGAAAAGTCCCTCTTAAATTCTTTAGTCTTTCTACAGCCGGCTTGTAATCTTGTGCCTTCTTGATGCTCTCTTCTTGATGTTAAATGCCTTCTGCTCTTTGATGTTAATTTGCCTTGTCCCCTTGCTGGAAAAGCTTCTTACAAGAGATTTAGACCATGTCTCTTATTATTATTATTATTAATTTTAGAAAAGTCCCTCTTAAATTCTTTAGTCTTTCTACAGCCGGCTTGTAATCTTGTGCCTTCTTGATGCTCTCTTCTTGATGTTAAATGCCTTCTGCTCTTTGATGTTAATTTGCCTTGTCCCCTTGCTGGAAAAGCTTCTTACAAGAGATTTAGACCATGTCTCTTATTATTATTATTATTAATTTTAGAAAAGTCCCTCTTAAATTCTTTAGTCTTTCTACAGCCGGCTTGTAATCTTGTGCCTTCTTGATGCTCTCTTCTTGATGTTAAATGCCTTCTGCTCTTTGATGTTAATTTGCCTTGTCCCCTTGCTGGAAAAGCTTCTTACAAGAGATTTAGACCATGTCTCTTATTATTATTATTATTAATTTTAGAAAAGTCCCTCTTAAATTCTTTAGTCTTTCTACAGCCGGCTTGTAATCTTGTGCCTTCTTGATGCTCTCTTCTTGATGTTAAATGCCTTCTGCTCTTTGATGTTAATTTGCCTTGTCCCCTTGCTGGAAAAGCTTCTTACAAGAGATTTAGACCATGTCTCTTATTATTATTATTATTAATTTTAGAATAGTCCCTCTTAAATTCTTTAGTCTTTCTACAGCTGGCTTGTAATCTTGTGCCTTCTTGATGCTCTCTTCTTGATGTTAAATGCCTTCTGCTCTTTGATGTTAATTTGCCTTGTCCCCTTGCTGGAAAAGCTTCTTACAAGAGATTTAGACCATGTCTCTTATTATTATTATTATTAATTTTAGAAAAGTCCCTCTTAAATTCTTTAGTCTTTCTACAGCCGGCTTGTAATCTTGTGCCTTCTTGATGCTCTCTTCTTGATGTTAAATGCCTTCTGATCTTTGATGTTAATTTGCCTTGTCCCCTTGCTGGAAAAGGTTATTACAAGGGATTTAGAGCATGTCTCTTATTATTATTATTATTAATTTTAGAAAAGTCCCTCTTAAATTCTTTAGTCTTTCTACAGCTGGCTTGTAATCTTGTGCCTTCTTGATGCTCTCTTCTTGATGTTAAATGCCTTCTGCTCTTTGATGTTAATTTGCCTTGTCCCCTTGCTGGAAAAGCTTCTTACAAGAGATTTAGACCATGTCTCTTATTATTATTATTATTAATTTTAGAAAAGTCCCTCTTATATTCTTTAGTCTTTCTACAGCTGGCTTGTAATCTTGTGCCTTCTTGATGCTCTCTTCTTGATGTTAAATGCCTTCTGCTCTTTGATGTTAATTTGCCTTGTCCCCTTGCTGGAAAAGCTTCTTACAAGAGATTTAGACCATGTCTCTTATTATTATTATTATTAATTTTAGAAAAGTCCCTCTTAAATTCTTTAGTCTTTCTACAGCCGGCTTGTAATCTTGTGCCTTCTTGATGCTCTCTTCTTGATGTTAAATGCCTTCTGCTCTTTGATGTTAATTTGCCTTGTCCCCTTGCTGGAAAAGCTTCTTACAAGAGATTTAGACCATGTCTCTTATTATTATTATTATTAATTTTAGAAAAGTCCCTCTTATATTCTTTAGTCTTTCTACAGCTGGCTTGTAATCTTGTGCCTTCTTGATGCTCTCTTCTTGATGTTAAATGCCTTCTGCTCTGTGATGTCAATTTACCTTGTCCCCTTGCTGGAAAAGCTTCTTACAAGAGATTTAGACCATGTCTCTTATTATTATTATTATTAATTTTAGAAAAGTCCCTCTTAAATTCTTTAGTCTTTCTGCAGCCAGCTTGTAATCTTGTGCCTTCTTGATGCTCTCTTCTTGATGTTAAATGCCTTCTGCTCTTTGATGTTAATTTGCCTTGTCCCCTTGCTGGAAAAGCTTCTTACAAGAGATTTAGACCATGTCTCTTATTATTATTATTATTAATTTTAGAAAAGTCCCTCTTATATTCTTTAGTCTTTCTACAGCTGGCTTGTAATCTTGTGCCTTCTTGATGCTCTCTTCTTGATGTTAAATGCCTTCTGCTCTGTGATGTCAATTTACCTTGTCCCCTTGCTGGAAAAGCTTCTTACAAGAGATTTAGACCATGTCTCTTATTATTATTATTATTAATTTTAGAAAAGTCCCTCTTAAATTCTTTAGTCTTTCTGCAGCCAGCTTGTAATCTTGTGCCTTCTTGATGCTCTCTTCTTGATGTTAAATGCCTTCTGCTCTTTGATGTTAATTTACATTGTCCCCTTGCTGGAAAAGCTTCTTACAAGAGATTTAGACCATGTCTCTTATTATTATTATTATTAATTTTAGAAAAGTCCCTCTTAAATTCTTTAGTCTTTCTGCAGCCAGCTTGTAATCTTGTGCCTTCTTGATGCTCTCTTCTTGATGTTAAATGCCTTCTGCTCTTTGATGTTAATTTACCTTGTCCCCTTGCTGGAAAAGCTTCTTACAAGAGATTTAGACCATGTCTCTTATTATTATTATTATTAATTTTAGAAAAGTCCCTCTTAAATTCTTTAGTCTTTCTACAGCTGGCTTGTAATCTTGTGCCTTCTTGATGCTCTCTTCTTGATGTTAAATGCCTTCTGCTCTTTGATGTTAATTTACCTTGTCCCCTTGCTGGAAAAGCTTCTTACTAGGGATTTAGACCATGTCTCTTATTATTATTATTATTATTATTATTAGTAATTTTAGAAAAGTCCCTCTTAAATTCTTTAGTCTTTCTACAGCTGGCTTGTAATCTTGTGCCTTCTTGATGCTCTCTTCTTGATGTTAAATGCCTTCTGCTCTTTGATGTTAATTTACCTTGTCCCCTTGCTGGAAAAGCTTCTTACTAGGGATTTAGACCATGTCTCTTATTATTATTATTATTATTATTATTATTAGTAATTTTAGAAAAGTCCCTCTTAAATTCTTTAGTCTTTCTACAGCTGGCTTGTAATCTTGTGCCTTCTTGATGCTCTCTTCTTGATGTTAAATGCCTTCTGCTCTTTGATGTTAATTTACCTTGTCCCCTTGCTGGAAAAGCTTCTTACTAGGGATTTAGACCATGTCTCTTATTATTATTATTATTATTATTATTATTAGTAATTTTAGAAAAGTCCCTCTTAAATTCTTTAGTCTTTCTACAGCTGGCTTGTAATCTTGTGCCTTCTTGATGCTCTCTTCTTGATGTTAAATGCCTTCTGCTCTTTGATGTTAATTTACCTTGTCCCCTTGCTGGAAAAGCTTCTTACTAGGGATTTAGACCATGTCTCTTATTATTATTATTATTATTATTATTAGTAATTTTAGAAAAGTCCCTCTTAAATTCTTTAGTCTTTCTACAGCTGGCTTGTAATCTTGTGCCTTCTTGATGCTCTCTTCTTGATGTTAAATGCCTTCTGCTCTTTGATGTTAATTTACCTTGTCCCCTTGCTGGAAAAGCTTCTTACTAGGGATTTAGACCATGTCTCTTATTATTATTATTATTATTATTATTAGTAATTTTAGAAAAGTCCCTCTTAAATTCTTTAGTCTTTCTACAGCTGGCTTGTAATCTTGTGCCTTCTTGATGCTCTCTTCTTGATGTTAAATGCCTTCTGCTCTTTGATGTTAATTTACCTTGTCCCCTTGCTGGAAAAGCTTCTTACTAGGGATTTAGACCATGTCTCTTATTATTATTATTATTATTATTATTATTAGTAATTTTAGAAAAGTCCCTCTTAAATTCTTTAGTCTTTCTACAGCTGGCTTGTAATCTTGTGCCTTCTTGATGCTCTCTTCTTGATGTTAAATGCCTTCTGCTCTTTGATGTTAATTTACCTTGTCCCCTTGCTGGAAAAGCTTCTTACTAGGGATTTAGACCATGTCTCTTATTATTATTATTATTATTATTATTAGTAATTTTAGAAAAGTCCCTCTTAAATTCTTTAGTCTTTCTACAGCTGGCTTGTAATCTTGTGCCTTCTTGATGCTCTCTTCTTGATGTTAAATGCCTTCTGCTCTGTGATGTTAATTTGCCTTGTCCGCTTGCTGGAAAAGCTTCTTACAAGAGATTTAGACCATGTCTCTTATTATTATTATTATTAATTTTAGAAAAGTCCCTCTTAAATTCTTTAGTCTTTCTACAGCTGGCTTGTAATCTTGTGCCTTCTTGATGCTCTCTTCTTGATGTTAAATGCCTTCTGCTCTGTGATGTTAATTTGCCTTGTCCCCTTGCTGGAAAAGGTTCTTACAAGAGATTTAGACCATGTCTCTTATTATTATTATTATTAATTTTAGAAAAGTCCCTCTTAAATTCTTTAGTCTTTCTACAGCTGGCTTGTAATCTTGTGCCTTCTTGATGCTCTCTTCTTGATGTTAAATGCCTTCTGCTCTGTGATGTTAATTTGCCTTGTCCCCTTGCTGGAAAAGGTTCTTACAAGAGATTTAGACCATGTCTCTTATTATTATTATTATTAATTTTAGAAAAGTCCCTCTTAAATTCTTTAGTCTTTCTACAGCTGGCTTGTAATCTTGTGCCTTCTTGATGCTCTCTTCTTGATGTTAAATGCCTTCTGCTCTTTGATGTTAATTTGCCTTGTCCCCTTACTGGAAAAGCTTCTTACAAGAGATTTAGACCATGTCTCTTATTATTATTATTATTAATTTTAGAAAAGTCCCTCTTAAATTCTTTAGTCTTTCTACAGCCGGCTTGTAATCTTGTGCCTTCTTGATGCTCTCTTCTTGATGTTAAATGCCTTCTGCTCTTTGATGTTAATTTGCCTTGTCCCCTTGCTGGAAAAGCTTCTTACAAGAGATTTAGACCATGTCTCTTATTATTATTATTATTAATTTTAGAAAAGTCCCTCTTATATTCTTTAGTCTTTCTACAGCTGGCTTGTAATCTTGTGCCTTCTTGATGCTCTCTTCTTGATGTTAAATGCCTTCTGCTCTTTGATGTTTATTTGCCTTGTCCCCTTGCTGGAAAAGCTTCTTACAAGAGATTTAGACCATGTCTCTTATTATTATTATTATTAATTTTAGAAAAGTCCCTCTTATATTCTTTAGTCTTTCTACAGCTGGCTTGTAATCTTGTGCCTTCTTGATGCTCTCTTCTTGATGTTAAATGCCTTCTGCTCTGTGATGTTAATTTACCTTGTCCCCTTGCTGGAAAAGCTTCTTACAAGAGATTTAGACCATGTCTCTTATTATTATTATTATTAATTTTAGAAAAGTCCCTCTTAAATTCTTTAGTCTTTCTGCAGCCAGCTTGTAATCTTGTGCCTTCTTGATGCTCTCTTCTTGATGTTAAATGCCTTCTGCTCTTTGATGTTAATTTACCTTGTCCCCTTGCTGGAAAAGCTTCTTACAAGAGATTTAGACCATGTCTCTTATTATTATTATTATTAATTTTAGAAAAGTCCCTCTTAAATTCTTTAGTCTTTCTGCAGCCAGCTTGTAATCTTGTGCCTTCTTGATGCTCTCTTCTTGATGTTAAATGCCTTCTGCTCTTTGATGTTAATTTGCCTTGTCCCCTTGCTGGAAAAGCTTCTTACAAGAGATTTAGACCATGTCTCTTATTATTATTATTATTAATTTTAGAAAAGTCCCTCTTATATTCTTTAGTCTTTCTACAGCTGGCTTGTAATCTTGTGCCTTCTTGATGCTCTCTTCTTGATGTTAAATGCCTTCTGCTCTGTGATGTTAATTTGCCTTGTCCCCTTGCTGGAAAAGCTTCTTACAAGAGATTTAGACCATGACTCTTATTATTATTATTATTAATTTTAAAAAAGTCCCTCTTAAATTCTTTAGTCTTTCTGCAGCCAGCTTGTAATCTTGTGCCTTCTTGATGCTCTCTTCTTGATGTTAAATGCCTTCTGCTCTTTGATGTTAATTTACCTTGTCCCCTTGCTGGAAAAGCTTCTTACAAGAGATTTAGACCATGTCTCTTATTATTATTATTATTAATTTTAGAAAAGTCCCTCTTAAATTCTTTAGTCTTTCTACAGCTGGCTTGTAATCTTGTGCCTTCTTGATGCTCTCTTCTTGATGTTAAATGCCTTCTGCTCTTTGATGTTAATTTACCTTGTCCCCTTGCTGGAAAAGCTTCTTACTAGGGATTTAGACCATGTCTCTTATTATTATTATTATTATTATTATTATTAGTAATTTTAGAAAAGTCCCTCTTAAATTCTTTAGTCTTTCTACAGCTGGCTTGTAATCTTGTGCCTTCTTGATGCTCTCTTCTTGATGTTAAATGCCTTCTGCTCTTTGATGTTAATTTACCTTGTCCCCTTGCTGGAAAAGCTTCTTACTAGGGATTTAGACCATGTCTCTTATTATTATTATTATTATTATTATTAGTAATTTTAGAAAAGTCCCTCTTAAATTCTTTAGTCTTTCTACAGCTGGCTTGTAATCTTGTGCCTTCTTGATGCTCTCTTCTTGATGTTAAATGCCTTCTGCTCCTTGATGTTAATTTGCCTTGTCCCCTTGCTGGAAAAGCTTCTTACAAGAGATTTAGACCATGTCTCTTATTATTATTATTATTAATTTTAGAAAAGTCCCTCTTAAATTCTTTAGTCTTTCTACAGCTGGCTTGTAATCTTGTGCCTTCTTGATGCTCTCTTCTTGATGTTAAATGCCTTCTGCTCTGTGATGTTAATTTGCCTTGTCCCCTTGCTGGAAAAGGTTCTTACAAGAGATTTAGACCATGTCTCTTATTATTATTATTATTAATTTTAGAAAAGTCCCTCTTAAATTCTTTAGTCTTTCTACAGCTGGCTTGTAATCTTGTGCCTTCTTGATGCTCTCTTCTTGATGTTAAATGCCTTCTGCTCTTTGATGTTAATTTGCCTTGTCCCCTTGCTGGAAAAGCTTCTTACAAGAGATTTAGACCATGTCTCTTATTATTATTATTATTAATTTTAGAAAAGTCCCTCTTAAATTCTTTAGTCTTTCTACAGCTGGCTTGTAATCTTGTGCCTTCTTGATGCTCTCTTCTTGATGTTAAATGCCTTCTGCTCCTTGATGTTAATTTGCCTTGTCCCCTTGCTGGAAAAGCTTCTTACAAGAGATTTAGACCATGTCTCTTATTATTATTATTATTAATTTTAGAAAAGTCCCTCTTAAATTCTTTAGTCTTTCTACAGCTGGCTTGTAATCTTGTGCCGTCTTGATGCTCTCTTCTTGATGTTAAATTCCTTCTGCTCTTTGATGTTAATTTGCCTTGTCCCCTTGCTGGAAAAGCTTCTTACAAGAGATTTAGACCATGTCTCTTATTATTATTATTATTAATTTTAGAAAAGTCCCTCTTAAATTCTTTAGTCTTTCTACAGCTGGCTTGTAATCTTGTGCCTTCTTGATGCTCTCTTCTTGATGTTAAATGCCTTCTGCTCCTTGATGTTAATTTGCCTTGTCCGCTTGCTGGAAAAGCTTCTTACAAGAGATTTAGACCATGTCTCTTATTATTATTATTATTAATTTTAGAAAAGTCCCTCTTAAATTCTTTAGTCTTTCTACAGCTGGCTTGTATATCTTGTGCCTTCTTGATGCTCTCTTCTTGATGTTAAATGCCTTCTGCTCTGTGATGTTAATTTGCCTTGTCCCCTTGCTGGAAAAGGTTCTTACAAGAGATTTAGACCATGTCTCTTATTATTATTATTATTAATTTTAGAAAAGTCCCTCTTAAATTCTTTAGTCTTTCTACAGCTGGCTTGTAATCTTGTGCCTTCTTGATGCTCTCTTCTTGATGTTAAATGCCTTCTGCTCTTTGATGTTAATTTGCCTTGTCCCCTTGCTGGAAAAGCTTCTTACAAGAGATTTAGACCATGTCTCTTATTATTATTATTATTAATTTTAGAAAAGTCCCTCTTAAATTCTTTAGTCTTTCTACAGCTGGCTTGTAATCTTGTGCCTTCTTGATGCTCTCTTCTTGATGTTAAATGCCTTCTGCTCCTTGATGTTAATTTGCCTTGTCCGCTTGCTGGAAAAGCTTCTTACAAGAGATTTAGACCAGGTCTCTTATTATTATTATTATTATTATTATAATAATTTTAGAAAATTCCCTCTTAAATTCTTTAGTCTTTCTACAGCTGGCTTGTAATCTTGTGCCTTCTTGATGCTCTCTTCTTGATGTTAAATGCCTTCTGCTCCTTGATGTTAATTTGCCTTGTCCGCTTGCTGGAAAAGCTTCTTACAAGAGATTTAGACCATGTCTCTTATTATTATTATTATTAATTTTAGAAAAGTCCCTCTTAAATTCTTTAGTCTTTCTACAGCTGGCTTGTAATCTTGTGCCTTCTTGATGCTCTCTTCTTGATGTTAAATGCCTTCTGCTCTGTGATGTTAATTTGCCTTGTCCCCTTGCTGGAAAAGGTTCTTACAAGAGATTTAGACCATGTCTCTTATTATTATTATTATTAATTTTAGAAAAGTCCCTCTTAAATTCTTTAGTCTTTCTACAGCTGGCTTGTAATCTTGTGCCTTCTTGATGCTCTCTTCTTGATGTTAAATGCCTTCTGCTCTTTGATGTTAATTTGCCTTGTCCCCTTGCTGGAAAAGCTTCTTACAAGAGATTTAGACCATGTCTCTTATTATTATTATTATTAATTTTAGAAAAGTCCCTCTTAAATTCTTTAGTCTTTCTACAGCTGGCTTGTAATCTTGTGCCTTCTTGATGCTCTCTTCTTGATGTTAAATGCCTTCTGCTCCTTGATGTTAATTTGCCTTGTCCCCTTGCTGGAAAAGCTTCTTACAAGAGATTTAGACCATGTCTCTTATTATTATTATTATTAATTTTAGAAAAGTCCCTCTTAAATTCTTTAGTCTTTCTACAGCTGGCTTGTAATCTTGTGCCTTCTTGATGCTCTCTTCTTGATGTTAAATGCCTTCTGCTCTTTGATGTTAATTTGCCTTGTCCCCTTGCTGGAAAAGCTTCTTACAAGAGATTTAGACCATGTCTCTTATTATTATTATTATTAATTTTAGAAAAGTCCCTCTTAAATTCTTCAGTCTTTCTACAGCTGGCTTCTAATCTTGTGCCTTCTTGATGCTCTCTTCTTGATGTTAAATGCCTTCTGCTCTTTGATGTTAATTTGCCTTGTCCCCTTGCTGGAAAAGCTTCTTACAAGAGATTTAGACCATGTCTCTTATTATTATTATTATTAATTTTAGAAAAGTCCCTCTTAAATTCTTCAGTCTTTCTACAGCTGGCTTTTAATCTTGTGGCTTCTTGATGCTCTCTTCTTGATGTTAAATGCCTTCTGCTCTTTGATGTTAATTTGCCTTGTCCCCTTGCTGGAAAAGCTTCTTACAAGAGATTTAGACCATGTCTCTTATTATTATTATTATTAATTTTAGAAAAGTCCCTCTTAAATTCTTTAGTCTTTCTACAGCTGGCTTGTAATCTTGTGCCTTCTTGATGCTCTCTTCTTGATGTTAAATGCCTTCTGCTCCTTGATGTTAATTTGCCTTGTCCGCTTGCTGGAAAAGCTTCTTACAAGAGATTTAGACCAGGTCTCTTATTATTATTATTATTATTATTATTAGTAATTTTAGAAAAGTCCCTCTTAAATTCTTTAGTCTTTCTACAGCTGGCTTGTAATCTTGTGCCTTCTTGATGCTCTCTTCTTGATGTTAAATGCCTTCTGCTCCTTAATGTTAATTTGCCTTGTCCGCTTGCTGGAAAAGCTTCTTACAAGAGATTTAGACCATGTCTCTTATTATTATTATTATTAATTTTAGAAAAGTCCCTCTTAAATTCTTTAGTCTTTCTACAGCTGGCTTGTAATCTTGTGCCTTCTTGATGCTCTCTTCTTGATGTTAAATGCCTTCTGCTCTGTGATGTTAATTTGCCTTGTCCCCTTGCTGGAAAAGGTTCTTACAAGAGATTTAGACCATGTCTCTTATTATTATTATTATTAATTTTAGAAAAGTCCCTCTTAAATTCTTTAGTCTTTCTACAGCTGGCTTGTAATCTTGTGCCTTCTTGATGCTCTCTTCTTGATGTTAAATGCCTTCTGCTCTTTGATGTTAATTTGCCTTGTCCCCTTGCTGGAAAAGCTTCTTACAAGAGATTTAGACCATGTCTCTTATTATTATTATTATTAATTTTAGAAAAGTCCCTCTTAAATTCTTTAGTCTTTCTACAGCTGGCTTGTAATCTTGTGCCTTCTTGATGCTCTCTTCTTGATGTTAAATGCCTTCTGCTCCTTGATGTTAATTTGCCTTGTCCCCTTGCTGGAAAAGCTTCTTACAAGAGATTTAGACCATGTCTCTTATTATTATTATTATTAATTTTAGAAAAGTCCCTCTTAAATTCTTTAGTCTTTCTACAGCTGGCTTGTAATCTTGTGCCTTCTTGATGCTCTCTTCTTGATGTTAAATGCCTTCTGCTCTTTGATGTTAATTTGCCTTGTCCCCTTGCTGGAAAAGCTTCTTACAAGAGATTTAGACCATGTCTCTTATTATTATTATTATTAATTTTAGAAAAGTCCCTCTTAAATTCTTCAGTCTTTCTACAGCTGGCTTCTAATCTTGTGCCTTCTTGATGCTCTCTTCTTGATGTTAAATGCCTTCTGCTCTTTGATGTTAATTTGCCTTGTCCCCTTGCTGGAAAAGCTTCTTACAAGAGATTTAGACCATGTCTCTTATTATTATTATTATTAATTTTAGAAAAGTCCCTCTTAAATTCTTCAGTCTTTCTACAGCTGGCTTTTAATCTTGTGGCTTCTTGATGCTCTCTTCTTGATGTTAAATGCCTTCTGCTCTTTGATGTTAATTTGCCTTGTCCCCTTGCTGGAAAAGCTTCTTACAAGAGATTTAGACCATGTCTCTTATTATTATTATTATTAATTTTAGAAAAGTCCCTCTTAAATTCTTTAGTCTTTCTACAGCTGGCTTGTAATCTTGTGCCTTCTTGATGCTCTCTTCTTGATGTTAAATGCCTTCTGCTCCTTGATGTTAATTTGCCTTGTCCCCTTGCTGGAAAAGCTTCTTACAAGAGATTTAGACCATGTCTCTTATTATTATTATTATTATTAATTTTAGAAAAGTCCCTCTTAAATTCTTCAGTCTTTCTACAGCTGGCTTTTAATCTTGTGCCTTCTTGATGCTCTCTTCTTGATGTTAAATGCCTTCTGCTCTTTGATGTTAATTTGCCTTGTCCCCTTGCTGGAAAAGCTTCTTACAAGAGATTTAGACCATGTCTCTTATTATTATTATTATTAATTTTAGAAAAGTCCCTCTTAAATTCTTTAGTCTTTCTACAGCTGGCTTGTAATCTTGTGCCTTCTTGATGCTCTCTTCTTGATGTTAAATGCCTTCTGCTCCTTGATGTTAATTTGCCTTGTCCGCTTGCTGGAAAAGCTTCTTACAAGAGATTTAGACCAGGTCTCTTATTATTATTATTATTAATTTTAGAAAAGTCCCTCTTAAATTCTTTAGTCTTTCTACAGCTGGCTTGTAATCTTGTGCCTTCTTGATGCTCTCTTCTTGATGTTAAATGCCTTCTGCTCTGTGATGTTAATTTGCCTTGTCCCCTTGCTGGAAAAGGTTCTTACAAGAGATTTAGACCATGTCTCTTATTATTATTATTATTAATTTTAGAAAAGTCCCTCTTAAATTCTTTAGTCTTTCTACAGCTGGCTTGTAATCTTGTGCCTTCTTGATGCTCTCTTCTTGATGTTAAATGCCTTCTGCTCTTTGATGTTAATTTGCCTTGTCCCCTTGCTGGAAAAGCTTCTTACAAGAGATTTAGACCATGTCTCTTATTATTATTATTATTAATTTTTGAAAAGTCCCTCTTAAATTCTTTAGTCTTTCTACAGCTGGCTTGTAATCTTGTGCCTTCTTGATGCTCTCTTCTTGATGTTAAATGCCTTCTGCTCTTTGATGTTAATTTGCCTTGCCCCCTTGCTGGAAAAGCTTCTTACAAGAGATTTAGACCATGTCTCTTATTATTATTATTATTAATTTTAGAAAAGTCCCTCTTAAATTCTTTAGTCTTTCTACAGCTGGCTTGTAATCTTGTGCCTTCTTGATGCTCTCTTCTTGATGTTAAATGCCTTCTGCTCTTTGATGTTAATTTGCCTTGTCCCCTTGCTGGAAAAGCTTCTTACAAGAGATTTAGACCATGTCTCTTATTATTATTATTATTAATTTTAGAAAAGTCCCTCTTAAATTCTTTAGTCTTTCTACCGCTGGCTTGTAATCTTGTGCCTTCTTGATGCTCTCTTCTTGATGTTAAATGCCTTCTGCTCTTTGATGTTAATTTACCTTGTCCCCTTGCTGGAAAAGATTCTTACAAGGGATTTAGACCATGTCTCTTATTATTATTATTATTAATTTTAGAAAAGTCCCTCTTAAATTCTTTAGTCTTTCTACAGCTTGCTTGTAATCTTGTGCCTTCTTGATGCTCTCTTCTTGATGTTAAATGCCTTCTGCTCTTTGATGTTAATTTGCCTTGTCCCCTTGCTGGAAAAGGTTTTTACTAGGGATTTAGACCATGTCTCTTATTATTATTATTATTATTATTAATTTTAGAAAAGTCCCTCTTAAATTCTTTAGTCTTTCTACAGCTGGCTTGTAATCTTGTGCCTTCTTGATGCTCTCTTCTTGATGTTAAATGCCTTCTGCTCCTTGATGTTAATTTGCCTTGTCCCCTTGCTGGAAAAGATTCTTACTAGGGATTTACCATGTCTCTCATTATTGTTATTATTATTAATTTTAGAAAAGTCCCTCTTAAATTCTTCAGTCTTTCTACAGCTGGCTTGTAATCTTGTGCCTTCTTGATGCTCTCTTCTTGATGTTAAATGCCTTCTGCTCTTTGATGTTAATTTGCCTTGTCCCCTTGCTGGAAAAGCTTCTTACAAGAGATTTAGACCATGTCTCTTATTATTATTATTATTAATTTTAGAAAAGTCCCTCTTAAATTCTTTAGTCTTTCTACAGCTGGCTTGTAATCTTGTGCCTTCTTGATGCTCTCTTCTTGATGTTAAATGCCTTCTGCTCCTTGATGTTAAATTGCCTTGTCCCCTTGCTGAAAAAGCTTCTTACAAGAGATTTAGACCATGTCTCTTATTATTATTATTATTAATTTTAGAAAAGTCCCTCTTAAATTCTTTAGTCTTTCTACAGCTGGCTTGTAATCTTGTGCCTTCTTGATGCTCTCTTCTTGATGTTAAATGCCTTCTGCTCTTTGATGTTAATTTGCCTTGTCCCCTTGCTGGAAAAGCTTCTTACAAGAGATTTAGACCATGTCTCTTATTATTATTATTATTAATTTTAGAAAAGTCCCTCTTAAATTCTTTAGTCTTTCTACAGCTGGCTTGTAATCTTGTGCCTTCTTGATGCTCTCTTCTTGAAGTTAAATGCCTTCTGCTCCTTGATGTTAATTTGCCTTGTCCCCTTGCTGGAAAAGCTTCTTACAAGAGATTTAGACCATGTCTCTTATTATTATTATTATTAATTTTAGAAAAGTCCCTCTTAAATTCTTTAGTCTTTCTACAGCTGGCTTGTAATCTTGTGCCTTCTTGATGCTCTCTTCTTGATGTTAAATGCCTTCTGCTCTTTGATGTTAATTTGCCTTGTCCCCTTTGCTGGAAAAGCTTCTTACAAGAGATTTAGACCATGTCTCTTATTATTATTATTATTAATTTTAGAAAAGTCCCTCTTAAATTCTTTAGTTTTTCTACAGCTGGCTTGTAATCTTGTGCCTTCTTGATGCTCTCTTCTTGATGTTAAATGCCTTCTGCTCTTTGATGTTAATTTGCCTTGTCCCCTTGCTGGAAAAGCTTCTTACAAGAGATTTAGACCATGTCTCTTATTATTATTATTATTAATTTTAGAAAAGTCCCTCTTAAATTCTTTAGTCTTTCTACAGCTGGCTTGTAATCTTGTGCCTTCTTGATGCTCTCTTCTTGATGTTAAATGCCTTCTGCTCTTTGATGTTAATTTGCCTTGTCCCCTTGCTGGAAAAGCTTCTTACAAGAGATTTAGACCATGTCTCTTATTATTATTATTATTAATTTTAGAAAAGTCCCTCTTAAATTCTTTAGTCTTTCTACAGCTGGCTTGTAATCTTGTGCCTTCTTGATGCTCTCTTCTTGATGTTAAATGCCTTCTGCTCTTTGATGTTAATTTGCCTTGTCCCCTTGCTGGAAAAGCTTCTTACAAGAGATTTAGACCATGTCTCTTATTATTATTATTATTAATTTTAGAAAAGTCCCTCTTAAATTCTTTAGTCTTTCTACAGCTGGCTTGTAATCTTGTGCCTTCTTGATGCTCTCTTCTTGATGTTAAATGCCTTCTGCTCTTTGATGTTAATTTGCCTTGTCCCCTTGCTGGAAAAGCTTCTTACAAGAGATTTAGACCATGTCTCTTATTATTATTATTATTAATTTTAGAAAAGTCCCTCTTAAATTCTTTAGTCTTTCTACAGCTGGCTTGTAATCTTGTGCCTTCTTGATGCTCTCTTCTTGATGTTAAATGCCTTCTGCTCCTTGTGTTAACTTGCCTTGTCCCCTTGCTGGAAAAGCTTCTTACAAGAGATTTAGACCATGTCTCTTATTATTATTATTATTAATTTTAGAAAAGTCCCTCTTAAATTCTTTAGTCTTTCTACAGCTGGCTTGTAATCTTGTGCCTTCTTGATGCTCTCTTCTTGATGTTAAATGCCTTCTGCTCTTTGATGTTAATTTGCCTTGTCCCCTTGCTGGAAAAGCTTCTAACAAGAGATTTAGACCATGTCTCTTATTATTATTATTATTAATTTTAGAAAAGTCCCTCTTAAATTCTTTAGTCTTTCTACAGCTGGCTTGTAATCTTGTGCCTTCTTGATGCTCTCTTCTTGATGTTAAATGCCTTCTGCTCCTTGATGTTAATTTGCCTTGTCCCCTTGCTGGAAAAGCTTCTTACAAGAGATTTAGACCATGTCTCTTATTATTATTATTATTAATTTTAGAAAAGTCCCTCTTAAATTCTTTAGTCTTTCTACAGCTGGCTTGTAATCTTGTGCCTTCTTGATGCTCTCTTCTTGATGTTAAATGCCTTCTGCTCTTTGATGTTAATTTGCCTTGTCCCCTTGCTGGAAAAGCTTCTTACAAGAGATTTAGACCATGTCTCTTATTATTATTATTATTAATTTTAGAAAAGTCCCTCTTAAATTCTTTAGTCTTTCTACAGCTGGCTTGTAATCTTGTGCCTTCTTGATGCTCTCTTCTTGATGTTAAATGCCTTCTGCTCCTTGATGTTAATTTGCCTTGTCCCCTTGCTGGAAAAGCTTCTTACAAGAGATTTAGACCATGTCTCTTATTATTATTATTATTAATTTTAGAAAAGTCCCTCTTAAATTCTTTAGTCTTTCTACAGCTTGCTTGTAATCTTGTGCCTTCTTGATGCTCTCTTCTTGATGTTAAATGCCTTCTGCTCTTTGATGTTAATTTGCCTTGTCCCCTTGCTGGAAAAGATTCTTACAAGGGATTTAGACCATGTCTCTTATTATTATTATTATTAATTTTAGAAAAGTCCCTCTTAAATTCTTTAGTCTTTCTACAGCTTGCTTGTAATCTTGTGCCTTCTTGATGCTCTCTTCTTGATGTTAAATGCCTTCTGCTCTTTGATGTTAATTTGCCTTGTCCCCTTGCTGGAAAAGGTTTTTACTAGGGATTTAGACCATGTCTCTTATTATTATTATTATTATTATTAATTTTAGAAAAGTCCCTCTTAAATTCTTTAGTCTTTCTACAGCTGGCTTGTAATCTTGTGCCTTCTTGATGCTCTCTTCTTGATGTTAAATGTCTTCTGCTCTTTGATGTTAATTTGCCTTGTCCCCTTGCTGGAAAAGCTTCTTACAAGAGATTTAGACCATGTCTCTTATTATTATTATTATTAATTTTAGAAAAGTCCCTCTTAAATTCTTTAGTCTTTCTACAGCTGGCTTGTAATCTTGTGCCTTCTTGATGCTCTCTTCTTGATGTTAAATGCCTTCTGCTCCTTGATGTTAATTTGCCTTGTCCCCTTGCTGGAAAAGCTTCTTACAAGAGATTTAGACCATGTCTCTTATTATTATTATTATTAATTTTAGAAAAGTCCCTCTTAAATTCTTTAGTCTTTCTACAGCTGGCTTGTAATCTTGTGCCTTCTTGATGCTCTCTTCTTGATGTTAAATGCCTTCTGCTCTTTGATGTTAATTTGCCTTGTCCCCTTGCTGGAAAAGCTTCTTACAAGAGATTTAGACCATGTCTCTTATTATTATTATTATTAATTTTAGAAAAGTCCCTCTTAAATTCTTTAGTCTTTCTACAGCTGGCTTGTAATCTTGTGCCTTCTTGATGCTCTCTTCTTGATGTTAAATGCCTTCTGCTCCTTGATGTTAATTTGCCTTGTCCCCTTGCTGGAAAAGCTTCTTACAAGAGATTTAGACCATGTCTCTTATTATTATTATTATTAATTTTAGAAAAGTCCCTCTTAAATTCTTTAGTCTTTCTACAGCTGGCTTGTAATCTTGTGCCTTCTTGATGCTCTCTTCTTGATGTTAAATCCCTTCTGCTCTTTGATGTTAATTTGCCTTGTCCCCTTGCTGGAAAAGCTTCTTACAAGAGATTTAGACCATGTCTCTTATTATTATTATTATTAATTTTAGAAAAGTCCCTCTTAAATTCTTTAGTCTTTCTACAGCTGGCTTGTAATCTTGTGCCTTCTTGATGCTCTCTTCTTGATGTTAAATGCCTTCTGCTCTTTGATGTTAATTTGCCTTGTCCCCTTGCTGGAAAAGCTTCTTACAAGAGATTTAGACCATGTCTCTTATTATTATTATTATTAATTTTAGAAAAGTCCCTCTTAAATTCTTTAGTCTTTCTACAGCTGGCTTGTAATCTTGTGCCTTCTTGATGCTCTCTTCTTGATGTTAAATGCCTTCTGCTCTTTGATGTTAATTTGCCTTGTCCCCTTGCTGGAAAAGCTTCTTACAAGAGATTTAGACCATGTCTCTTATTATTATTATTATTAATTTTAGAAAAGTCCCTCTTAAATTCTTTAGTCTTTCTACAGCTGTCTTGTAATCTTGTGCCTTCTTGATGCTCTCTTCTTGATGTTAAATGCCTTCTGCTCCTTGATGTTAATTTGCCTTGTCCCCTTGCTGGAAAAGCTTCTTACAAGAGATTTAGACCATGTCTCTTATTATTATTATTATTAATTTTAGAAAAGTCCCTCTTAAATTCTTTAGTCTTTCTACAGCTGGCTTGTAATCTTGTGCCTTCTTGATGCTCTCTTCTTGATGTTAAATGCCTTCTGCTCCTTGATGTTAATTTGCCTTGTCCGCTTGCTGGAAAAGCTTCTTACAAGAGATTTAGACCATGTCTCTTATTATTATTATTATTAATTTTAGAAAAGTCCCTCTTAAATTCTTTAGTCTTTCTACAGCTGGCTTGTAATCTTGTGCCTTCTTGATGCTCTCTTCTTGATGTTAAATGCCTTCTGCTCCTTGATGTTAATTTGCCTTGTCCCCTTGCTGGAAAAGCTTCTTACAAGAGATTTAGACCATGTCTCTTATTATTATTATTATTAATTTTAGAAAAGTCCCTCTTAAATTCTTTAGTCTTTCTACAGCTTGCTTGTAATCTTGTGCCTTCTTGATGCTCTCTTCTTGATGTTAAATGCCTTCTGCTCTTTGATGTTAATTTGCCTTGTCCCCTTGCTGGAAAAGATTCTTACAAGGGATTTAGACCATGTCTCTTATTATTATTATTATTAATTTTAGAAAAGTCCCTCTTAAATTCTTTAGTCTTTCTACAGCTTGCTTGTAATCTTGTGCCTTCTTGATGCTCTCTTCTTGATGTTAAATGCCTTCTGCTCTTTGATGTTAATTTGCCTTGTCCCCTTGCTGGAAAAGGTTTTTACTAGGGATTTAGACCATGTCTCTTATTATTATTATTATTATTATTAATTTTAGAAAAGTCCCTCTTAAATTCTTTAGTCTTTCTACAGCTGGCTTGTAATCTTGTGCCTTCTTGATGCTCTCTTCTTGATGTTAAATGCCTTCTGCTCCTTGATGTTAATTTGCCTTGTCCCCTTGCTGGAAAAGCTTCTTACAAGAGATTTAGACCATGTCTCTTATTATTATTATTATTAATTTTAGAAAAGTCCCTCTTAAATTCTTTAGTCTTTCTACAGCTGGCTTGTGATCTTGTGCCTTCTTGATGCTCTCTTCTTGATGTTAAATGCCTTCTGCTCTTTGATGTTAATTTGCCTTGTCCCCTTGCTGGAAAAGCTTCTTACAAGAGATTTAGACCATGTCTCTTATTATTATTATTATTAATTTTAGAAAAGTCCCTCTTAAATTCTTTAGTCTTTCTACAGCTGGCTTGTAATCTTGTGCCTTCTTGATGCTCTCTTCTTGATGTTAAATGCCTTCTGCTCCTTGATTTTAATTTGCCTTGTCCCCTTGCTGGAAAAGCTTCTTACAAGAGATTTAGACCATGTCTCTTATTATTATTATTATTAATTTTAGAAAAGTCCTCTTAAATTCTTTAGTCTTTCTACAGCTGGCTTGTAATCTTGTGCCTTCTTGATGCTCTCTTCTTGATGTTAAATGCCTTCTGCTCCTTGATGTTAATTTGCCTTGTCCGCTTGCTGGAAAAGCTTCTTACAAGAGATTTAGACCATGTCTCTTATTATTATTATTATTAATTTTAGAAAAGTCCCTCTTAAATTCTTTAGTCTTTCTACAGCTGGCTTGTAATCTTGTGCCTTCTTGATGCTCTCTTCTTGATGTTAAATGCCTTCTGCTCCTTGATGTTAATTTGCCTTGTCCCCTTGCTGGAAAAGCTTCTTACAAGAGATTTAGACCATGTCTCTTATTATTATTATTATTAATTTTAGAAAAGTCCCTCTTAAATTCTTTAGTCTTTCTACAGCTGGCTTGTAATCTTGTGCCTTCTTGATGCTCTCTTCTTGATGTTAAATGCCTTCTGCTCCTTGATGTTAATTTGCCTTGTCCGCTTGCTGGAAAAGCTTCTTACAAGAGATTTAGACCATGTCCCTTATTATTATTATTATTAATTTTAGAAAAGTCCCTCTTAAATTCTTTAGTCTTTCTACAGCTGGCTTGTAATCTTGTGCCTTCTTGATGCTCTCTTCTTGATGTTAAATGCCTTCTGCTCTTTGATGTTAATTTGCCTTGTCCCCTTGCTGGAAAAGCTTCTTACAAGAGATTTAGACCATGTCTCTTATTATTATTATTATTAATTTTAGAAAAGTCCCTCTTAAATTCTTTAGTCTTTCTACAGCTGGCTTGTAATCTTGTGCCTTCTTGATGCTCTCTTCTTGATGTTAAATTCCTTCTGCTCTTTGATGTTAATTTGCCTTGTCCCCTTGCTGGAAAAGCTTCTTACAAGAGATTTAGACCATGTCTCTTATTATTATTATTATTAATTTTAGAAAAGTCCCTCTTAAATTCTTTAGTCTTTCTACAGCTGGCTTGTAATCTTGTGCCTTCTTGATGCTCTCTTCTTGATGTTAAATGCCTTCTGCTCTTTGATGTTAATTTGCCTTGTCCCCTTGCTGGAAAAGCTTCTTACAAGAGATTTAGACCATGTCTCTTATTATTATTATTATTAATTTTAGAAAAGTCCCTCTTAAATTCTTTAGTTTTTCTACAGCTGGCTTGTAATCTTGTGCCTTCTTGATGCTCTCTTCTTGATGTTAAATGCCTTCTGCTCCTTGATGTTAATTTGCCTTGTCCCCTTGCTGGAAAAGCTTCTTACAAGAGATTTAGACCATGTCTCTTATTATTATTATTATTAATTTTAGAAAAGTCCCTCTTAAATTCTTTAGTCTTTCTACAGCTGGCTTGTAATCTTGTGCCTTCTTGATGCTCTCTTCTTGATGTTAAATGCCTTCTGCTCCTTGATGTTAATTTGCCTTGTCCCCTTGCTGGAAAAGCTTCTTACAAGAGATTTAGACCATGTCTCTTATTATTATTATTATTAATTTTAGAAAAGTCCCTCTTAAATTCTTTAGTCTTTCTACAGCTGGCTTGTAATCTTGTGCCTTCTTGATGCTCTCTTCTTGATGTTAAATGCCTTCTGCTCCTTGATGTTAATTTGCCTTGTCCCCTTGCTGGAAAAGCTTCTTACAAGAGATTTAGACCATGTCTCTTATTATTATTATTATTAATTTTAGAAAAGTCCCTCTTAAATTCTTTAGTCTTTCTACAGCTGGCTTGTAATCTTGTGCCTTCTTGATGCTCTCTTCTTGATGTTAAATGCCTTCTGCTCCTTGATGTTAATTTGCCTTGTCCCCTTGCTGGAAAAGCTTCTTACAAGAGATTTAGACCATGTCTCTTATTATTATTATTATTAATTTTAGAAAAGTCCCTCTTAAATTCTTTAGTCTTTCTACAGCTGGCTTGTAATCTTGTGCCTTCTTGATGCTCTCTTCTTGATGTTAAATGCCTTCTGCTCTTTGATGTTAATTTGCCTTGTCCCCTTGCTGGAAAAGCTTCTTACAAGAGATTTAGACCATGTCTCTTATTATTATTATTATTAATTTTAGAAAAGTCCCTCTTAAATTCTTTAGTCTTTCTACAGCTGGCTTGTAATCTTGTGCCTTCTTGATGCTCTCTTCTTGATGTTAAATGCCTTCTGCTCCTTGATGTTAATTTGCCTTGTCCCCTTGCTGGAAAAGCTTCTTACAAGAGATTTAGACCATGTCTCTTATTATTATTATTATTAATTTTAGAAAAGTCCCTCTTAAATTCTTTAGTCTTTCTACAGCTGGCTTGTAATCTTGTGCCTTCTTGATGCTCTCTTCTTGATGTTAAATGCCTTCTGCTCTTTGATGTTAATTTGCCTTGTCCCCTTGCTGGAAAAGCTTCTTACAAGAGATTTAGACCATGTCTCTTATTATTATTATTATTAATTTTAGAAAAGTCCCTCTTAAATTCTTTAGTCTTTCTACAGCTGGCTTGTAATCTTGTGCCTTCTTGATGCTCTCTTCTTGATGTTAAATGCTTTCTGCTCTTTGATGTTAATTTGCCTTGTCCCCTTGCTGGAAAAGCTTCTTACAAGAGATTTAGACCATGTCTCTTATTATTATTATTATTAATTTTAGAAAAGTCCCTCTTAAATTCTTTAGTCTTTCTACAGCTGGCTTGTAATCTTGTGCCTTCTTGATGCTCTCTTCTTGATGTTAAATGCCTTCTGCTCCTTGATGTTAATTTGCCTTGTCCCCTTGCTGGAAAAGCTTCTTACAAGAGATTTAGACCATGTCTCTTATTATTATTATTATTAATTTTAGAAAAGTCCCTCTTAAATTCTTTAGTCTTTCTACAGCTGGCTTGTAATCTTGTGCCTTCTTGATGCTCTCTTCTTGATGTTAAATGCCTTCTGCTCCTTGATGTTAATTTGCCTTGTCCCCTTGCTGGAAAAGCTTCTTACAAGAGATTTAGACCATGTCTCTTATTATTATTATTATTAATTTTAGAAAAGTCCCTCTTAAATTCTTTAGTCTTTCTACAGCTGGCTTGTAATCTTGTGCCTTCTTGATGCTCTCTTCTTGATGTTAAATGCCTTCTGCTCCTTGATGTTAATTTGCCTTGTCCGCTTGCTGGAAAAGCTTCTTACAAGAGATTTAGACCATGTCTCTTATTATTATTATTATTAATTTTAGAAAAGTCCCTCTTAAATTCTTTAGTCTTTCTACAGCTGGCTTGTAATCTTGTGCCTTCTTGATGCTCTCTTCTTGATGTTAAATGCCTTCTGCTCCTTGATGTTAATTTGCCTTGTCCCCTTGCTGGAAAAGCTTCTTACAAGAGATTTAGACCATGTCTCTTATTATTATTATTATTAATTTTAGAAAAGTCCCTCTTAAATTCTTTAGTCTTTCTACAGCTGGCTTGTAATCTTGTGCCTTCTTGATGCTCTCTTCTTGATGTTAAATGCCTTCTGCTCCTTGATGTTAATTTGCCTTGTCCGCTTGCTGGAAAAGCTTCTTACAAGAGATTTAGACCATGTCTCTTATTATTATTATTATTAATTTTAGAAAAGTCCCTCTTAAATTCTTTAGTCTTTCTACAGCTGGCTTGTAATCTTGTGCCTTCTTGATGCTCTCTTCTTGATGTTAAATGCCTTCTGCTCCTTGATGTTAATTTGCCTTGTCCCCTTACTGGAAAAGCTTCTTACAAGAGATTTAGACCATGTCTCTTATTATTATTATTATTAATTTTAGAAAAGTCCCTCTTAAATTCTTTAGTCTTTCTACAGCTGGCTTGTAATCTTGTGCCTTCTTGATGCTCTCTTCTTGATGTTAAATGCCTTCTGCTCCTTGATGTTAATTTGCCTTGTCCGCTTGCTGGAAAAGCTTCTTACAAGAGATTTAGACCATGTCTCTTATTATTATTATTATTAATTTTAGAAAAGTCCCTCTTAAATTCTTTAGTCTTTCTACAGCTGGCTTGTAATCTTGTGCCTTCTTGATGCTCTCTTGTTGATGTTAAATGCCTTCTGCTCCTTGATGTTAATTTGCCTCGTCCGCTTGCTGGAAAAGCTTCTTACAAGAGATTTAGACCATGTCTCTTATTATTATTATTATTAATTTTAGAAAAGTCCCTCTTAAATTCTTTAGTCTTTCTACAGCTGGCTTGTAATCTTGTGCCTTCTTGATGCTCTCTTCTTGATGTTAAATGCCTTCTGCTCCTTGATGTTAATTTGCCTTGTCCCCTTGCTGGAAAAGCTTCTTACAAGAGATTTAGACCATGTCTCTTATTATTATTATTATTAATTTTAGAAAAGTCCCTCTTAAATTCTTTTGTCTTTCTACAGCTGGCTTGTAATCTTGTGCCTTCTTGATGCTCTCTTCTTGATGTTAAATGCCTTCTGCTCTTTGATGTTAATTTGCCTTGTCCGCTTGATGTCAAATTGTCTTCTCCTCTTGTCCACTGTCTTGAGTTCTACTTATTCAGCAACTTAGGCTCACAAGGCCCTCATTTGGATTTTTACTAGAGCTTGAAACCATGTTTCCCATTGGTCAGTGTATATGAAAAAAATAATTTCCCATTAACTAGAAATGAATCTTTCACAAATTTTGACAGGAGTTAACCACTGAATTGAATAAGATATACAAGTGTAACAATTTTTTTATACAAACTATCTGGCCTCCATAAGAATATACTTCTCTCAAAAGAACAAGTATTAAAAGAACAGTCTAGACAATTAAACATTTATTCAAGGCTAGAATTTTAAATGTAGTAAAAATAAAATTTCTATATATCTTCTTTCTGCCTCAATTCTGTTCTTTTATTGTTTTTTCTCCTCACTAAAGGTTTCTCGTTCTCTTCTACTTCCAGTAACCACTTTTGCATCTTAATGGTACTATTGCATTCCTTGGCATGAAATTAATATTAAAAAAATAGGAACAGCTAATTTTACTATTAATATTACTATTATGAAAACATCAAAATGACCAGTCATAATGGAAAGGAACTTCATCATTCAAAAAAGAGTAAATTAAAAATCTCATTTACAAAGTAGATCAAATCAATTTAGAGAATTCCCACTAAATATAAAATTTAAAGAAGTCTAATGCGTCTAGCATGTAAATAATATTTTCTGACCAATACAAACAAGAGAAACTCATTTCAAATAAATTTTTTCTCTGGAAACTCTTTTATAAGGTTTTCATAAAGCTTGTTCAGTCAGTATTCATTTGTCCATCTATTTTGCTTTGCGCATTATTACGTGCTTCAAGCATTTTACTTGTCAAGTTTAGAATAACAGAAAATTCTATGTCCACTATATCATCCATAGAGTCCACTCCACAGTGATGAGCAACTACATCACCATAAATACCCACCATGTAGTGGAATTGTCTTGTTGTTTATAAAAGTGTATTCACCTGAAGATTGCCTCCAAGCATGAAACAGACAGTCGCCACTCCGTGCTGATATCAATGTCTATATATCTTATATTTACACATGCTCTATGTTGGATATTGAGCACACTTGCTAATCAATATTTCATATTTTTAAAACTATATTTTATCACACACACACATATATATATTTAATTGCTGCAAATATCCCTATAGAGGAGTTTGAACTTTCTGTTGAAAACTGAGCAAACTGGAGAAACACCTAACTTTGAATAGAATCGTCTCAACCACCCGAGAGAATTATGAATTATAAATCTCGGGCCATATGACAGTCAACCCTTCAGTATGCCCTTCATGTAGATTTTTTTGCAAATCCTGTGCAGGATTGTTGTCTCGTATGAAACATAAACATGAAAACTGGACTGAAAGACGCTCATATGTTAAAAACAATGGGAGAGTCCATCATATATATATATATATATATATATATGTTTAAAATAGGATATAGAATCCCAACAAAGTTTTTAAGAATTTGACAAATGGAAAACGTTTCATTGAAACTAGATTTGATTAAGTGTTTTGCCTTTCTAGTCTTCATCTGCTCCAAAAAACAAAAGAAAGAAATGTGTGCATTTGTATTTGTGTGTATGCTTAAATAATGAATCATTAGTACTTTTTCCCTAAGTTGGCATTTCTCATGATTAAAGAAAAAAGAAAATGAGTGACTTTTAAAAAAGCCATTAATATTTATTATTTAATGTACTTTTTCCAGCTTTTTTTGTATTGAAATAAAGATAAATCCTCATCGCATTTTCAGAATGGCTCAAAAGCAAGAAATTCATATAGCCTCTTCTGAAATGAAACCAAGGCAAATCCTCTTACAATCCTTCAGGTTGGGCTGAAAGTAAAAGATGTATATGTTTTTAGGTCTATCCATGTTTTTCAGTGTTGACAATATATGCTTAAAATAGGATATATATATGATTAAAAAAATGGAAGACTTTCGTTATCAATGTGTTTCATCCTCTGCTTAGGAAACACACATGTACAGAAAGGTTTTTCTTTTTTTTTTAGTCATATTGTCTTTTTACAAATATAT
>OZ038502.1:55819624-55854624 GCA_964036315.1 Acanthosepion esculentum
TGTTTTGAAGTTTTTTACATAAAGCTTGCTTGAACTTGTGCTAATCATTTTTTGGCCTTCTTCAATGCCCTATCATTTTTACACTGTAAAACATCCCCAAGCACGGACTGCGGAAATGATCATCTCCCTGTCATATGCAGACAAAACATAAAACTACAAAAATTAAACAAACCCAGAGTAACATGAAAAATTGCAATATGACCCACTTCATAAGGATTCCATTTGCAAATGAACATATACAGTCCCTAACACTTTTTCTTCTGAGGAAAGAAAGACAAAAAAATGAAATGAAAATTATCGAAATGTGCTGGATTGCTCTGTGATATCTGTACTCTTATATAGCAGTGAATGCGAGACAATATCCTCACAGATGAGCAGAATAATAGAGGCAGCAGGAATATTGTTCTATGGAAGTATTCAGAGAATTACATGGACAGAGCAAGTAAGCAATAATGTACTATTAAAATCTGATGTTATTACGTTGTATTTAAACAAGTATTCCAATTTTAGACTATTTCACATGCAAAGACATCATGACCATTGCAGTGTCTCTTAATCATGTAAAAATTAATGTAAGTTAAGAAAACCCTAGAAATTAGTAATTTTATTTTGTGCTACAGTGAAACAAGCCTGTATATGGATGACATTTTTAGGCTCTTGAAAAATTTCAGTTGAGCACCGTTGAGAGATAAGGTAACATTCTAGTGTAGAAACATTATTATTATTAATAAATAAAAATAAAAATATAAAATAATAATAATAATGAATATCATAAATAAAATAAAACAAATAACATTAAAACTTTGTTTAAAATAAATAAAGCCCCCAAAAAATAAAAGTTCTCCCAGAATGCAACAGAAACATTTCCTGCCTAAAAATGGACTTCATGCCAAAAACACTGAACTCAGTCTCTTTCGCTATTGACAACTGGAAGGTCAAGATGTCCATCTCCTCTCTTATTTGCTATAATACAAAGTGACTTCTTCCTTTTATCACATGTAACCGTAAAACACATGTAACTAAAATACACACACAAGTACAAAAATAAATAAAATTGTATGATTTTAATTTACTATTTATCATGCTTTAATTGTTATTTCTGTGTATGTTTTTATTCCTGTGAACACGTAGCTGTTACTACTGGTATGATGTGAGTGATCCCACACTGGCCAAAATGAGAAGGAATAAAGCAGCATGACAAGATGAAATTGTAACAGAAATTCTGAGTGTCTTAGACAATTTTGGGATTAATAAGGTTACCAAAGTGATAAACGGAATATGACAGCATCAGAAAATTAGAGGACCTTGGCAGATTAATCTGCACATTGCTGCCAAAAGGACCAGGTGCAAATGAATGCAAATTCTATTGAAGAAATAGCTTGATGCACTACATAACAAAACTGATGATTAGAATTTTAATGAATAAACAGCACAGCAGAATTCAACTGGAAATAGAGGAAGAACAATGAACAATGACTCTAACAAGAAATGATTTTCATGATCTGAATACTATCAGGTCAAGCAACAGAAATACAAAAATATTTATACCTGTGTTTCATGGATTATACATATGTGTTCTATAAATGACTACATAAAGAATTCCTTGAAATATTAGGGAAGCCTGATTTAAATGAAAAAGATTTATAAATAATCCATAACATGTACTGGAAAAAAACAGTTTGCATATGGACAGAGAATGATAAGTAAATTCACAAATAATAGAAAGGAGAGGGCAACAAGGATTTTTCTCACTGGATTTATTTAACCTGTAGACTGAGATGATTTTAAAAGGACTTGTCAGGTTACCTCCTCCTAATTTTCAAAACTGCTACTAGGGGATGCTCTGAAGATTATAAATACTCTGCGATATTTTTCTCATTCTCTTCTCACCTTATCCACTTATTCATCAACATGTAACCACTCACGGAGAATGCCCTCTTTTGGGAAATGCATGAACAATACACACACACACACACACACACACATGAATGTATGCCCATTCACTCACTACACATACTTTGGACCAAAAAGGTTTACACATTCATTCGTTACACACATTACTGACTTTGTTGCTTGTATACCTTTATTGTTAATACATTATCATTTGTTTGTGCATATATATTGGTTCGTGTCCTTTCTTCACATTTTTCATGTGGACTCACATCCCAAGTCTGCCATGTTGTTGTGGGTATTTCAGAAGACAGCATGTTACTCCCAATTTTCAAACACTGATGTTACTAATGCCCAAAACAAGTTGGGAATTGTTACAATGTTCACAACAATTTGGGAAATGCATAAACCAGCCCACAACAGACTATAAAACCTGTTAAGATTTATCATTATTGGACATACCTATAAAAAATATTTTCTACACAGATGATATTGTGTTGGTAGAGCCAGAAGAAAAACTAAAACAACTATTAAACAAGTTAGTCAAGAAAAGAAAGAAGAAAAGACTAACTATTAACTGCTAGATGATCAAATGTATGGCTGTCAGAAAAAAGGACAACACAAGGTGTGAGTTATATATCAGGTGTGTCAAAATTAAGCAGGTGTGGAAATTTAACTATCTGGGTAGTATAGTAACAAAAAGAGTGACATAGAAATCTGAAGGCACATAGAGAATACCAAAAGGTACCTATCAGAAACTAAGCAAAGTATTAAAGGATCAAAATGTCCGGAGAAACAAAAGATAGTCTATCTTGTTTCTAAGAACAGTCTGATTCTTTAATACTTCAATATTTCTGAAAGGCATCTTTCACTATTCCCTATGTGCCTTCAGATTTCTATATCACTCTTTCCATTTAGACGTGAAGTAACAGAAATGTTTCTTCTGACAAATGGTGAGAATACCATGGAGAAAACATGTGACAAATGAGGAAGTTTTACAAACAATAGAATCTACAAAGAAACTGTTGCTAGTGACAGCTGAAGTTTGGGGGACACTTAATAACAAAAAAACTGCTAGGAAAATCTAGCACGCATAGGGCACAATGAATACAAGAGAAATAAAGAAAAACAGAAAATAACCTATTTGACAAGTATGAGTAAATGGATGAGTGCCACAAAAACAAAGAAAGGTGTTAAAAGTAAGAATTAGAGCAATAAAAGACAGGAAGGTGTGGAAAGCTATGACCCTCTATATCCTGAAGGAAGTGGGCACAACAAGAGAGAGAGAGAGGAGTAGAGTGTGAGATCCTGATTATAATTATTAGTGTGATAGCTTCACTTTATTTAGATTGAATTTTTATTTTCCAGAATTTCTTCTCACCATTCCTCCTGGAAGGCATGAGTATTTCTTGGGGTGATTTTGACTTCATTAACAGCTTCTCTTTTATTTAGTTATCTTTTTCTTTTTTTCCTCTTTTCTTCATCTTCCTTTCTTTTTTATTTTTCTTCTTCATCTACCTGCTCTTTTTCTTTTTTTTCTTTCACTGTTCCTGTATCTTCTTTTCTCTTCTCTTCAGACTTTTCTACTTTTCCATCCCATTAATCACATTCCTTCTTCTTTTTCAGTTTCTCTTTTTCTTTTTTTTATCTCCTCCTTACTTCCTTTTCTTTTTCTTCTTTTTTCTTTTTCTTCTCTTCCTTCCTTTCCTCCTTCTTTTCTTTTTTTTCTTTTACTTTTTCTTCTCTGCCTTTTACCTCTTTTCCTCTTTTTCTTTTCTATTCCACTTTTATTTTATTTCTCCTCTTTTTCTTTTTCTCTTTATTTTTATTTTCACTCTTTTTTCTAACTTCTTTACTCTTTTTCTGTTATTTATTCGTCTTTATTCCCTTTACTCCTCTCATGTTTCTTATTCCTTTCATTTATGTTTCTTTCTTATTTTCTTTTTTCTTCTGCTTTCCTTCGTCTTTTATCTCTTCTCCTTTTTTCTTCTTCTTCTTAATTCTTCTCACTGCTTTCATTCCTTCTGTTTTGCTTTATTCATGTATTTTTCATACTGCTTTTTCTTTCCTGTCTCTTTCACCTCCTCCTCCTCCTCTTCTTCTTCTTCTTCTTTCCTTCCAGTTTACTTTATTCATATATTTTTCATACTGTGTTTTTCTTTCCTGTGTCCTCTTTCTTCTTCTTCTTTCCTTCTATTTCACTTTATTCATTCATCTTTCTTACTACTTTCTTCTTCCCCTCCTCCCTCTTCTTCTTCTTTTTTTCTTCTTTCCTTCTATTTCACTTTATTCATTCATCTTTCCCACTACTTTCTTCTTCCCCTCCTCCCTCTTCTTCTTCTTCTTCTTTCCTTCCAGTTTACTTTATTCATCTTTTCATTCATCTTTCCTACTACTTTCTTCTTCCCCTCCTCTCTCTTCTCCTTCTCCTTCTTTTTTTCTTTTTTCCTTCTATTTCACTTTATTCATTCATCTTTCCTACTACTTTCTTCTTCCCCTCCTCTCTTCTTCTTCTTCTTTTTTTCTTCTTTCCTTCTATTTCACTTTATTCATTCATCTTTCCTACTACTTTCTTCTTCCCCTCCTCCCTCTTCTTCTTCTTCTTCTTTCCTTCCAGTTTACTTTATTCGTCTTTTCATTCATCTTTCCTACTACTTTCTTCTTCCCCTCCTCTCTCTTCTTCTTCTCCTTTTTTCTTCTTTCCTTCTATTTCACTTTATTCATTCATCTTTCCTACTACTTTCTTCTTCCCCTCCTCTTTCTTCTTCTTCTCCTTCTTCTTTTTTTCTTTTTTCCTTCTATTTCACTTTATTCATTCATCTTTCTTACTACTTTCTTCTTCCCCTCCTCCCTCTTCTTCGTCTTCTTCTTTCCTTCCAGTTTACTTTATTCGTCTTTTCATTCATCTTTCCTACTACTTTCTTCTTCCCCTCCTCTCTCTTCTTCTTCTTTTTTCTTCTTTCCTTCTATTTCACTTTATTCATTCATCTTTCCTACTACTTTCTTCTTCCCCTCCTCTCTCTTCTTCTTCTCCTTCTTCTTTTTTCTTTTTTCCTTCTATTTCACTTTATTCATTCATCTTTCCTACTACTTTCTTCTTCCCCTCCTCACTCTTCTTCTTCTCCATTTTTCTTCTTTCCTTCTATTTCACTTTATTCGTTCATCTTTCTTACTACTTTCTTCTTCCCCTCCTCCCTCTTCTTCTTCTTCTTCTTTCCTTCAAGTTTACTTTATTCATCTTTTCATTCATCTTTCCTACTACTTTCTTCTTCCCCTCCTCTCTCTTCTTCTTCTCCTTTTTTTCTTCTTTCCTTCTATTTCACTTTATTCATTCATCTTTCTTACTACTTTCTTCTTCCCCTCCTCCCTCTTCTTCTTCTTCTTCTTCTTCTTTCCTTCCAGTTTACTTTATTCGTCTTTTCATTCATCTTTCCTACTACTTTCTTCTTCCCCTCCTCTCTCTTCTCCTTCTTCTTTTTTTCTTCTTTCCTTCTATTTCACTTTATTCATTCATCTTTCCTACTACTTTCTTCTTCCCCTCCTCTCTCTTCTTCTTCTCCTTTTTTTCTTCTTTCTTTCTATTTCACTTTATTCATTCATCTTTCTTACTACTTTCTTCTTCCCCTCCTCCCTCTTCTTCTTCTTCTTTCCTTCCAGTTTACTTTATTCATCTTTTCATTCATCTTTCCTACTACTTTCTTCTTCCCCTCCTCTCTCTTCTTCTTCTTTTTTCTTCTTTCTTTCTATTTCACTTTATTCATTCATCTTTCCTACTACTTTTTCTTCCCCTCCTCACTCTTCTTCTTCTCCTTCTTCTTTTTTTCTTCTTTCCTTCTATTTCACTTTATTCATTCATCTTTCTTACTACTTTCTTCTTCCCCTCCTCCCTCTTCTTCTTCTTTTCTTCCAGTTTACTTTATTCCTCTTTACATTCATCTTTTCTACTACTTTCTTTTTCCCCTCCTCACTCTTCTTCTTCTCCTTCTTCTTTTTTTCTTCTTTCCTTCTATTTCACTTTATTCATTCATCTTTCTTACTACTTTCTTCTTCCCCTCCTCCCTCTTCTTCTTCTCCTTCTTTCCTTCCAGTTTACTTTATTCATCTTTATTCTTTCCTTCCAGTTTACTTTATTCATTTATCTTTTCTACTACTTTCTTCTTCCCCTCCTCTCTCTTCTTCTTCTTTTTTCTTCTTTCCTTCTATTTCACTTTATTCATTCATCTTTCCTACTACTTTCTTCTTCCCCTCCTCTCTCTTCTTCTTCTTCTTGTTTCCTTTATCCTTGTTAAGTCTTCTATATTTTACTCATTTATTTTTCACAATGCCTTCTTCATTCCTGCCTCCTCTTCCTCTTCTTTATTTTACTTATTTATTTTACACACTGCTTTCTTCTCTACTTCTTCTGTTTTCTTCTTTTTCACCTTCTTTTTTCTCCCTTCCTTCTTTCCTTCTTTTTCATTCTTCTCTGAATCCCCAATAACAAACTCACACGGTTCATCAAAGGAGAGACTGATGAAAAGCCTCTTAAATAACCTTTTCCTAATAACTCTTCTTCTCAATGTTACTTCAATGACAAATGATAAAATTGATGTCTTTCTCTCATGCATTCACTTTAGTTGCAGGTTTAAGACATTACAGCTAATACAGTATAGTTACAAGATCTTAACAATTTGAATTCAAAACCGTGGAGAAAGCAACAGGAAACCACTTCCTATATTTGCCAAGACATGGCAATTTATGATTAAAAAAAAAACAGAATGTGTGGATTGTGATGATCTCACATGTTCTCTTCCTATTTCATCTTCCTTGTGATAGTGTGAACTGATAGAAAAATTTGATCATTAAAAAATTTTCAAATTAAGCCATAGCTGCAGATGTATATTTAAAAAAAAAAAAATATGTTTAATAGTTGTTTTGAAGACATTATCATAAGAAATAAATTAGAAAATAAAATGTCCTTCACTATAATTCATGTACACACAGCTCTTACTATCTTAGAATTTATTCTAAATTTAAGGGAAGAAGATATAAGATGTATAAAAAATAAAAATAAATGTAAGATTTTATTGCAAAATTTTAAGACATGTTCAAAACCAAAAAGTCTTTAAAAAATTTAACTTAGTTAATATATAAAACATAAAATTCTTTTGTAAACCTCAAGAAAGCAAACCCATATATGGACCCTCTACTTAATCACTTATGGGCAGATTTAACTTAACACCAACACAAGCCCTCACCAATCCACCTTTCCTGTGTCATATATAGTATAATTTCTGCTGAAAGTTGTGAAATAGAAATGTGAGTAATTATGTTTTTGTCTGATTGTTGACAACCAAACCAGTTCCCTTGCCCTTACCATACTTTAAGGGAACATGTGGAGGCATTTAGCAAACCTGAAAGATGAAAAATTATACGTACCAAAAGGTAGATAAACTTAATAGAGTCTATGTTCACTAGAGGTAGCGGCTCAATAAAGTCACTATGGAGAAAGCAGTGGGAAAGTATGCCACTATCTCCCCCATGACATAAAATCAGAAGGCATATAATATATTTTGATTTTTAATAATGGCTGTAATTGTTTTGATATCATGGGCTGCTCATTATTGATATTTAGAAAGTACTTTACTATTGCACAAGATCAAACTGGGGCAAATTGGAATAGGAAGATTGTGTTGCAGTCAACCTGGTTTCTACTTTGATTTGAACATTGAACACTGTATTAGTGGGAAATATGCAACAATCTCAGCTTGCTTGATTTTATTTCAAATTGAATAGGAAAGTTGGTTAACTGTATTGTGCTAGACAATTTTTCATGCCTGAATTTATATTTCATATTTATAATTTTTCCATGCATTGAATATTGTTGCCACATCTGATCTGCTATATATTTAGAGATTCTTGATAAAATCCAAAGAAGAATCTGCAATATTATTGGTCCTGACCTGATATCTTGTCTTCAGTCACTTTCTCACTGCTGTAATGTAACTTCCATTTGCCTTTTATATAAATATTTTCATGGCAGTTATTCTTATGCACTTTCTTCTTTGCTGCCCAGACTTTATGAATTTAAGCACAGTACTAGATTGGTAAATGTTAAATTGGTAAGTGCTGCTAGAATGACTACAATTATAAGGTCTGCTTTCACAGTGTCTTTAGTATGACATAGACAAAGGAACCTTTATTGGTTATTGGTACTGACCTGGCATTTCAGCTTCAGTCACCTTCCCACCACTATAACATAGCTTCGCTGTGACTTTTCTATAAATACTTTCATGGCAATTGTTCTGATGCACTTTCCTCTTTGGTATCTCAACTTCATGAATTTAAGTACAAGATTGGTAGTTCAATCTCATCATTTTACTGTTGCTAGATTTAACCATGAGTTATATGCTAATAGTATTTTCTCCTGCACTTCTCATCTGTGGAAATCTATTCTGGCTTCTTGCTTTCTTGTCAACTATGATCTCTAAAAATTTAAATGCAATGTCAATAATCATATTTTGTCTCCTTGAATCCTATTCAAAAACATTTACATGGCCCTGTGGGTGATGAATTATTTTCAACCTTACAACCCCTTTCCCACAGGTAAAATGTTGATAGCCTCTCATACTCTATTGCTATTTCCATGGCAAATGTTCAGATGAGCTACATTCCTTAGTTACACTAGTTCAGAACTTCACATCTATGACCTGCTATGCCATGTACACTGAATCTATTTGTTCTCATTCCCTTCATATTCCATTAGTAAAGAGTATGTTCCACTCAGACCAATTCTTCCCCAGAACTGTTGTAATATGGAATAGACTCCCAAGGGGATGCTTCCTTGATCACATCGATCTTAATCTCTTCAAAACTAGAGTCAGCTGTTATTTATCCTATATATCCTTATAATATGCACCTCTTACTCTCTCCTTGTATGCTCTTATAACAGTATTACATGGTAACAATCTACCTTGAGTAGCTCTTGGGTCTTGTATTGGGTGAACAATAGGATAAAAGAACTAGTATCCTCATCTTTGTTGTTCTGATTCTTTTATTTTGTGTGGCCTACTATTTGCTCTATCTCGGTTCTATATTTTTTCTTGTCATCTTCAAAGAATTTTCAACAGAACCCTTTATCCTGATGTCCTTATTTCTTGATATTTTTATCTTGGTATTATCTTTCCTTTGCCTCCAATATATCCTGTGAGTGTTAAATTCTCCAAGCCCTCTTTCCTTTATTGTGTGTTCCAGAAATTTCAACTCTCTTTCTGTTGCTAAGTATGTGTCTTTTTTGTTCCCAATTCCTTAAAACTTCCCTATTGCTCCCATGCTCCATCCATATTCTGAGCATCCTTCTTTAGAACCCCATCTCTGCTGCCTCCTCTTCATCAGTGAGGAAATCATCCAGCCATCACTGTTATATAGAAGGATTGATACTACATAGCAGTAATTGATCACACATTCTGGCAAAGTTTTCCTGTTTAGCTTTTAGAAGGCACCTTTTTCTATTCCTATGTGTCTTCAGATTTCTGCATTGCATTTTCCATTGTCTTGTAAAACTTCCCAGATTGTTAAATCTCTGTAGTTGCTTTATTTTGACATCTCCAATTTTTAGCTTATATCCTCGGCAGATTCTTCTAGATTCTATTTTCAACAGAACCCTTTATCTTGATGTCCTTATTTCTTGATTTGTCTATACTCTGCTTTAGATCTCTTTCTGATTCATCCCGCTTGTTGGCCGGATGTGAATGCTAAGAAAGCAAAACCCCAAATAAAAAGTGCAGCAGCTCTTAGCATCACATCAGCCCTGCAAAATAAACCCCTTAAAAATATATAAAATACAATATAAAAGAATCTAAACATTACTACCAAAGAAAATACATGAAGAAGAGATGAGTTTATAAGCCACCGCATTTGCTTTTAAGAACACCAATCCTAGCAACTTAAGAATCGCAGTGAATGTGAAAACTTCAACTAATCTGCCATCAGCAAGCTCTCAGTGTCACCAC
Source organism: Acanthosepion esculentum (assembly GCA_964036315.1). Taxonomy (NCBI): domain Eukaryota; kingdom Metazoa; phylum Mollusca; class Cephalopoda; order Sepiida; family Sepiidae; genus Acanthosepion; species Acanthosepion esculentum. The sequence continues at coordinate 55,829,506 of OZ038502.1, forward strand.
CAGTGACCCCAGTCAACTAAATCGGCACACACATTAACTCCAGTCCCTACCAACACTACTCTTCCTCCAAGTTGCTTACTTTTCCCACAAAGAGACATTCAATTCACATCCTCTGTATTGGCAATACAAAGAATCTTATATTAACAATTCTTGTCTTTACCTTTCACTTCACTGGTGATATTTGTTGTTCTGTTTGTTCTCTCATGCTACCATATGTTTTATAGCAAATTGTTACTTAGTCTTGTCTTCTTACTACCTTTACCGCATTGTCTGCAAGTACCAGCAGTTTTCTTTCTGTATCTGCCATAAATATGGTACCACTTGCATATCTCATCTTGTTGAGGTTGTGCTTGCCAACAATAGATTCTGGCAGAATGTCCAGCTCTCTTAAGATCACCTTAATGTATAGGTTAAATAAATCCAATGAGAATCCTTGATTTATACTCCCTTTCTTTTTTTTCTGTATTCACTCAGTTCATTTGCATTATTGTGTTACACTCTCCTTGTGCTACACCAATATGCCTAGACAAGAAGTTCCCAACCTTTTTTAGTTCATGACCCGCTTTGAATCCAGAATTTTTCTGTGGCCCATGAAATTATTATAGTGTAAAAATGACTTCCATTTTACATAGAATATTTTTACATAGAATAAATCCAATTATAAAATTTCTGTGGCCCAACTGAAATTTTCAGTGGCCTATTTTGGCCATGTGGCCATAGGTTGGGAAACACTAGCCTAGACCAAACACTATGTTCAAACTAAGTAATGAAGTTAGCTAGATGAAACAAGCAACTAGATTCCAGTTAATATCATGTGTCCTATTTATTGTGGGCCGTATATCTTCATCTTGTTATTCTTCAGTGTTTTCAGCTTTCTTAAGCATCTGAAATTAGATTATCTATATTACTACATACGCAGACTTGATAATACTTGTTGTTTTAAACAGAATTTACAATGTTTCCCAGGACAGACAGTCATAGTTTTACGTTAAATACTGTTTGGCAAATCTAAATAAAATGTCTCAGCAGACACGCAATAAACAGCTTTACTGTTTTATTTATCGCTCTAATGTGATTCCATTAAACATTGAAACTAAATTGTTTCACTGCGACTTGATAATTTTAGCACTCTTTTTGTTCTTGTTTATTTCAAACTTTAACTTCTAAAGAGTTGTATGCTTAAAAAGAAAGTTTATGCACAGACAGTCAAAACAGTATAAACAAAGTGACTTTCCCCCAATCATGATGAATAGTTGTACACTCAATTTTGTTCCATGCTTTGAATATCTGTTGGGTTTCAAGATCACACCAGACCTTGAGTAGAATTCCTACTAGTATCCTCTAAGAGTCAGATCAGGCCAAGAATAGAGTACTGTTGTCATATTTGGGTGGGAGCTGACCAGTCCTCACTTTCCAGGCTCAGCAGAGTTCAAATGCCATTCCAACTCCTTGTGGGTAACAAATTATTTTCCACCTTCAAACTTCTCTCTCACAGGTGGGACATGATGAGTCTCTCACTGCTCTGTCACTACTTCCATTGAAAGTTCTCAGACAAACTACATTCCTTGATTCCACAAAGCCTAACCTTCATGGCTAGGACCCACCATGCCTCTTAGATTGTATTAAACCATGCACATTCCCTCCGTATTCCATCGAACAGTTCCCGTGAACCACTCTTCTGTAGAACAGATTTCCAAGAGGATGTTTCCCCAATCACTACACTCTTAACCTGTTCAAGTCTAGAGTTAACCATTATCTTCCCCTTCTATCAGTATAAACTGTCCCATAATGTAACCCTAAACCTTGAGTGGCTCCCGAGCCAAGTACAGGATGAACCTTCTGTAAAGAAAAAAAAGAACTCAACAACCTCGTTCAGTAATCCTCTACCTTGAGTGGCTCTTAGGCCTTGTATTGTGTGAATTATGGTAAAAACAAAAGAAAAAAGCAGGTAATTATTTTTGTTTTTTTTGTTTTTAAGCTTATCACCCCAAGCAAGGCTGGAGGCCACTAGCACGCAAGGGGTTACAGAAGGTTTGGAGGAAGAGCAGATAGGAGTGGTAAGGGAGAGGATGTGGAGAAAGATAGTGGATCGATCAAGGCAAGGGGGTTACAGAAGATTTGGAGCGAGAGCAGATAGGAATGAAAGGTGAAAGGATGTGGAGAAGGGAAGTGGATAGATTGTAAAGATTGAAAAGGGCACGAACAATTACTGGATAACATCCATATCATGTTGAAAAACCTGTTCTCGTACAATTGTACCAGTCAAGATGAATACTAGGTGCTGTAAGGTTGGATGTGTGGCTGGTGTAATCTATAATGCAGATTGGAGAGTTCCAATTTCAGTTGGCATCGTTATATTGATTGATTGATTGATTTGTTTGTTTAATGGCATATCAATTTCTCATGGGTGATTTAATGCTGAAATTTTTTTTATTGAGTGCTTTGAAGTAATTTGGTAATTTTACTATATGTATTCTTGCTAACTGTTTTATATAAAAAATGTATTGCTGGTATTTTTACTATAAAATTCTATTTTTATATATTATAACAGTATTTTGCTTTTGTTTGGTGGGGTTCACAAATTGCCCATAGCTGAGATTCTAACAGGTGCTACCACCCCAGGTCAGGGTGGACCTGGGAACAACAATGATTAAGAGGCAGTTCCACGTGCATCAAAACCTCCATTCTCCCAATCAGTGGCCTTGCTGCCAGATGTAGTTTATCGTCATACCCAGGACTACTTTGTTATATTCACTTATGCACAAATACCATTGGGAAAGTTATGAATTCACCTCTTCTCCCTCCAGCTATGGTTTAATTTAAAGACTTCTATCAGTAAATCATTATTATTCCCCCCTCCCCCAACAAATCCTTACAATCTAAAAATATTTTTGGGATTTAATTAACCTACAAAAGGTTGAAAAACCATAAAAAAAAACAAATCAAATAAACAATTATGGAAATGAAGAAACAAACTGATATAATGGTTATTGACTCAAAAAGCAGGAAAATGAATTCTAATTCTAGCTGAGATTGCTAGATTCACTTGGAAAAAGGCATGAATTTACTTCTCCCGGTGATTCATTTGGAAAAGGCATGAATTTACTTTTCCCTGTGTTCTTAATAAAAGTCTTGTCATTGGTATGATAATTTGATAATTGACATGTTTCGTTTGTTTTTTTTTGTTTAGCAGCATATCAGTCCGTATGGTTTATTTAATGCCAAAATCTAAATATGAAAATCCAAACTTCATAATTAATTCAAGAGAATGACATTATTTCATGATTAAATTATAATTATCTGCATATTTTTACCAAATAATCTTACAAAATCAAACAAGAAGTGAAAACTTGTTTCTCCATACAAGAAATGAGATTAATCATAGCAAATTGTTTTTGTTTTTGACAATGTATGCTATATCTTCAATTTTACTATAAAATGTATTGTTGGTAATTTTTTTATGAAAAATATATTGTTGATCATTTTACTATAAAAATGTATTGTTAGCCATTTTTTATAAAAATGTATTGTTGGTCATTTTACTATAAAAATGTATTGTTAGCCATTTTTTATAAAAATGTATTGTTGGTCATTTTCTATAAAAGTGTATTGCTAGTAATTCTACCATAAAATGTAGTGTTGGTTATTTTGCTAAAAGAATATATTGTTGGTAATTTTACTATAAAAATGTACTATTGGTAATTTTACTATAAAAATGTATTGTTGATAATTTTACTATAAAAATGTATTGTCAGTAATTTTGTTTTATGAAAAGGTATTGCTGGTAATTTGACTACAAAAATGTATTGCCAGTAATTTTTTAATAAAAATGTATTGCTGGTATTTTTACTATAAAAATCTATTTTTATACTTTCCCAGTGTTTTTATTTTTGTTAGGAGGTTCACTATTTGCCCATAGATTGCCCATGACCCAGTGCAACCAATTTCATGTTATTTAGAGAGGAGAATAATGTCTCCCAATTGGGAAGTACCAAAGGCACAGTTTAAAAAAAACGAAACTCATGTTGCAAAATAATGTTGTTCCTGTTAACTATGCTCTCCTATATTTCAGATAACTATTATAGAGATTGTTAACACTAAACCTACCAAGTATTGAACTCTTCATAACAAATATTGTCCCAGAGGCTAATTAAAAATGAGCCCACACCTTTTCCATGAAAGCTTCTAACAATTTTTTTAAAGGAAACACTTTCATTTGTTTCTGGAATCTATGCTTGACAATTTCACAGGTTAAACAGTTTCAATGCTGAATATGATCAATCAATTAAAAAATGGAGGACTGGTTGATTTTATGAATATTTTGATAATTCTTAAAGAAAATAAGAGAAAAAAGAGGTGTTGATAGAAAAAGAAGAGAAAATAGAGGAGTGTGAATGTTGGGAGAAGGAAAAAAAGAAAGAGAGAGAAGGTGAGAAAAAGAGGGGAAGATTAAAATGGGAGGTAGAGAAGGTGAGAAAAAGAGGGGAAGATTAAAATGGGAGGTAGAGAAGGTGAGAAAAAGAGGGGAAGATTAAAATGGGAGGTAGAGAAGGTGAGAAAAAGAGGGGAAGATTAAAATGGGAGGTAGAGAAGGTGAGAAAAAGAGGGGAAGATTAAAATGGGAGGTAGAGAAGGTGAGAAAAAGAGGGGAAGATTAAAATGGGAGGTAGAGAAGGTGAGAAAAAGAGGGGAAGATTAAAATGGGAGGTAGAGAAGGTGAGAAAAAGAGGGGAAGATTAAAATGGGAGGTAGAGAAGGTGAGAAAAAGAGGGGAAGATTAAAATGGGAGGTAGAGAAGGTGAGAAAAAGAGGGGAAGATTAAAATGGGAGGTAGAGAAGGTGAGAAAAAGAGGGGAAGATTAAAATGGGAGGTAGAGAAGGTGAGAAAAAGAGGGGAAGATTAAAATGGGAGGTAGAGAAGGAGATCAACGGGATAATGAGAAGGGAAAGGAACAGAAAACAGTGAGGGAGGATATTGAATTATAATTATCTGCATATTTTTACCAAATAATCTTACAAAATCAAACAAGAAGTGAAAACTTGTTTCTCCATACAAGAAATGAGATTAATCATAGCAAATTGTTTTTGTTTTTGACAATGTATGCCATGTCTTCAATTTTACTATAAAATGTATTGTTGGTCATTTTTTTATGAAAAATATATTGTTGATCATTTTACTATAAAAATGTATTGTTAGCCATTTTTTATAAAAATGTATTGTTGGTCATTTTCTATAAAAGTGTATTGCTAATAATTCTACCATAAAATGTAGTGTTGGTTATTTTGCTATAAGAATATATTGTTGGTAATTTTACTATAAAAATGTACTATTGGTAATTTTACAATAAAAAAATCTCCACATCCTTTCACCTTTCATTCCTATCTGCTCTTGCTCCAAATCTTCTGTAACCCCCTTGCCTTGATCGATCCACAAAGAGGAGACAAATATTGGTTGGTTGATTTTCTTGAGCGACATATCAACCCCTATCAATTATTTAATGCCAAAATCTAAATATTTTGAACATAATTTTTATACTGTCAGGGTAAAAGGTATGTTTTTTTTTTAAATATATAAATTGTCGATCATAAAATGTATTGCTGATAATTTCACTACAAAAATGTATTGTTTAAAATTTTTTTATAAAAAATGTATTGCTGGTCATTTTACTATAAAAATTTATTACTTGGTAATTTTGCTATAAAAATGTATTGTTAGTCATTTTGCTATAAAAAATATATTATTAGTAATTTTGCTTTGTTGATCATTTTACTATAAAAATGTATTATTGATCATTTTACTATAAAAATGCATTGTTGATCATTTTGCTATAAAAATGTATTATTGATCATTTTACTATAAAAATGCATTGTTGATCATTTTACTATAAAAATGCATTGTTGATCATTTTGCTATAAAAATGTATTATTGATCATTTTACTATAAAAATGCATTGTTGATCATTTTACTATAAAAATGTATTATTGATCATTTTGCTATAAAAATGCATTGTTGATCATTTTACTATAAAAATGTATTATTGATCATTTTACTATAAAAATGTATTATTGATCATTTTACTATAAAAATGCATTGTTGATCATTTTGCTATAAAAATGTATTATTGATCATTTTGCTATAAAAATGCATTGTTGATCATTTTACTATAAAAATGTATTATTGATCATTTTGCTATAAAAATGTATTATTGATCATTTTACTATAAAAATGCATTGTTGATCATTTTGATATAAAAATGTACTGTTGATTTTTTGGGGGGTTCACCATTTGCCCATAGATCGAACCCTAACAGATGCTACCATTTTGGTTCAGGGTAGACCTGGGAACAACAGCAATTAAGAGGTGATTCCACACTCCTCAAAACAGGCAATCTCTTGATTGCTGCCAGATGTAGTTTATCATCATACTCAGGACAGGATAAAGAGAAGAAGAGGTAAAGAGACAAAATGGAAAAAGGAGAGGAAATGTGACATAAAAGGATATAGAAAGGGGAAGGAAAAGTGTATACAAAGGGGAGGAGGATAAAGAACAAAGAAAGAGTAATTACAAAGAGAGAAGGGATGAAGGCAGAAGGAGAGGAAAAATGAAGGGACCGAGGAGCAAAAGATAGAAAGAGACATGATGGGCGATAAAAAAATGTAAGAAGAAAATACAGGAAGAAACAGAGAGGGGGAAGAAGAGATGAGAGGAGAAAAATGTTCAAGTAGAAAGGTAACATTTTTTTACTAAATATTTACCATTAAATTTCATGTTGATTTATCTAGAAATATTTGGTTTACGGCCACATTACATTGCGACATCTGTTCCTGTATGATCACCAGTTAAGCAGCATTAAACCTAGCCAGTACCTAGATGGGTAACCACCTGGGAATACCAGGTGTTGTAAACTTAGATATGCAGGTAGTGTAATGGATAATGCCTTGGAAATTGTAAATCAGAGTTGAGTTCCAATTCCAGTCAGGTTCATTATAATCACTTAAATGCAAATATCTTTGGGAAAAGCATTGATCCACCTCTTCTCCCCCTAACTATGTGTTAATTAGTAGGACGTGTATCAGTAAATCATTATTATCTCCCATAATTCTGACAATCTAAAAATATTTTCTGGCTTTAATTAACCTGCAAAAGGTTGATCTTCTTTTATGTGCTGTGTCTCTTCAGGATATTGACAATTATGGCCCTCCACAATTTCCAATACTTTGTAGCTCTTAATAAATTTTGTCTTTTTGTTATCTCTCCTAAAACTTGTTCCCCCCATCTATTTACTCAAGCTCACTAAGTAGGTTATATATTGTTTTCCTCTGTCTCACTTGCCTTCAATCTGTCCTGTAGGTATTAGATTTTCCAAACCATCTTTCCTTATTATAAGTGCTCTAGAATTTTCAACAGTTTCTTCCTGTTGTTAAATATAAGATTCCTTTTTGTTTTCATTTTCTCTAAAACTTCTTTGTTGCTCATATGTTCAGTCCTTGGTATTCTCAGCATCCTTCTGTAGAACCACATTTCTGTTGCTTCTCTTCTTTATCTGTGAGGAGATTGTCAAGCATTCATCACCAAACAGGAAGACAGATAATTTAAGTTAGCAAAACAAAGGATATAGTTTCTAATTCTAAATTAATAAAGAATTCTAGTTGTTTTTTTTATTATATACTTATGTTCACCCAAAGCAAGACCCAAGAACCACTCAAGGTAGAGGTTTATCGAATGAGGTTGCTCACATGTTATGTAACATAAGCCATAAAAAAAACAAATCAATTTAGAAATACTTTTTTTTCTTTTTTTTTTTTTAAGCGTATCACCCCAAGCAAGGCTGGTGGCCACTATCACACATGGGGTTACAGAAGGGTTGGAGGAAGAGCAGATAGGAGTGGTAAAGGAAGGGATGTGGAGAAAGAGAAAGACGGAGGGTCGATCAAGGCAAGGGGGTTACAGAAGATTTAGAGCGAGAGCAGATAGGAATGAAAGATGAAAGGAAGTGGAGAAGGGAAGTGGATAGATCAAGGCAACTGGAGATGATGATTGACGCTACACTTAAACCGTTGGAGATTGTATTTGTCAGGGAAACAGTAATAGGGAAGGGAGTTCCATAGGTGAGATGTGCGAGAATGAAGCTATTGGAGTAGAAGAGACGTCTACATCTAACAGTTTCAACGGTGAAGGGGTGGGAACGGGATGCCAGCCTCGTAGGATGCTTAAATTCACGAGGCTTAGGGACAAGCGAAAGCAACTCCTCGGAGCAATTACCGTGGAAGTACTTGTAGAAGAGGCAGAGCGATGCAACATCGCGTCTGTGAGAGAGCGACTGCAGACGAGATGACAAATCAGGGCCAATCACATTGCATATCCGTCTCTGGATCTTATCAAGAACCCTGAGGCAACACGCAGGGGCCCCAGACCATAAATGGCAGCAATACTCCATGCAAGGGCGAATGGTAGACTTATAGACTTGGAGGATCGATTCCGGGGAGAAGAATTTCCTGGCTCGGCACAGGGAACCAACTTTTCTTGCGGTGGATGATGCAACTGACTCAATGTATTTGTTCCATCTCAGATCACTTATGGAGAGACTGTTGGTAAATCCTTCAAAATACCATTTGGTTCGTGTGGCAATTGGACATAAGCAGAGAATTGGTAATTCTAACAGGCTGTGAGTGTGAAAGGTAAAAGTCTGAAATGTTTCTTGTCAATCAATATTTGCAGAACAAAAGAAGTGTTTGTGTTGACTTTGTTAATATTTTTTATCAATGTTGATGGAAATAAACTACAAATAAAGTTTCTTCATCAAATATTGATTATCAAGAAAAATGCTTTCTTGGAGTTGCTTTCATCCTTTATGTCTTCGAAGTGTCTGTTGGAAAATTTTTCGAAATTAATTATTTTATTTCAATTTGAATACAAAAAGGCTGACCCCCCCCACCAGTCTTTATCCAATGACTTATTCTTGAACATTTTTCGTATTGTTTTCTTTTTTCTACACATTTTTTTATTTTCTCTCCTTCTTTCTTTATCTTCTTTCAACATTTTTCTTAATTTTCTCATTTCTTTCTTTTTTCCTTTTTTCTTTCTTTCTTTATTTTTATTTTTTATTTTCTTGTTTTATTTTCTCTTTCTTTCTTCTTTCTCTCTTTCTCATTTATTTATTTCATGTCTTCATTATGTTCTTTCTTCATAGTTTATATTTTATTCTTTTTTCTTTCTTTCTTTTTTCATTATCTCATTTCATTCTTTCTTTCTCTTTTTCTCATTTTTCTTGTTTATTTTTTCCTTTCTTTCTTTCTTTCTCATGTCTTCATTTTCTTTCTTTTTCTTCACATTTTTCTTGTTTTCATTTTCTTTTTTGGTTCTTTCTTCCTTCCTTCCTTCATTCCTACCTTTCGTTCTTTCACATGTCTTCATTTTCTTTTTCTTCTTCATTTTTCTTGTTTTCATTTTCTTTATTTCTTCTTTCCTTACATCCTTCCTTTTAATTTTCTTTCTTTTTTTTCTCATTTTTCTTTCTGCTTTTGTTTCTTTCTCAAGTTTTCATTTTCTTTCTCATTTTTCTTCTTTTATTTTCCTTCCTTTCTGTTTTTTCTCTCTTTATATTTTTTCTTTCTTTCTGTTTTCTTTCTTTCTTCCTTCCTTCCTTCCTTCCTTTCTTTCTTTCTCATGCCTTCATTTTATATCTTTTTCTTTCTCACTTTTCATGTTTTCATTTCCTTTCTTTCTTTCTTTCTTTCTTTCTTTCTTTCTTTCTTTCTTTCTTTCTTTCTTTCTTTCACTCTCACCTTTTCTGTTTATCCTTTCTCTCTTCACTTCACTTCACTTCTCTTTACTCTTTGATTCTAAAAGGTTGTTATTACAACAAAGCTTTCCACCTCATTGTAATTTCACAAAAGTACTCAATAAATGAAAAATAAACAGCAGACAAAAATGTCGATAACTCCTGCTGTTCGGGAAGAAAATCAGAGCTGCAAAGGGTGAAGGTTATTACTTTACTCAGTTCCTCTGTTACACACACACACACACACATGTTTATTTGTACAGCCTTAATGATTAATATGCAAATCAATTCAGCCCATTGGACTGAGTTTTCTCATCATGAGGTGCTCCACTATTGTGACCATGTGCCAGGTTAATCTCAGCTAAGTAAGGATCAGCATGTATACATGCACACAATTTTATACATACACTACAGTTCAAAAGTTTGAAGCCACCCATAGAATTAACATGGGAAGAACTTGACAGAAGTATGAAAAAAAATGAAAAAGAGCTCTTAGAGTCTTTGAAAATAGAATGGAATCAATTATCAAACTTATAGTTTGAGAAACTTTTGCATCGAATGCCAAAAGTTTTTGCTGCAGTAATTAAGGCTAAGGACGATATTTTGACAAGAGCAAAATTTAATCATAAAATGCATTTTTTGTTATAATAAAATTCCTAATAAAAGATCATGTTTCACTATGTTTTAACTATTTATAATAATTACCCGGGTGGTCTCAAACTTTGGAACTCTAGTGTATATACACATATATATATATATATAATAGCTGGCTGCTCATATTCAAGAATATTCGTCTATTAGGGCAGCTAACCAATCCTTAATTCAGACGCTCGCTCAGGCACATTTGTGTTGGTTCAACACCCACAGAGCCCACCTGTGGTTTATACTGCAACTATGCTGAACAGACTTTAGTTACAGTTTCTGGGAGAGAGCGTGTTATCTAGTGTGATCAACAATCTGAACAAGGCCAGCACACTCAAACCCTCGGCCATGATGAGCTGTGGCTTTGTGCTAGCACAGCTATCGACAGCCCCCAAAGGTTCCATCTACTCAATTTCACTCACAAGGCTTGGGTCAACCTGTGGTATGGTTTTCAGGCACTTTTCAGAGGTGCCGCATTTTGGGATTAACCTCAATGCATTCTAATAACATCAGGAAGTCTCCTTCCTGACAAATCGACTATGGTGAGATTTGAACTCGGGTCTCATGAAAATGAGCATTCTAACCACTCAGCCACATGCTCATATATATACATACACATACACACGCACATATATATATATATATATATATATATATATATATATATATATATATATATATATATATATATATATATATATATATAATCATCCGCAGACAGACTGTTTTGCTGTTTCAGAGCTCATCAGTGTGACTAGACATCCGATTGCATCAAGCCAACATTGAAACCTGACCAATTTGGCATCAGTCGGAAATTCTAACCCCTAGGCTATATATATATATATATATATATATATATATATATACACACATAGACATCGATAAATACACATCCACATACATACATACACAATTAAATATGCATGCATTTTCTATACACACAAAACACTGATAAATACATGTACACACATCCACTTACATTGACCTAAACATTCTGATACAACAAGCAAGAATATTAAAATATAACTTATACGACCAGAGAAACAAAGAATATGGAAGGGAAGGACATTAAAACAGATATATATGTTTAAAAGCAACATTATCTAATGCAGTGTAACCCGGATATAAAAGAGTTGTCAGGACCGGAGAAGTCGTCTCTTATATCCGGGTTTCTCTTATATCCGGGTTTGGTCTATTTTGTTTAGGTAAGTATGGCTCTAATTTGGGACCAGAGAAAATCTATCTTATATCCGGGTTTTTCTTATATCCGGGTCTCTTATATCCGGCTTACACTGTATGAAAAACGAAAATTCCAAACATACAAACATATATAAAAAAAATCATATACAGTGTAACCCGGATATAAGAGAGTTGTCGGAACAGGAGAAGAAGTATCTTATATCCGGGTTGCTCTTATATCCGGGTCTCTTATATCCGGGTTACATTGTATATATATTTTTAACATAAACATGCATTAATGAAAAATTGCTTTCATTAAATAATATAGACAAGTTTTGTCTATTTATTTTAAGTAAGTTCCTTTCATATTGTCTGATAAGCTTAATCGCATTATCGTTCAAATATAAAACAAACACTTATTAATAATAGCTTTCCAAACTATATAGTTGATAAACAAATAAAATACTTTCTTAGAAGTCTTAATACTAAGCAAATAGAACATAATACTGCTTCAACTTGTTCCAAACATATTAATAATCTCTTTTATTTTAGTCAAATGCATACTAATTATAAATGAGATGAAAATATACTAAAAAAATTAGTAAATACTAATATATCTACAACACATCCTAGCAAAAAATTAGGTTAATCATATAGTACACTAAATCTGGTATATCCAATTTAACTATTCGCAATGATTCTTCCCCACTCTCCCCATTAGCGATTTGCAAAAAAACAACATAGTTTACAAATTCAAGTGCCCTTTGGGAGATTGTATCTCCAATAGATTAAATAATATTTATGTTGGTTACACCACAAACTCGCTTTCATGGTGCTTAACTCTACATTTAAATGATAACTCTAACATTTTTAGGCATTTAAAACAACATGCCTGCCCGCATACTCAATTCCGGAAAATCCTTGTCGAAAACACAATTATACTTAAACATGAAAACAATAAACAAAAATTAAATTTTCTTGAAGCTCTATACATAAAACAGTTGAAACCTAACCTGAACAAAATAAACTCTGAAATCTCCACAAATATTCTTAAATGCCTATAATTTATAACAGAAGCCATTGGTTTATACCAACGGCTTCCCACACTTAATACTTCTTGTTTTTCATTCTTGCATGGTCATGATTGACATCTATACGAGTTTGTCGTTACTTTGAAATTTTCAAGCAGCAAGGGCGGACTATTATTGTGGTTTTGTCTGTGTGTTGTTTGATTTATTGAAATTGTCATCTTTGATAATGGCTTATGTAAGCTGAAAGTTTAGATTGGATTTAAACATGTATCAATATGGTGATTTCCTTTCGTCTTTCAATGATAATTTGATTAAGCTTATCAGACAATATGAAAGGAACTTACTTAAAATAAATAGACAAAAGCTGTCTATATTATTTACTGAAACTTGCATTAATATATATATATATATATATATATATATATATATATATATACAAGTATAGGATTAGTCTATACAGAATAAATTTCAACAACCAAAAATACTATTCTTAAAAGAGTGCTCAATACAAAGTAGAGCCAATATAATAAACTCTTTATTCTACATTCAACACCATCACTTATAAGACACCAGAAGTGTTGAAACAAAATGGCTATTTTTGTTGTGATTTTATAACATATTTATGTTATAATTTTTGAATATATATATATATATATATATATATATATATATATATATATATATATATCATACAATAGGAATTAGGATTACATTAAGTTAATGATCATTTTCATCTTGTAAATTGAAATAAAATTTACAAGGATTTTTCAAACCAGTCAGTGGATGATAAATTATTGAAAAAATTGGCCAGAGGAAGGAAAGAAAGAAAGAGAGAAGAAAAAAGGAAAAAGAGAAAAAGGGAGCAACTAAAACTAGGAAGTAGTATGTCTGGATAAGGGCAATTTGATGTTTTGTAATGTTTAACAAGCTTGTCTTGCTAGATCAGTGATGTGAATTCAATCCTGATTGTGTGCTCCAAACTTTCATCCTTGTGCCACATCTTACTACACTTACTAAATCACTGTATATGTGCATGTGTGTGTGTGTGTATGTTAAGCAATTAAAAGGTTTTTTAATCTAACATTATTTCTTATTATTATTATAAGCATATTTAGTGGGTACACATGTTCGAGTAGATACATAGATAATGACTAGAATGAGATAGATAGATAGATAGATAGATAGATAGATAGATAGATAATGCCTAGAATGAGATAGATAGATAGATAGATAGATAGATAGTTAGATAGATAGATAATGACTAGAATTAGATAGATAGATAGATAGATAGATAGATAGATAGATAGATAGATAGATAGATAATGCCTAGAATGAGATAGATAGATAGATAGATCGATAGATAATGCCTAGAATGAGATAGATAGATAGATAGATAGATAATGCCTAGAATGAGATAGATAGATAGATACATAGATACATAGATACATAGATAATGACTAGAATGAGATAGATAGATAGATAGATAGACAGATACATAGATAATGACTAGAATGAGATAGATATAGATAGATAGATAGATAGATAATGACTAGAATGAGATAGATAGATAGATAGATAGATAGATAGATAGATAATGACTAGAATGAGATAGATAGATAGATAGATAGATAGATAGATAGATAGATAGATAATGCCTAGAATGAGATAGATAGATAATGAGCAGAATTTTTAAACAGTGAAATTAATGTCTACTGGCCAAAGAATCAAAAGTCTTGACAAAAAATATGCCTCATGACATCAACTGAACTTGTATTCCTTTTTAATATGGAAATACAAGATCAATTCCCAAGGCACATTTTTTTCATTAAGACTTTTGATCTCTAGGCTGCTTGACATTAATTTCACTAATTAAAAAACAGGGAGGCATACTCAAACATGTATACCTACTAGATATGACATTTACAGTAATAATTTGTGTGTATGTGTGTGTGTTTGTGTGTGTGTGTGTAGATATCTGTGGCTATCTTTTATATTGACAGCAGCTGAAAACATAAAGTTTTATCCTATAAAATATTTTACAAGCAAAACAAAAAAATGACTTTTATTTGCTAAAAAACTATTTTAATCAAGTATCGACCTCTCATGGCGATCTTAGTGGTTAGTACCACCTATCCTATCATTTCTGCATAAATTACCCCACCATTTACCAAATTACATCCAAGAATGCAATTGTTTGGTTGAAACATAAATCATAAAAACTGCCAATTAATTTTATCTTTAGTGATTTCTGATGGATGTGCATTGCGCTGTAATGGATATTGGCTCAGAATAAGAAATTAGAGAGACGAGTTCAAATTCCAGTCAAGTTCATTACATTCACATACATGCAAATAACCTTAGGAAAGGTATGGATCCATCTCTCCATCCCCCAGTTATGGGTTGAATAGCAGGACAGACTGGGTCCTATAGCCTTGGTTGGCAACCAGTCTACTGCAGAAAGAAATGGCAACCTACTGCAGGTAAACGTTCTGCCTAGTCAGTCATGACTCAAAAGAGACATTATCACCCAAACGTGTATCATGTATGACATTTAACTGACTGACTGACCTCTGAGGACTTTGGTGATCGGATCTGACCTTATCTGCCCTATGTTTTGTATTTCATAACTAAATATATTTTGCTTGCAACTTATGTATTTGTTGAGAAATGGCAATGATGACTTTGAATAACTTCTAAGGTTAACTTCATATAGTCTGTGTCACAAGTGTACGTTTTGTGATACAGGATCTCAAAAAGTAAGTCAGTGCGCCTTGTCATTTGAGCATAGTCACAGCACAGACACATAAACAAGCCACCAATAATTGGGAAGATTTTGACTGTTTGTGATACACAGCCAAACCCTTTTATGCAAATCTCTCAAATTTGGTACGCACAAATACTGGAACCAGGAAAAGGTATAAGGTAAAAATAATTGCTCTTCATGTAGATAAGGGATATTTAATTCTTTTCTGTAATATAGATTTATTTTTAACAGTGGCAATTACCACTTGTAATCATTTGGTGTAAGACTATAACTTCTTTTATTATTCATATCTATTTTTAAGATTTGAAAAAGGAATTCATAGAAAAATCTTTCACCTAAAATATAATTTATATTTTCCCCAGTATTTACTAGAAAGAAATAAAATCTATTTTGTTTTTCTGTTAGGTTACTTATGTAAAGAAAAAGATTTTTCATATCCATGATTATTTTTTTGTTTTTATCATTTCACCCCAAGCAAGGCAATAGAGCCAATATAACACAAAGGCTTACTGAGTGGGAAAGAATATGAGGAAAAATATTATTAAGGGGAGAGAACAATAAAAGAATAGGAATTAGGAATACAAAAGATAACGATTGGCATTGCATTTCAAATTTTAAAGATCAAAGTTGACTAGAATGCAAGAACATGAAAGAGAATTCCACAAATAAAAAGTGCAGGAGAGAGAACTGTTAGTATAGAACTTACAGTAAGACCTAGCTATTTCAACTATAAAATTATGAGACCTAACTGCCAATCTAGTACTGTACTTAAATTCAAAAAGTATAGATACCAAAAAGAAAAGCTCTTCAGAACAATTACCATGAAAGTATTTATAGAAAAGGCACAGGGGAGCTACCTTACAGTGAAAGTGACTGAAGTCAAGATGCCAGGTTACTATAAATAACATTTCAGATTCTTCTTTGGATTTTATTAAGAATCCCTAAATATATAGCAGTAGCACCAAACTGGATGTGGCAACAATATTTAATGCGTAGATGAATGGTGGACTTATAAATATGGAAGATTGATTCTGGCAAGAAAAAATTATCTAGTAAGACACAGTGAATCAACTTTACTAGCAGCAGACCTAGCCACTGATTCAATATAAACTTTCCCTTCATGTCAATGAAAAACTCCACCCAAGAAGCTGTAATTAGTTACTCTCAAGGAGATTAGTATCAACCATCAACCAGAAGGCAAAAAGTTTTTCTCTAAAATGATTAAAAGAGTAGTTTTGCTTTGGAGGCATTAAAATTAACAAGTCATTTCTTTCCCCAGTTAGCAAAAGATTGTAGGTCATTTGTTTAGATCAGCAACTAATTTTGACCTTATCATCAAACCAATCAGGCTTAACATTAAGACAGGAGTAAATAGTTGTGTCATCAACATAGATACTGAGTTATGAATCTACGACATCAAAGTGTCAAAGAAAATTAAACTTGACAATAATGATTTTTTAAAGGATGGCAAACATTCTAAAGATTAAAGTGACAAAAGAAAGAGAAACAATGGCAGAGAGAGGGAAGTTGTTGGTGAAGTTTGGCTGTTGCCAGCAAGGCTTCACCAACAGTAATAATAAAGAGAAATGCCAGCAAAGAAAACCAAGCAGCAGCAGTTGAGAAACAATAAAAACATTAAGTATAAAATTCCACGTTCTAACTTTGGAAAGCTAATCAAATATGGATATCCACTAAAAATAATGTTTAAAGTGATAAAATATATATAAGCGATAGGATAATGAACAAACAGGAAATGTTTATAAATTTAACATGTTTTTCTATTAATTAAGCTTCATCAGAAATAAAATATGGAAGGAAAATATTTGCTTACATGTTCATATGGTGTCAGGTTCAACGATCCTTAGTGGCCGAAACGGTTAAGGCACATCAGGCTACATGACGGTTCCGTATAGGATACAGGTTCGAATCCTGTCAAGGACGAATATTTTCTATGAAAATTTCTCGGACATTCAGGCCAGTAAATGTTATTTAATACTGTTTATTATAAAACAGAGCATTTACTTAAATACTTGTATCTATAAAAAGAATGTTAAACATAAAAATGTCTTTAAATAATTGTCGGACTTTGTCCATTTCATAATGTGTGACGTCATTTGTTTACATTTGGATACACGTTGAGCAGATATGAATGTACGTGAGAGATTCATGGAAGATTGAAGTTTATAAGCAGTAAATTCGACCTTGCCAACCGAACGATCCTTAGTGGCCGAAACGGTTAAGGCATGTCAGGCTATATGACGGTTCCGTATGGGATACAGGTTCGAATCCTGTCGAGGGCGGATATTTTGTATGAAAATTTCTCGGACATTCAGGCCGGTAAATGTTATTTAATACTGTTTATTATAAAACAGAGCATTTACTTAAATACTTGTATCTATATAAAAAGAATGATAAACATAAAAATGTCTTTATATATATATATATATATATATATATATATATATATATATGTGTGTGTGTTATTTAATCTATATCACCTCTATCTGACTAACTTTAACCTTAACTTCACACACATTTTTCATTGCATTAGTTAGTCAAAAAGTTTGTTTATTCTATTATACATAATTAAAAGATTCATTTTTCAGACAATTTCATAATTTAATTCCCTCATAATTTTTATCTTTCTCAGCAACGAATTACTGTAGGTGCCTTTTGCAGTCTTCCAGGTGAATGAATTTTAAATTCTCTGTAGAAACTGGAATAAATGAAAAGCTGAAGTTAAACCTAGAGAGCCAGACAAACCCAGCAACAATAGTAACAACTAAATTAGCGCATGTAACCCAAATAGAAAGTCTTTTTGGCTAAGCACTCTGATTAATGCTGAACTGGTTAAGCATCTCACTTCACATTGCCTCCTTTTAGATAAAAAAATATGGCTTCCAGGTCTACTGCCAATGTGTTAACATCTTAACAATTTAGATAAGAATGCCAAAACTCATGCTGTGGCTCTAGATATTGCAATGGCATTTGACAGGGTTCGGCATACTGGCCCTTTCCGCAAGCTTAGTGGCTACAGTGTCCCTGGATGAATATTTGGTTTAATCCAATCATTCCTAAGAAATTGTGCAATGAAAATAATGTTGAACAGCTATGCTTCTATTTCAGGAGTCGGCAATCCCCAGCCCCTGGACCACATCCAGCCCACGAAAGACTTTTGTCCAACCCGCCAACTTTAACACCTGGACACAAATTATTTAATTGATTTCTGGAGCAAGTGGCAGAAAAATATTAGTTGGAGTTAATCAACTTATAATTGAAGAATTTTTAAAATCAAAATGTAATTGGGAATACACTGCTGATTTCTACAAGAAATGTTTTGCCAAGCGGAAAATATAAAAGCCTATTGAATAATGTAAAAATGATGGTATTATTATTTGGAAGTACATCTGCTTGTGAACAACTTTTTTTGAAAATGAAACCTACTAAAATCGTTTTTCAAACAATGTTGGGTGATGACCACCTGGATAATGTTTTGTTCCCATTGCCAACAAATATTTCACCTGATGTGGAGAAGTTATCACACTATAAGCAGAAACAAGTGTCTCATTAAATAATTTACCATTTTTAACTGTATTTCATTTGTAGTAAGAAATTTGGATTTTTTGTTGATTGTGTTAGTTGTTATCATGTTATGTCTGCAGTAAAATAAGGAAACTTGTTTAAATAATATAACATTAACTTTGTTTTTTCTTTAAACCTCCACACGAAGGCAGTCTTCTGGATGTAGCAGTCTGGGGTTGAGACTATTTATTATAGTAAATTTGATAAAATGGCCCTCCTCTGAAACAATGCATAGCTTTCTGGTCCTCTCACTCCAAAAGGTTGCCAACCCCTGTTCTATTTCATTTCACATTAATGTGGGTGTCCTCCAGGGCTCTATTTTTGGACCTATATTGTTTCTAATCTTCATCAACCACCTGCCCGATGTCATCAGTTCCCTATCAGGAATTTATGCTAATGACACAACTATTTACTTCGGTCTTAGTAGCAAGTCCAACAGGTTCAACAAGTGCTCACAAAAAGAACCTCCAATTAGGCAATAAGTCTCAAAAAGGACATCCAATCAATGGTTAACTAGGGCAAAGAATACCTTGTAAATTTAACACCTCTAAAACTGAAACTGTTTTTTATTTGATCACCATAGAGAAACTTTTCTGCCTGCCATCAGCATGGCTGATGCTAACCTCCAGGAGAGAAACTCTTTACTCCTTCTTGGGCTCATGTTTTTCCATTAATATGAAGAGGAGTGATTATATTGAATCAGTTACTCGGTCTATGTCTAGGAAAGTTGGTGCACTGTATTATTCCAGGCAATTTTCCTTGTCAGAATCCATCTTGCACATTTGTAAATCTATCATTCCTCTATGCATTGAATATTGCTGCCACATCTGGTTTAGTCTTTCTCCTATATATCTTGAGATTCTTGAAAAAATTCAAAGAGTCTATAATGTAAATGATCCTGACCTAGCATCTTGACTTCAGTCACTTTCTCACTGACATTACGTGGTTTCCCTCTGTCTTTTGTACAAATATTTTCATGGCAATTGTTTGGGTGAGATTCCCTCCTTGGTGTCTTGACGGCATAAATCTAAGCATACTACTAAGTCTAACCATTTTACTTTTGAACTAGCTAGATGAAACCATATGCTCTATTCTAATAGTTTCTCTTCTCGCATTCTTGCCTGTGGAACATCATTCTGATTTCTTGCTCCCCAACCACCTAAATTCTTCAAAATTTAGCATTGATATTGTTATTAATTAGTACTAGATGATTTTTTTTCTGCCAAATCCTTCTTTCTTCATCTAAGCCTGTCTTCTGGATATTTACTAAGTTTCACTTAGTCTGGTACAAGGCCAATGGTTTTGTCACTGTACCCGAGGTTTTGAAACATTTACCACTTATATTTTTTTTTAGTCTTTTATTTAAAACTTATTTTCTCTTTCTTTCTTCTTTGTTCTTCATTATCTTCCTTTTTTTCTATATATCTCTTATATTCTGATTCTTCTCTTTCCTTTTCCCTTCTTTTCTTGTTTTTCTTCATTCATCTATTTCCTTTTCCTCCATTTACTTGTTTTTCTTCTTTCTTCTCTTTCCTTCTTCTCTTTTCTCCCTTCATTTGCATGTTTTCTTCATTTTTCTCTTTCTTTCTTCCTTCATTTGTTTGTTTTTATTCTTTCTTACCTTTCCTTCATCCCTTATTGCTTTTTTTCTTTCTTCTTTTTCCTTCTTCCCCCATTCACTTGTTCTTTTTCTTTCCTTCTTAGCTCATCGGCTTGTTTTTCTTCTTTCTTCTCTTTCCCTTTTCCCCTATTTACTTGTTTTTTCTACTTTTCTTCTTCCCTTATTTGCTTATTTTTCTTCTTTCTTCTCTTTCCTTCTTCCCTTATTTGCTTATTTTTCATCATTCTTTCTTTCTTCATTTTCTTGTTGTTCTTCTTCTTTTCTTCTTCCCTCAATTGCTTGTTTTTCTTTTTCTTCTTTCCTTCTTCTTTCATTCTTATGTTTTTCTTCATTCTTCTCTTTCTTTCTTCCCTCATTTGCTTGTTTTCTTCTTTCTTTCCTCTCACATTTGCTTGTTTTTCTTCTTCTCTTTTCTTCTTCCCTCATTAGCTTGTTTTTCTTCTTTCTGTCTTCCCTCCTTTTCTTCTTTTTTCGCTTTCCTACTTCCCTCCTTTGTTTATTTCCTTCTTTCTTCTCTTTTATTCTTCCCTCTATTACTTGTTTTTCTTGTTTCCTCTCTTTTTCTTCCCTCATTTGCTTGTTTTTCTTTCTTCTCTTACCTTCTTCCCTCATTTGCTAGTTTTTCTTCTTACTTCTCTTTCCTTCTTTCCTTATTGCTTGTTTTTCTTTTTTTTTTACTATTGCCCCAATCCTCTTAATCTTCTCTTTCCTTTTGTTATTCTGCATTTGTTATTCTATTATTATTTCTTTTTCCCTTTCTTTAAAACTTCTTACCTCTCCTTCCCTTCTTTCTTTTTCTTTAATTCTTTTCTTTTCTTTTTAAATTTTTCTTCATTCTTCATTTCTTTGTTTTTCTTTATTTTTCCCAGCCACGTTTAATTTCTTTTTGTTCGTCTGTTTTGAAAGTGAATGATTTACATTCTGCCTGATGATTTCATCATTTTCCTGGGGAAAAAAATAAAGCAAATGCATTTTCTTCCTGGGGAAATTTTGCCATCTCTACAAGTAATTATATCTTTGGCATAAAATCAACAACTTGTTTGATAAATATGAAAAGTTGAACCAAAACGAACACGTCTTTTTTTCATGTCGCACTTGAAGTTGTTTAATCTGCAATAATTTATTATCCCCATCACCAATCTCCCACACACCTGTATATAAAAATAAATATGTTCATATTTGCCCATAGATACAAACAAGAATGGGCATAGAGAATCATGTGGATGTCTACCCACAAATGCCTATAAATGCACACATATACATACACTCATCTAATAAGCATAAATCTCAAATATACTGTGTATCTGAATATACGTAGAGATGCACTTTTTCAATTTGTGTATATGATTGGGTTTGTATGTAAGTAGATATATGAATGGTAGCAAATGTGAAAACACATCCACACACACACACACACACACACACACACACACGCATTATATATATATTTAATCAT
This sequence comes from Acanthosepion esculentum, assembly GCA_964036315.1. NCBI lineage: Eukaryota > Metazoa > Mollusca > Cephalopoda > Sepiida > Sepiidae > Acanthosepion > Acanthosepion esculentum. The sequence goes on from OZ038502.1 coordinate 55,851,563, forward strand.
TTCAACCTAAGCAAGGCAGAAATGCCATTATTATGCAGGGGGTTACAAGGAGTGAAAGTGAGAGAAAAGACTGAGTATAGGGAGGATTGAGGAAAGAGGAAAGGACAAAAGATGAACGGGATTTAAGAAGGTAAAAGATGGCAATTAACATTGCATTTAAATTATTGAATGTTGTATTTATCAGGGAAGCAACGAAATGGAAGGGAGTTCCACAGGCAGGAAGTGCGAGAAAAGAAACTTTTGGAGTAAAAGTGACGGCTACATTTAGCTATTTCAACAGTAATCAGGTAGGACCTAGATGCCAATCTAGTAGCATGCTTAAATTCATGTTATTATGGCACCAAGGGAAAAATGCCTGTCAAAGCAGTCACCATGAAAATATTTGTAGAAAAGACAGTGAGAAAGTGCCTGAATTTGAGATGCCAAGTCAGAATCGATTACATTACAGATCCTTCATTGTTTTTGTTTTTTTGTCAAGCACCTTGAGATGAATAGCAGGAGCACCAGACCAGATATGGCAGCAGTATTCAATGTATGGACGAAAGGAAGATTGGTAAATGTGCAAGATCGATTCTAATAAGAAACATCTTTTGGCATGACACAGTAACACAAATTTCCTTGCAGTAGATGCAGCTATTGATTCAATGCTGTTGCTCTATTTCAAGCCAGTTGGAAATGTGAGGCCAGTAGGTGCAGTGTGTTGCTCTCCAGGAGTCTAGCATCAGTCATGCTAATGGCAGGCAGAAAAGTTTCTCTATGGTGGTTAAGGTTAAGTGAGAGTATATATATATATTTCGGTTGAGCCCTCTGGTTTGAGGTGTGAATTTGTAAACAGTGACTATTTAAGCTAATACTGCACGACTCTTCGACAGAATTGAGTCACTCTCAGTCACTGTGTGTTTATCTAAATCTAAAAATAAACACGCTAAAATTCACCCTCATCCCGTAACGTACGCTGATGGCTTAGTGGGAGAAGTTCGGACTGACGCAAATTCAGTCGGGTTTCGATCCTAGCTAGAGGCAACCGGACGTCTAGTCACACTGATGAGCTGTGAAACAGCGAAACAGTCTGTCTGTGGATGACAAAAATATGTATGTGTGTGTGTGTGTGTGTATATATACGAGGGTCATTCAATAAATAAGGTGAATTTTTCGTTATAAGGACTTCTAATACAGATAGAAGCTTACTCTTTTTTATTTTATTTTTTGTTTTACTGCTTTTTCACATGGATTTAATTTCTTTTGCAGATTAAAAAAAACTTTGAGAGTTTTGGCGATTAACAAAGATGGCCGACCAAGAAGCATGCTCCAGGATTGAACAGCGGTCAGTTATCAAGTTTTTGGTTGCTGAAGGGTGCAAACCAGTTGAAATTCATAGGAGAATGTCAACTGTGTATGGTGCCACATGTTTCAGCCAAAATAATGTCTACAAGTGGGCTAAATTGTTTAAAGAAGGACGGAGCAGTGTTGAGGATGAAGACAGGCCTAGGAGGCCTACAGAAGTGAGGTCTCCTGAGGTGATCGAATCAGTCAATGGCCTCATTCAGTCTGACAGAAGGGTGACAGTGGATGACATTGCAAGGACTTTGAGCTTATCTGTTGGGACAAACGCAGGGGTCATCAGTCAGAAGGAGTCATCTTGCATCATGACAACGCAAGGCCTCACACAGCAGCCCAAGTGGTGCAGACCATCAACGAGCTGGGCTGGGAACTGCTCCCTCATCCCCCTTACAGCCCAGATCTTGCTCCTTCAGACTTTCACCTGTTTGGTTCCTTGAAAGCGTTCACGAGAGGCACGAAGTTTAAAAGTGATGATGAAGTCAAAAGTGTTGTGAGCGACTGGCTGAGACATCAGTCCAAAGATTTTTACGCTGAGGGAATACGGAAGCTTGTGCACAGATGGGAAAATTGTGTGACAGTGCTGGGAGACTACATTGAAAAATTAAAAAAACAAGTAAGCTTTTATCTGTATTAGAAGTCCTTATACCGAAAAATTCACTTTATTTATTGAATGACCCTCGTATATCATGGTTTCTTCTACAATGAGGGACATAGGTTTGAACCCTGCTGAAGAGCACATTTTCTTCATGAAGTCTTTTGAATCCACAAGCCAGGTCATGTAGGGATATCAGTGTCAGCCAATATCTTTTTTCTCTTTCCCTCTTCCCTCATTTGTTTATTTTTCTTCTTTCTTCTATTTTTTCTTCCTGCTATTACTTGTTTTTCTCCTTTCTTCTTTTTTACCCTCATTTGCTTGTTTTCAATTTTTCTTCTCTTACTGTTGTGGTAGGATCCACCTAATCTGCATAGGTGACTACCAACTATATAAATAATGGTTGGTACCGGAAGACGAGGAGAAGGAATCACGAGATCCAACTAGAGACTCTGATCGACTGCGACTAGTCAACACATTCTCCAGGAACGTCTTCCCAGAAATATACAGAAATACTATATGTACTTATTGTGTACACTTTCTTGCTATAATACATTCTTGTTCTAAGTACATTTTGTGTTGCATTATTATTCCATGCAATAGGCGAGATTCAACATTGAGTCAAGACTCAACACTTACCTTCTTCCCTCATTTGCTAGTTTGTTGAAAGATGATACAGAAATTGTTTCAGACTGTGAAGTAGACCTAAAAAAAAAACATATAAAAAAACTCTGACAAAATAAGTCACTGAGTGGAATAAGATTCTGTGTTCTTGATAAGTTACTTTTTTAGACAAAGATGATAAGACAAAAACCGAAGCCAGAGAGAACCACAAAGAGCAAACAGAAAGGAATGAGAGACTACTGACCACAACGCAAGAAGACACGCCCATTAGACTGTCCACTCCTTCACCTATGCTTCCTCTCTGCCTCACTCATCTACAACAAAAGGTTAAAACCAAAAAAAATTGGCTCTACTGCTACAATCAGCTCATGTCTTTATTTTGTGGGTAATGATTTGACCAAAGAGTTAATTTTAAGCCACAAGCATTTGACTGGAAGAAGCTGCACCCTGAGAATAGGCCTGGGGTCTGGTCTGAGCTACAATGCTACAGTCACACTTTTTATAA
>OZ038502.1:55859624-55894624 GCA_964036315.1 Acanthosepion esculentum
TATATATATATATATATATATATATATATATATATATATATATATATATATATACTGGCCATCTGAGGATGCCCATCTACTAGAGCAACTAGCTATTGCAGATGCCTGCAGAGGTGTATTTGTGTTTGTTCAACACCCACAGAGCCCACCTGCAACTATGCTGAGCAGACTTTAGTTACAGTTTCTGGGAGTCAGCACATTATCTAGCACATTATCTAGCATGATCAACAGCATGAACAAGGCAAGCACGCTCAAACCCTCAGTCACAATGACTTGTGGCTTTGTGCTAGCACAGTCATCAACAGCTTCCCAAAGTGTTCCATCTACCCAATTTCACTCACAAGGCTTGGGTCAACCGTGGTTTGGTTTACAGGTACTTTCCAAAGGTACCACATGCTGGGATCGCTTCCCCCAGACCAATAGCATCAAAAAGTCACCTTTAAAAGTGGACAGTCTGTTTCATGCAATCTTCATTGCCTGAATATTGCATTCAAGTATGAATCAGGCTATCACGACTTGGTGCTGACCTCAATGTCCACTTTTATATTTACATACAATCTCACCCTGATATTGAGCACTCTTAGCCTTAAATATAGTACACCTTAAAACTATATTTTATTTTTTAATTTTTATCAGCAACGGTGGAGTAATGGATTGCAGCTTGAATTGAGGAATCCAGTCAAGTTCACTGGATTCACTTACATTCTGATACTCTTCAGAAAGGTATGAATGTATCTCTTCTCTCCCAGTTATGGGTAAAATAGCAGGACAAACTAGAGCCCATAGTCTTGTTTGGCAAACAGTCTAGAAAAAAGAAAAAATTCTTAATTCAAACTAACTACTGCCTTGTAAGTCCTGTTTTATTCATTTCTGAGGGGAGGGATATAGTAACCTCAACGTCCCCAGTGCAAAAAGAACTGGCAAGCCATTGCATTACTTTGCCTTGAATGTCACCATGAACCACAATTATGAGATAAAGAGTGGTGACCACAGTGGTGCAAAATATGCCAACTGAATAAATGATGATGATACAAACTGTGGACACTCAGGTCAACATCGAGTGGCGACAGTACTGCTTGAACACAATTTTCAGGCCATGTGTGTTGGGTGCTAAATGGGGCATTATGGGTAACAGCATAATGGATTTCCAGGTTATTGGGTTGGCGGGAATAGTTATATTTTAAATTATTCTAAGGGCTACTGAGTAGAAATAATTATGGACTAGAATGCAGTTATTTTATAGCTATTGTACAGGGTTGTTTGTTAATTTTTAACTTATTATTTATTACTTATTTATTCATTAGTCTTTTGCTGCTAATTATTATTGTTAAATTTACTTAGTTGTTAATTGGCTATTATTTATTTACTCAATTTGTTTATTTATTATTTTATATATTTATTTATTTTATGTTTGGGTGGTTGGTTATCTTATTTGTTTAGTTTAAAGTATTGGATTTCTTTAACATATGTTGCATTATCTTTGTTGTATATAGTGCATATATTTGCATTTTATTTGGTGATTTTTTACAAGGTATTCATTTTTAATTTTCAATTTTTAAGTAATATAGTAAAAATTTGTTTTTATGTCAGTATTTTGAGATAAGTTTATTTAGTAATTTGTGTTGGTCTTGGAAGGTAATTATAGCTATTTTCTCCGTCAGGCAAAGTTAACAATTTTTTTATTTATTTTTGTAGGTTTATGCCTGTTTCCTTATTTTTCATTATATTTTTGGTGTATTTTCTTTTTAACTTCCTATATATGTTTAGAAAGGGTTGTACTGTTCATGTGTTTACTGATAATTACCAATGATGCCACACATATGACATCCAAACGACCAATCTTCTATATAAGTTCTCCTTTTAATTTTAGTACAAAAAATTACTTTCCTAGCTGCTATTGTTTACTAAGGCATGTTTATTGACTATTTTCAAAAATGACCTAACCTCTCATCCATCTGGCAATATTGGCTAATGTAGCTTTATATTCAATTTGAAATTTCCTGAAGGTTTTCTGGATCAACAAACATCTGATGAAGGCTAGACAGCACAACAGCCGAAACATTGAGATAATAGCAACAAAGGTGAAGACAATAGCCAACATGTAAATAAATATCAATAATGATAATATTATACACATTTATTTACAAGCTGATGACTGACCCTTGATTTGTATACTAAAATGTTATGCCATCCATTGCTATGTTATTGTAAATGTTTCAAATAAAAACAGATAAGCTGAAATTCTCATTGCATATTTATCATATAAATATTGGTACATCCTGAGAATTTTACCAATATTGGTCACTTAATAACAATTTTATTGCAAAAACATTGATTTCCATATGAAAATTAGACACAGTGCAGTTTGATAACTGTCATTTCAGAGTAGATGCCTTTAATTTAACATCTGTTCATAGATTTACAAATATCTAAAACAGAATGATTTTATCTCTGTCTGACTTTCTAGGATAAAGAGTTACCATGTCTTCCATAATCACATGATGAATGATAGGGTATAAAGAATTGGATTTACACCGATTAGAATTGGCTGATCCATGCCTGTTGGAATCAACTGTGTTGCTTATCTTCTGCCATCAATCATGATATATCAAGCTAATGTATTGGTCTGTTGATGTTTGCCTATCTACATAAATGGAGAGCTGCTTCCTTTTTTTGGTCTATGGTAATGCTAATATTAGCAGTTTCCTTATAAGAAAACTTTCGGCATCCATTAACTGAGCAGCCAGTGTTATTTCATTTGAAATTATAAATCTTTCTCTTAAAACAATTTTTCAGCAAACTAGGTTTCCCAAGTTCAGTAGCTGTTATCCCTCTTTCCGCCATTGATGAGGATTTCCTTCCTAACCTTTTATTCGAAGTAGTTTGGAATGTCAAATATTTTCTTCAAGCTCCATGTGATATCCATTTTAGTTCTTGTTGCTGTTGATAATCCTCAAGTGATGTGGTTTCTGTTGTTTGGTACAGTTCTAGCCTAGATTATTTGTGAATTGGTTGACAGTAATTATGAGTTCAATCTCTGAGCCAGGTAGTGCAAACTTAGCCTCAGTGAAAACAGGACAAGAAATAACTGAGCAGTACTAAATAAGAACAAGATGAGATATCCCTAGACATGGACAGCTAAATAAGAACAAACTACCCTCTAGGGGTTCAGTTTAAAATTCCCTGAAAGTTACCCAGATCAACAAACCCCTAAAAAAGGCCAAAGAGCATAACAACTGGAACATTGTGATGACAACAACAAAGATGAGGACAACAGTCCAAATGTAGTTAGTGTAAATATGTAAGAATGATTTTATTATTTTATAAATAAGCAAGCTGTTATGAATAATCAAGAGTGGTCTCCCCTTGTCTTGTTACTCTCCTCTTTTAGAGAGCTATTTCTGTATACTGGGACTATAAAAGGATATTATATGCAAACCTTGTATTCTCAGTTGAATAAAGCTTTCTTAAAGCCTACACCTGCGTACTCTTGTCATTACACAAGCTATGCTGGCATGTCAAACTGTTCTCTTACCACAGTACAGAAACTGTATTATCTCCCCTTTATCTCTTACCACAGTACAGAAACTGTATTGTTTTTATCTTCCCTTTATCCCTTATCTCTCCCTTTATTATTTTATGAATAAGCAAACTGTTATGAATAATCAAGAGTGGTATCCCCTTGCTTTGGTACTCTCTTGTTTGAGAGAGCTATTTCTGTTTACTGGGACTATAAAAGGACACTATATGTGAACCTTGTATTCTCAGTTGAATAAAGCTTTCTTAAAGCCTACACCTGTGTACCTTTGCCTACACCTCCATACTTTTGTCATTACACAAGCTATGCTGGCATGTCCAAGTTTTTTTTTACCACAGTACAGAAACTGTATTATCTCCCCTTTATCTCTTACCACAGTACAGAAACTGTATTATCTCCCCTTTATCTCTTACCACAGTACAGAAACTGTATTATCTCCCCTTTATCTCTTACCACAGTACAGAAACTGTATTATCTCCCCTTTATCTCTTACCACAGTACAGAAACTGTATTGTTTTATCTCCCCTTTGTCCCTTTTTTTGTTTAGATAGTTTTTAAACTGGTCAAAGTTTTTGACCAATTCTGGTTAGACCTTAGAATATCCTCAAAACCTCTCATAATAAAAGCATGACACTAAGTACATGATCGGTAGTTTTATGATCCTCCTAATATCATCTCCAATGTTAAACATCACTGGTTTGTAACTTTTAATACCTTTTCTCCCTGCATTTGTCTATTTTATTTCTATGTTATTATAGGAACATTTCTTTAAAGTAGTTACATTTTATACATTTGTGTCTCTTTGTAAAATAGTTTCAAAACGTGTCCACTGTCCACATACACTGTTGCAAAATGTAACCGTCAGTTGGTTTTGTAAAATTCATCTGCTCCTATATAGAGAGATTGGTCACATGATGTTAGGTGGTCTCAATTTGGTTAATAAAAACCATGTGGGTTCAGAAAAGGCTCACCACCAACAGAGAATGGACTGGACCTGCTCCAAACTAACACAGGAGAAATTCTCTTTGCTGCCAACAGTACCAATTGCCAAGGGTTTTAAAGGTACAAGCTATTTCACTCATCAGATGGGTATGTCCACAGTACCAGTTGCCAAGAGCTTTAAGGGTACATGCTACCTAGTCCTAGTTCACTCACAAGATGGGTAAGTCCCTCTAACATATTTTCTATTTATAGGAAAGGACATAGTCTTTATGTTTTAACCATTGTATTTCATGTAAATAAATATCTTAATTGTGTTGAAAGTATTCTTTTTATTCATTGTCAGTCCCAAATTTAAACAATAAATTGGTGACCCCCGACTTAGATATGAACGGTAATTTTACAATTTTATTCAAGTAATGTTTGCATCTTTATGGTTAAAATAGTGAAAAATATTTTTTTTACTTCTGTTCTTTGTTGAACGTCATGAACATGTGTGTAAGATGTTCATCTCTTCACATGTCTATGTAAGACTGAGAAGGATACACAAAGTACCAAAATTTTCTTTGTGATATATTATCAAATGAACCATAAAATGTTTGAATATTAGTAGAGTTTTTTTTCCCGAAAACTACAGAAAAAAATCTTTCCACTGTATCCCTATTTTTCAAGTAAACATTTGAAATATATATATATATATATATATATATATATATATATATAATATTATTGTCATCCACAGACAGACTGTTTCACTGTATCACAGCTCATCAGTGTGGCTAGACGTCCGGTTGCCTCTAGCTAGGATCAAAACCCGACTGAATTGGCATCAGTCAGAAATTCTACCACTAATCCGTTGGCACACGGCAGGGATGAAGGTGAATTTTAGTGTATTTATTTTTAGATTTTAGATAAACACACAGTGACTGACAGTGACTCAATTCTGCCGAAGAGTCTTGCTATATTAGCTTTAATAGTCACTGTTTACAAACACATGCTTCACTCCCACAGAGCTCAACCGAAATTAATTTTTCAGGAGCCAATAAAAATGTAGCAAATACTTAGAAAGTATTTATGTAGCAAATACTTATAAAGTATTTATAAAGTTTGCTACAGGAATACATTCATTTCATGAACTCACTGCAACACTGGAATGTATTCCTGTAGCAAACTTTATAAATACTTTATAAGTATTTGCTACATTTCTTTACACATTTAAACAAATGGTCTTAGTTTTATGTTCATACCTCTGGCTGCTTTTGTCATATTCCATGTTACCCTTGTTTGTTTGTATTTTCAGACTAACTAGGCTTCTTATTTATATGTATTTATTTCTTTTTCTAGTTGTACCTTTTTGGCTTTTTAATAAACCTGCCGATGAACGGGACTTTGTCTTCAGAGTCCTAATTGCCTTAAAGCATTTATCTAGCTGTCTTCGAGATTATGGATGCATACTTTCAGGGGCAGAACACATATACTAGCCAAACAGATCAAAGATATAAAAATTTTAATTCCCTACCAAATCTAAATTCTTGTGCCAAACATAAACAACTTAATTAGTAGGAATATAAAGGGAAAAGAAAACAAGTGCTTCTCTTCTCCTTGAGGTCAAAATTGGCACAAATAACAAAAGACTCAACCAATGCATAAAATTTTAATGGGAAAACATACAGTGCTCTTACACATTCACACTCCCATTAAAAAGTAAGACACAACCAGATAAATTTATAAAATGAAAAGAAACTTATTTTTAAAACAGTATTTTAAAAGTTTAACTTCATAAAATTAATTTAAAATAACAACAGTTTGTTGCAATTATTAATAATTTAATTAAATTTAATTCACAAAAACTAGCAATAGTTTTAAAAAGCTTCTGTAATTGTGTTTCTGCTGTCAAAAGTTTCTAAAAAGAAAGTTAGAAAGATAATGGAATGTATTATTTAAAATTAAAATCCACAAATTATGAGACAAAAAAAAAGAGAAATATATTTGTATTTATTTTCTTAAACTAAAAAAAAGAACTGAAGACAAAAAACATTGTGTGGTTGACATGGGTGGTGTGTAAGTGTAATAACACAAAACATTCATTACACAAGTAAAGAAAAAAAAACATACAAATACAAAATTTCTTTTTGTCACCTATTAAGGCAGAATACATTTCTGATGTTACAAAAATTGATTACCATCAGAAAATGGAGAAAAATGTTGGTCACAATTTAGAAAAAGACAACGATTCAATTGCAAAAAGAGAAACCAATTCAAGAAGGCAGAAAAACAACGGTGCAATCCCCTTTCAGAAAAAACGAAAAAACCTACTTTCACTTGCCCTACGAGCATCTCTGGGACATATAGTAATTTTAGAAAAGTCCCTTTTAAATTCACACATTTTGTGCTTGATAAAATTTATTTGAATTCTTTTCATTATTTGTTGACCAACCACAGGCTTACAATGTTTCATCTGTGGGAAAGGGGTTGTGAGGTGGAAAACAATTTATCACTGTCAAGGTCATGTAGTCTTTATACCACAACACTCATCATATAATCATGAGAGATAAAAATGAATGGAAGGAACTAGTTAACAGTGTTCAAGTTGACTTGATATCATTCATTTATATATTTACAGAGAGCTTTGAGCAATAATACTCAATTAATATATAACCGATCAATTTGTACCCTGATAATTTCACATTTTATTTGATGCCAGCAGATAGTTGTGTGAGTGTTATGAGAAATAGTTCCCTAAAATATAACTAATTGCTAACAGCATCCTGATAATTTCACATTTCATTAGATGCCAGAAAATAGTTGTGTGAGTGTTATGAGAAATAGTTCCCTAAAAGATAACTACAATCTTCAAATGGTACCAAATTTATGAAAAAGAGAAAATGGATCACTCTCGGGGAGGCTCTGTGCCATGAGAGACTATTGGGCCTTAAACTCACCCCTGACTCATACATACAATACATTGCTAAAGATGCAGGAAAAATGGTTGGTTCACTGTACCCTTCCAGGTAGTAACTGACTTGTCATGCTATTCTCTACTTTTAAAAGAGTTAGATCAGGCCTAAAATGTTGTTATATTTGGGCGGGAGATGCCCAGTCCTCACACTCCAGTGTCGATAGAGTCCAAAAGAGTCTAAGAGACCTTTTAGTTGGAAAATTATTTTCTACCATCCAACCTCTTGTCTCTCTTTCTATCACTACTGCCATGGAAAGTGCTCAGATGAACTGCATTCCTTCGTTCCACAAGTTGTACCATTCACAGTGCTGCAATGCACATTGTAGCAAACCACCTACGTTCCCTCTGTATTGGTGAGAAGTAAGTTCCATTCGAACAGCTTCTTCTCGTGAAGCACTACTCTATGGAATTGACTCCCAAGAGGATGTTTCCCTGATCTTTACAATCTTAACCTGTTCAAGTCTCAGGTTAACCATTACCTTCCCCTCCTATCTGTAACTGTAACTGCCCCTTACTGTAACCTTCTACCCTGAGTGCCCCTTGTGCTTTGTACAGGGTGAACCTCACTGTAAAATAGAAGGTTTTCTCTAAATTTGGAATAATTTAGGAAAGAATTTTAAAAATTCTTCCCCAACACTTCCAAAAATAAAATCCAACATCAGTCAGTTATGTGCCATGCATGATACGCACATAGGCGATCATGTATTTTTCAATACATGACTGATAAGGCAGATTTTTTCCCGCAGTAAGTTGCCATTTCTTTCTGCGGTAGATCAGTTGCCATCCAAGGCTATAGAACCTGGTCTGTCCTGCTATTTACCCATAGCTGGGTGGGGAGAGAAAAGGTCTCATACCTTTCCCAAGGGTATTAGCATGTAAGTGAATGTAACGGATTTGACAGGAATTGGCTCTCAGATTCCTCAATCGAAGCCACCATCCATTACTTCACTGAAAAATCCAATATACTAGATCTTAATCCAGGGCCTATTTACTCCTGTTTAATGGACCCCTCCCTGGTTGATCATCACTTGCTATCACTGGATGTACTGGGCCATGTGGGGTTGAGCTATCACATCAGATTGTCACACCATCTTTCCTTTGGCCACCCACTAGTTCTGCCTTTGTGTCCATTCTGTTACATTTAATAGACCTGTTGACTCTGAGAAAAGAGTTTTAGCTAGCCCATCAATGTTTTCCCTTCTTTGTGGTCTCAAATATGTCCTTCACTCCAGTCTGCTGTCAAATATACAAGAAGGTACTAGAATTTTTTTTATCTAACCCACTTCTCAAAATCTAACTAAATGACCATATGTGAAAAAAGGTTTTTTTTGGAAGAGCTTCTTAGTTAGGCCAAGAACTTTTCAGTAGCCTTTGTAAATATCTCTAAGTGACAAAAAGCAAAAGCAATATAATTACCTCAGACTGACAAGCAGAAGAAAATTTATATAAATATGTCCGAGAAGCAAATAGAAAAAACCAGTGTAAAATTGATTTTTATGTTAAGAAAAGCATACATTCGCCAGGAGAATAAAATAATTATTATTAGAGCAGACCCATGTCTACCCAACATAAGTAAAGTAGGAAATATTGATACATCAACAAGTTTACTAGTTGGGAAAAATATTGACAGTGAAGAGATTGTTTTGATTCCAATGAAAAGGGTAATTTGGTGCACTTGAAAGTGAAATTCTTCAAAAATTCAGATTTTTTGTTTGATGAAAGAAATGAAAATTTGCTTAAGAAATATGAGTTAAGGATGAGAAATTAATGAACATGAAATGCAAATCACCTGATGAATTAATTGATGGAGTCGTTAAAAATATATAAGACATAAATTAATCTCAAAGTAAAATAATATAAATAATAATTACATTATAAAAAGGAAAAAAATACATTTACTCACTTTTGTTTAGTAGACATTAAATTAAATCATTTAGTATCCTTCATAATTTACCTTGACTTTCAGTTAGCCCATTGCATATTTATAAGTGTTCTTACTATAAGTAGTAGTTACCATTCAGTAGATACACAAAAATAGAAAAGAGTGTAAGATAAGGATGTGTCTTCTCACTGGATTTATTCAACTTATACAGTGAGACAATTCTGAGAGAATTAGAAGTCCTACCAGGATTCATTATTGATTCTTAACAGCATAAGATCTGCAGATGACACAGTGTTGATAGCAGACACAGAAAGGAAACTACAAAACCTCCTACAGAAGATAGTGAAGGAAAGTGAGAAAAAAGGATTAAGTATGAACGACAAATATGAATAACTACAGAATGCACGGTTATCTGCAAAAGGACGAGCACAAAATGCACATTACAAATCAGGGATACTAAAATCAAAGAAGTACAAAAATTTAAATATCTCGGAAGTCTGACTATATTTCTGAGATGAGGTATTATGTACAGTATTTACATTAGTCGGACTATTGTCCTCATCTTTGTCGCCATTTTTGTCACAACGTTTCAAGGACACATGGCACAGTAGATAAAGGCGTTAGTTAGATCCAGTGACAGACCCAAAGAGTGTGAGTTCAATACCCGGTTCAGGCAATGGGGGAACTTTCAGAGGGAAATTTAGCAGGAGATAACTGATAACTGACATCCATCAAACATGGCTCGTGGAACTAGAACAGTCTACCCCAGTGATCGAAATAAAGGGTTCGATTCGAAATTCCAACCACCTGAATCTGGGAAGTGTTCTAACAGTGGATGGAAAGTGCGACACTGAGATCCAAAGAGGTATTGGGATGGGCAAAGAGGCATTCCAAAAGTTAAGCAGGGTATTAAGAGAAAAAACAGGATCATGTTCATGTTCATAATTCTTGTGTGCTTATGTGTCGGAGTTAACTCCTCCTTAATTTCCAAATTTTCCAAACCATTACTTGGGGATGCTCCCAGTTTTATAAATACTTGGCAATTTCTTCCCTCGCTCACTTTTCTTCTCTCACTTTTCAGCTGGTGACACAATGTAAAGCTCTGTGGAGAATTTGCATTTTTCCCTTTGGGGGAAACACGATGAAACATACATACAGAGTGTCCATAAAGTTTGTGTGCACTTTAAAAAGGGACACAGCACATAAAAAAGAAAGAAGTTACCATTCTTGGAATGGTGATATAGTGTTGATCACTAAATATTGTCACTTTAGAAACCATAATTCAGAAAAAGAGGAACATTCTACAGACATCAGAGGTAGTGACTTTCAGTTTCACCCCTCAAGCGATCTTCAGCCAACTGATGGTCCAATTATCCCCATGCGGTGTTTCTTTTTTTATGTCCACACCATCTACATCAACAAACACTATCTCCAATACCAACATGTTTCACTTTTATTTAGGCTTCATCAGAAAACGAAATATGGAGGACGAAATAACATTCTGGTATGTTTTTATTTTTGCGTTTTTTATTGGTTAAGCAGACCTCGTGTGCATTTATCCTGAGAACAGCAGCAGTTGGGAGGTGGTTTCATGCTTCTCAAAACCTCCTGGTCAGAGGCCTTGCTTCCAGATGTAGTTCATCATACTGAGGATGTATGCCTAAAAATCTTCAACTTCTTGGCAATTTATCTTTGACAGTAGCCTTCTTTGAATCAAATTTCAATTTGTGCTCTCACCTTAGTGCTTAGCTACTTTGATTTTGCAATTTTGTGCCAATTACTTCAAATAAGTAAAAAACAATGAAAATGCTGTCAGAATGGCACAACCTTTTCTTCTTCAAGCACAAACAGTGACATATGTTTTGTTTATAACATTAACCTGTATTAACATTTAACATAGTAGAAAATCTTGGCAATCTTAAAATGTCTACTGAGGGTTTAATGGTGAAAATAAAATATAATGTTTTTCATACAATATATTCATAATTTAGCAAAATGTATTGTGGAGAGACAAAACCAAATTTCATCTTTTGTTAACAAGAGGAACCTGGAGAAAGACTGAAAAATAAAATCAAATACGCTGTTGTTAGAGAAATTTTATCTTTTACTTTAAAAAAATCTCATTTTAAGGTGTGTTTTAAAGAAATGCAGTATGGTCCCAAACTTTTGCCTGTCATGTATATATTTATACATATGTAAGCAGTGTGAACACAGAGTTTAACACAAAATGACAAAATTCTGTTTCATGCATAAATGCAATTCAGCGCTGAAATCTCTATCTACATTGCTTATATTTATATATACTGTATCTTTGATATTGAACACATTTACCCTATAAACATAGCACGCATTAAAACCATATTTCCTCATGTATATGTGTGTGGGTTCATATACCTGTAGGTATATCAATAAGTCTACAGCCAAATGATAAAAAATGCATTTAATTCTGTTCTCAGTATTAATCTTATAGATGGAACATTATACTCGAAAAATTGTAGATAAAAATTCAGCTCATAATTCTGCCACTCTACAGCTTATTGATTCAATGTTTGTGGTTTTACACCTACACATACACGTACGTACGTATGTATGTATAGAGAGTATATATGCTATAAGTATGATAAATATATGTGTGAATATGTGTGATATTTACATTTCCATATATTTATGCCTGTAACAAAGGTTCTAAATGTATAAAATCAATGAAGTAAAGAAATTGAAAATCTGTCAGGAAAAGTTTAAAAATAACAAAGACATAATTTTCCCTGAAGATAACAAAGTTATATTTAAATAAAAAAAAAATGTGTTATTTGATTCTTTTGTTGTTACATTTGTCTTGCTGATTCTGTGCAGACCGCTTTTGTGTAAGCACATGGCCTTACTTAACTTTGCTAGACATTACATGGAAACCATGTCAATGATTTTGAAATCCTCTAGAGACAACGCATGCTTCTGCAGACTTGGCTAGATTATTGTACATCTGCACGAGTGTTTAGGCATCTGCATTTTCCTAACAAGAGGCAGCAATTTGATGATTGTTTATCATGGTATCAGAAACAAAGAACACAAGAGAAAGCAATGCTGTTGTTTTTGGTATTTGCATATAATTGAATTTAGCCAGCAGAATCAGGTTAGGTGCCCTGCTTCTGTCAGCCTGAATTATGTTAATCAGCCCATGTCCAGACACATGAAGACATGGAAATGACTTTGAGATGGTTTTATTGCCCCCTTGAGACAGACAAATGGTGTAATGGTTTACAAGGAACATGTTATTGCGATACACACTTGAAGAGAATAGCTTCAAGGTTTGGGAATTTATCAGAAATGTTCATTGGTATAAAAAGTGACAGTAACTCACAAGGTCAACTTTAATTGCCCAGGATTCATATAAAATAATCTGCTCTCTGCCTCTTAAGGAAAAACAATGCCGGCAATAGCAATGCATGGTCATGTGATTGCCAGAATCATATTTTTTTGTGTGGCATTTACTTTCTTTTAATTTACCTTTTGCTTATATTTGAATGCAAAGTCTAAAAAAAGTCATTTTTTTAAGTATCATATGATTATAGTTTTATTTTGAAGTATCATGTGATTATAGTTTTATCTTTAAATATCATGTGATCATAGTTTTATTTTGAAGTATCATGTGATTATAGCTTTATTTTGAAGTATCATATGATTATAATTTTATTTTGAAGTACCATTGTGATTATAGTTTTACCTTTAAATATCATGTGATTATTGTTTTTTTGAAGTATCATGTGATTATAGTTTTATTTTGAAGTATCATGTGATTATAATTTTATTTTGAAGTATCATATGATTATAATTTTATTTTGAAGTATCATGTGATTATAGTTTTATCTTTAAATATCATGTGATTATAGTTTTTTTGAAGTATTATGTGATTATAGTTTTATTTTGAAGTATCATATGATTATAATTTTATTTTGAAGTATCATGTGATTATAGTTTTATCTTTAAATATCATGTGATTATAGTTTTATTTTGACTTTATGAAAATGGGTTCAATTTCCTTTTTCTCAAGAAGTGACAAAAATGAGTTAAACACTATTTATCAGATTATTTATTTACAATAATAACTGTATATTTATAAGATTATAAAAATATATGAACCAAGTACAATATTTATGGTAATGGTAATATTAGCTGTTTCCTTATAAGAAAACATTTGGCAAACAATTTCTGAGCAATCAGTGCTGCATTCAGTTGAAATTTATGAAATCTTTCTCTTAAAACAATTTTTTTTGTGGAAAATGGGTTCCTGATGTCCAGTAGCTGCTAATGCTCTTTCCAGTATTGATGGGCTATCCTTCCTTGATTTTTGCTTGGCACACTGTGCAACATCAGCACTTTGATTGTTGTTACTCTCCCATTGAGTTAAAAGTGCTATCCATTTGAGTTATTGCTGCTGTTGAAAGTCCTCAAGTGATGTGTTTTCTGTTATCTGGTATGGTTCTTTGTGATTCTGTAGCACCAGTCCACAAGGTTCGATAAAAGATGATCATCACTGAGGCTTTACTCACTCAAAGCCATTTTTAACTATCAATCTTAGAAAGTGATTGTATACAGCCGACAGTTTAGATATTCTGAATGAGTTTGGTGCACTGTGTAGCATCCATACGAAAGTCTCAATCTGAAGCTACTATTTAAGAATATGTCTAATGTTTTTAGGTTAATCTTTTGAATTTTTAGCAGCTGGTGGTGATGGTCAAAACTATCCCAAGCACATCCTATTCTATGTTCAATTTCCTTTCCTCTTATTTCTCTAACACTAAATTTGCTATAACTGATCCATACACTAATGTATCTGAAGGGTTTAGTATTTACTAATTCCATATCCAGAATTTTTTTGATACATTGATGGTATTGTATTCCATTAACACTCCAACATCTTTTAAAAACAGCCACAAGAAAAAAACATAACCAGAAATCATTGTAAAACTGATCTGGTATATAAAATGGCCTCACAGTAATGAAAAAAAATCATCTACCAAGGTCCAGATGACTACGGTCGAAGTTATCTCTTCCAACAACCAACAGTCGGCTCACAGCTCCAGCTGTCAGCAGCACTTCCAGCTTGTCAGCTAGCCAGTCATCATCTCCAGCTTGCCATCAATTGCCACTCCTGCCACTCCAGCCATCCTTGGCAGCAACAATCATGCAATAAAATGTCCTTTTCAGGACAATGCTCTCCAGCAACCACAAAACCGTCCTTTTCAGGACAACACTCTCCAGCAACCATATAAACATTACTTCCTTTTCCACTGCATTCTTTTTCAAGACTTCTCAATTTCAGTAACCTTTATGTTAATTCCACTCAGTTGTTTTCTGTTGTCATAGCAGGATATGACAACACAACTATGAAATTCAAATTGACTTGTTCAGAGATCAGAGTCACTTTCAATGATGAATTTTTGTACCATAAATGAAATTCCATACAGGGTGATAAAAGTTAATTTGACTTTTGGGGAGTGGATTTGCTTAAGCTGATTTACCCATGCCAAGAAAATTAATGGAAATTGATAATGACAAGGAAACACACAGGTAAGTTTAACAATTTAATTTATTTCAACATAAGAAATTTATTTACACATTAAAAACATTTCAACATAACTAAACTAGTGGAATTGGTAGACTTTTTTGAATATAGTATAGTGTATTTATTAACTCTTTTTTTAACCTTTAGCACTCTGTATTATTAATATTACTTCCCTTTGCACTGCATTCTTTTTCAAGGCTTCTCAATTGCAATATTTAATTTCACTCAAAGTTGTTTTGTGCTGCCATAGTAGGATATGACAACACAACTATGAAATTCAAACACACTATTGTTCAGGAATCACAGTCACTTTCAGTGGCAGGATAAACATTTTGTATAGCAAAGGAAATACAGAGTGATAAAAGTTAAACAATAAAAATTACCAAAAGTTTTACAGTAATCACAGTGTCAAGAAAAAAACATTCTTTTTGACATAGTTTTTTTGTGGGTATGTTTGTTAAACATTGCTAGTATTCTTTTGATTTCAATATATGTGTTATAACAACATCAATAATGATGATTATTATGATGATTGTAAGCACTTCCATCCCCCACTAGGGAATGCTGGGATTAAGACCTATCCATCAGGAAGTTTGAATAATAAAGTTGTTAAGTTTACCATGTCTCATATCATCTTTATGTTGCTTTGACTTTTCAAAGGCCAGTCTCATATAACTTATCTTTTGACCCTAAGCCTAGTGGAACAATGTGTTCATAAGTTAAGGATACTTTCATCCCCCCCTTTTTTAAAAATCATTTCACCCCAAGCAAAGGGGGTTGCAGGGAGTGAAATTGAAAGAGAATGAAAAGACTGAGAATGAGGGGGATTGAGGGAAAACAAAAAAGGAACAAAGTTCAAGAAGACAGATGACGTTTGAGGTTACATTTAAATTTTTGAAGGTTGTAGTTATCAGTGAAGCAAGAAATTGGAAGGGAGTTTCACAGGTGGGAAGTGTAACAAAAGAAACTGTTAAGGTAGAAGTGGTCATTGCATCTAGATAGTTCAACAGTAAAACAGTGAGACCTAGTTGCCAATCTAGTAGCACACTTAAATTCATGTTGTCAGAGCACCAGAAAAAAAACTCATCAGAGCAGTTGCCATAAAAAAAATACAGGGGAGCCACGTCATCTCAGTGAGAAAGTGACTGAAGTCAAGATTCCTGGTCAGGTTCAATTACATTACAGACCCTTCTTTGGATTTTGTTGAGAATCTCAATATATACATCAGGAGCAGAAGACCAGATATGGCAACAGTCTTCAATGCACAGGTGAATGGTAGATTTATAAATGTGCAAAATGGATTTTAATGAGAAAAATTTTCTGGCACTACAGAGTGAACCAACTTCCCCTTGCAGTAGACAAAGCAAGTGATTTGATATGATCGATTCAAGTGTAAAGTTTTTAAATGCTTCTTTTTAAAAGCTATTATTGTTATCATGTCAGAAGCTGCACAGTCTTATCTTTTGACCCTAAGCCTAGTGGAATAATGTGTTCATAAGTTAAGAATACCATCATTCCAGACAATTGGTAGACTGTTATCTTCATCCTTGTTGTGATAGGCACAACATTTCAAATATTTCAGCTGAACACTTCAAACAAGAAACAAAAGCCCAAATTGGCTTTTATTTCTTGAACACTTTTCATTATTCTGCTGGGACTATTATCACCAAATTTGATAGAGATCAAAAGCCTCTCCACGTCCTTGTGGGGGATGAATTATTTTCCACTCTACAATACCTTTCCTACAGATGAAATGCCACAAGAATCTTACATCTCTTTCACTATTTCCATAGAAAATGTTTAGACAAACTACATTCCTTAGTTCCACCAGTTCTAACCTTCACAGCTAAGGCCCACCATGCCACACACATTGTAGTGAATCACCCCCATTCTGTTTGTATCCTACTGGTAAGATGTATGTTCCACTTGAGTAGCTTCTTCCCACAAAGCAGCAGTTTGTGAAACTGAGTCTCAATAGGATCTTTCCTCATCCACAGCAATCTTAATCTGTTCAAGTCTAGTGTTAACCATTATCCTGCCTACATATACCCATAAATTGTGCCTCTTACTCTATAAAATTCTATCTTGAATGGCTCTTGGGTCTTGTACAGAGTGAACATTATTGTAAAAAATAACATCACACAACCTCATCAACCACAGCCAAAAACAGAGTCCACAACACTGCACTACACTTAATTGTGATATCTATAATTCTTTCCATGGTTCTATTAGGTTGGTGCAAAAATAATGTCGTTTTCTCACATGAAGTTGAACGTCAAAAAACGACATTATTTTTGCACCAACCTAATATATTATGGACATTGCCAGCGGTACATATGTTTTTTGAATTCAGAGTTGTCTTTCTCCTAGACTGGTCACCAACCATGGTTAGAGAGCCCAGTCTGCTTTGCTATGTAACTCAGCTGTAGAGAGCAGAGATGGATGACTCTCCCAAGGTTTTTTTTTATGCAAAGATAAATGTAACACATTCAACTGGAATTTGAATTCAGTATACTGATTTCTCACTCTGACCTGTTAACCTTTACACTACCTGCAGAGGCATAACAAGGTGATTGTTATTATTACCTCTATCCCATAATGGTTACTATATTGGCATACATATTTCATACCCTAAAGGTAACGGCTATTATGAGGCAGCAGTAGCATTAAGATTTTGACTAGTAGTTGTTTAATCTTAACTTCAGCTGCTTTTTATCACAACTTCTCAGACTTTTCTGACTGTCAGCAGTGTGGAATGGAAATAAAGAATTAATATCTAACAAGACATGAATTTGCTTCCTTTTTTTTTCAAGAATCCTGTCTTAGTGCAACAACTGCCTTACTTATTAGACAGTTGGAATGGCTGGTGGAAATTAATTTACCTTATCATTCTAATATACTAAAAATATAGTAACACTTATGAACACAAGTGAAAATAGACAAGGACATGTAGAAATGTTTGCAAGAAAACACTTTATATATTTACAGAACTTGAATGTGGCAATACTTTGTTCAAGCAGTAAACCAAATATACAGATATAAAAAAGGAAAAATGAATTACATTGTAACCCGGATATAAGAGAACCTGATATAAAAGAAAACCGGATATAAGAGAGATTTTCTCTGGTCCCAAATTAGAGCCTGTGTTAATAAAACAAAATAGACCAAACCCGGATATAAGAGAAACACGGATATAAGAGACTTCTTCTCCAGTTCCTGACAACTCTCTTATATCCGGGTTACACTGTACTTGTTAGATGACTTGGCCATACATTGGATCAGTGATGTGGCTAGGCCATAGGTGGCAAGAGAAAATAGAAGGATGGAGTACACATGCAGCTGTTTTGTGAGATTGGCATCAGTTGGTAGGGTGACATATTTCGTGCCTCTGGTTAGACTGTAAATTAACATATTTATTACTCTTTGACATGTGCATAAAATATAGTTGATTCAAGGGCAGATAATTAAGCTTTTTAACACTGCAAGACTATCATGGTAAATGGTTGCAGAAGCAAAAATATACCCATGAAATATTCCTTCTTTATTTTTCCAGAACACCCAATATGCTACCATCTTTCTTGGTAACCACAATCTTAACCAGTTCAAGTCTAGTATTAACCATTATCTTCCTCACATATTCTCATAAACCATGTCTCTTACTCTGTAACCCTCTACTTTTAATATCTTTTTGGGCCTTGTATAGGCTGTATATTATTGTAAAAAAAAACTGTTTGCATATACATATACTCATATTAATAGAAGCAATGTTATTGTGAATTTTATTATTAGCTAAAGCATTGTCAGTTATTATTTTTCCAGTAACAAATTTTTACCTTAATTTTTATTACTTTTTTTTTTTAATTAATTGTATTTATTTCCACAAGCAAAAAATATCTGATTTTAGCTGCCCAATATCTTTTGACCTTGACCTTTTCTTTTGGAGGATGAGAGTAGTCATATTAGAATTTTTTTTTTTTTTTTGCATTTGATAAATCTTGTTTGGGCTGAATTTGAAAAGAAACTTTTTTGAAATTAGCAAGAGCCAAACACTGATTCCTCGGAGGTTTCTATGGAGGAAGTCAGCCATCAAAAATGTATTTTCATCCAATTTTTGCCTTCTATCAGATACACTAGAGTTGGTGGGGTTGGTTGCACAAAAAACTGTTCATTTTTCATGAGACTTTCTTTATCCTTTGGTGATTGAAAGAAATTTGCAAAACATTTGTGCTTGGTTCAAAATACACTTTCTTCTCTAAAGTGAAAATAGCTGAAATAAAACTGTCTGTCAATATTAAGAGCTCCTTTTAATTTATGTAGAAAATAAAGACATAATCAAAAATTTCTCATAGAAAAAACTTCCATCATTCCAGACAATTGGTAGACTGTTATCCTTGTTGTGATAGGCCAAACATTTCAAATATTTCATCTGAACACTTCAAACAAGAAACAAAAGCCAAAATTGGCTTTTATTTCTTGAACACTTTTCCTTATTCTGCTGGGACTATTATCACCAAATTTGTTATTTTTAGAGTAATATGTGCTTTTGATGTATGTAACATCATATTGACACTTTGTTGTATAGGAGTAAAGTGTCGCTGCTGACACTGTAGTTTGAACAAAGGCCGCCAGATAGAAACACAGGCGATCCCATTTTGAATAAGTAGATCACGCGATAGTAAAGGAAATATATATATATATATATGCAGGTATGCAGAAAAATAGGAAAGAACATGTTAGGTAAATAATCCGGTGTTCCTTAGTATTTTTGCTTTTATTTTCAAAAAGACAGTGCTCCATACAGAAGTAGAGCTTATATTATAATATTTTTTGTTTTTAAAAATATGATTCCTTTGCTACATAAGAGTTCTCATGCTTTTGAAACATGAGAACTCTTATGTAGCGAAGGAATCATATTTTTAAAAACAAAAAATATTATATTATATATATATATATATATATATATATATATATATATATATGGGAACTAGTGTGACGTCTATTTGATCAACATTTCTATTCTATCCTCTATTACTATATGGGTCACAATTCTCTTCTCTATACTGATCACAACATGGATTACTATTTGGTGGTTACTTTTCGAGTGAGTATTATCAAGTGCATTAGTGCTAGTGACATTCAAAGGTGTCTGATAACAGTATTGTTCAATGGCATTACTAAAGTTGTATCTGCAATTACAAAGTCTCTACTACAATGGGCATTTCAAGCGTGACAACGATTATTTGTTGACATTACAAAAGTGGCAACAAGTATTTCTTGACATCACAAAACACTTCATGCATGTAACATCATATTCCTTCTTCATATATGTAATATAATATTTCTTTTTAATGCATGTAACATTATATTCACTCTTCATGACCTCTTCATATATGTAACATCATATTCACACATTTATGCATGTAACATCGTATTCCCTCTCTCTATATGTGACATCATAATCTCTCCATCTATGTAACATCATATCCCTTCTTCATGCATGTAACATCATATTCACACATTTATGCATGTAACATCGTATTCCCTCTCTCTATATGTGACATCATAATCTCTCCATCTATGTAACATCATATCCCTTCTTCATGCATGTAACATCATATTCACACATTTATGCATGTAACATCGTATTCCCTCTCTCTATATGTGACATCATAATCTCTCCATCTATGTAACATCATATCCCTTCTTCATGCATGTAACATCATATTCACACATTTATGCATGTAACATCGTATTCCCTCTCTCTATATGTGACATCATAATCTCTCCATCTATGTAACATCATATCCCTTCTTCATGCATGTAACATCATATTCACACATTTATGCATGTAACATCGTATTCCCTCTCTCTATATGTGACATCATAATCTCTCCATCTATGTAACATCATATCCCTTCTTCATGCATGTAACATCATATTCACACATTTATGCATGTAACATCGTATTCCCTCTCTCTATATGTGACATCATAATCTCTCCATCTATGTAACATCATATCCCTTCTTCATGCATGTAACATCATATTCACACATTTATGCATGTAACATCGTATTCCCTCTCTCTATATGTGACATCATAATCTCTCCATCTATGTAACATCATATCCCTTCTTCATGCATGTAACATCATATTCACACATTTATGCATGTAACATCGTATTCCCTCTCTCTATATGTGACATCATAATCTCTCCATCTATGTAACATCATATCCCTTCTTCATGCATGTAACATCATATTCACACATTCATGCATGTAACATCGTATTCCCTCTCTCTATATATATAGGTGTTTCTTTAAGATGGATCAAAGTCAGCCATAAATAAATCAGTGTTATTGGTGAAAATTTATTAATTTCTCTCTTGAATCATGTTATTTAAGTTATGGCAATTATGTGTGAAAAATGATATTGCCTAAATATCCGCCAAAGCTTTGGCAGCACACTTCCACTCGATGGTCAAAATTTTTGATGACATCTCTACATAGTTACTCTGCGATCTCACACATATGACTTATTATCTCACCTTCAGCAGTTGAATTGTCATTGGCTTGTTGGCATAGACCTGACTTTTGACCCCAAAAGAAGAAATCTAAAAGCATAAAGTCACATGATCATGGTGGCCAGTTGACTTTGCTGTTTTGAGAGATGATACAACCTGAGAACTTATTGCATTTCTGTTTGAATATCCATTTTTATAATAGGGTTCGACAACTTTAACACATCATTTGATTGTTAATCTTTCCATGGTTGAAATTGCCAAAGACTTAAGTTGTTAAATCTGAAAGAAAAAGAAAAAAATCATTAGACGCTTAAACTTAATTCACATTTAACATCAGTCCAAGTTATTGGAACACCATTTATAACATCATATTTCCTCTTCATGCATATAACATTACCACTAGAACATCATTCTGCTATCAACGAGCAGACTGGGACTCGTTCCGGGATTTCATTCATGACATCCCCTGGGACATTGTCTTCACGCTCTCTGTTCAAGAATGTGCTCCCGAGGTCTCCTCCTGGGTTAAAGCTGGAATCGAGGCTTTCATCCCCTCAAGGAAATATAAGGTCAAACCGCGCTCCTCCCTTGGTTCTCCGCTGCTTGCTCAGCTGCCATTGCCCATAGGAATCACTTTTTCCACCTTTATCGTAGCGACATGTCTGATTGCAATAGACGTCTCTTTGTCTCTGCCCATAAAATCTCTATATGCTGCTCGAATGAAAGAAAGTATTGCATCTCGCAAATTCGGTTCCAAGGATTATTGGCGTCTCTGCAAGAGCATACTTAACAATAGCAAACCCTCTATACCTCCTTTGTTCAACGATTTTGAGGTTCTGACCTCTTCTGCCGACAAAGCTGAATGCTTTGCTCAGAAATTCTCATTCAATTCAATGCACGGCTCTTCCGGTGCACCCACACCTGATTTCCCCCTTAGAAATGAGGCTCAATTGAGCGACTTGCACATAACCCTGGCATCGGTTCTGGGCATCATCTCTAAATTAGAACCCAACAAGGCTAATGGTGGAGACGGGATACCAGCCATTGTCTTGAAGAAATTTGCACCTGAACTGGCCCCTGCCCTCTCCAAATTATATAACTACTACCTCAATGAATCTTGTTTTCCACCCTGTTGGAAGTCCTCATCCACTGTTCCTGTCTTTAAGAACTCTGGAGACCCTTCTAATTACCATCCTATCAGTCTCCTACCACTCTTTGGTAAAGTCTTTGAAGCTTTAATCAACACCGAAGTGGTTACGCACCTTACATCCCCTAATCTGCTCTCCGACAAGCAATATGGTTTCCGCTTTGCCGGTTCTACAGCTGATGTGCTTATGGCCATAACTGAAATTGTTTACCAAGCACTTCATAACAACGGAGAAGCTCGTGCCATGGCTCTTGATATCTTCAAAGTGTTTGATAGGGTTTGGCCTGCCGGCCTTCTTTGCAAGCTTCAGGGTTATGAAAATACAGGTCAATTGTTCGACTTAATATAATCATTCCTGTAAAACCGTACATTGAAGGTCATTCTCAAAGAATTCTCCTCCAGCTCATATCCCACGAATGCAGGTGTTCCCCAAGGCTCTATCCTAGGCCCTACTCTGTTCCTTATCTTCATTAAGAATCTTCCTGATACCATACATTCCCAAGTAGGCATCTATGCGGATGACACTACTATTTACTCCTGCCTCAAAAACAAATCTAGTGTCGCCGACAAAACTAACCTGGCCGTTTGTCTTGAAAAGGACCTCCAATCGGTTGTGGACTGGGGCAGGAATTGGCATGGTTAACTTTAATGCCTCAAAAACAAAACTACTCTCTATTACTCACCAGAGAGGACCATCCCTGCCCCCCATTAGAATGTTTGACGCTCAACTCCACGAGAGCACCTCTTTGTGACTGCTCATTCTCACATTGTCCGCTGACCTGAGATGCAACAAATACATTGAGTCAATAGCTTCGTCCACCACTAGGAAAGTTGACTCCCTATGCCACGCCAGGAAATTTTTCTCGCCAGAGTCGATCCTTCAAATCTACAAATCAACCATTCGCCCTTGCATGGAGTATTGCTGCCATATATGGTTTGGAGCCCCTTGTAATTGTCTCCAGGTCCTTGATAAAATCCAAAGACGGATATGCAATGTAATTGTCCCTGATCTGGCATCTCGTCTGCAGCCGCTCTCCCACAGATATGCTGTTGCCTCCCTCTGTCTTTTTTACAAATACTTTAACGGTAACTGTTCCGATGAGATTCTTTCACTGGTTCCCAGACTTCATGAATTTAAGCGCTCAATTAGGCTGGCATCTCGCTCTCACCCTTTCACTGTCGAAACTGTTAAATGTAACCGTCTCTTCTACTCCAATAGCTTCATGTCTCGCACTTCTTGCCTGTGGAACTCCCTCCCCTTTCTTGTTTTCCTGATAGTTATAAACTCCAATTATTCAAATGTAATGTCAATCAACGTATCCCCTAACCGTCTCTTCATCCTTTCCTCTATCACTCCTCTTTGTTCTCGCTCCAACTCTGTAACCACTTGCATGCTAGTGGCTTCCCAACTTGCTTGGGGTTGAATGCTTAAAAAAAAAAATCATATTCACATTACATGCATGTGATATGCTTGTAAAGTTGTGAGGTGTAACAACAATATTGTACTTGTCATCAGTATTCTCACAAGACAGGTACCAAGGAAATGAATGGAACTGTATTGTTCAGGGATGGGAATAGATTCATGCTTTCATTGCATTCTGTGTGTGCAATGTAGACAGTTTATATGCTGAGTGTATTTCAAAGAATGTTATCCACCATCTACATGATTATATACATGCAAGTGTATGAACTTGTGCTAATGTCAAAAGAAGATATGTAGTGTATTAATTTTGAGCCTGAGTTCTGTTGATAAACTCTTTTAGGACCTGTGCATTTTTTATCTGTATATGAGGTCATTAACTGTAATCCAACTATAATTCCTTAGGTGCCATGTCCTTCAGAACATTTGCAGTCATGGCTCTCCACAACTTCTTATCCGTTTTTGCTCTTAGCAATATTTGTCTTTTTAATATCACTACCAGTCCCTTTTCTGTCATCGATTTATTTTTCTATGTACTGTGTCCCTTCAGGATTTGAGCAGTCATAGCTCTCCACAACTTCCTACCCTTTGTAGCTCTAAACAATGTTTGTTCCCCTTACTATCCCACCCAGTCTCTGTTCTACCATTCATTTACACATGCTCAGCAAGTAGGTTGATCAGGGCTCTCCACAACTTTCTATC
Organism: Acanthosepion esculentum; assembly: GCA_964036315.1. Taxonomy (NCBI): domain Eukaryota; kingdom Metazoa; phylum Mollusca; class Cephalopoda; order Sepiida; family Sepiidae; genus Acanthosepion; species Acanthosepion esculentum. The sequence goes on from OZ038502.1 coordinate 55,884,296, forward strand.
CTTTGTATATCTAGTCAATGTCGGTCCTTTTACTATCTATCCCTATCCCTGTTCTGCTATCCATTTACATATGCTCAGTAGGTAGGCTGATCATGGCTCTCCACAACTTCCTATCCTTTTTAGCTCTAATCAATATTTTTCTCCTTACTATCCCTCTCAGTTTCTGTTCTGCCATTCATTTGCACAAGCTTATGAGGTAGGTTGATCAGGACTCTCCACAACTTCCTATCCTTTTTAGCTCCAATCAATGTTTGCCCTTTTACTATCTATCCCTATCCCTGTTCTGCCATCCATTTATATATGCTTGGTAGGTAGGTTGATAATGGCTCTCCACAACTTCCTACCCTTTTTAGCTCTAATCAATATTTGTCTCCTTACTATCCCTACCAGTCTCTGTTTTGCCATCCATTTACATAAGCTTATTAAGTAGGTTGATCATGGCTCTCCACAACTTCCTACCCTTTTTAGCTCTAATCAATATCTGTCTCCTTACTATCCCTACCAGTCTCTGTTTTGCCATCCATTTACATAAGCTCATTAAGTAGGTTGATCATGGCTCTCCACAACTTCCTATCCTTTTTAGCTCTAATCAATATTTGTCTCCTTACTATCCCTACCAGTCTCTGTTTTGCCATCCATTTACATAAGCTTATTAAGTAGGTTGATCATGGCTCTCCACAACTTCCTACCCTTTTTAGCTCTAATCAATATCTGTCTCCTTACTATCCCTACCAGTCTCTGTTTTGCCATCCATTTACATAAGCTCATTAAGTAGGTTGATCATGGCTCTCCACAACTTCCTATCCTTTTTAGCTCTAATCAATATTTGTCTCCTTACTATCCCTACCAGTCTGTTTTGCCATCCATTTACATAAGCTTATTAAGTAGGTTGATCATGGCTCTCCACAACTTCCTACCCTTTTTAGCTCTAATCAATATTTGTCTCCTTACTATCCCTACCAGTCTCTGTTTTGCCATCCATTTACATAAGCTCATTAAGTAGGTTGATCATGGCTCTCCACAACTTCCTATCCTTTTTAGCTCTAATCAATGTTTTTCTCCTTACTATCCCTATCAGTTTCTGTTTTGCCATCCATTTACATAAGCTTATTAAGTAGGTTGATCATGGCTCTCCACAACTTCCTACCCATTTTAGCTCTAATCAATATTTGTCTCCTTACTATCCCTACCAGTCTCTGTTTTGCCATCCATTTACATAAGCTCATTAAGTAGGTTGATCATGGCTCTCCACAACTTCCTATCCTTTTTAGCTCTAATCAATATTTGTCTCCTTACTATCCCTACCAGTCTCAGTTTTGCCATCCATTTACATAAGCTTATTAAGTAGGTTGATCATGGCTCTCCACAACTTCCTACCCTTTTTAGCTCTAATCAATATCTGTCTTCTTACTATCCCTACCAGTCTCTGTTTTGCCATCCATTTACATAAGCTCATTAAGTAGGTTGATCATGGCTCTCCACAACTTCCTATCCTTTTTAGCTCTAATCAATGTTTTTCTCCTTACTATCCCTATCAGTTTCTGTTTTGCCATCCATTTACATAAGCTTATTAAGTAGGTTGATCATGGCTCTCCACAACTTCCTACCCATTTTAGCTCTAATCAATATTTGTCTCCTTACTATCCCTACCAGTCTCTGTTTTGCCATCCATTTACATAAGCTTATTAAGTGGGTTGATCATGGCTCTCCACAACTTCCTATCCTTTTTAGCTCTAATCAATATTTGTCTCCTTACTATCCCTACCAGTCTCTGTTTTGCCATCCATTTACATAAGCTCATTAAGTAGGTTGATCATGGCTCTCCACAACTTCCTACCCTTTTTAGCTCTAATCAATGTTTTTCTCCTTACTATCCCTCTCAGTCTCTGTTCTGTCATTCATTTGCACAAGCTCGTGAAGTAGGTTGATTATGGCTCTCCACAACTTCCTATCCTTGTTAGCTCTAATCAATATTTGTCTCCTTACTCTCCCTTCCACTCTCTGTTCTGCCATTCATTTACACAAAGTCATTAAGTAGATTACTTGATGTTTCCTCTCGGCCCAACTTGCCTTAATTATGTTTGAAGTGTGCCAAATTTTGAAACACAGTCTTTCCTCATTATGTGTCCTAGTGATTATTATTATCTTTGTATGTTTAATCTTGAGTAAATTGAAGCACATATTGAGGATGTTGCTATTTCATTTTCCACTGGTGTGTGGGGGTATTTGTAGAAGCACTGTATATTAGGTTGAGTCATAGATAATTTCTGTCTTTGCTTATCCACTTTATATTTCCAAAAATAAAGAATTACTTTTTCTTCAATTATATATCCACCATGAATTGTTGCCACTTATCAGGCAGCTCTTTGATGCCATTCAAATAAAATTCCACATGTTTTGACATGAAAAACTTTTTCAACAACCTCTTGAATCTACTTTTCATTAGAGAAAGTTTTCACCATCAAAGCATTTTGCAGTGATCAAGGAAACTAGTAGACAGTTGACGCAACATCATGTGAATATAGTGGGTGAAGTAGAGCTGACCAGCTGAGTTTCCACATTTTGTCCTATGTTATTCTTGCTTTATTCAGCATTGCATTGTCATGGAGAAGAACAACATCTATCTATCTATCTATCTATCTATCTATCTATGTTAGTGTACTGCACTTAACTGCCATGATGATACCTCCATCATTACAATTGGACCCCCAAAAATGCAAATTACTTATGACTTAACATAATCTATCTATCTATCTATCTATCTATCTATCTATCTATCCATCCATCCATCTATCTATCTATCTATCTATCATATGTTAGTTTACTCCTCTTAACTGCCATGATGATACCTCCATCAATACAATTGGTCCACAAAAACACAAATTACTTATGACTTAACCTAATCTATCTATCTATCTATCTATCTATCTATCTATCTATCTATCTATCTATCTATCTATCTATCTATCATATGTTAGTTTACTCCTCTTAACTGCCATGATGATACCTCCATCAATACAATTTGTTCCCAAAAATGCAAATTACTTATGACTCAACCTAATCTATCTATCTATCTATCTATCTATCTATCTATCTATCTATCTATCTATCTATCTATGTATCTATGTTAGTGTACTCCACTTAATTGCCATGATGATACCTCTATCATTACAATTGGTCCCCAAAAACACAAATTACTTATGACTTAACGTAATCTATCTATCTATCTATCTATCTATCTATCTATCCATCTCTCTATCTATGTTAGTGTACTCTACTTAACTGCCACAATGATACCTTCATCATTACAATTGGTCCCCAAAAATGCAAATTACTTACGTTAATCTTTCCATGATTGAAATTGCCAAAGACTTAAGTTGTTAAATCTGAAAGAAAAAAAAAATCATTAGACGCTTAAACTTAATTCACATTTAAAATCAGTCCAAGTTACTGGAACGCCCCTTATAACCTTCTTCAGTAATCCTCTGCCTTGAGTTCTTTTATGGGCCTTGTATTGAGTAAACCAGAGTAAAAGAAAAAAATAAACTCACATATGTTGGCTACATCCTGATATTATTAAGAAAACTGAAATTTTAAATAAAATATCATTCACTACATCGGATAATATCTTGAAGAGTGTATATCGAATATGCAATACTTGTTGAAATAAAAAATTTTAAAATATCATTCTTTTTGGTGTGGCTTCACTCTGCATACATTATTATTATTATTATAGGAGGTAAGAGGTGCAGTTTATGAGGATATGTAATATTTATTGTTTTTCAAAAGTGATGATTAGAGTTTTAATAAAACCCAATCATATAAAAGTGGATTTATACATTTTCTTTATTCTTGAGACTTGAGAACGAAGATATTAAACACATTGTTAGATTGAATAAAGAACTTGTTTTCATAATTATTTATAAGATAAATAATAATAAGAAGAAGAAGAAGAAATTAAATATTGCATTGTTGTTGGTTTTTATTTTGATAATTTTGTAAATTTTTATTTTTTGAATAAAAAGATTTTTTTTCAAACTTTTTCCTTTGGTAAATAAATCTTTATAAAAGGTAAATAATATCGCATTGTACTTGGTTCACTTATTTTTTATGATCTTGTGAATAAACATTGCCAAGTCAAAAGTGTATACAGTAATAGCGGTGTCAAGGAAATTAACTTTTGAATTTTGAAAGACTGTTTTTCTTGTTTGCAGGCACAAAGGTTAAACATTGCTGAAATATCTTTAACATAAACATTTTTGCACATGTTCACATTCAAATATACTCACATTCACCACAATTATGAGAGAAAATTTTAATTTTGCCTCAACTGAAAAGTGTTTTGAAATCTTCTTCTTAGTGGATATACGATCAAGATAAGGACCTGCACTGTCACATCACGGCCGATTATAATTCTGGCTGATATGTCTGAAGCAGTATTTCTCTTTACTTTTTCTTTTTATGTGCCATGTAGGTGATCATGGCTCTCCACTTCTCCTATACCTTGTAGCTCTCAGCAAGCTCCTTCCCTCTGCTTCATCCCCAAGACCACATTCTGTCATCCACTTGCTTAAGGCTGCTAGGTATGTCATGTGTTGTTTTCCCTTGTCTCTCTTTTCCTCTATTTGATCCATGAGTATCGAATTCTCCAAGCCCTCCTTCCTCATGATGTGTCCCAGAAACTTCAGCTGCCTCTTTCTGACATTAAGTATAAGCCTTCTCCTTGTTTGTAACCTCTCTAAAACTTCATTGTTTCTCACATGCTTGGTCCATGATATTCTTAGCATCCTTCTGAAGAACAACATATTTGTTGCCTCAAGTCTCCTCTTCTTATTTTTTAATTCTGGATGCACTTGAAGAATAGCTAAAACTCTAATTACTTATAAAATGGTAAATAATAATTACTGTTTACTTGGTTCAGTCGGTTTACATATCTTGATAATAATTTTGTTTGGTTTGGTTTGATTTCGTTTACGGCATATCAACCTCAAAGGGTTATTTAATGCCAACAAAATGTTTATTGCTGGTAATATTTTTTTTCCAAAAATGTATTGCTGGTAATATATTTTAAAAAAATTTATAGCTGTTTGTATTGCTGGTAATATTTTTTTTAAAAGTATTGCTGATAATAATTTTTTTCCTTCAAAAATTTATTGCTGGTAATAATTTTTTTTTTTTTTTTTTTACAAAGTCTTTCTGGTATTAAAACTTATTTTTACACTTTCATAGTATTTTGACTCCAGTCTGGGGGTTAACTATTTACCCATAGCTGGGACCCTAATACATGCTGCCACCCCAAGTCAGGGTGGACCTGAAAACACCAGTAATTAAGAGGTGGTTCCACACTCCTCAAAACCTCCTGATCAGAAGTTTTGCTGTTGGACGTAGTTTATAGTCTAACCCAGGACATGAATGTAGTTTATTTTTTATAAAGATTTCAAGGTGAATAATAAATATTGCATTGTACTTGGTTCACATATTTTAAGAATCTTGTCAATTAAATAGACATTGCTGAGGGAATCAGCAATGCTTACAGTAATAGTGCAATGTATACAATAATAGCAATATCAATGGTATAACTATTCTTTTGACACACTGTTCATTTTTACAGGCAGGACGTTTAGACATTGCCATTGAGTTTTTGTACAGGCACCCTACAAAGGAATTGGACAGTTAGTGTTGTGACCAAGTAAATGGTGCAGAATAACAAAACAAGAGATTGCAGATAAACAGTGTACTGAACAGTAAATGCAACAGAAGAGTGTTACACGACTTGGGAGTGTGTATCAGTAGACCAGCGTTCAGTCTACTACTGTTCCCCCTGAGGCCTACTTCTCCTAGTAACATTATAGTAAGTGGAAGAGTCCACTATAGCCTCATTAGAGGGAGGATGCCACAATAGTCAGTTAAGCATACTAAAGGAGATGATATACTATCTAATTTATATTCTTTAATCATTGATTTCTGACTGAGCCATTTCCTGAGCTTTTCGCTCGACAAAAAAATTGCAATCAGTGTGTTTCGAGAATTTTTTTTTATATCTTATACATTTACCTCTGATTTCACATTTATCAATTTCTTTCTTTCCAACCATGTGTCATATTCTATGACATGAAGAATGACATGAAATGTCTCACAATTCTTCCTACTAGAAAGCAAACATGGAATTGGCTCCCCAAATCTTTGCTAAAGTCAATATCCTGGAATTTTAACGGAACAAATGCCATGTTCATATGACTGCATCTTAGAATACCTTTCAGAATCAGAATGCTGATGACATGTTTTTGGCATTCCTTTTCTCATCAGGGCTGGTTCATCTCCAATAAAGAGAGAAAGAGGGAGAGAAGTAGAGGGAAAGAGAGAGTAGCAGAGAGAGAAGAGGAGAGAGAGAGAGAGAAAGAAAGAGACTTAATGGCCAGGATATTCATGCCTGTCTCTATATGTTTCTTGCTAACTTCTGAAGCTTGTGATAGGCTTCAAAATTCTTCCAAAGAATTCTTATGGTAGAAAACCAAAATTTGTTTGTTTGTATTCAATATCTGCTGATTCTAACTGAACACCTGTCATATTCTTGTGTGACTGGAATATTCCATAGATTCTGAGCCAAATATGCCTGCAACAAGTCATGGACACTGACCTCTTCATAAAAGAAATTGTGCAAGTAAAAACAGTAGCCAAACTACTGTGTCATTTCCGTTTTGTTCATTGCTTCTAGAAGGAGAGATCTTTTAAAGGACGAAATATCTGTATAGATTCATTCTTTAGAAACCAGCTCAGAAAATACACAGGGCTTCTATTCTATGTTTACAATTGGTACAAAAGTTTTGAGTAACTTAAATATGATATATAAACACTATAAGGTATATCAGACTTATAGTAGGTAACTGAATGACAAAATGTAAAACAGTGTAGTGTAATGAGTTTTGTTCTTCAAAAAGACTTTATCAAACTAAAATGATGTCCTCATTAATGTATATATATATATATATATATATATATATATATATATATATATATAATATATGGATAAAATAACTGAAAAAAAAATTGGGTGTTTTTTTTACGAAAGTATTTATTTCTGTGTTTTTGTATATATTTAATATTTTATCCATATATTATATACATATCAAGAAAGTATACGTGGCCTCTCATCATGCTATATATATATATATATATATATATATATATATATATACATATATACACACACACATACACACACATACCAATTGCAGGTTGCGATGGATAAATTGTCGCCTAAATTAACAGAAATGAAAATAACACTGACATCTCATTTCAACAGATATATTTACCAAAATTACACAAAAATATCTTGAAATACTAAAGAGTAAATTTATTCAATAAAATTGCCATTGGCATCAACCATGGCCTCCAGACAACTTCGGAATCTCCTGCAAATCTTCTGGACAATCTCCTTGTTTAAGTTGGTGAATGGTGCCATAATCCTTGCTTTCAGTTCATCTTTGGAGTTACAAGGAGTTTATTGATCCCTTGCTCAATTGTGCTCCACACATAATAATCAAGGGTGTTGCAGTTTGCAGAGTTAGGTGGCCAGATGTAAGGGGTGATGTTGTCAAAAAAATTTTCTGACAGACATGACTGGGTTCTCCTGCAGAATCCTGTTGCCAGACATAGGATCTTCCAGCAGCCACCCTCTTGAACAAGGGCAGCACTACCTCCTCAAGGTACTTGATGTAGGCCTCCATGTTGAGTCTGAGGCTCTCACCAACAAATTTGAGAGTTCTTTTCTTATTAGAATGACCAAAGTGAGTTTTCTGAGAAGCCGTACCTTCATAATCACGATTAGACTCATCCAAAGAAAGTGGCAGCCTGAACTCGTCAACTGGAAGGTTGGGGTGAGGAGTGTGACTGGGGTAGTGTTGAAGAAATATGGTATCAGTGAAGTATTATTTCTACCATCAGTGACTTGATAACCAGGTTATAAAACAATCAAAAATGGAAAGTGGGCAGTAAACAGACAAACATATCAAAGACTTTGTTTTCAGTCTTTTTTCTTGCATGTCTGGAAAAACTTTTTAAATTAAATGTTTATTTTTATAGAATTGTTACAATTAATATTAAAATACCAAAATATGATTTTTAATTTCATGCACAGAGATTTTTTTAAATTATATGTTTTAGTTAAAGTAAAGGAATCATTTTAGTATCTAAGTCATATCAATAATATATTTTGTTAAAGATTGTAATGAGGCCAACAAACATTGATGACCTAGAGTTGCCACTGATATATATATATATATATATATATATATATATATATATATATATATATATATATATATATATCTTTCAGCCATAATTTTTCTCGTGAGACAAACTTGCTAACCATTACAACATGTTGTGGTACCCAATTTCTGGCATCTTATTTGTCTAAAAATACAGCTCAAATGCTTTTGTTTTTATCACTCGTGCTTTTAAATATCCAACATTATATATAGCATTGGTTTTGTTTGCTAAAATGGAATGTACTTTTTTTCTCTTTTTATGTAATCAAGCAAGGCAATAATGTCACTATGACACAGGGGGTTACAGGGATTCTTGACTTTACTTGCGTTGTATCGGTTTTCATCCTGGTCGGGTTGAACCGACTTCCTCCCGAGTAAGTACAGCATCTCGGACCATCGCTGTCTACGCCCGCCGATCCTGAGCCAGGTCACACGAAATGGCGAGCTACTCACGATTGCATCGTCGAAGACCAACTACTTGCGGACCCGATAGTACTGCTAGGTCATCCTTGATTGTGCTAGCCCACGTCTTCAACTGCCCATGGAAGAGAAGGAGGGAGAAGTACATCACGGATGAGCTCTCCCTCCAGGTGCCGAGCTGCGTGCTCGAATCATCGGAGACTACGCTGTATCAGGATGGGTGGAAGAGGACGGAGACTCAGGCGACGACGCAGAGTGGTTGTGGGCACACGATCGATCCGGTGGCATCGTAGAATGCAGCGAAGACAATCGTTGTCGAACACTTCAAGCCTTCATAGGTCAACCGCTCTAAGTGGCCACGTTTCGCAGCCATAGAGAAGGATAGTCAGAACAATAGCCTGATAGATGCGCCCCTTCGTAGCCGCGGAAATCTCTCGTTGCCCTCATAGTGACCACTTGAGACGCACGAATGCGGACCTTGCAGCTCCTATACAGCGTTCGACCTTCAGCAGCAGCCTGCCCGGATGGTATAATGGTTGAATCGAGATAGACGAAAGACTGCACGTCCTCCAGATTGACCCCGTCCAGCATCAGTAACTGCCAGTTGATTGGATCAACCAGGGACGGCATAACTTTGGTCTTCGAGGCATTGATGGTCATACCCACATCCCGTGCTGCAGCTTGCACACGGTTGAGCGCTACTTGCACATCGTCACAGTTCGATCCGACCAAGACAATGTCGTCCTCGTAGGCCAGATCAGACACCCTGACATTCCGACCAACCGCAACTCCAGCGTAGTCCCGAAGGGCCCTGCTGAGGATGTAGTCGATTGTATAGTTGAATAGAGCACATTCTTGCCACACACTAGTCTTCAGCTCAAACGTCCCCGACTCCTCACCATAAGCATGAACACGGGCTCGCATTGACCGGTAGTAGCCCTTGATGAGACGAAGGAGTTTAGTGGGCATGTCATCGGCCTCCATGATACGCCAGAGTGAGCCTCTATCAACGGAGTCGAAGGCAGCCACAAAGTTGACGAAGCAGAGGACTGTTGGTTGTTGGTATGCCCAGCGTTGTTTGAGGGTGTGCTGCAGGCTGAAGATCTGATCAACTCAGCCTCTGCCCAGGCGGAAGCCACCCTGAGACGAGCGAGTTCGCAGATCACGGATGCCCTGAAATCTTCGCAGGAGAAGCACTGCAAATACTTTGGCTGCCACGTCGATGAGGCTGATTCCTCTATAATTCGAGCAGAGTTTTCTATCACGCTGTTTGAAGAAAGGTAGCAGGATGGCCTCACTCCAATCAGCAAGGTAGGTCTCAGAGAGCCAGACCGCATTGAAGACACGTTGCACCCACGAGGCGAATACATCTGGTACAGATTTATATACTTCTGCAGGTATACCATCCTCACCAGGAGCCTTGTTGTTACACAGATGGCGCAGAATATCTCGCATTTCATCTACCGTTGGGGGTGTAGTGTTGCAGTCGTATTCATCAGTCGGTTCAACGGCCACTTCCGTTGCTGGAGTCGGATGACTGAGTAGCTCGTTAAAATGCTCTTTCCACTGATTTAGCCCGTTGCCCAGACCCGCGATAATAGCTCACGCAGACAAGTGTATGATCCGATCCATGCGCACTGCT
>OZ038502.1:55899624-55907124 GCA_964036315.1 Acanthosepion esculentum
AGCTATCATTACCTTCCCAGATCAAAATAAATTATTAAATAAAAGATCTGAGCTAATCTCAAAATGCAGACATGAAAACAAATTTTTACTACGTAACTTAAAATAGAAAAATATATAAATATATAAACAAATAAAACAACAATAAAATAAGCAAAATAAATTACTCCAAACAAATTACAAAACCACACCTGTTAGAATATGCAAATTAAAATCAAAACAAAAGAACGGACGAAAATTATAACTGTTATATAACAATAAAAAATAAAAAAATTAATAAAAGATTATATACTACGTTACTTAAAAATCGAAGGCCAAAAATATATAGTGTAACAAATAAATAACAACAAGTATAATAAATTGATCTAAATACATCCAAATATATAAATAAACTAACAACCGATTACGATAAATTAGCCGTTTAGAAAAAACAAATAAAGATAATCAACCCAAATAGATAAATTAAAAACTCTTCCGACCAAAAAAATAATAGTAAGAACAAACCACCACATCCCACCCCAAAATTCAACAAATAGATTTAATCAATGACAAATAAACAAATATATAAGATAAAAAATAAAAATGAAAATAAATAAAAACAAGCAAAACAATTTGACCCAAATAAATAAGCAAACAACCGACTTCCGGTAAATGGCCGCCATAATAGACTACCAACAATAAGCTATATAAACAAATTTTTACTATGTTAACAAAAAATACCGATCAAAATAAAAAATGAATAAATAAATATATAAGATAAAAAATAAAAATAAAATTAAAAAAAACAAACAAACAAGCAAAATAATTTGACATAAATAAATAAACAAATAAGCGACTACCGGTAAAAGTAACCGCCAAAATAGACTATCCATAATTCACCACTGACCCTTATATATAAATAGCCGAGAAAAATAACAGCACTAGTCACCTGACGATTGCACTAGCATGAAACAGACTGTCGCCTCTAAGTGCTGACTTCCATGTCCACTTTTATATTTACACACGCTCTATCTCTGATATTGAGCACTTTATCCCATAAATATAGCACACTTTAAGACTATATTTCTTTATACATATATATATATATATATATATATATATATATATATATATATATATATATATATATATATATATGTTATGGTCCAAGTTCCTTGTACCATGGTGATGGTCCAAGGTAGAACCAATGAAGAATAACTTGAACTCAGGTATGGAATAACACAGATATATTGCAAACAGAAATATGTACAAAGAAGTAGAAGTATTAGTAATGACAATCAGATTTGGTTAGAGTGAACTATGTTTTCTCGACAAGTATTACTATTCCAATGTCTTACAGTAATCATCTGACTCTCAACTCTGTCTCTGACTCTGACTCTGACCGTCTGCTTCCTCTTGAGGCGCAGTATTTATAATGTCCGGAAAAGTCCATTATTATTATGGGTATGTTCCTATAACAATATATATACAGGGTAAATTGTTGCCATTATATACTTTTGCACATTGTTTGTTTTTGATTTTGTCAACTGCACAGAATAGTAGGGTCAGTGGGCACTGTCTGTGAGCAAAAAAGAGTACCATGATGCAATTCACTCTGCCAGAAATTTGGAGATGGTACTGCTTGGCATTCACACCAGAAGCTTTAATATAAACATTTCAGAGTGTTTGGGTGTCAATCTGAGGACAGTGCAAAGGATTCAGAAAGAGTTGGATGATATATCCAAACAACATCATGGAGTGCTCACTAGTGGTGGTGATGTTACATCTCTTCACACAGGATCTCAGACTCAACACCGAGGCCTACATCAAGTGCCTTGATAGGGTAGTGCTGCCCTGGCTGCTGGAAGACCTAGCAACAAGACTCTGCACCATGCCACACAAGCAGGAGAACACAGTCATTGTCAGACAATTTCTATGACAAAATCACCTTTTACATTGGGCCACCTAACTCCCCAGACTTGCAACACCCTTGATTATTATGTGTGGATCACAGTTGAGCAAGAGATCAACAAACTCCTTGTAACACCAAAGATGAAAGCAAGGATTATGATAGTACCAGCAGCATGGCCTGGCGTTGCCCGTGCTTAATTCAAAAATCGTACGACTCATACAGCAATCGCTATCACTTGACTTAAAATATTTTTGCCCTTCCTTGCCTTTAAAGGAGTACCCTTTGCCATGCTGATGTTGCTACATGCCTTACTTCTTGCCTATCTCACACTGCAAATTTTTTCTAAGCTCTATACTAAGCATTAAATCTGTTACGAAAAAAGAACTAAACAAAATGAACACAAAACGATCAGCTTTAAAAATGACTCGTAACTGGAAAAACGAATGAAAAAAGAATGTTAACAACAAATATTTTTTCACACCCAACCCAGTTCTGCGGAATCAGAATCAACATTGAGTTTAAGCAAGCGAATGAGCCAATTGGAGTAAAGTGCAATGCAGATTTAAATTTTTCCTACTTGTGACGAATGCAGCTATCGATTTTTTTTGCATGCTAGTTAACATTCGTGTCAGTCAGCTGTTGGCTCTCACGCTGGTCAATAGAATCTTCCTGCCTATTCGTGGCAGTCAGCTATAGGCTCTCACTCTGGCCAGTAGAAAATGGCCGCAAACTAAATGAAAACTGTTGTAGAAGCATGAAAAAATCGATTATTTCCCCTATCGATGGGAGTTGGGAAATGCAACGTCAGTCTTGGCCTTTCCACTAACTTGGAGCATGTGCATGTAAATTTTGGTGCAAATCCGTCGAAAATTGCGGCCGTGTATTCGTTACACATACACACACACACACACACAAACACACACACACACACACACACACACACACACACAGAGACACATCCTGCCTTTTATAGATAGAGATTCACCAACTTAATCAAGGAGACTGTCCAGAAGAGTTGCAGGAGATTCCAAAGTCACCTGGAGACCATAGTTGAAACCAATGACGAGTTTATTGAATAAATGTACTCTTTAGTATTTCAAGATATTTTTGTGCAATTTTTGTAAATATATTTGTTAAAATAAAGTGTCAGTGTTATTTTTGCATAAATTAGATGATAATTTATCTATCACACCCTATATATATATATATATATATATATATATATATATATATATATATATATACAGGGTGTCCCTAAAGCCTGAACACATAGGATACTTCATTAAGCATATATTTTTACCGCCATAGATTAAAGATGGTTTTGTTGAAAGAAGAAAGAATTGAACTGATACTTTTCAATGGACGTGAAGGATGGAAATCATATTTGTAATTTGTCAAGATTCCAATTCAATAAAATGTTGAAATTTTCATTTCTTGCATTTTTGCTTATGTATCCAGACTTTAGTGACAGACTGTATATACAGTGGTGGATCTCCTATGAAACTAAAGCTTATCTTCAGGGCCCCTAATTCCACAGGGGCCTATGAAGCAACTTTTTTAGTTAGTGAATTTTTCATCAAAATTAATGATTATCTTTTTTGTCAGTGTTTGTTATTAAAATAAGGCCATTTTAATGATAGATTCATAATGCACTGAAGCAGCTAATACTAGCCTTAGAATATGGTCTAAAACCGATTTCATATCACCTCAATTTATTCCCCCTGTAATTGGTTAAATTTCATAATTTCTTTGGGGGCTTGAAGCACCCGAAAACCAAGCTGTATAGACATGTTGAGCTAACCAGATATATTCATAATCAAAATTTTGGCAGTTGGATCCCTGTTGCTGGTTGCAAAGGGGCTCCCTTATCTGCTCAAGCTTTAAGGCCCCAAAAATGTAGATCTTTCACTATATATATATATATATATATATATATATATATATATATATATATATATACATAATGTAATTTCTAGTCAACAGTTTTTCTCTTAAAAAGTTGTATTGAATAAGGCCAGTTTTTGTCAATTTTTGTGTTAATTTTTCTGGTTTCTTCTTTCATTTTTATTTCTGATTGTACAGAGAATCTGTTGACATTTCCTTTATTCTTACTTAAACCAGAAATAGAAAAAAAATTCCAAGAGGAAAACAAGAAAAATTAATATGAGAATTGACAAAAATCTAGTCATATTCAATCCAACTTGTTTTGGAGAAATATTTTTTATACATATACAAAATTGTTTTTTTAACCGCCCCCACACACACACACACGTGTGTGTGTGCGTGTGGGCATGTATGCATTATATGTTTGCAAAAATGTTAATATTATTTTCTATATATCTTGATGCAGGCATAGAATGAATTAAGTGAAAAAACACAAAAGAATTGTGAACCGAAGTATATGTTTTCTCACCAGATTTATATAAACTTGCACAGTGAGATGATTCTGAGAGGATTAGAAGATTTGCCATGATTTATTATTATTGGCAAATGGAACCTTAATCTATCTATTGCAAATGCTGCTGTCTTGATGTCGGTTTGAGAAGAAAAAAATGAAAAATAACTTTTACACAAGGTAGTCAATGAAAGCAAGAAGAAAGAACTGACCATTAATTGTAAGAGGACCATGGTTATAAGCAAAAGAGACAGTCTATGGTGTTAGTTACACACTGGAGATATTTCTCTTCAATCATTTCACCCAAAAACAAGGCAATAAAGCCACTAAGATTCAAAGGTTACTGAGTGTGAATGAATATAAGAAAAAGCAAACATTAAGGAGAGAACAATAAAAGAACAGGAGAAGAAACTGTTTGCATAGAACTCACAGTTGCATGAAGTCATTTCAACTATAAAATGATGAGACCTTTCTAGCAGGCTAGCAACATTTCGCCTGTGGGGAAAAGGGTTGTAAGCTGGAAAATAATTCATCATCCACAAAGTCATGTAAATGATTTTGAATAGGATTTAAGGAGACAAAATCTGACTCCTGCATTTAAATTTGAAGTTGAGGTACCAAAGAGGAAGAGCCATCAGAACAATTGCCATGAAAATAGTTATAGAAAAGGTACAAGAAAGCTACATTAAGGTGGTGGCAAAGGGATTGAAACCAAGCTATCAGGTCAGGACCAATAACATTATATTGCTAAACAGAGTTTGAATTCAGATTGAGGCCACTTTCATTTAATTTACTCTACAGTCCTTAAGAAAGACATGTATCCACTTCTATATAGGTCTGAACTAGTAGAACTAAGCAATGTAGTTCATCTGAACATTTGCCGTGGAAAAAACAGTAGAGTAATGAGAGGTTAGCAACATTTCATCTGTGGGAAAGTGATTGTAAGGTTGAATAGAGTAATGGATAGCAGCTCAGATTGCGAATTTGGAGAGCCACGTTCGAATTCCAGTCGAATCCATTATATTTGCTTACATGCTAATACCTTTGGGAAAGATATGAATCCTCTTCTTCTCCCCCTAGCTATGGCTAAAATAGCAAGAAAGAACAGGTTCTATAGCCTTGGATAGCAACTGGTCTACTGCAGAAAGAAATGGCAACCTACTGCAGGAAAAAGTCTGCCTCATCAGTCAAGAATCGAAAGATACATGATTGCCTAAGCATGTATCATGCATGGCACCTGACTGACTGAAGGTTGAAAATAATTTATCACCCACAGGGCCATGTAAATGTTTTTGAATAGGATTCAAGTAGACAAAATATGATTGTGGAGTAAATTAAAATTTTTGGCGATCATAGCTGACAGGAAAGCAAGAAGCCAGAATAGATTTCCACAGGTGAGAAGTGCAGGAGAAAAAACTATTAGCATATAACTCATGGTTAAATCTAGCAACAGTGAAATGATGAGATTGAACTACCAATCTTGTTAAGTACAAGATTGGTATTCATGAAGTTGAGATACCAAAGAGGAAAGTGCATCAGAACAATTGCCATGAAAGTATTTATAGAAAAGTCACAGGGAAGCTACGTTATAGTGGTGGGAAGGTGACTGAAGCTGAGATGCCAGGTTAGTACCAATAACCAATAAAGGTTCCTTTGTCTATGTCATACTAAAGACACTGTGAAAGCAAACCTTATAATTGTAGTCATTCTAGCAGCACTTATAATACTTGGTAACATTTACCAATCTAGTACTGTGCTTAAATTCATAAAGTCTGGGCAGCAAAGAAGAAAGTGCATAAGAATAACTGCCATGAAAATATTTATATAAAAGGCAAAGGGAAGTTACATGACAGCAGTGGGAAAGTGACTGAAGACAAGATATCAGGTCAGGACCAATAATATTGCAGATTCTTCTTTGGATTTTATCAAGAATCTCTAAATATATAGGAGATCAGATGTGGCAACAATATTCAATGCATGGAAAAATTATAAATATGAAATATAAATTCAGGCATGAAAAATTGTCTAGCACAATACAGTTAACCAACTTTCCTATTCAATTTGAAATAAAATCAAGCAAGCTGAGATTGTTGCATATTTACCACTAATACAGTGTTCAATGTTCAAATCAAAGTAGAAACCAGGTTGACTGCAACACAATCTTCCTATTCCAATTTGCTCCAGTTTGATCTTGTGCAATAGTAAAGTACTTTCTAAATATCAATAATGAGCAGCCCATGATATCAAAACAATTAGAGCCATTATTAAAAATCAAAATATATTATATGCCTTCTGATTTTATATCATGGGGGAGATAGTGGCATACTTTCCCACTGCTTTCTCCATAGTGACTTTATTGAGGCACTACCTCTAGTGAACATAGACTCTATTGAGTTTATCCACCTTTTGGTAAGTATAATTTTTCATCCTACAGACTTGCTAAATGCCTCCCCATGTTCCCATAAAATTTTGGTAAGGACAAGGAAACTATATAAATATATATATATATATATATATATATATATATATATATATATATATATATATTTTATTTAGGAGTTGAGGTAACAAAGAGGAAAGTGCATCAGAACAATTGCCAAGAGAATATTTATAGAAAAGCACAGGGCATTACATTATAGTGTTACAAAAGTGATTGAAGACAAGATGCTAGGTCAGGACCAATAACATTGCTGATCCTTCTTTGTATTTTATCAAAAATCTTTAAATATATAGCAGAAGCATCAGACCAGATGCATCAGCAATATTCAATGCATAGACAAATGGTGGAAAATCAAACAGATGCAGAAAACAAACTACAAGCACTCTTACATAAGTTTGTAAAGGAAAATGTGAAGAAATGGCCAATCCATTGTAAGAAGAAAGAATATATGGTTATCAGAAAGAAAAATAGCCCAAAATGGGGACTAGAAACTGGAGATTTCAAAATCAAGTAAGTATGAAAATTTAAATGTTTGAGAAGTGTTCTAACATAGGGTTGAAAGTGTGATACCAAAATCCAATGATCTATTGGAATAGCAAAAGAGGTGTTCCAAAAGCTAAACAAAATATAAAGAAAGGGGAAAATTTTGTTAGAAATAAAGAAAGGAGTACTGAAATGTCATGCAAAGTTAATCCTCCTATATGGCAGTAAATGCTGGACAATCTCCTCACAGATGAAGAAGAGACATGAAGCAACAGAAATGTGGACCTACAGAGG
>OZ038502.1:55912124-56127124 GCA_964036315.1 Acanthosepion esculentum
TTTAGAATTAACATGTGATAATTTTCTTTGTCTGAATTATGGTATTGATGTAACAACTTCACCGATTGGTCCTTAATATCTACCCCAGGCCATTAAATGACTGGGTTTTCTGCTATCTTTGAAGTTTGATACAAGATCATATTGATATTATATGACTTCTAACAGAATATTTCATTGGGTAAAATGCAGCCAATCATAAACTAGGTTGAAAAGCCAATATTTTGCCATTGAACCTTCAACTGATCTCATGCCAAAATACAAAGAAAGAAAGAGAATTGATGAAATTTTGTGAGACAGGTGAGAAATATAAAAGACATTCAAGTGGAACAAACCAAGCAAGTCAACCATCCACAAAAAAGTGATGATGACATTTTTTTCAAAGTAGTTCAAGAACTTCAAATCAAAGTCAACAAAATCAATATCTATGAGGGTGGGTTGAAAAGTTCATAGGCTGACTATGAAAGAATGATGCTAGAGCTGTAAAATACTGCATGCATTAATTTCAACACTTCTTATTAAACTGACATCTAACTATTTAAAGAAAACTATTCATTCTGTTGGTCAAAAAATCATCAATAGCAGGTATGACATCATCATCATCATCACTGCGATACTGGTTTCCAGCCAAGTGTGTTTCATGTTGGAGAACATATGATAGTCAAATTAGAAGAATAGGGAATGTAATCAACCAGTTCAAGACCACGGTCATATACAACAGCCATTGAAACCAGGGATGTGTGTGCTGGAACATTTTCCTAATGAAAATTTTCCTTTTATCAGTTCAGGTGTTTTTGTCTTGATAGCTTTTTGTAACTACCTCAGAAAATTCACATAATACTCTCCATTGACTGTGTGGCTGTTTTTTTGACATCTCCTTAAAAAATAAGGCTGTCACTTTCCCTGCAGATGAAATCTCCTTAGACATTTTTGTAAAAAGGTGAGGATAGGTATTTTCTTTGCATGGATTGTCTCTGGCTCAAAGTGATGAACCCAACATTCATCCTGGGTTGGAAACCGTACTAGGAAACCAGCTGGATCTGCCTTAATGTCAGATTTTCCCATGATGTGATAAGCCTGGTACACTTTCGATCAAGTGTTAGAATATGTGGCATCCACAAAGTAGAAACCTTCATCATGCCAAGTTCATTGTGCAGAATATTCTCAGATTTCTTGTTATGCTAAAATAGCATTGGCTACTTGGTTTATAGCCAATCTCCTGTCATTCATCCCAATGCTGTGAACGTGATCAATGTTTACCTCAGTGGTGGCAGTTGTAGGATGTCCAGATCTTGGGTCATCTTAAAAACTCTCTCTTCTCCTAAATTCAGCTGCCCACTTTTGCACCGTTGATAAAGCTGGAGAATCATCCCCTAATGTAGCAACCATGTTGGCATGAGTGTCCTGGTTAAACTCTTTTTCTGCAGGTCCTTAATAACACCACAATACAAAATTTTGTCTATTTTCAAGAGAAGTCACTACTAGTAACTTTTAAAGTATTCTTTGAACAGTCAGATGTCAGTTTAACTGAAATGAAACAATGCAGTGATTAATAAGAAGAGATGAAAATAATGCATGCAAGATTTTACAACTCTAGCATCATATGAAGTTTTCAGTCCACTCTTATACATTATTTACATTCAGACTAATGTCCTCATCTTTGTTGTTATTATCAAAACATTCTGGCCATTGTACTCTCTGGCCTTTTTCAGGTGTCTGTCAATCCAGGTAACCTTTAGGGAATTTTGAACTGCACCCTTTATTTAATCTATAGTAATAACTCTCCATATATTAAATACAGGATTTATATATAAAATCAATGAGCCACAATTAAATACGTCTAATTCTTAATTAGTCCTGAGTATGATGATAAACTACGTTCAGCAACGAAGCCTCAGATTGGGAGATTGGAGCTTATGAGGAGCATGACATCACCTCTTAATTGCTGTTGTTCAAGGGGTAGTAGCACTTATTTGGGTCCCTGCTATGGGTAAATTGTGAACCCCCAAACAAAAACAAAACACTATGAAAGTATACATTTTTATATTAATACTATTGATAATAAAATGACCAGTAATAAATTTTCATAGCAAAATGACTAACAGTAAATTTTATTTGTAGTTGAAGACACTCACATGCATTCAAATTATTTAGATTTTGGCATTAAATAACCTATAGAGGATGATATGCCTCTAAACAAAACAAAACTAATTCTTAATAATTTTCATTTTTCAGTCTTAATTTTTCAAACAGTTTAAAAAAAAGTTGAATATCTTTTCCATTTGTTCTTATTATCTCCACTTGCATTCGGATATTATTCTATATTCTACTATCACACATTATATATTATCCTATATTCTACTACCACACATTATATATTATTCTATATTCTACTATCACACATTATATATTATTCTATATTCTACTATAATACATTATATATTATTTTATATTCTACTATCACACATTATATATTATCCTATATTCTACTATCACACATTATATATTATTCTATATTCTACTATCACACATTATATATTATTTTATATTCTACTATCACACATTATATATTATTCTATATTCTTCTATCACACATTATATATTATTCTATATTCTACTATAACACATTATATATTATTCTATATTCTTCTATCACACATTATATATTATTCTATATTCTTCTATCACACATTATATATTATTCTATATTCTACTATAACACATTATATATTATTCTATATTCTACTATAACACATTATATATTATTCTATATTCTACTATAACACATTATATATTATTCTATATTCTTCTATCACACATTATATATTATCCTATATTCTACTATCACACATTATATATTATTCTATATTCTACTATAACACATTATATATTATTCTATATTTTACTATAACACATTATATATTATTCTATATTCTTCTATCACACATTATATATTATTCTATATTCTTCTATCACACATTATATATTATTCTATATTCTTCTATCACACATTATATATTATTCTATATTCTACTATCACACATTATATATTATTCTATATTCTTCTATCACACATTATATATTATTCTATATTCTTCTATCACACATTATATATTATTCTATATTCTTCTATAACACATTATATATTATCCTATATTCTACTATCACACATTTGTGCCATTCAATTGTGGGATCAGTCTACCCAGATTTTAGGTGGAAAAATAAAATTCAAGTGCCATATCCACAAATTACAATATAAAACTGTAAACATTGCAAATAACTTATCTTTGCTGAAAAAGAAAAAACCAAGCTAAATACGACAAAAACATTTATACAATCAATACATATATTTACATGTTAAAAATGAATGTTCTTTGTTGTGGCCATGAAGAGACCAATAATTCGATGTGACTTGTTGCAAGTGAGTCCGCAAAGTTTGAAGTTATTTCATTGCAAGTGAGTCTGCAAAGTTTGAAGTTATTTCATTGCAAGTGAATCTGCAAAGTTCAGAGTAATATGTATGCCAATATGTGTGTGTGAAGCACACACTAATGAAACATGTGTGACTGATTTCATGCTATAGCAGTAATTTCAAAACACAATGAACAAGGAGAGTTGAGACAAGACATACTCTGCCATGGCTTTGTAAGTAGGAAAATCATCACTGATTGATGCATTATCATGGTAACATGTGTCAAGGCTGGTCAGGTTAACTGTCTTTCGCTGACTGTATCATTGTAGATCTGATCCTGACTGTTCCATTTCAGATCTGGTCACTGCTTTTATGGCTTATAGTGAGTGGGTGATCGGCTCACAAAATCTATCTGATTTTTGGCGGGAACATACTCCATGAATCAAGTGCTAGCCTACTTCCAGGTCATTTAAAGTTCAACCATATGGATGTTGTAGAGAGTATATCATGTGACTTGTCATATCCAATCAGTTTACAGAAAGCAATTATTTAATTTTGGAGCCGTGTTTTGTACAGAATAATAAAGTTTTTCATATCTACTGATTTTAGAAGGATTTATTTGTAAGCGTCTCTTACTTGTTGTGTCTGGTTTGCTTTGGTTTGCTTTGTTTTACAGGATATCGACCTCAATGGGTTATTTAATTCTGACAAAATTTTTTATTGCTGGTAATATATATATATATATATTTTTTTTTTTCAAAAATGTATTTCTGGCAATATCTATTTTTTTTCAAAAAAGTAATGCTGCTAATAATTTTTTTTTTTTTTTACAAAGTATTTCTGGTATTAAACCCTATTTTTACACTTTCATAGTGCTTTGACCCCAGTTTGGGGGTTAATTATTTGATCAGAGCCAAGACCCCAACAGGGTAGACCTGGGAATACCAGCAATTAAGAGGTGATTTACACTGTTCAAAACCTCCTGATCAGAGAAGCCTTGCTGTTGGACGTAGTTTATTGTCTTAACCTGGACGTGGATGTAGTTTATCATTATACCCAGGATGGACTTGTTGTGTGCTTCACTTATTCACTGTAAAATATAGGAATTTATATCCTATACTATGAATTTTTTAGACTAGTATCATTCTTTCTCTGCAGTAACTTCTTCAGTGTTTCAACACCATTCTTAATGGCCATTCTTATTTTTGTCAGACGAAAGAGTTGACTGGTCATAAATTGCTTGAATATTTGTCATGTGTGTGTTTCATAAAAATATAAAATTTCAAAGTTTTCTTATGTTGATTTTATTGTGAGGTGTCACTCTGAGTGGCCCAGATAGAAAATTGGCAATAAATTCTCATTTTTATTCTTGATGTATTGGGTTGAAACAGAAGTCCATGGCATTTCTTTAAGTGAACTTTAATGACAATATTTAAATATTTGTATATACAGGGTGCCCAGTAAAAAAGCGGCAAATTTATTCTTCAAGAAAATACACCAGCACTAACTGGTCCATCTTGGTGGCCCTCTAAAAGCCCAGATCTGATAGTTATTATTACTGTATTTGGAGTATAGTCCTCACTTGTAAAACCATGACATTGTCGATATTGATTCATTGAAGTGGGACATAACTGAAGTTTAGAATTAAATTCCTCTTGACACAATCCACAAAGCCACTGCCACCTGGTTACTACACTTATAACTGAACATTTTGGCAGACATTTCAGACATCTATGATGACTGTTCACTTTGTTCATGAATCAAGATAGCTAAATAAATCTCTTTCTGAATTTAACACATTTTTGCTGGACACCCTTTTTATTTATTCAACCCGATATGTGCTATTTTGTTCCATCCCCTTTCTCCATCTTTGAGGCATCCCTTTGATTTCATCCTCACAGAATTTGGTGTCATTCTGGGTGAGGACC
Organism: Acanthosepion esculentum; assembly: GCA_964036315.1. Classification (NCBI taxonomy): domain Eukaryota; kingdom Metazoa; phylum Mollusca; class Cephalopoda; order Sepiida; family Sepiidae; genus Acanthosepion; species Acanthosepion esculentum. The sequence continues at coordinate 55,917,462 of OZ038502.1, forward strand.
TGGTCTAAGTGGTTTATACAGACTTCCAGTGAGTTGAAGCTCTTGCGATTAAGAAAATTTAAATAATTGTTGATTACCATGAAATTAATTTATTTTATATAAACAAACAGAAAGGAATGAAAAAGAAAATATTTTGGTTAGATTACCTCACCAAAAAATTTGCCTATCTCTATGTATTGGACTCTTCTGGTGAGTGAGGTACAAAAGTGTTACACACAAAAATTGCTTGTGGTTACACATTTATATATGTAGATTCTTCTTGATTCTTTTTCTTTTTGTCCCCATCATTTCTTCTTCATTTCTTCTTTTTTATCTTCATGGGTTCCTATACTCTTCTTTTGTTTTTTCCCTCTTTTCTTTTTATTTTTTCTTCATTTCCCATGCAAATCAAATCAACTTGTCATCACAGCAAAAAAGATCGAAACTTTTGCTTAACATCTTTGAGCAGCAACAAAAAATTGAAAAGAACTCAGTTTGACATTCACTAATTCAATGACTGGGGCCAGAGTCTTTTCTCTTTCATGACATGGAGATCTCGCTTAAAAACTGACAGTTCCCAAAGTAGAGAGTACAAATCTGCAAAATAAATGCCTTCCAAAGAATCCACATGGGAAGAGGGAATGTCGCAGACATCCTACAAAACATTTCAAAACCTTGGTTGTTTTTGTGATTTTTGTTTTTGTTTTTTTAACTCTTCAGTTCCAGCAGAGAGAGCTTCAGATTCTTTGATTTCCCTGGTCACTAACGAATCACAAATGATAACCAGGTTACAAGTTAGAAGTCAATCTTTTGAAAAGGCTTATCAGGAATAAGGGAGCCATTGCTCTTCAACCAAAGAAACTTGTTGATTTAATTTCATGGTGATATAGAATAAATTCCATTTATCCTCATGCAGTAGTTATTGTTCATAGTGAGTGTGTGCATACATGCCTATGCACAAGAGAGAGAGAGTGAGAGAGAGATAAACAGAAAGAGATCTATACTGCTTAGTCAAACTGCTTAGATGGCTTTTTTTTTATTTTAAAAATAAAGAAGCTCGAATTATTCTTGAAATAATTTGATAGAATAGTCTGGTACTTATCCGTTTATCCGTATCTCAATTATCTAGATGAGAAATGAACATCAATCATTTCCTGACTGACAAAACTATAATAAATATTTCTAACAAAAATGATAATTATAAAATTGTATGAGGAAAAAAATAATTGAAATATTGTAGTTGTGTAAAAATTAATATGAATTGAATTAAGAGTTAATACTGAATTTTATCAAAAACTAATTAAGAAAATTAAATGTTGCTAACACTTTGTTTTTGTATCAAAAACTAATTAAGAAAGTTAAATGTTGCTAACACTTTGTTTTTGTATCAAAAACTAATTAAGAAAGTTAAATGTTGCTAACACTTTGTTTTTGTATCAAAAACTAATTAAGAAAGTTAAATGTTGCTAACACTTTGCTTTTGCATCAAAAACTAATTAAGAAAGTTAAATGTTGCTAACACTTTGTTTTTGTATCAAAAACTAATTAAGAAAATTAAATGTTGCTAACACTTTGTTTTTGTATCAAAAATTAATTAAGAAAGTTACATGTTGCTAACACTTTGTTTTTGTATCAAAAACTAATTAAGAAAATTAAATGTTGCTAACACTTTGCTTTTGCATCAAAAACTAATTAAGAAAATTAAATGTTGCTAACACTTTGCTTTTGCATCAAAAACTAATTAAGAAAATTAAATGTTGCTAACACTTTGTTTTTGTATCAAAAACTAATTAAGAAAATTAAATGTTGCTAACACTTTGTTTTTGTATCAAAAACTAATTAAGAAAATTAAATGTTGCTAACACTTTGCTTTTGCATCAAAAACTAATTAAGAAAATTAAATGTTGCTAACACTTTGCTTTTGCATCAAAAACTAATTAAGAAAATTAAATGTTGCTAACACTTTGTTTTTGTATCAAAAACTAATTAAGAAAATTAAATGTTGCTAACACTTTGTTTTTGTATCAAAAACTAATTAAGAAAATTAAATGTTGCTAACACTTTGTTTTTGTATCAAAAACTAATTAAGAAAATTAAATGTTGCTAACACTTTGTTTTTGTATCAAAAACTAATTAAGAAAATTAAATGTTGCTAACACTTTGTTTTTGTATCAAAAACTAATTAAGAAAATTAAATGTTGCTAACACTTTGCTTTTGCATCAAAAACTAATTAAGAAAATTAAATGTTGCTAACACTTTGCTTTTGCATCAAAAACTAATTAAGAAAATTAAATGTTGCTAACACTTTGTTTTTGTATCAAAAACTAATTAAGAAAATTAAATGTTGCTAACACTTTGTTTTTGTATCAAAAATTAATTAAGAAAGTTACATGTTGCTAACACTTTGTTTTTGTATCAAAAACTAATTAAGAAAATTAAATGTTGCTAACACTTTGCTTTTGCATCAAAAACTAATTAAGAAAATTAAATGTTGCTAACACTTTGCTTTTGCATCAAAAACTAATTAAGAAAATTAAATGTTGCTAACACTTTGTTTTTGTATCAAAAACTAATTAAGAAAATTAAATGTTGCTAACACTTTGTTTTTGTATCAAAAACTAATTAAGAAAATTAAATGTTGCTAACACTTTGTTTTTGTATCAAAAACTAATTAAGAAAATTAAATGTTGCTAACACGGTCTCTTTCGAAAAAAAATAATGCCACAATGAATCCAAATGGTTTGTATATATATATATATATATATATATATATATATGTGTGTGTGTGTGTGTGTGTGTGTGTGTGTGTGTGTGTGTGTGTAAAGGTTAAAGACAATAGGAAAACTGTATTATTTTGCCAACATGTTTTGTCCTAAGTGGACTTTTTCAAGGCAAAAACGAAATGAATTTATTAAAACAAAGTAACTATTAACAACGAAACAAAATGTCCTTAGCAATTATAAGAATATAGAAAACCCTATTGTATTCATATTGTCAACTGAAAATTACATACAATTTTCCTATTGTCTATTACTTTCATACATATTGTCTTTTTCTACAGGTTAACTCTGAGAAATTTTTCATATATATATATATATATATATATATATATATATATATATATATATATATATATATATGGAAGTTTCATTAAAAATGACTGACAACGTACTGTGGTTAAGTTTTTTTTATATGACTTTTCATGCGATCTTATATTTTTTCTTTTCCGGGCGTAAATTATATAAAAATTGTCCAAATGTTTTATATGTCCAAGCGCTTTTGGCTATACTTTTAGACATTATCAAGGATGAATTTTATTTTTACTTTTAACTGAATGTATGGACTGTTTTATGCATGTATCAAGAGTTATAGAAATGTTTTATTTTCCAAACACGGTAAGCACATTCTGGCCGTGTTCATAGTTCATATTATTGAGTGCTAGCGTTTTCTTTTTTTCTTTTATATAATATATGTGAATAAAAAGACGAGAAGAAAAACTATTTTTAGCCAATACGTTTTGTTATCAAGCCAAATGTAAGGATTTATTTTGTTGAAAGTGTTTATATAATGATGTCATTGGTGTATTTGTATTAGATTTGTCTCTATGTGCAAAGTCTGTTGCTGCCGAGGAAAGAAATAGACCACGTGGTGACTTGGGATGTTAAAAGACTTTACTGAAGACGAACAAGAACAAGAAGAATCTTCCAAATTCTCATAATTCAAATAACTTTCATAGACTTGTGGGAGTTTATCTCAAATTTGAGGACGCCTATTCCAAAAACATAAACATTCATCAAAAGGATCCAGAAAAGCATCTTCACCAAGTTGTCAACCTTTTCTCACCCTCAAACCCCCCACCCCACCCCTTTGAACTTCAAGTTTCATTTTTCGGATTTGAACTTTCTGCATTTGAACCTGCGGTATTTTGAGTTGTTAATTTTTCGAAGTAAATTTCTTTTGTTGCTAAGTAATTAATTTAATCCTTTTAAAACACCTTTCATTGTGAGTCTCTTTTTGCTGTATCACTTGATCATAGGCTTTGAAATTGAAATCGCTTCGGATTCGAATGATAAAACAAAGCAAAAGCGAACAAATACATCTACTTTAATCCAGTTTCGGCAGTTAGCGTAAAAACAAAACGTGTTGCCAGGTAGAAAGAGACAAAAATTAACGCATTTTTTCGTCAAAGATAAACTGGAATAAACCTTGAACAAAGCGTTTGAAAATATTATTTGATGATATAAATTGCTTTCAGAAAATGGCTATTTTCTTCATTTTTTTATTTTTTATTTTTTTGTTGCTAGTTTTTAGTTATTCACTTATCCAGAGTTTTGAATTACCAAATTTATTCAGGTTTTAATGTGAGGTGATTTTGAGAGTATCAAAATTCCTGGCAGGATTCGTGATTGGCAGCCACAATCTTAATAGCATTAAATATGTAGATGAAACAGTGTTGAGGGTAAACGAAAAGAAAAGAAAATACAGTAAATCCTATAGAAGGTATTAGATGAAAGCAAAAAGAAAGGACTACATATCAACTATAAGAAGAGAGAATGTATGGTAGTCAGCAAAAAGAAGTGCTCAACATCCGGATTACAAATTAGAGAGATATCAAAATCAAACCAAGTACAAAAATTTAAATATCTAGGAAATATTTTAACAGAGGATGAAAAATGCGATAAGAAAATCTGAAGGCTTATTGGGATAGCCAAAGATGGCCTCCCGAAAGCTAATCAAAAAACAGGAAATTCTCGTTAGAAACAAAAAAAAGTGATTAACTTGTAATTTATTAAAAAAATACAAATATTGTTAATAAACAATTTCCAAGAAAATGCCTCTCTTGGCAGGTGTACTGTTAGCGTAAAAAGAAACGGTAAGTTCAATCTAAGGGAAACTAACTGAAACAAAGCAAGTTCAGTCGACCAATGATGACAATTCCAGGACAACGTAACTATAAACAATTTTTTTCTATCCTCTGCCAGCCGCTATGAAGGAGAAAGCATTACTTCGAACCGTCGCCAGTGAGACACGCTGCAAGAGCCACTCCGTTTCGCGAGGCTCGTTCCTTAATCGAGACGCAATCGCGCCAATCCCCGAAGGAACACCATCGAACGAGGGCCAATAACCCCTGAAGTCTCCACTGCCACTGTGATTAACTGTTATGTAATATCAATCTTCCTATATAGCAGTGAATGCTGCAAAATTTTATCACATATGAAGAAGAGACTTGAGGCAATAGAAACGTGGTTCTCTAGAAGGATTCTGAGAATACCATGTGCTGCCATATATGGTCTGGAGCCCCTTCTGTTTGCCTCGGGGTTCTTTATAAAATCCAGAGACGGGTTTGCAATGTAATTGGCCCTGATCTGGCTTCTCGTCTGCAGTCTCTCTCTCACAGACGCGCCGTCGCCTCTCTTTGTCTCTTTTACAAATACTTCCATGGTAATTGCTCCAATGAGATGCTCTCGCTGGTTCCCAGACTTCATGAATTCAAGCGTCCTACAAGGCTGGCATCCCGCTCCCACCCTTTCACTGTTGAAACTGTTAAATGTAGACGCCTCTTCTACTCCAATAGCTTCATATCTCGCACCTCTCGCCCGTGGAACTCCCTTCCCTATTCCTGTTTCCCTGACAACTATAATCTCCAACTATTCAAATGTAACGTCAATCGACATCTCCAGTTGCATTGATCTATCCACTATCCTTCTCCACATCCTTTCCTCTATCACTACTATCTGCTCTTGCTCCAAATCATCTGTAACCCCTTGCGTGATAGTGGCTTTCAGCCTTGCCTGGGGTGAAAAGCTAAAAATGTGAGTAATGACGAAAATTTTGGCGAAAATGGAAACAAAAAGGACAGGGATTAGTAGAGATAATAAAAAACAAAATATACTAAGAGCTACACAGAACAGGAAATTGTGGAGAGCCATGATCGCCCATGTACTGAACGGACACATCACAGAGAATCCCCAGTATCCAAATAATGGAGAAAGTAATGTAATAATTCAAACGAAGTCTTATTTACAGAATTAACGTTTATCTCTTGACTTATTTGCTGGATATTTTTTAAAGGCCTGGTCTTTAAATGTCATCGTATTTGATCTTTCCAAGTAGACGAACTTTCAAAACTCTGGGCATTATAATAAATGTTGACGGTACAAAAGGCATAAAATTTGATGACCTCATCGATCAGAGGGATATTTAGAACGTAGAAAAACAGAAAAGGGTTAATCAATAAACCCACCTCCCCACCCTCAGTTTCAAGGGTAGCCACAATGAAGTCTCAGAAGTGACTACACATACCCGGATTAGGTTGTTTTCATTCACTGTGGGACCCATTAATTAGTCTCAATCTCGTCGACACACCAGTTGTAATTATCTAGAGATTCAAATTAGTATTAGAGTGACGTGATCATGAAAATATTCGGTCAGTTTTACTGTTTACCTAGTACAAGGCCCGAGAGCCACTTATGGTAGAAGGCTACTGATCGAGGTTGATGCACGTAAGAGAAATGTGGAGGTATGATTGATAAATTTTTTTTACAAAGTGTCATAATTCAGTCTTGTGTCCTACACATGTTTTAACTGACCTTTAAACCACCTAATGAATATTCATAAACGTTCTCAAATGTAAAAGCTTTGATAAACCAATGACATCCTCGCTTTTGTATATAAACACGTGCAATAAAATAAATCCTACATTGTCTTGATAAAGTCCTTCAAAGCACAAAACGCGTCGGCTAAAAATAGTTTTTCCTCAAGGACACATGGCACAGTGGATAAAGGCGTTGGTTAGATCCAGTGACAGACCCAAAGATTGTGAGTTCAATACCCGGTTCAGGCAGTGGAGAACTTTCAGAGGGAAAATTAGCAGGAGATAACTGATAACTGACATCCATCAAACATGGCTCGTGGAACTAGAACAGTCTACCCCAGTGATCGAAATAAAGGGTTCAGTTCGAAATTCCAACCGCCTGAAGAAGGCCGGAGCGTACAACGGCCGAAACGTTGGGACAAAAATGGCGACAAAGATGAGGACAATAGTCCGACTAATGTAAATACTGTACATAATACCTCATCTCAGAAATATAGACAGACTCTGATAGTTTTTCCTCTTGTCTCTTTTATTCATTTTGTTCCTTTTGTGATGTCAACGAATACGCGTTGCTACTTTTGTAATGTCAACGAATACTCGTTGTCACTTTCGTAATGCACGTTGTAGCAGAGACTTTGTAATCGTAGATACAACTATACAATGCTGGTGTTAGACGCCTTCGAATAACACTCGCACTAATAGTACTTGCTCGATAATACACGCTCGAAAAGTAACCACCGAATAGTGACACTTATAGCGATCAGTATAGAGAAATAGTATAGAGAATAGCAATCCGAATAGTAATAGAGGATAGTGTAGAAATAGTGATCACTTAGACGCCACGCTAATTCCCGTATATACATTTCCTTTACTATCACGTGATCTACATATTAAAAATGGGATCGTCCGTGTTTGCTCTCTGGTGATCTGTGTTCAAACTCCAGTGTCGACAGCGCTACTTTATTCCTATATAACAGTTCCTCTACAGATACACTATATCTGAAAATAATTTACACACACACACACACACACTTACACACACACACACACACACACACACACACACATACATATATATATATATATATATTTATATATATATATATATATATATATATATATATATATATATATATATATATATTTAAAGACATTTATATATATTATGTTTAACGTTCTTTTTATAGATACAAGTATTTAAGCAAATGCTCTGTTTTATAATAAACAGTATTAAATAACATTTACCGGCCTGAATGTCCGAGAAATTTTCATAGAAAAATTCAGGCCGGTAAATGTTATTTAATACTGTTTATTATAAAACAGAGCATTTGCTTAAATACTTGTATCTATAAAAAGAACGTTAAACATAATATATATAAATGTCTTTAAATAAATTGTCGGACAATGTCCAATTCAAATATATATATATATATGTATTATTGAATTAGATGTAACATTCAGTACTTACTGATGTCGACTCCGAGTTTCGTAATTTCTCAATTGCTCATCCTAACTTTTGATAGGAACGACTAATGATAAATTATGTAATTTTACGTATGATAACTGCTAGTATTATTAATAGCCAGCATTATTATTTTACTCTCCATCTCTTTATATATAACATATATCTATATAGAAACACACAAAAATCTATACAAATTTGTATCTATTTTGATGTGATTTTCTCTTGAAAGCTTTTTACACTTGTCTAGACACTCGAAAAAGAAGTGGAGGTTTTAAAATGCAGGAACATACATTAACAATTCTTTGGCTTTGATCTGAGTTGTTAATGCACTTAAGCAAATTTTTCTTCGCCTCGGGGTGGGTTTGCGTTTAAATTCCTGTTGCGAAAAAGCTAAATCTACATTCATTCATCGTATTCAACAGTTCATCAATAAGGGATATGCTAGTCACTTTTGATATTATTTTTGAAATCCTCAGTATTTGAAAACAGTTATTTGTCAATATTATCAAAATTGGGTTTTATTACTATAAACCAGTTTATCTGGTCGTAAATTCTCGAGTTTGGTTTCTAGCATGACTGACGATGGATACGGTAGACTTTTTGTTATTGCCTGGTTGTTATGATGCGCCTTGTTTGACTCCTGTTCCTGGTTAGTAAAATATAATGTATATACAGTGTAACCCGGATATAAGAGACCCGGATATAAGAGAAACCCGCATATGAGAGATTTTATCTGGTCCCAAATTAGAGCCATACTTACCTAAACAAAATAGACCAAACCCGGATATAAGAGAAAACCGGATATAAGACACTTCTTCTCCGGTCCCGACAACTCTCTTATATCCGGGTTACACTGTACATCATAATAGTAAAGTGAAACATATATACAGTGTAACCCGGATATAAGAGAGTTGTCGGGACCGGAGAAGAAGTATCTTATATCCGGGTTTCTCTTATATCCGGGTTTGGTCTATTTTATTTTATTAACACAGGCTCTAATTTGGGACCAGATAAAATCTCTCTTATATCCGGGTTTCTCTTATATTCGGGTCTCTTATATCCCGGTTATACTGTATATATATATATATATATATATATATATAGAGAGAGAGAGAGAGAGAGAGAGAGATTTATCATCAGGTGGATTTAGTTTTTCAGTTGATATATAAAGTTCTTGTAATGTGGTTGTTAAATGTTTCTGATATTTGTGTTTGTCTTGGTGAATGAATAAATTATTTGAAAGTGATAAGTCTATCATTAAAAGGTAATATTAAACTTAAACACGAGAAAGTGATATTTGTCTAAAAATTATCTGTGGTCTTCTTAATTCATGAAGCCGCTCGAATCCACGTTCTCTCTTGTTGAGAGGTCGATGTAAAATAGAAAGACTAAATTTCACCCAATTAGAGCGGTTTCCTTTTTACTAAGGAATCATGGGGAATTAATTTTTTTTTTTATTTCTTGTGAGCGAGATCACTACAAGATAATTAAGGTTCTCTTCACGGGGGAGGCCTAGAAAAGATGATAAAAAAAAAATAAAAATCTAATCTCCCGCACCCGCACATCTCCTTTGATTTATCAAGACTACTCTGAATAGCTCCCAATAGTAAACAGTGTCAAGAAAAGATGCATGCTCGCAACCAAACAATGTTTTCCATATTCTTTAGTATTATATCGATACAGGCTACAGAAATCATGGATAATAGCAACAGTGTGTACATCCGAAGGCGCACGCACAGAGAGTGTCTGTTAGTAGTTAACGAATCTCCGGTCGTTCACAAAGAAATGACCTTCCATTAATTAAGGCCGTGCTTTTGTCATAGATGAAAACGGACATCCTTCATCAACGTGCATCATCAGCATAAATGCCAGCCTCTATGCACTTCTACCATCAGCCTAGATGTCAGCCTCCAACATCCTGCAGCATCGGAGTATATATTAGCCTTCATCACCCTGTACCATGAGGTAGATGTCAGCCTTCAACACACTGAAGGCATCGACGTAGATGTCAGCCTTCATCGTTCTGCACCATCGACGTAGATGCCAGCTTTCGTCACCCTGCACCATCGATGTCGATGTAAGCGTTCGTCAACTTGCACCACCGATGTAGTTGCCAGCCTTCATGACCCTGTATCATCGACGTTGATGTCAGCCTTCATTACCCTGCACCATCGATGTCGATATAAGCCTTTATCACCCTGCATAATCGACCTAGATACCAGCCTTCATCACCCTGCATCATCGACGTAGATGTCAGCTTTCATCACCCTGCATCATCGACGTAGATGTTGTAGATGTCAGCTTTCATCACCCTGCATAAATCGACGTAGATGTAGGCTTTCATCACCCTGCATCATTGACGTAGATGTTGTAGATGTCAGCCTTCATCACCCTGCATCATCGACGTAGATGTCAGTTTTCATCACCCTGCATAAATCGACGTAGATGTCAGCTTTCATCACCCTGCATCATCGACCTAGATGTCAGCTTTCATCACCCTGCATCATCGACGTAGATGTCAGCTTTCATCACCCTGCATCATCGACGTAGATGTCAGCTTTCATCACCCTGCATCATCGACGTAGATGTTGTAGATGTCAGCCTTCATCACCCTGCATCATCGACGTAGATGTCAGCTTTCATCACCCTGCATCATCGACGTAGATGTTGTAGATGTCAGCCTTCATCACCCTGCATCATCGACGTAGATGTCAGCTTTCATCACCCTGCATCACCGACGTAGATGTTGTAGATGTCAGCCTTCATCACCCTGCATCATCGACGTAGATGTCAGCTTTCATCAGCCTGCATCATTGACGTAGATGTTGTAGATGTCAGCCTTCATCACCCTGCATCATCGACGTAGATGTCAGCCTTCATCACCGACGTAGATGTTGTAGATGTCAGCCTTCATCACCCTGCATCATCGACGTAGATGTCAGCTTTCATCACCCTGCATCATCGACGTAGATGTCAGCTTTCATCACCCTGCATCATCGACGTAGATGTTGTAGATGTCAGCTTTCATCACCCTGCATCATTGACGTAGATGTTGTAGATGTCAGCCTTCATCACCCTGCATCATCGACGTAGATGTCAGCTTTCATCACCCTGTATCATCGACGTAGATGTTGTAGATGTCAGCTTTCATCACCCTGCATCATCGACGTAGAGGTCAGCTTTCATCACCCTGCATCATTGACGTAGATGTTGTAGATGTCAGCCTTCATCACCCTGCATCATCGACGTAGAGGTCAGCTTTCATCACCCTGCATCATTGACGTAGATGTTGTAGATGTCAGCTTTCATCACCCTGCATCATCGACGTAGAGGTCAGCTTTCATCACCCTGCATCATTGACGTAGATGTTGTAGATGTCAGCCTTCATCACCCTGCATCATCGACGTAGATGTCAGCTTTCATCACCCTGTATCATCGACGTAGATGTTGTAGAGGTCAGCTTTCATCACCCTGCATTATCGACGTAGAGGTCAGCTTTCATCACCCTGCATCATCGACGTAGATGTAGATGTCAGCTTTCATCACCCTGCATCATTGACGTAGATGTTGTAGATGTCAGCTTTCATCACCCTGCATCATCGACGTAGAGGTCAGCTTTCATCACCCTGCATCATTGACGTAGATGTTGTAGATGTCAGCCTTCATCACCCTGCATCATCGACGTAGATGTCAGCTTTCATCACCCTGTATCATCGACGTAGATGTTGTAGATGTCAGCTTTCATCACCCTGCATCATCGACGTAGAGGTCAGCTTTCATCACCCTGCATCATTGACGTAGATGTTGTAGATGTCAGCCTTCATCACCCTACATCATCGACGTAGATGTCAGCTTTCATCACCCTGCATCATCGACGTAGATGTTGTAGATGTCAGCTTTCATCACCCTGCATTATCGACGTAGAGGTCAGCTTTCATCACCCTGCATCATCGACGTAGATGTAGATGTCAGCTTTCATCACCCTGCATCATCGACGTAGATGTTGTAGATGTCAGCCTTCATCACCCTGCATCATCGACGTAGATGTCAGCTTTCATCACCCTGCATCATCGACGTAGATGTTGTAGATGTCAGATAGACATAAAAATAGAGCTTCATTGAATAGATAAAAAAAATGACTTATCTCTTGAGTTTTCAGTCATCGTCAGTGAGAAATAGAGGCAGCCGATAAGGCAACAGGAAGATAGATTATATCAGATAACGTCCATTGCTGAATTAATCTGAAAAAAGTAGAAGCAACAGCTCTGTAATCCCGGACATGCCACTGTCTACCAAACCTTTTAGTAAAACCGGTATAGAATAGTATGCTTCTGCTGTATAGGAGTCACCTAACCACCTGTATAAGAGTCCCCTAACTAACCACCTGTATAAGTGTCATCTACCTGTATCGGAGTTACCTAAATATCTACCTATATAGGAGTCACTTAACTAACCACCTGCAGAGGAGTCACCTTACTAACCAACTTTATAGAAGTTACCTAACTAACCACCTGTATAAGTGTCATCTACCTGTATCGGAGTTACCTAAATATCTACCTATATAGGAGTCACTTAACTAACCACCTGCAGAGGAGTCACCTTACTAACCAACTTTATAGAAGTAACCTAACTAACCACCTGTATAAGTGTCATCTACCTGTATCGGAGTTACCTAAATATCTACCTATATAGGAGTCACTTAACTAACCACCTGCAGAGGAGTCACCTTACTAACCAACTTTATAGAAGTAACCTAACTAACCACCTGTATAAGTGTCATCTACCTGTATCGGAGTTACCTAAATATCTACCTATATAGGAGTCACTTAACTAACCACCTGCAGAGGAGTCACCTTACTAACCAACTTTATAGAAGTTACCTAACTAACCACCTGTATAAGTGTCATCTACCTGTATCGGAGTTACCTAAATATCTACCTATATAGGAGTCACTTAACTAACCACCTGCAGAGGAGTCACTTTACTAACCAACTTAATAGAAGTTACCTAACTAACCACCTGTATAAGTGTCATCTACCTGTATCGGAGTTACCTAAATATCTACCTATATAGGAGTCACTTAACTAACCACCTGCAGAGGAGTCACCTTACTAACCAACTTTATAGAAGTTACCTAACTAACCACCTGTATAAGTGTCATCTACCTGTATCGGAGTTACCTAAATATCTACCTATATAGGAGTCACTTAACTAACCACCTGCAGAGGAGTCACCTTACTAACCAACTTTATAGAAGTTACCTAACTAACCACCTGTATAAGTGTCATCTACCTGTATCGGAGTTACCTAAATATCTACCTATATAGGAGTCACTTAACTAACCACCTGCAGAGGAGTCACCTTACTAACCAACTTTATAGAAGTAACCTAACTAACCACCTGTATAAGTGTCATCTACCTGTATCGGAGTTACCTAAATATCTACCTATATAGGAGTCACTTAACTAACCACCTGCAGAGGAGTCACCTTACTAACCAACTTAATAGAAGTTACCTAACTAACCACCTGTATAAGTGTCATCTACCTGTATCGGAGTTACCTAAATATCTACCTATATAGGAGTCACTTAACTAACCACCTGCAGAGGAGTCACCTTACTAACCAACTTTATAGAAGTTACCTAACTAACCACCTGTATAAGTGTCATCTACCTGTATCGGAGTTACCTAAATATCTACCTATATAGGAGTCACTTAACTAACCTCCTGCATAGGAGTCACCTTACTAACCAACTTTATAGAAGTTACCTAACTAACCACCTGTATAGGAGTCACCTAACTGCATAGGTGTCATCTAACTAACCACCAATATAGAAGTCACTGACAACCTGAAATAAACATGCAAAACCTGTCCTTATCTTTTTTGGGGAACCAAGTTTTATTTGAGGTGTGTTCGGAATGTATTCATCCATTTTTGAATATGTTGAGAATCAGTTGCACGGCCTTGATGTATTTTAACAAGCTCTTACCGTCCATACGTGAAAAGGCACTCTCCCGTGGAATTATTCGATCTGTGGTGAGACGCAGCTGAGTGAATTTTCGTATTGTATAACTGCCTCATTAGCATCGAATGTGTATCAAATCTGGCTTGAAATATGAACATCTGTCTGCGAAAATAATTCGAATGATTAAGAAGGCTTTTGGTTTGACTCACTTAGTGAAACTCAGATGAATTGTTTTATATTAACTCAGATGAAATTTGGTTAGAAATCCACTGAATGTTATCCAAAATCTGGAAAGAGTTCAACAAGTAGACCATCAGAAAAGGCTGAACGCGAGTGATTTTCAAAGGCAATCGCAATTGACAGTGCGAGAAATTGAAGATCTAAGATTCAACATATTGTCCGGAAATTATCCAACTATTTCTCATATCTCGACTGTTCATTCTTCATTTTTTTCTGCAATTGTTTTGTTTTCTTTCTTTTTTTGCCAAATATCATATCACCAAATCCTGTCAGTCTCACATCCCGCTACAGTCGAAATTTGGTTCCCTGCAACTTGTCTTCTGCCAAAATTAGAACCAACATTGAAAGGAAGGAGATTTCAGCATATCACATTAGAGGCGGGCATGTTAATGCTCTCGATACGTTTGTAAGCAAAATGAGAATGTTAAAAGTTAGGTCGGTTTCTATATATGGCCGACTAAATCTTCTTTTCTCAAATAACTGCTCTTTCTTTCTTTCTCTCTTTCTCTTTCTCTTACTCTCCATCATCCCCTCTCCATACATACATACATACATAAGATTATCGCACAAAATTCATAATTCAATCAATTGGTTAAGTTGTCAGGTCCTCATATGTCTAAACCGACGGGAGAGTCCATTATATATATATATATATATATATATATATATATATATATATATATATATATATATATATATATATACAGTGTGTGTCAAAATACTTTTACAAAATTTGGGATCGGGTTCCTCACACCAAAACAAGGACGAAAGTTCATATAAACATATGTCTGCAAATCCTTCGTTTTTGAGCTATTAAATTTAAAGTTTACGGTAGACGCTGTTAAATGTACAATCCAAGATACAATACAAAAGTACTTATTACCATAGTTTGTGGTGCCTTCGTTGCTGTTTATCATCTCGTCTCAGCAACGCGACGATAAGCAGCAACAAAGTTTGGATGACTCGGCTGCCTTCGGTCTGGAAACGCAATCTGATACGGCCGTGCAGCCTCGCGTCCATTATCATTCGCGTGGACGTATGTAAAGTAAAAATCATAGCTTCCTGCTCACAATATTAATATCCTAAACGGAACATCTCTCAGTTAAATCACTACTACACACGTTAAATGTTGAAGACAAAGTAGCCACAAATGTACACGAATAACAAATGTAACCGAATCTACATGCAACACAGCGCAATCTATCGTAAACTTTCTTTAAATTTAATAAATAAAAAGCAAAGTATTTGTTGAGATAAGTTTTTTATGGACTTTTGTCCATGTTCTGGTGTGGGAACCCACCGACAAAAATTGTAAAAGTAATTTTGATACACCCTGTATAATAATTGTATAATATATATATATATATATATATATATATATATATATGTGTGTGTGTGTGTGTGTGTGTGTGTGTATATATATATATATATATATATATATATATATATATATATGTATATATATATATATATATATATTATAGAATAGGAATTAAGATTACATTAAGTTAATTATCATTTTCACCTTGTAAAATGAAATAAATTTTACAAGAATTTTTCAAACCTGACAATGGATGATAAATTATTGAAATAAAACTGGCCAAACAGAAGAAGGATTATTTAATATAATATTATTTTGTTAATAGATTCATGAAGGGTTTCTGAATTGTCTTCTGCTGCTACTGGGCATAAAATAAATAGGTAATTTCTTATCTCTTTTTTCCCTCTTATTTTTTCTTCCTTTCTCCCCTAACCACCCCTCATATCCAGACTTACACTACTTCCTTGTTTTTAGTTGCTATCTTTTTCTTTTGTCTTTTTTACATTTTTCTTCCCTTTTTTCTTTCTTCTGTTTGGCCAGTTTTATTTCAACAATTTATCATCCGTTGACTGGTTTTAAAAAAAACTTTTAAATTTTATTTCAATTTACAAGGTGGAAATGATTACCTAATGTAATCTTAATTCCTATTGCATAAAATATGTTGGTCTGTTTAATTAAACCATTGAGCTCGATGTGTGAATCACTTTTAATATTTAATATTTTATATTGCATTTATAGGATTCACTTGGATTATATACCAACGGCTTATTACATATATATATATATATATATATACCAACGGCTTATTACATATATATATATATATATATATATATATATATATATATATATATATATATATATATATATATAATCATTTCATCCCAAGCACGGTAGTAAGGCCACTAAGATGCAAATGTCTGTTGGAAGTGAAATAGAATTAAGACATTAGAAGGAACCAGAAACCCAGTCCTAAACAGGAAACAAGGGATAAGCCACCACTCCTGTTCAAAAGACCGGAAAGGAGTGTGTGTGTGCGCGCGCGCGCGCATGCGCTCTTGTACTCCTTAAATGATACAAGCACATTTATGTAACTCACACACAATACAGCCATAAAATATGTATTTTTAAAAAAAATCAATTCACTCACAAGCAAGGGGATAATGCCACTAAGACGCAAGGGGAGTGATAGAGAATGGGAAGATTTTTAGAAGGAACCAAAACCTATTGCTAAACAGGAAATAAAGGATAAACCTCTACTCCTAAAAAAATAAATAAAAATAAAATTGGCTGAGCATGAAAGTCCGAGTCCTGCTACTAGTGAGGAAAAATATGTATATTTATTAATATACAGTTTATAACTGTTTTATTACTTTGAGCACTATTTTATTAATACCTACATTTAATATGCAATATTATATATATATATATGTATATATATATATATATATATATATATATATATATATATATATATAAAAGTGACCATAGAAGTCAACACTTACAGGCGACAGTCTGTTTCATGCTAGTGCAATCGTCAGGCAACATGCTAGTGCAATCGTCAGGCAACGTTGCCTGACGATTGCACTAGCATGAAACAGACTGTCGCCTCTAAGTGTTGACTTCTATGTTCACTTTTATATTTACACACGCTCTATCTCTGATATCGAGCACTTTATCCCATAAATATAGCACACTTTAAGACTATATTTCTTCATATATATATATATATATATATATATATATGCTAAATGTAAATTACAGTGTGTCACATTTTTTCAACTTTGCTCCTAGAGGCCGTAACCCAACATATCATACCATTTTGGAATCAGAGCGAATCCGTGAGCAAATTAAAAACATTCTGAGCCAGATCCAGACCCGCAATCCTGAAGTTTTGGATTCCCAAGTTTTCATTACTGCGATTGTTTTCGGATTCCTCCATATTGGCTTCTAGTGATAAAAAATAATTAAAGGGACACAACTCCCTAACTTTCAATAGCTCATGTTCAAATGAAAAGAATACTGTTCTCAAATAAAATTGTCCATGTTTTCATCATTCCGAGCCGGATCCAGCACCACTGTCTTGAAATTTTGGATTCCCAAGTTTTCATTACTGTGATTGTTTTCGGTGATATTTTTACATAAGTTTTTGCGACGAATTTTTTTGCACGATAACAATTTTTATAACTTGAAAATAAATTTGGAAATAATCGAAATTAATTGCGAAATCCAGTGAAAGTAAAATAAAAATAATTGTTTGTATGGAAAATAAGGACCTACGTACATCACATTTTCTTCAAATTAAGTGGCGGTATAAGAAAAAGTAAAGCTTAAATATTAATGCAGTACTTAAATGCTGCGATCAATTTTGAGTTCTTCTGTGGTTCATCTATCGCATCTACTCCTTCATACCTATTGCGATGAAGGGCAATCATGAGCCCTATCGGGCGGCATTTAAGCTAGTACACACACACACACACACACACACACACACACACACACACACACACATATGTGTGTGAAGTGGGGCGAAACTAAAGAATACGTAATGATATCAAATGATGATCATCCCAAAGAAGACAAAATTTATTAAGAGGTACAAAGGACAGGATATTGTGAAGGCCCATGACCTTAATGTACTGAAGGAACACGGCATATAGAAGAAGAAGAGGGATAGATGAAAACAACGCTTAACCTACCTATCGAGTTTGAGTAAATGGATGGCGGAGAAAAGGTATAAATGGGGTAAGAAAATGACAAAATGTATTAACAGCTATAAAGGAGAGGAAATTGTGGAGAACCATGATCGTCAACGTCCTGATGGGACACGGCACATAGAAGAAGAGGCGGGACAGATGAAAGAAAACAACGTTTAACCTACCTAGCGAGCTTGAGCAAATGGATCGTTTTGCAAGGTTTAGAAGAGACGAAAAGACAAAATTTATTAAGAGCTACAAGGGATAGGAAATTGTGGCGGTCAAGGATCGCCAACGTCCTGGGGGGACACGGCACATGGAAAAAGAACAAGTTATAACACTACCCAAATTGTTAAATTTCTGTACCTGCTTGATTCTGTTATCTCCAATACACTGTTCACATGTTGGGTTGTCTTTTGCTGACAAGCAAGCATTCTATCTTCTTACAGTTAATTGTTGGTTGTCTCTTTTTGCTTTCCTTTTACTACTTTTCTAAGAGTTCTTAATATATTTAATATTTCTTGATATATTTAATAGAGTTCTTAATAGATTTTATATTTAATATAAAAGCAAAATGAGCACTTCTTCCTTTAATGAGACTTCTGCATATGCTTTGAGTTCGCGAAATTTTTAATATCTGGAGTTAAATTAGTTATTGACAGAAGCAAAGTTTTTAATCAATTTCACAGTTGAAAATGCTTGTTCGCGTCTTTGCTTCGTTCCGAAAAGGCAGATATAATTATGAACAAATTTTCTTAGTTTTGGAAAATGTTCAAAGTGAAATGATCACTAGAAACTAATAATATCAGAAGCATTTGGGACTGATGGAAACTCATCAAATTTCAGTTTTTCGTAATGTACTGTGAGGTCTCTAGTCTTCTTCTATGTAACGTGAACCTTCAGGACGTGGGCGATCATGGTTCTCTACTACTTCCAGTCCTTTGTGGATCTTAGCACCGATTGTCTTTCCGCTATCTTTCCTAATTCCTGTTTTTCCAACCACTTACAGATGTTCGTTAAATAGCTTATTTGCTGCCTTCCTCTGTCCCTCTTACCTCTAACATATCCTGTGAGTATTAAATTTTCCAAGCAGTCTTTCTTCATTACGTTCCCAATAAATTTCAGTTGTCTCTTTCTGATTCTAAGTATGTGATCTTTTCATTTTGTATAATGCTTTGACGTTGCTCACATGTTCAGTCCATAGTTTTCTCAGCATACCTCATAGAACCTCATTTCTATTCCCATAAGTCACTTCTTCATCTGTGAAGGAAATTGTTCAGTATTCACTGCCATATAGGAGGAGTCGTATCACATAAGAGTTCAGTACACTTTTCTTTGTTTCTAACGAACTTTTCTGTTGCTTAATTCTTTGTTTAACTTTTGAACGACATCTTTCTCTATTCCAATGCAGCTTCGAATTTCGCTGTCGTCTTTTCCATCCCCTGTTAAAACACTTTCTAGATATTTAAAATTGTGTACTTTCTTGATTTTGGCGTCTTCAATTCGTAATTCGCATCGTTCCTGTAGTTTACTTTCTCAGAATCGCCTCGCTGTAAACGTTGAATAAGTTCGATGAGAAGACACACCCGATCTTTTACGTCCCTTTCTGCTTTTGTGTATTTGATGAATTTATTTTCTAACTGTATTGCTTCCAGTATAAGTTCTGGAGCCTCGTATGCTAACCAAATCGTTCGTTACGTGAGTAATTGGAATTCATATAGAGTTAATATAATCCAAGCTATGGTGTTGCAGTTAGCTCCTCCTCATTTCCTTAATCCTTCAACAGGGGTCTCTCTCTCCCACGAGTATAAATACTGGCTGACCTTTCGCCTCTTCCTCTTTTTACGGCTTACGCACACGTGCGGCCAGCTGTCTCGACCCAGGCCTCGGGCCGCAACCTCGCGCGTGAGGCGAGATAAAAAAAAACTTCTCTTTTTCACTTACACCAATATGTGACCTCTCACACAAACATCGTTTCCCAAATTCTGGGAGCACGCTAAAAACAATATACGCGTTCGTACGGACACTCAACACACTCATCATAACTTCTCCATACAAACACTCTGTAACCCTTCATGTCATTGTAATTTGTTATTAATATATATTTGTTTGCATACATGTATATCGGTCTTGTTTGTTTCTTTATCTTCTTTGGACTCCATTATAGTCCAACATTCTTATGTAGCTGAACCGGCCAGCAGGAAAGTTTAACCCAGAGATACATCCTATCTCCTCATCACTCACATTTTAACACCCCGGTCCACTACAATGGCATCCCCTCTGAAACAATAGCTGCCATAATGATGCTACGTTATAGAACTTCACTTGATGAACATCATCATCATCTAGGTTTTATTTCATCACTAAGACTCTCAAGTCGATATATATCCTGCAAAAAAGTTGACCGATATTTACTATGCAGATGACCTAGCTGTCACTGCAGACGACATTACGAATGCCACAACCCTCTTACATCATCTAGAAAATGCTTACAACGATGTTCTTCAAGCAGCAAGGTTCAATACAAACTGTCTCAGGTGAATCAATAAAATCTGTTGAATCTTTTACACACCTAGGAAGAGAAATAAATTCTACTGAAAAAAATGTGAAAATCCGCATAGCTAAAGCCTGGGCCACCTTGAATATAATGAACATAATCTGGAAATCTGATTTACCAGACAAACTCAAACGGAGCTTCTTTCGTGCCACTGTAGAGTGGGTTTTAATGTATGGTTTCACCGCTTGGACCTTAATTAAAACCCATGAGTGTAAGATTGATGGAACCGATATTCGGACGCTGAGAGCGATACCTAAAATCTCTTGGAGACAGCATCCAATTAAATCTATGGACCTATCCTTGATATTTCTGCAATCTTGCGTGAACAGAATGCACTTTGCATGACACTGTTGGCGAACAAAACAAGAATTTGTGAGTTATCTACTGCTCTAGACATCTAGCCATGGCGCAAGATGGTTGGTCGCCCAGCAACAACCTACATTAACTAAATATGTTATCACACAGGATATCACCCTAATGACTTTCCGATCTTGATGCAAGACCGTGATGGTTGGCTTGATAGACTCATGAATATCCGAGCTAGCTCGACGGAATAAAATAAAAATATTAGGTTGACCAGAAAGTCCTAACTTAGTCCTAGGAAGCGGAAAGAAAGCAAAGATCTTGATCTGTCTGGTAGAATTTCCAAGGATTACTGAATTTCGATCTTTTTTTCACGCGGTCGCGCCATCAACGCTAGACTCTATTGCCAGCCACTAGACCGTGTGTACGACAAACAAAAGAAGGAATATCCTGCATTTGGTCAATCGAGATCGGGCTTTGTTTCAGCAAGAGGCCACACACTGTCGGGTTGACTAAGGAGAAATTCAAACAGATGGACGCTATTTAGATGTTTAGATTCTTTCACGTCCACCATTCAGTCCCGATGCTGCTCAGAATAACTATTGTCTATTCCGCTCAATAGAACACTTTCTCTGCGATCAACGATTCAACACTTTTGACGAAGTAAAGGAAACTGGTTTACAATTTTTTTATTCAAAGACAGCAGACTGGTATCTGGGACAGTTTCGGGTGCTGGCTGATCGGTGGTGGAAGATCGTCGAAAATGAACTTTATTTTGAGGAATAAATGTTGGTGTTTCTTCATAAAATTTTGCTTTTCGCTTCCTAACTGAGTCAGGACTTTCTGGCCAACCTAAACGCGCACGCGCGCGTGTATGTGTGTGTGAGTGAAAAAAACTAAGAAAGGAATACGGAAATAAATTGTAGCAAGAAAATCTGGCACTTTGGCATCACTTCCACTGAGAATATCAACTGAAAGGTCACCAAACAACTGATTGATCTTTGCATAAATTATCGATTTACTTTATTCACCGACAATTTTTTTTTTTCATCTACATCAAAAATAAATTTCTTTTCCATAAAATTACGACATGATTTATTAAGTTTGATTATGTGGCAATATTATGAAAAGCACAGATTTTAGAAGCTAGGAAAGATTCAATAAAGTACTGAAAATAAAAAAAAATTGTTTTTCAATGAAAAGAAGTTGGAAAATCCGCAAAAATGGTTTATTTAAAATCACACAGAAAATGAGAAAACAAAATGAAGAATTTGAAATTATGGGAAATATGTACAAAGCAAGCCAGGTGTTGTTTTGACTAACAGTTGAGTGGGTCAGGTCAGAGTGCCAAGTAAATCTATGAGAAATAAGTTTGAATCAAAAAATAATAGTGGAAGCAGTAACAATGGCTATGCAGTTCACAAATAATCTCCACGGATATATTAACTATAGTTTGGGTAATTGGCGTGAATTATGCTTGGAAATCAAAGCTCTTTGGTTTGAGGTGTGAGTTTGTAAACAGTGACTATTTAAGCTAATATTGCACGACTCTTCGGCAGAATTGAGTCACTGTCAGTCACTGTGTATTTATTTAAATCTAAAAATAAACACGCTAAAATTCACCTTCATCCCTGCCGTGAGCCGACGGCTTAGTGGGAGAAGTTCCGACTGACGCAAGCGAAGGTTTCGATCCTAGCTAGAGGCAACCGGACGTCTAAACACACTGATGAGCTGTGAAACAGCGAAACAGTCTGTCTGTGGATGACAATATATATATATATATATATATATATATATATATATATATATATATATATATATATATATAAAAGGAAGAGTTGAAGTGGTTCCAACTTGAGAAAAGTGTGTATATTAAAAAGAAGAGAGGTACCGCAAACGTTTTTGGTTGTAATGTGGATTTTTTTTAAAAATATTATCCTTTATTTTTCATAATTTTACAACACGTGTTTCTGGTCTCGCAGCCGTCTTCAGGTAAAGGGTGGAGATTTCCACATATTATTCAAATTAATTAATTTTTTCTTTTGTTTTTCAATGTTAAATATTCTCGATATGACACATTCCCTATTTTTGTGTTAGTAATCCGAATGTCTTTCTTGAAATGGCAGTGAAGAGTTTGTATTTCACTCCAAGCAAGGTGGGAGTACCACTGGTTCGCAAGGGTTACATACAGCGAAGGTGAGAGAAAAACTATGTATAGGGGGAATGAGGAAAGGATAAAAGATGAACAGAGTTCAAGACATCAGAAGATGGCGATTGACGTTACATTTACATTTTTGAAGATTGTACTTATCGGGGAAGCAAGTAAACGGAAAGGAATTCCACAGGCGGGAAGTGCTAGAAAAGCAGCTGTTGGAGTAGAAGTGGTGGTTACATTTAACTATTTCAGTGGTATGCCAGTCTAGTAACACGTTTAGATTTATGTAGTCGGGGCGCAAGAGGAAAAAGCTCAACAAAACAGTCGCCATGGAAATATTTGTAGAGAAGACAGAGGAAATCCACATCACCGAGTTGAGATGCCAAGTCAAGATTGATTACATTGCTGATCGGATTTTGTCGAGAACCTCGAGCTGAATACCTGGGGCACCAGATCAGACCAGACATAGCAACAGTACTCAATGCACGGACGAATGGTAGATTTGTAGATATGTAAGATGGAATCTGACGAGAAAAACCTTCTGGCACAACACAGTGAGCCAAATTTCTGTGCAGCAGATGTTTGATTCGATGTAGTTGTTCCACTTCAAGTCATTCGAAAGCGTAAGGCCAAGAAGGTGCAGAGAAACACTCTCGTTGACCGTGCTAATGGCGGAGAGGGAATTATCTCTGTGGTGGCTAAATGAGACCAGTTTCGTTTTGGAGGAATTCAAATTTGCAAGCTATTTCCTACCCCACTGATTGAAGGTCCTTTTTGAGTGCAGCGGCCAGGTTGATTTTGTCGGCGCTGTCGGGTTTATTATTGAGACAGGAGTAAACAGAAACAGTGTAGGTCTTTGCGGGACACCCGCATTCATAAAGAAGGTTCTGGAAGCGTGCCCGTTCAGAACGACCTACATTTCACGATGTGTGTGTGTGTGTGTGTATGTGTGTGTGTGTGTGTGTGTGTGTGTGTGTGTGTGTGTGTGTGTGTGTGTGTGTTTCATTGAAGCTATAAAAACCGGGTACTTCCTGTTTCTTTCCTTTTTCATTTCAGTCTGTGATAGTAGCAACACCAACACAGAACTCGTCAACGACTTGAAAATATCTTTCCCCGGGTGTCTGAACACTTTCACTTCATACACGCCCCCAAACACATGCGTGTACCATACACGTATAGCCTGACGTGCCTTAACCGATTCGGCCACTGAGGATCGTTCGGTTGGCAAGGTCGAATTTACTGCTTATAAACTCAGTGGCCGAATCGGTTAAGGCACGTCAGGCTATAGAAGGGTTCCGTATAGGATACAGGTTCGAATCCTGTCGGAGGACGAATATTTTCTATGAAAATTTGTCAGACATTCAGGCCGGTAAATGTTATTTAATACTGTTTATTATAAACAGAGCATTTCCTTAAATATTTGTATCTATAAAAAGAATGTTAAACATAAAAATGTCTTTAAATAATTGTCAGACTTTGTCCATTTCATAATGTGTGACATATATATATATATATATATATATATATATATATATATATAAATAATTTCATGCGTTTTCATATATATATATATATATGTGTGTGTGAAAACGCATGAAATTATTTATTAGCTCTATATATGAAAACATTAAAATATCGCCACGTTGAAAGTTATTTCATTTCCTTTCACCTCAGCTAACAATGACGGCCTGTCATTTACTTATGGAAATTTTATTTGCCACTGCTTTTAGCCCGACTCGGAGCAGATCCGCAACAACTTGTTAACCCCGACGTGATACGACACTCAAGTATGCATTTAGCGCAATGCATCTCACACATAGATTTGACTATGATTCTCTCTGTATATACACATAATGATTGTCTCAGCGTTTACTAATACAATTTTCGAGACATTAGTGGGCCTAATATCTACTCGAATATGTGCAAATAAAATAAAATCTAACGGACACGCATATAGAGAATTTCATTATAGCCTTCTTTCTTACATATGTTAAATAAATGTACATGGTTTGTAAATATGAATATTTTGTCATTGAATTATTGCTTGCCTGATTTTTTTGTTCATACCTGTTCGACTAATATTTCTTCGCATCTAATTAATGCATATCGAGCGCCTTCCGTAGCAATATTAAATTTCCTATTAGCGCACATGCCGACACGTCCAATTCTGTGCTTCTCAGGTCCCCGAGCTAACGGAAGGTTGGGAGAAGGTCTTCAAGAACAAAGTCTTTCCATACATAGCTCATTCTATTGACGTCTTGGAAGAGTTCTTCGTTGATAATTGCAGGAAATCGTCAGAACTTGCATCAGAACGGAGGATCACCTCTAAAATATGTGCACCCTGAACGGGAAACAATTGCAAAGGACGCGACATTAAAATATTTTTTTGTTTCAATCTTTGGATAAATGAAGAAATAATTCATCTTTGTTTCATTCATTTCTCGGTTGAGGAAACTTGAATTTATTTTTTTTAAAGTACTTTTAGGAAATTATATTTTTTAATAGAATTCACTCCATGCAAGGCGGTAAAGCCACTAAGACAAAAAGGGTTACTGAGTATTGAAGAATTAAAAATAGAAAAATTACTAATGAGCGAGAGTAAAAAGAGTAATCAGGAGGGCAGCAGGTAGCGATTGGCATTGTATTTAAATTTTTGAAGATTAAATTTGGCTGGAAAGCATGGGGCCGGAAGCGAGTTCCACGGGCGTGAAAAGTAACTGTTAGCAAAATTAGTAGAATTAGTAGTTAGTAGAATTTACGGTTACACCTTGCCAACTATATATATATATATATATATATATATATATATATATATGATAAGAATATGGTTTTAAGGTATGCTGTACTTATGGGTAAAAGTATTCAAAATCAGAGATAGACCAAACGTAAACCTAAAAGTCGACACAGATCAACACCAAGCGGCGACAGTTTGTTTTATGTTTTAATGCAGTCTTCAGGTCTGAAAATTACTCATATATATATATATATATATATATATATATATATATATATATATATATATATATTTGAATTGGACATAGTCCGACAATTTATTTAAAGACATATATATTATGTTTAACGTTCTTTTTATAGATACAAGTATTTAAGCAAATGCTCTGTTTTATAATAAACAGTATTAAATAACATTTACCGGCCTGAATTTACCGGCTATGAAAATTTCTCGGACATTCAGGCCGGTAAATGTTATTTAATACTGTTTATTATAAAACAGAGCATTTGCTTAAATACTTGTATCTATAAAAAGAACGTTAAACATAATATATATAAATGTCTTTAAATATATATATATATATATATATATATATATATACACACACACACACACACACACACATTGGTTAAAAATTCGAAATCCAATCAAATCGCGACCGTTTTCATTTCAAATTAGGTTGTTTTTTAACATCATCAAAGCCAGGCTCATCTTGTAAATTTTTGCCACGAAATGTTTAAACCGCCTGGCCTTGTGTTAGCGGGTTTTTATAACATCAACTTGAACCTGACATATACAAAGTTTTACAAATGTTCAAAATGCACATCCTTTCACTTACTTAATTGAAAGTCAAAACTGAGGAGGCTTTGGCAGATTCACTAGAATCACTAGTCTTTTCATTATGTACCGTGTCCTCTCAGGACGTAGGCGCTCTTCACAATTTCCAAAATTTGCGTTGGTGGAAGTCACCCTACTGGTTGGTGAAAAAAATCAAAAGTGTATTTCTTTTTGAAATCTGAAAATTAAACCACGAATCGTCCACCTTTGACCAACTTATTTTCGGCTGTTATTTTCTGAACTATGCTATGTTTAGAAAGTTTAAACATGTTTCAGATCATTTTTTTTAATTATTAATATTAGTTATTTTTTAATTATTAATATTTTAATTATTAATATTAGTTATTTTTTATTAACTGTCAGGCTTTCTTTTGATTATTTTAAATACTTCTCTTAAAAGAAAGTGTAATAAGTAAACCGGGACTGTTATAATATTTATTTATTTTTTATCTACAATTTTTTATTAATTGTAGAACAATTATGTTGTCAAAAATAAGCACTCAGTTGTGGAGCAAGCTGAGAAAAAGAATAATCCACCTTGAGAAAGAGAGCTATTTATGGTGCCATGGAGCAACTCATTGTGCTCAAGTGGGATGGTCCATTGCTTGGGCTGTGATTGGCTGCTGGTACATGTGTGGAGGTATTTCTATATAAATACCAGCTTCATTCATCAGTCAGTTTGCAGGGTTTGTATTGAGTTACAATCTGCTTTATTTTTGTCTGCCAGCTGGACGCTAGCTGGGACCCTTACGCCAGTAAGTGTTGTTATTCTACATTAATCATTATTTTAATTTGCATATTTTTATATAATTTTTCATATCCTCCCCACAAGAGAAAGAGCGATAAACAAACGTTGTGTGTCGTATTATTTTGCATTATTATTATGGGAACCTACCCATAATAGTAATGAACTAGCCCGTACACCATAAATACTGCGCCTCAGGAGGAAGCAGCGGAGACAGTGAGAGACAGTGAGTGAGTCAGACAGAGAGTGTCAGAGAGTCAGGCAGTCGGCTAGACGATTACTGTAAGACATTGGAATAGTGATACTTCGAAACAACATAGTTCTCTCTAACCTAACCTGATTATTATTACTAACACTTCTACTCTTTTGTACATATATTCTATTTGTAATATATATCTTATATATATGTTATTCCATACCTGTGTTCGAGTTATTCTTCATTGGTTCTACCTTGAACCATCACCGTGTGTTAAAATTGGTTCTACCTTGAACCATTCATGTGTGTTAAAATTATTGGACCATAACAATTATATTGAGCAAGTTACAAAGTTATAAAGAAACAAAATGCTATCTCTCTTTTCACTTCACTTTAACTCATAAAGGATACCTATCATGATTCACAAAAGGTTTGTCTTCTCGAAAGGAAACAGTAAGAAGATATATTATGCCGTTACACGTCATAGTGCAAACATAAATAATTTCGTAACGTTTGAGAAGAAAAATTTTAAAATTCTGTATAAATTAAGATTTGGTAAAATAAACAAATTAAACAGATATGAATTATAGCGGACACGTTATTAAAACATATACTATTAATTCAGACAAAATAAAAATGCATTTTTATTGAAAATTATTGTAGGAAATTTTCCCGATTGTGTGTGTGTGTGTGTGTGTGTGTGTGTGTGTGTGTGTGTGTGTGTGTGTGTGTGCGCGCGCGCGCGCACGTGCGTGTGATCGGTAGTGTATAGTGGAATGAACAAACTCAAGGCTCGAAATATCTTTAAGAACTTTCATTTGTGATAGAAAGAGAATGCAACATAGTGGTATTTTGTAGAAAAAGTTGTTGGATTTACCAGTTAACAAAGTTCTTTCCTTGAGTAGATGTTTCGTAGAGAATGATTTCTACTCTCGTTCCTACGAGGAACGAGAAATCTGAGTGTCAAACTGCTAGGACTGGTACGTGTCTTCTCTGGCAAAGTTTCTGAGTAGTCCTTCGAGTAGGTGTCGCGAAGGGAGATTTCTCCGCTTGTTCCTACGAGGAACAAGAAATCTGAAATCAAGCTGCCAGGACAGGCCACGTGTCTTCTGCAGCAAGGGTTGTGAGTAGTCTTTTCGGTAGGTGTCTCGAATGGAAATTTCTCACGAGGAACACGGAGTCTGACGTCAAACTGCCAGGACAGGTCACGTGTCAAGGGTTGTGGGTAGTCCTTCGAGCTGGGCCTTGAAGGTAGCGGCCACAGAAAAGGAGAAAAGGTCGTCGTTTTTATGATTTCTGGGACTGTCGTTGCTGCTACTGTCGAATCGAGCAAAGTAAGGAAGCATCACGTGTCACAATTACCAACAATACAAATAGTTACCATATTATTAAGACACGATATCCCTATTGATTGGATACCATCTTGTTACCGCACTGTTCCTAATTAGACTAAAAGCAGTGACAAACAAAATCTACCCATGTAAAAGACGAATGTAAGGAAATGAAAGACAATTTCAACCAGCCGATATTTTATATTTTTGTTTTTTTATATCTGACCGTCCTGTGTATGACGATAAACTAAATTCGGCAGCAAGGACTCTGATCTAGAGGTCTTGAGGAGTGTGGAACCACCTCTTAATAGCTGTTGTTCCCAGATTCACCCTGACTAGGGTGGTAGTAGCACCTGTTAGGGCCCCAACTATGAGAAAATAGTTAAACCTAAAACTGGGGTCAAAACAGGATGAAAGTATCAACATTTTTTTATAGTAAAAATACCGGGCAATACATTTTCATAGTAAAAAATTACCAACAATACATTTTTGAAAAAAATAAAAATTACTAGCAATACATTTCTGTAAGGAATAACGAATTACCAGCAATACATTTCTGTAAAAGAAATTACTAATGCTGCCAAGAAAATGACCCAAGAGTTGTTGATATGCCGCTAAACATAGAAACTTATATATCTGAATAACAAAAGAAAGAAAATACACTTGTCGGCATGCAAAATAAAGATGCGCTTAAAAGTTAGAAAGTGTGTGTGTGTGTGTGTGTGTGTGTTAAAAAATTCATTCACTAATGGAAAGATATCCTTGTACTCGGGAAGGTCCCGTTTGGTTTTGTCACTTCTACCAATTGCTAGAAATAAAAGTGAGAAAAAATGGATAACAGGAAGTGTCCCGTTTTTATAACTGCTTAACAGCGCCACCCTACGACATTTTTAAAGTAATACGCATCCAAATAGATCCGAGCATTCTTCTGCTAAATATTCGCGCGCATTTTGCGTCTACGTCTAACTCCATGCATCAGATATAAATAAAAGGACAACGTATCAAGTAGTTAGTCCGCGTGGAGTTCTCGTAGCAATCGGAGTAACAGTTTGTCAAATTAGTAAAAGGGGCCATTAAGAAATTTCCTTTTGTCTATTTCCTATCGTACAAAAACTGTTTGGACGAAAAAAAATTTTTATCAATCAATTTTGGATTTACACTTCATCTACTTTTCTTCTTCGACTTTTGTTGGTGGACGAGTTGAATATTTTTATCCTTAACTTTCCACAAATGTATAAAATAAACAAATATTTCTCCTCTTACTTGCAATATTTACTTACACCTTCAACTTGCTTATAAAAATGGAATTTGAAACGGTTTAAAATAATTGACATATAACAGTGTAGGAATTAAAGTTGCAGGATTACCCTACGTTGGTGGCCTTTTACAAAGTAGTATAAAAGGAAAAGGCATGAACTCTCCCTCTCTCTCTCTCTCTCTCTCTCACACACACACACACTCACTCACACACACACACACACACACACTTCTTTCTCTCTTCAACCACAGAATGCCGCAGTGAAAAGATGTGTCTCGTTTAATTTCGTGGAGAATTCTTCATCTCCAGGTATATCATGTGTCGCCTATAACACACTACACTATATCTTGTTAGACAAAACCTCTAGTGATCACAATATTTCTACTGTAGCCTAGATAGGTTACAGTAGAGATAATATATCTTCCTTCAACACGAGAAAATATCCCAGTTCAATAAACATGCCAACGCCACTTAAATTAGCAAACTAATGTCATTACAAATCAACAAAACCAATTATTAACTGATCCAGACATAAAATAACATTTATAACACAATGAAATAAGAAAAATATGTTCATGTCGGAGTTAGCTCCTCCTCAGTTTCCTTAATCGAAGGGGTCTCTCTCCCCTGAGTATAAATACTGGCTGACCCTTCTCTCTCTCTCTCTCTCTCTCTCTCTCTCTCTCTCTCTCTCTCTCTCTCTTTTCGACTCTGGCCTTGGGCCACTACCTTGCGTGGAGGCGAGATAAAATCTCTCTCTTTTTCACTTAGGCCAATATGTGACCTCTCACAGATACAGCGTTTCCCGTTTAATCCAGAGGGGAGGTATTGTCGGAGTTAACTCATCCTCAGTTTCCTTAATCCTTCAAAAGGGGTCTCTCTCCCCTGAGTATAAATACTGGCTGACCCTTCTCTCTCTCTCTCTCTCTTTTCGACTCAGGCCTTGGGCCACTACCTCGCGCGGAGGCGAGGTAAAATCTCTCTCTTTTTCACTTAGGCCAATATGTGACCTCTCACAGATACAGCGTTTCCCAAATTCTGGGAACGCGCTAAGAACAATACACGTACGTACGAACACTTACAACACACGCACATAATTTCTCCATACAAACTCTACGTAACTGTTCATGTCTTTGTGTAACTCGTTATTAACAAATATTTGTTTACCCATGTATATCGGTCTTATTTGTTTTCTTTGTCTTCTTTGGACTTAATTAAACCCCAACATTCTCATGTAGTTGGACCGGCCAGCAGGAAATTTTAACCTTTTCTGATATCTCTTCACATCTTCACCCCCACGGTCCGCTACATAATGGTGACTTCCCGACGTGATAAAATTTTCAACTCCTGCTAACACACACAAGACGATATATATATGTACAAGCAAATTCTTATACAGACCTTCCAAATGAGAGCCAGTCAAAACAACATAATATTGGAAACTTCTTCTCTATCCTACGCACGCCGTACTCTATTAACGAAAGAACTTTTAATTCACTACAACATGTCTACAAAACAATATTCTCCTGCATGGCAAAAAGAATTTCTCCTACAACACGTGGAAACTGCAATTACTACTATGCGCGAGCCTTACAACTCTTTCTCCGCACTGGTCTATATTTGCTTGACCTTTTCTTTCTCTCGGCGACATTTGACCTTAATTTCACCCGGTTTACCAAACGGAGAACGCAACGCCATTTTAAACTAAATTCAACTTTCTTCTGAACTGAAATAGATAAAGTGTGAACAACATCTCAAACAAAGGCGACTCACTGTCCTTTATCTCATCCTGCAAGGATGCAACTCGAATGACCTAAGAATTTGCGAGAACGATATTCTATCGTTAATAATAGCAAATTCTCTCAAACATGCATTCCGATTCGACACTCGGTAGAAATTCCAAATCAGCTCAACTTCGTCACAACGCTGCTTAAATCTTGGGCGCCAATTTTATCCATGCAAACCAAACAAACTACTACCAGGCCAGCAAACCAAACAAACAACTTCGTCTTTCAAACAAAACTACGACCAGGCCATCAAACCAAACAAACAACCTCGTCTTTCAAACAAAACTACGACCAGGCCAGCAAACAGGTTGACGAGACGACAAACCCAACTCAACGTGGAGCATTGGAAAAAAAGACAATTTTTGATAAACGCTGAACATTACCGACATTTCAATCAGGACGTGCCTCATCTCTGACCCACTAGAGAAATACATAGCACATTCGTCGAATCACGCATTCTCAACCAAACTTAGACACATTTTCTTTTCAGTTCACGAGAACAATATTCAAAACTTTTTACATTTTAAAAGTTCGCTTCCTACAACTTTTAATCCAGAGGGGAGGTATTGTCGGAGTTAACTCCTCCTCAGTTTCCATAATCCTTCAAAAGGGGTCTCTCTCCCCTGAGTATAAATACTGGCTGACCCTTCTCTCTTTCTCTCTCTCTTTTCGACTGAGGCCTTGGGCCGCTACCTCGCGCGGAGGTAAAATCTCTCTCTTTTTCACTTAGGCCAATATGTGACCTCTCACAGATACAGCGTTTCCCAAATTCTGGGAACGCGCTAAGAACAATACACGTACGTACGAACACTTACAACACACGCACATAATTTCTCCATACAAACTCTACGTAACTGTTCATGTCTTTGTGTAACTCGTTATTAATATATATTTGTTTACCCATGTATATCGGTCTTGTTAGTTTTCTTTGTCTTCTTTGGACTTAATTAAACCCCAACATTCTCATGTAGTTGGACCGGCCAGCAGGAAATTTTAACCTTTTCTGATATCTCTTCACATCTTCACCCCCACGGTCCGCTACATTCATGTATAGATATATGCAGAAACACTAAATTCAAATTTAATAAACAATTTATTTTATAGCCCAAAATAAAAGCTTCTTTCGAACAAAAAGTTTCTAATTTGGAATTCAAAGAATTCAACCGACAACATCCGGATAAGTTACTATAGTTTGAAAAGAAAAGCTTGTCATAGATTTATGTACCAATTAGAACGACTCTCGCAGAACCGCTTGTCTTATTTTTTGTAACCTTTATATAAGGAACGCTGTCCGCCAGTTGAATCAAAGTCGAATCCGTTCATTTGTCTTTCCAAGTCGTAGACATGCACACGCGCACATACACTTACATATTACACCCTCATCGCACACACAGACCATCCAGTCAAAGAGAGTCTGTCGAGGACCGGGGTGTGAAAGTGTGAAGATGTGATGAGATATCTCTGGGTTAAGATTTCCTGCTGGCCGGTCCAGCTACATAGGAATGTTGGACTTTAATGAAGTCCAAAGAAGACAAAAGAAACAAACAAGACCGATATACATGTATGCAAACAAATATATATTAATAACAAATTACAATGACATGAAGACATGAAAAGTTACATAGTGTTTGTATGGAGAAGTTATGTGTGTGTGTGTGTGTGTGTGTGTGTGTGTGTGTGTGTGTGTGTGTGTGTGTGTGTGTGTGTGTGTGTGTGTCGAGTGTCCGTACGTACACGTATTGTCCTTAGCGCGTTCCCAGAATATGGCAAACGCTGTATCGGTGAGAGGTCACATATTGGTGTAAGTGGAAAAAGAACGATTTTACCTCGTCTCCGTGCGAGGTAGCGGCCCAAGGCCTGGGTCGAAAAAGAGAGATAGAGAGTAGGGTCAGCCAGTATTTATAGTCAGGGGAGAGAGACCCCTGTTGAAGGATTAAGGAAACTGAGGAGGAGCTAACTGCGACAAGTCAACAGTCCAATTTGTAACCTCACACATACATGCATACATTCGCAGTGTTCATATGACTTACTACTTTGTTCTGCAACTGAATGGATGTTTCTTATTGAACACCGTCTTCAAAGACGAAAGTTTCGTATCGTTTGTTAAAAATAATTATTTCAACTGATATGGAAGCCACGATTTTTGAGTCCTTGTTCTGCATTGTTCGAGTTGAATTTCACCCTTTGTTTTCACTCAGTTGTCTCAAGGCTATATTTTTGCTGGTGGAAAAGAATTTATCTGAAGTCAGAATTATTTGATCGTCAACGTTGCTACACATAAATTCCTTTGAAATAGAAATACGCATAACAATCGATATCATGACCAAGAATCCAAATCCCCCTTAATTTAATTTAATAGAAAATATTATAATACAAAATAATAACAAAGTTCAGATAGTGAAAAGAAAATTCACGAAAATTTTGAATGAATGCAGTAATAAAAACAACGGCTCTGAGTAATGAAAGATTATATTTTGAATATTTGTGTTTGTTTAAAGTATGTAGGTAAGATGTTCTATAACGGTATAAGCTTTCTTTTACATGTTACGAAAATGCAGAAGTAATTTCAACCACAAAACACGAGCTTCTTATCCGCGCCTAGTTTTTTACGGGTGCCAAGATTAATATCCATTTAACTTAAGTCTGCTAACAGAATTTGGAACAAAATGTTTAGTTTCCAATAATGCCAAGAACGAATGAGAAAACGAATCAGGGTGAGCCAAAAAAAAGTAGGCTTACATTTGTTTCATTATTTGCTTCACGTTTTAGATCACAATTCAGAACCAGAGCTAACTTCGCCGAACTGTTCTTTCAGCAAGATGGAGCACCTCCCAATTATGTTTTGGCAGTAAAGGGTCCACCATAACCAAACCTTTCCACGGCGTTGGTTCGGAAGAGGGAGCAGCACGTTCATCTGACCTAACAACAATGGATTTCTTTTTGGGGGAGTTGTAGTAAAGAACAAGGGTTATGGGAGAAATTCCCACACAGTAGACGAATTAAAAGAGTACATCTTGTTATGAGATGAGTTACTTCCCCTGGATAGCCAGTTACTTCCTTGAATAAAAGAGGTCGCTTTGTTTTTAGCAGCAGAGTGTTTCCTCCCTTGTAAGTTTAACATGTCTCGTCATTGTCTCTTGTTCTTTACTGTATTTCTACTAACGAATAACATAACACATATCAGAAGTATTTACTGAAATTGATCCAAATCGGGATTTGTGTCGTGCTGTGTGTCATTGTTCTGGAGAGGTTCGAAGAATGTTGCAATGTTGAAAGAGAACATTTTGAGCTCTTAAGAATTTAATTTATGCTAAAAAAATGTAATAAAGTGTTAAACAAATCTACATAAAAGGTTTTGAACAAATATGACTAACAAATAAATATAAATGTAATAAAATGTTTTTAAAAAACACACTTATTAAGTGTAAGCCTACTTTAAGTCGCAACTATACGTTTTTTTTTATATCAACAATAAAAAAAATAATACACAAATGTTTTTGTTAATTTCACTCCAAGCAAGACAATAAAAGCCGCTAGGATGCTGAGAGTGAAATACATAGAGAGGACAATAAAAGAACAGGATTCAAAAAGATAGATGACGATTGACATTGTATTTAATGTTTGAAGATCGTAGTTGATAGAAAAGCAGGAAAACGGAAGAGACTTTCATAAGCGGTATTATGCGGGAGAAGAAACTATTAGAATAGAATTTATGGTTACAACTAGCAATTTCAACATTAAAATTATGAGACCTAACTGCCAAATCTTTAATTTGTGATGTCAAAGTATGAAAGAGAAAAGCTCATCAGAATAATAACCATGAAAGTATTTATAGAAAAACAAAGGAAAGCTACGTTACAGCAGTGAAAAAGTGACTGAAGACGAGCCAGTTCAAGACCAATAACATTGCAGATTCTTCTCTGGGTTTTGCCAAAATCTCTAGATATAAAACATAAGTATCAGACCTGTTGTGACAGCGATACGATAGATGAACGGTAGATTTATAAATATAAATGTGCAAGATAGATTCTGACAAGAAAATATTTCTAACACAATATAGTGAACTGAATTTCCTAGCAGTTGATTCAGTATTCGTGCGAAACCAAGAAGGCGCAGTATTTATTTTTCTCCTGGGGTGGGGGGTAGCATGAGTCGTGATGATGGAAGGCAAAAAAGGTTCTTTGAGATGATTGAGAGAGAGATAGCAGTTTCATTTTGGTGGTGTTAAAATTAACAAACCATTTAACAACAGATTCTCAAGATCAAAATGTGTCAAAAAATGTTGAAAAGTTGTTAGAACGGCCAAGACGCTTATGGATAAGAGAAGGACCAGATTGGTGACATAAAGATGAAGAAAGATTTCAGGAATACAGTTTTACACTGTAAAACATATCGAAGTGATAACTGCAGGAGTGACAACCTTATGCTACCATAGAGTAAAATTACTAAAGTCTAAAGCAATGCCTAAACCGAAATATAACGGACTCCTGAATGAGCCAAGTTGCTAGATTTATATAGTTAAAAACAAGTATGTCTTGAACGAGGCTATAAATTGGGGAACACATTGCAAGAAGCTCTCCTGACATATGTGATTGATATCATCCCAAGAAAAAAAATGAGGCAAGAGTAAAAAGTATAGATGACAGATTAAATATTCAAAATGATGGAAAAGAGACAACAAACAATGTTACGAAATGGAAACACTGGAAAACGCTAAACACAGAAATTAGAAACAAATGTAAGCAAGCTAAAGAGCAGTAACGTACAAAATGGCGGCATTCATATTGGGAGGGTATCCATGAAAGAGGGAAATAAAAATTTAATTTTTGAAATTTGAAATTGTCTCTGTTAATTTCGTTTTACAAGTGCCCTACAGTCCCACAAGCTGGTGTGAATGCGGATCCATATTTTGATAAGCGAGACCGGAGTACTCCACTGTTGTGTCGGAAACCTACCACCCCTCTTGAAGATGAACTTGTCTGCGTCTGTGAACAAAGACTTTAAATAGTGGCATGTCAGTTGACATGAGAGAGACAGAGAAGTTCTTGGCTGAGCTAGTTATTGACTACTCAGGCGATTTCTGTACCTTTTTACCAACCTATTAAAACCCTTTTTATCGTTACGTGTTATTTGGCCTTTGTCTCTACAAACCCCAAATCAACATCATAACACCCACCTACTTGAATCTTAGGAGCATTTAAGCAAGGGGTTGGCAAGGGCATTACCAAGCCTCTGCACAATGCCAAGGAATAGAAACGACAACAAAACCCTAAACACAGAAATTAGAAACAAATTTAAGCAGACTAAAGAGCAGTAACATGCAGAAGTGGGGCTGAGAGTGCGTCGGCACCGGGCATCCACATCGAGGGGTCATCCAATAAAAGAGTGAAATAAAAGTTTAGTTTTTGAAATTTGAAACTGTCTCTGTTAATTTCGTTTTACGACCCCTCTATAGTCCCGCAAGCTGGTGTGAATGCAGATCCGTGTTTTGATAAGCGTGACCGGAGTAGGCCCCCTACTTGAGTCTTAGGAGCATATAATCAAGGAGTTGGCCCCGGGCATCATCAAGCCTCTGCACGTCACTCCTTAAGAGGAATGGCTAAAGTCTGCGGAAACATTAAAGACGAAAAATACAGATAAAGTATGTATGGACAAAAGATTAACAGGACAAAAAGTGTGCTCATCAACAGGTTACATTATATCAAATGGGGGAACACGGATAATAATAAAGGAAAAAATACTCCAACGATGGAGTGAATACGTTAGATAACTATTTCGTGCTGAGGAGCTTGCAATATACACAAATACGGAAAGAAAAGAAATATTGAAATTAGCACTAAGATGAATAAGAACAAAAGTGCTGGATCGGAGAGGTTTAGACATGCTTTCAGCCTTAGATGATTTCAGCATCTACAAGATCACAGAAGTAATAAATGAAATATACAACAGTGGTAACATACTGGAATACCTCAGTAAATCTGGTTTTCGGACAGATGCGTACTGGACATTCGCGTCCCGGACAATTGCATACCAGACAATTGTGTCCCTGGAAATTTGCGTTCCTAGACAAATGCGTCCCTGGATAATTACGTAATAATAATCTTTTGAAATTTTTTAAAGCAATTACCATAAATTTTGAAAAAAAAGCATAGGTAGTAATCATAATTTTTTTAAAAAGGAATAAAATGTTAAAAAATTAAAAATTAATTTTTGTTTAAAATGCAATGACAGATTAACAGTGATACAAAATCGCTCTGCACATCGCCAGTATGTTTTTGCTTCATCTGCGTTTTTCTTATGATAGTGGTAACTGTAATTTTCCTCGTCCACAAATATTTTTCCACCAGTGTTTGATTTTCGGAACTGGGTTTAAAAAAAAATATATAAATATTTGGTTAAAAATATAATCTATAAAATCTAGAATCTATTAATTAGATGTTTGTGATATGCACTGCTGGAGTGAACTGAAACTTAATTTTCTTTTGTTTTAAAAAAGAAAATTTTCACTTTTTTATTTATGGTAACTACCTTTCTGCTTATTTAGAGTAATTAAAGTTATTGGTATGCAAATTTCTATATTAAACAACTCTTTAAAAAAAATAGTAACTCCAAAAAATTATCACGCAACTATCCAGGGGCGTATTTGTCTCGGAACGCAAATGTCCAGGGACGAATTTGTCTGGTACGTAATTGCCCGGGATGCAAATGTCCAGTATGCAACTGTCGGTCCACCAGTAAATCTATCTTTATATTATTACTTAAGAAACCAGGTGCAAATGATTGTTAGTTCCATTGGACAGTCAGCTTAATGCGTCACATAACGAGAATAATAATCTGAATAGCGACGGAGAGTAAGAAGAAGGGACTAAGCATAAACTACAAGACGGTGGGCATGGTCGTCAGTAAGGGGATGAGCTCGAAATGCAATCTGAAGGTCGGGGACACTAGAATCAAGCAGGTTTATTTAAAATCTACAGCAAGGCTGTCCTAAGGGAGCTGGAGACTCTGCCATGAGTTATTATTTATAGACACAAGCTTAAGATATTCCAATCACACTGTTGATAGCAGACACAGAAGGAAGACTAAAAGATATCCTAGAAAAGGTAGTAAAGGAAAGCAAGAATAAAGGACTAGCCATCAAATGTAAGAAAACAGAACTTATGGTGGTTAGCAATAAAAAATAAACCCGAAATGTGAACTATGAATAGATATCAACATCAAAGAAGTACAGAAGTTTAAATATATGGGAAGTGTTTTGATAGACAATGAAAAATGCAGTAACAAGCTCTGAATGTGCATTGGAATAGTAAAAGATGCCTTCCAAAAGTTAAGCAAAGTATTAAGAAACGGGAAAATGTTATTAGAAACAAAGAGTGCTGAACTGTTATATAATATCATTCCTCATTTATCGCAGTAAATGATGGACAATTTCTTCATAGATGAAGAGAAAAGTGGAGGTAACAGAAATGTGGTTCTACAGAAGGATTCTGAGAATTCCATGGATGGAGCGTGTAAGAAACAAAGAAGTCGCAAAGAAAAATGGAGGCGAAAAGGATACTTATACCCCAAACCAGAAAGAGAAAACTGAAAAATTCTTGGACACATAATGGAGAAGGAAAGCATGGAAAATTTGATACCCATGTGACATATCAAAGGAAAAAGACGTGGGGGGGGAGGAAACAGAGGGCTTCTTACGTGACGAACTTGTGTGAATGGATGACGGAACTGGAGGGGGGGGCTTGGCAAAGGGACAAACGTTGCTAAGGATACAAGGGATAGGAAATTGTAGAGAGCCATGATAGCCCACGTCCTAAAGAAACACGTCACATAGAAGAAAACCAGCTCTGAGGTTTAGTTTTTTTTTAATACTAATTAAAACCATTTCATTGGTTGATTATTCTATCTGAACGAACATGTGATAAGTTCTCTACTACGTCTACTACAATCAAATAGCATCAAATGAAACCAGATTTTTTTTTTGTTCGTCTTGAAACCGGGCATAAGAATTATATCTGGGTCTTTTTTTGTTTTGTTGTTGCTGTTGTTGTTGTTGTTGTTGTTTGGTGTTCTGAGGTTTGTGGTTATTTTTGTGATGTCTCCTGCCATTTGTTAATTTTTGTGTGGGATATGTGTAGTCCACATGCTTTTTTTACTTAGCCCTATTTATCGCCAATGTGCAGATGTAACTAGAAACAAACACTTGATATTTAAGAGAAACACAATGCTGTTCAAACTCACTGATGTGTGAATTTCAATGTTTATTGTTAAATTGGTGTTCAGCTGAAGGTGAAAAAACATATAAATCATGTAAAACGAATATCCTGTCACTACAAGGGTAACAATCACTGTGTAGCCGTTCTGTGTAAGAATTCAGTTTCTCTTATATTATTAATGTCAGGAAAGAAAACCGTAATTTGAAAAAAAGCAATGTCAGAGAAAACTTTTCCTCCCAAAATACAATTTCTACTTTTCATCTTATTTCCTCATTAGAAATTTACCAGGAACTTTTGTATTTCTCCTAGACTACTAATTGCTGTTATCAGATGACTGTACATGATGAACTTTGACAATAACAGATATAAAGAGACCGCCAAAAAATGTATACACACTTCAGGAAAGTTAAAATTTGTATAGATATTGTAATACTGCCGGATTTTCTTTTATGCACATCACAGACGGTACCATGTGTTTGGAACTTATCAAGAATCTGTGAAATAGTTAAACGTGTTGGAGTTTGTATTCCAAACTCACGGCTCCATTGTCTTTGGCCTTCAACAAATTTATAATTTCAAAAGAGTGCCAAAAACTTAATAAAAAAACAAACTTTGATTTAAAATTTATAATTTCTTGGTGTGAATTAATATTTACGATAAGCAACTTGACCTTATTTTAGGTGAATTAACAGAAAAGATTAAAAACATACTGAACTTCCAAGCGTAGCTTAGATGTGGTACAAGGCCAAAAGCATGCGGCACCCAGTGAGAATCAGTAGTAATTGTTCTAGCGAGACAAGTTTGCTAACCATTACACCACCTCGAGACTGGCAAAAATGTTAATGTAAAGGGTTCCTGATTTGCATAAACTGGAAAGAATTACTTACTTATCTCCTAAAAGACTGAGAGAGCAAACAAAATGCTCTTTCTATCTGCACAGAAACGATAGATGTAATTTAATGAAAACCGCTTCTCGTATGCGTAAATGTTGAGCAGACCGAGTTCTGCACATGTCAATAAAGTAAACGAATCGTCACTATATTTTGCCGCACACTCCGAATTGTCTAGCAAACGCTGACCAATGACCGAGTCGTGAACAGACTGGATACAACGCATACTGCAATTAAAATAGGTATATTCAATAATTCGCTAAAAAAAGAGCACACCCTGATGAAAAAAGGCCCCAAACTTAATTAAACAAGTTTTTATCGTCTAAATGTTTATGCTATTATCAAGAGGAGAGAACAAAGTATTTTTTTAAATATTTTTAAAAATTTTTAATCTTTTCTAGCACATCCGAAAATTTAGTTAAAAATCTTGTTTTATTTTTATTGAGTCAGCAAAATTTGCATAAAATCGATCATGTCAGCCATTTTTGACAACTTTGTAAACAAAAGTGACATTCTCCGTTGAAAAATCAAGTAAATTTAATTATACTTTTTCAAAAGTTATTTTGGGAAAATTTAAAGTATACCTAATGTAATTTGAAACAAATATTACTTAGTTTTTTAGCAAAAAAAATTTAGTTGGAAATAAGAGAAGCATGTCTAACTGTGGTGACTAGAAGTGTGAATTGACGTTTATGTCAATGTATCGACAACTAACGTCAGGGCAATTTATCAGAGGTAGGACAAAGCATTTTTGAAAAACGAAGGAAAAACTGGATTAGTCTTGAAGACCACACATAACCTAATCATCGAAAAACCCGAAAATGATATATTATAATAATATATTTTAATAAGCACCAAATATTTCTATTATAACTAACGACGATATTTTATGCAGAAAAGGAAGTTATCTCCCTTGATACATAGCGAGTTTACATAAATTCAAATTCTTTTAAAATTATGATGAATTTTCATTTATTTATAGCCTGACGTGCTATACTATTTAGCTACAGAGGAAGCATCTCATTAACAAGGTTAAATCACTGTTTTTAAACTACAAATTTCCCATCATTTTTCTCAAATGCTCATATCTGCTCGAATCATATCTTAATATAAACAAATAACATGATAGATTATGAAATGGACTAAGCCTGAAAATTATTTTAAAATAATTGTCAGACTTAGTCCATTTCATAATATATATATATATATATATATATATATATATATATATATATATATATATATATATATATATATATATATATATATAACATCAGGCATTCTGGTTGCCTGACAATCACAGGAGCATAAAAATTAAGTAGCAGTTCAACCTTTGTCTCTTTGTGTGATGCTGTGAAGCATTTTTGCTAAGTCTTGATATCCTCGGCATAGATGACT
This sequence comes from Acanthosepion esculentum, assembly GCA_964036315.1. NCBI lineage: Eukaryota > Metazoa > Mollusca > Cephalopoda > Sepiida > Sepiidae > Acanthosepion > Acanthosepion esculentum. Next base: position 55,960,126 of record OZ038502.1, read on the forward strand.
GTTGGTTAGTTTGCCTTTTAAACTGTTTTTCTTAGTTTATATTTCATTCTCCTGTTTTTATAGATCATTTTTTTGCTTGGTTATTGCTTTATTTATTGTTACTATTTCCTTTTGTTACATTTTTGCTTTGGTCATCTGACAGGCTTCGAATTTTCATGGTATATATATATATATATATATATATATATATATATATATATATATATATATATATATATACCATGAAAATTCAATATATATATATATATATATATATATATATATATATATATGTCAACCGAAGTGTAGATCTTCATAGATAGAAATGCTTGAAATTGCTGTGATATTAATCTCTCCCTCAAAATTAATCAACTAGCTTATTGTTTCTTTTGTTTTTTCTTCTTCATGTATGCACCATATTTTCTAATCAATCGTTCCCATCTTAACCAGCATCTCTAATTTTCAAAAACAATCAGCTGAACAGGTTGTAATTTTTTTTTTCTTTTCTTTGTTAATATTTTTAGTGACATTTTTTTTTCAGTCTTCTCAGTTTTTTTTTAATTTTCTTTTTGTTTCCTATTTTACCTGTCTGTCATTTGGTTACTTTAAAAAAAAAAAAAAAAAATTTTCACCTTCCTCCCTTCTTCTACCATCTTTTCTGCTGCTGCTGCTCCTTCTCCTCTTCTCCTCCTCTTCTCCTCTCCTCCTCCTCCTCCTCTTCTCCTCCTCTTCTCCTCTCCTCCTCCTCCCCTCCTCCTCTCCTCCTCCTCCTTCTTCCATTCACCACCCACTTCATGAGCTTTTTTACTCTCACCTCATATTCAAATCTCTTCTTCCAGTTCCTACTTCTTTCAACTTTTCATTCCTATTTTTCCAACTCCCTTTGTCTTTCTTCTACTTAACCATTTACTTCTGCTTCTCCAACTCCTTTTCTCTTCCTCTTGTTACTTAATCTCTTTCTTCCTCTTCTTCAATTCACTTTGTCTTCCTTCTCCTACTTTTTCCCTCTTCTACGCCTTTTCTCTGCTTACTATTACTTACCCTCTTTCTTCCATTTCTTCCCCACTCTTTATTTTTTGCAAATTCTGCTTTCCTTCTTTCTTCATTAGCATATTTTTCTTTTTCTTTTCTCCCAGTCTCCTTTCTTTTTCCTTCCTTTGTCTACATTCCCCACTTTCTTCCTCTTTCTCATCCCCTTTCTTCTTCATTATAATCTTCCTGTTTTCTTTTCCCAATTTTTCTTCAATGCCAATTCAGCCATTGATTATCTCCAAATCTCTGTTTTCTCAAGTCATTCTGACAAGGTCTCCAAAGTGTTGCCAAAAATTGGTCTCATAAAACTCCTGGCAATTACTAGAAAATGAACAAAAATCATTCGAAAAAAGTCACTCTTCAAGGTATCTTTTACAGAGTGAAGATCAGCAACCAGGAGTGAAACCTTATTGCTGGTTCCATTTGCTAATACCCAATTCAGTAGACAATTTTCACTTACAGTCACCTATTCGCCAACCCAGCCATAAAAAAGCACACATTTATTGATTGCAATTTTCTATATCAATAACCAAATGTTGTTAATCGGTTGAATGACAAATAAAAAAAATCATCCTTTCATTGTTTCTTCATCCTTTCTCTCTCTCTTTTCCATTTTTGGGGGCTTTATTATTTTCTTTCTTCTTTTTTTTGTTTTCTACCTTTCTTTCCCTCTTACTCTCTTTCAACTCTTTTTCTCTCTCTTCTTGGTATTTTCTTTCTCTTTCTCTTTCTCACACCTCTGCTTTCTTGCCATCTCACTCTTTTTCTCTTAATTTCTTTCTTACTTTTCTTTTTCTTATTCTTTTTCTTGCTTTTTTTCTTCTCTTTTTCTTACTCTATTTCTAGTTCTTTATTTAACTCTCTTTTCTGTTTTTATTTCTCTCTTTCTCTTTTCTTTTTTAACTACTATTTTCTCTCTTTCTCTCTTTTTTAATTCTTTTTCATTCTGTTATTTGATTCATTAACAAGAACAAGCTTGATTCACAACTAAAAACAGCAGAAATTTTTCTAAGAGATAAAAACCTTGGCAATTACATTGAAATGGCATTAAAAGTTCCCCTGTGTGCAAATGAAGAATTCTCTAATTAAACAAATGAAAATGTGATTCCCTTTTTGAGTTATGGGTGACAAGTGATGGAAATGATGCAGAAACAAGAAGATGCAAAACAAATTATCAAAACAAGATGTGGTCAATATTTGAATGTTGTCAAATCTCACAAAATAAATTTACCTTTCACAAATTTCTATATTAAGTTTGGTTTTAACAAAAGAAATACATTGTCAGTGATATTTTATTATAAAAGAATTAAAACATTTCTAATGACTTTTTACTATAAAAATGTATTGCCAATGATATTTAATATAAAAATGCATTGCCAATGATGTTTACTATAAAAAAGTATTAGTCAATAATTTCTATGATACTATATGCATATTAGTAAATGATTTCTAGTATAAAAAACACATTACTAATTATTTTGACCATAAAAATGTATTACCAATTATTTTTACTATAAAAATACATTGCCAATGATATTTACTATATAAATGCATTAGTCAATAATTTCTATACACATATTAACTAACTAGCAGTATAGTCCATCTTTGACCGAGCCTTTCATTACTAGGAATTTTTGCCATTCAATTGAAGCAGTTTAAGTTTAAAGTCAGCCCACCCGAAAATCAATATTAGCAACAACAATTGGGTGCAACTGAGGCACATCCTCAAATGGGGGGGGGTAACAATTTGAATGGGGAGGTGCCTGAAAGGGAAACTGTATAATAATAAATAATATTATTGTAATAATTTAAACTACTTATTTTTTATTAAAGCTTTTATGAAAGATATATATCCAAGAACAGATACTAAATAGTAAAACATTGCTGAAAATTATAATGGACTCAAAATCGGCACTGAAGAATTATCTATCAAACAAAAAAAATTTCATTGAAATCAAATGAAAAAATTTCATTGAAATCAAGTGGAAATGCATAAACAACATCTGATTACACACACACAGACACACACACATACAAAAGTCCCTGGTAAATTTCTATATAGTTACCTATATCTATAATTCTCAAAATGTGTATGTACACATTTTGAGAATTATAGATATAGATAACTTTTACTATAAAAAAATACATTACTAATTATTTTGACCATAAAAATATTGCTATAAAAATGTATTGCTATACTATACAAATGCATTTACCATTTGACTTTTATTATAGAAATGCATGGCCAATTATTTTTACTCTAGAAATGCATTGGCCAGTAATTTGTACAATTTACTGTACACATGTATTGGCAAATAATTTTTATCATAATAATACATTGCCAAGTATTTTTACTTTAAAAATACATTGATAAAGATTTTATTATAGAAATGCATATCCAATGATTTTTACCATGAAATACATTGACAATGAACTTTGACTATAAAAATGAATTGACAATGATTTTTACTACAAAAATGCACTGACAATGATTTTGACTATAAAAATGAATTGACAATGATTTTTACTATAAAATGCATCGACGATGATTTTTACTATAAAAATGATTCAACTATGATTTTTATTATAAAAATGGATGGACAATGTTTTTTATATTATTAAACTTTAATGCCAGCAAAATAAACAATATTTTTCACTTGTTAATCTAATTTATATTATCTACAATTATATTTTTCAGAGATTCACCTTGTCAAATCTGATCAGTTTAATCTGATGACAGACTATAAATGATCTTATCATCATTACATATCCAACCATCCTTCTTCATCACCCATCAAAGAATTTGTCAACATCCCCAGAACATACACCTTTAAGAATGAATCTCATAAAAATGGTAATACCCTTGTGCCATTACAAGCCTCTCAAAATCCCACTTGGTCACTGACAGAGAGAGAGAGAGAATTCTGAGTGAGTGAGTGTTGCTTCAAGAGATTCTTTCTGCCAATATAAACAAATCATGACAGGCAAATTCCCAAAAGTCTTTCACACGTTAATGGTTTTTGATTGCACCAACTCTTCAACTCCAGAGAAAAATATTCTGACATTTCTTCTCTGGGTGAAAGTTTTTGAATTTTGCCAGATTCTACTTTAAAAGGTAAAAGACACAAAACTTGCTTGGGTGCCTCATATTGAGCTATGGTAGCAAGCACATCTTTCTAGGCCACTACCATGAGTTCAATCTTAATAAAAATGACACATTATTTTTTTCCTGAGCCAAACTAGCCTATACATTTATGCTATTTAATTCAGACGGTTGTCCTCATCTTTGTTTCCATATTCATGATATTTTGGCTGTTGTACACTCTGGTCTTCTTCAGGTGATTGGAATTTCAAAATATAGACAGATAGCCTAAATATTCTATTTAATCTATGGGAGTAGATTTGTTCTTTTCCCACTGCCCACGTTTAACAATATAATCTTATTTTGCACTGCTCACTTATTGCTCACCCTTTTTCCACTGAGTCTGTCTGCACTACCAAAACCAAGGATTGAACTCATGATTATTATATCACCAAATTCATAAACATAGTAATCGTGAGTTCAACCCCTGTGCCAGGTAGTACAGACTTAGTTTCAGTTGAAATAGGGTGAGCAATAACTGAGCAGTACTACAAAAAAACAAGATGAAATATCCCTAGATGTGGATAGCAAAATGAGAACAATCTACCCCTGTAATAAAGGGTTCAACTTAAAATTCCCTGCATGTCACCCACATCAACAAACCTGCATCAACAAACACCTGTAAAAGTTCAGAGAGTACAACAACTAAAACAGTGATACACACACACACACACACACACACACACACAGACAGACAGACAGACACACACACACACACACACACATATATATATATATATATATATATATATATATATATATATATATATATATATATTTATGCTATATATTTAGAGATTCTAGATAAAATACAAAGAAGAATCTGCAATGTTATTGGTCCTGACCTGGAATCTCATCTTCTGTCACTTTCTCACCACCATCACATGGCTTCCCTGTGCCTTTTCTATAAATAAATTCATGGTAATTGTTCTGATGAGATTTCCTCTATAGTACATAGACTTTATGAATTTAAGTGTAGATTGGTGGCAAGGTCTCATCATTTTACAACTGAAATGGCTAGATGTAACCATAAGTTCTATGCTAACAGTTTTTTTCTATCACACTTCTCACTTGTGGAACTCTCTTCCAGCTTCTTTCTTCCCAGTCAAATTTGATCTTCAAAAATTTAAATGCAATGTCAATCATTATCTTCTTAATTTCTGTTCTTTTATGGTCTCTCCTTAATAGTATATTTCTCCCATATTCTTTCATGATCAGTAGCCCCTTGTCTCTTAGTGGCTTTCTTGCCTTGCTTGGAGTGAAATGATTAAAAAAAAAAAGATAATACCAACAAATATGAGGACATTAGTCTACATGTAAATAATGTAAATGATGATAACTCCTCATTCCAGAAATTAAGAGAGAAAGAATCTCAGAGTTTGCAAGAAAACATAAAACTCAATATGATAGGCAGCAGATCATGTTATAACTACTGTAATCCATTAATGTAATAGGGAAACTATATGTCCTTCAGCCATAGCAGTAAATAAATATCTTGGGCAATAAAACCTGACTCCATCTTCTCTTCAGGATGGTTTTTGACTTCAGAGATTTCTTTCTCCTAGACTGGTTGCCACCATGAGGCAAGATAGTCCAGTCAGCCTTGCTATTTAACCAATAGCTGGAGAGAGAAGAGACGGATTCTTGCCTTTTCCAAGAGTATTAGTGTGAGAGTGGACGTAACGAACTTGGCCAGAATTTGAGCTTGGGATTTCTCTTTCTGAGTGGCTAACCATTACACTACCCACACACCTGTGATGTGTGTAGAAAAATGGAAAAACACAAAGAGAAAGAAAATATCTGACTAGGAAAATCAAACAAATGTTTCCACGGTGAAAGGATTCTGCCAATAAAAATCATAAAATTAGCTTAGAGTATGAAAGCTAATCTGTTACTTTTTCTCTTTGATAATTTCATTGGCACAATGCAGAAATGAAGATTGCAATCAAAATAAAATGTTGAACAGATTGATGAAAGCTGATAAGAAGGTACCAAAAAAAATCAGAGCATTTGCAATGAAAATAAATGTGTGGATTTAAAGCTTTTGAGTTTTGTATTCAGCAATCATTTGATAATGAAAAAGAATGCTGACTGTGTGATGTGTATTTAAATTTACAGCCAATCAACTGCATGCATTGCATAATAATCCACTGGTTAAATTGACACCAAAAAGAAATTACTAAAAAAAAGAAAACCTATCTTGTTATCCAAATATAAAAACTCAATTGAGTTGATTCCAGTTTATTAGATTAAAAGCCAAACAAATTAAAATAACCTTCCTTACACTAAGTTGAACAACTAATTTCCATAAAATATTATCCTATCAGTGGAACATCAAAATGAGACATTATTAAAAATGACAATATATATAATACTTGACTGTTAATAATGATATGAAATATGAAAAAAATGTTTTGTTTTTTTTAAGCTTATCACCCCAAACAAGGCTGGAAGCCACTAGCACGCAAGGGGTTACAGAAGGTTTGGAGGAAGAGCAGATAGGAGTGGTAAAGGAGGGGATGTGGAGAAAGATAGTGGATCGATCAAGGCAAGGGGGTTACAGTAGATTTAGAGCGAGAGCAGATAGGAATGAAAGGTGAAAGGATGTAGAGAAGGAAAGTGGATAGATCAGGGCAACTGGATATGTCGATTGATGTTACGCTTAAATAGTTGGAGATTATATTTGTCAGGGAAACAGGAATAAGGAAGGGAGTTCCACAGGCGAGATGTGCGCGACATGAAGCTGTTGGAATAGAAGAGACGTCTACATCTAACAGTTTCAACGGGGAAGGGGTGGGAACGGGATGCCAGCCTCATAGGACGTTTAAATTCATGAGGCCTGGGAACTGATATGAAATATAAAAATAATATTAAAATCAAACTGTTTTTAGTGTCATTTATTTGTATACTAATGTTCACCCAAAACAAGGAACAAGAGCCACTCAAGAGCCACTTATATCACACCACTGTGTGGTGTGATATAAGCATAAGAAAAAGCAAGAAGTGAAATTCATGGGGCTATACAGGAAAGATAATGGTTAACCCTAGACTTGAAGGGGTCAAGATTGCAGTAACTGGGAAAAACATCATGCCAGAGTCTGTTCCCCAAAGCAGCAGTTTTGGGGGAGAAGATTGTCAAGTAGAAATTCCTTCTTACTAATGAAATACAAAGGGAATGGTGATGTATGTGTATATGGTGTGGTGGTTCCCAGTTGCAATGGTGAGAGCTGGTGAGACAAAGGAATGGAAATAGCAATAGAGCAGCAAGATGCTCGCAACATTTTATCTGTGGGAAAGTGGTTGTAGGGTGGAAAATAATTCATCATCCACAAGTCCATGTAGATGCTTTTGAACTCAATCAAGACAGGCAGCTACAGCCCAGATATGGCAGCAATACTCCATTTTGGGTTTGATCTGGCTTGTGTAAAGAAAAAAACCATATATCCCTTCTGTGAGCAACAAATTCTCTTACCTTTGTTTTAAACATTTTTTAATATTATTTTGTGTCAGATCATTTAATCTGTTGTATGAACATTTCCCCTTCATGACAATTTGTTAAAACTACTGACTTCCAAAATTTCTGATTTATTTTCCTGAAAGAGCTACTGAAGCGGGTAAATAGATTCCTCATCTTATTTTCTTAAAATTAACCATGTGTCTCCTCATCATTATCATCCTCCATTAATCTTCTTGGCATGGGTAAATCAACTGTTCATTTTAACCCTTAAGTCCTATGCCATTATATATCAAATAAATTATGTCAGCTAATGGTCAAATTATCAAATAGATTACATGTCAACTAATGGTCAAAGTATCAAATAATATATGTCAACTAATGGTCAAAGTGTCAAATAGATTTTATGCCAACTAACAGTCAAAGTGTCAAATAGATTATACGTTGGCTAATGGCGAAAGTGTCAAATACTTTATATGTTAACTAACAGCCAAAGTGTCAAATAGATTATATATCAGCTAATGGTCAAATAACATATATATAAAGGAATGGGCTTTGTAAAAAACATCCTGATTTTGATTTAGACTTGCATGGTTTTCTCAATTTTAATTCCTCAAGAAGATGGTAAGACTAAGAAGATTTAAAATACAGATAAAAAGATCTGGGCAAAGTTTAACATATATACCAACAAAAAAATGATATGACAAAAAAGTTTTTTCTCTTGACATCTCTTTTACTGTCTGCTTTCTTGGCAATTTTTATTGTTTTAACAGGCCATTTTTAGAATGTTACTAAAACCCAAACATACAAAACTGGATTTACGCCTTCTCTTTTTTCTCAAGAACTGACAACAAAAGAATTAAACAATAAAAGTGAGTTTTATAAATAGAAATTGATAGCCAATCAGAAGCCAATTATTCTCCACTTCAGAAACTTATTGGCTGTTTTTCAACGCAATAAAAAGGAATAGCTGCTAGAGTTTGTGAGAAGAAGGATATGAAGAATTTTATAATCATTTGATCAAAAGGGCTGAAGCTGATTGGTCTGTATTTGCTTGTATCAGCAGGAGTAACTCATTGGTATCAGCAGGAGCCACGTTCTTTTTCATCAGCAGGATCCACTCATTGGTATCAGCAGGAGCCACACATTGGTATCAGCAGGATCCATTTGAAAAAATTGAAAGTGACAATGTTAAAAATAAGGGGAACAATATAAGATGGATTTTATTTTTGCCTTTTCAAATGCATAAGAATTTTTTTAAGTATCCTGAACAAAAGAACACAAAAATATGAGAATATTGAATAAAATAAAACAAAAAAGGCATTCAAAATTTGTCAAAAAGCATAAAAGTGGAAAACAAGATGAGTTGTAAAACAAGTGTCTTGATTTAAACTATGCAGGTAGTGGCTACTATTATATATTTCTTATTACTCTAAAAACATTATATATATATTGGATAAAAATGTTTTAGTAGACACCAATATCTTTATTAAACAGTTTAAATTAATGTCTACTTGACTGTGCAAGCAACAGTCTTAATAAAGAAAATGTATTGTCAGGCAGCAAACAAACTTAGTTTACATTCCCCTTTTAGTTGAAACCATCATTAAGCCCTGAGTGTTTGAGACCACTCAGTTATAAAATGCTTACACTCAAGTAAAGTTCAATTTTCTTCTTTTTTTAATCCTTTCACTCCAAGCAAGTCAATAAAGTCACTAAGATACAAGGGGTTACTGAGTGTGAGAGAATATGAGGAAAAGAAAATATTAGTAACAACAGAGAACTGTCATTACCAGCCTCTGAACACAAACACCTACACAACTTCTGTATAACAACAGACACCAATATGTTTAAACATATTTCATTGGTCCATACTGACCAATGAAACATCTCCCCACTTAAATCCAAAATCCTGTCTGGGAGCCCTACTCATGGTTATTTAAGGAAACCCAGACAGCAGAAAGACAGAGAGAGAGACACACACAGAGGCACACACAAAGATAGATGCATGATGCTGTTGCCATCTTTATGATCAGACTGAGAGATCATCTCGCAGACAATTGAAGAATACATACAAATTTTTACACCATAGAAATACATCATGGAATACAAAGTCAAACAACGTCATACAACTCAAGCTATGCTCAATACAACAAAAGATTAAATCCAAGCAAGATTTCTAACTCCAAATCTCTGAAAACTTCAACCCACTAAAGACAAATCTTCATGCAGCTCAATAAAAAAAGAACACTCTCTATTACCTCTAAACACTGCATTCACATCCACTATAAATAAATTCACTTAAGTTGCATTTTGTTTCTGTAAATAGATATTGCTAATCTTCAGCATTGTCTTTCCTTACATCAGTTATGCTGCATGGTGGAAAGGAGGAATAAATTTCAATCAAATCCTCCTGATATTTATACAGGCTAAATTCTACTTTTCTTCTTCTCGCCATCTGCAACAAGTGGTGACACCCAACATGAGTAAACCTGGTCTACTACAAGTGGTGACACCTGAGGTGGGTGAATCTCGGCTGCAACAAGTAGTAACTCCTGATGCAAGCTAATTAACCAAAGAAAAAAGAAAAATGCAACTGTTAACCTTCAAGCGGAATGAATACCAACAAGCCAGCATAAGTAAATAATCAGTAACAATTTCTCTGAATCAACACACTAAACAAAGAAAACGAAAATTAATAAAGATGACTGCAACTGACAATGCTATAAAAACCAATCTTAATTCTTTGTTGGTTTTACAACTTCCACCATTAAACCCCATGAATACAAAAAACTGGTTTCTGTGACTACAAGCTATCTTTTAAGCACATGGTGTCTGCTCACAGAAAATTAAATTTTCAAGCATAGTGCAAGCTTTACATTCAGATGTGGAAAATGAAGTAGTGGAAGTACCAGAAACAGATCCATACAATGTGCTCAAGACAGCCATTCTAAAAATAATGGTCCAGTCAGATGAACAAATGATCCAAGAGTTATTCAATAACATCAGCAGCAATGATTTTTCTGAGCCAATTCTACACCATCTCTGATTCGGAAAATTGCCCATTTCAATAGTACAAAAGCTAATGTTGATCACAGATGATACTTCACTGGACAAATTGGTTGACATTGCAGACAAAATATTCACATCATACAATCATCTATTGAATTCCCTGAAACCTAGGGATAAAAAGGAAATGAACTGTCACTGCAAAAAAGCTGAAAAAATCAATAAATTTACACCAAAACAGCTACAATTTCTTTTAAATCAACGCCACCTCTCACACAGAAAATCCAGGCACCATATCTGTACAAGAAGCTCCAGTCACAATACATCCAAACCAAAAAAGCCTACAAAGTCTGCTGGTACCATCAAAAATCTGATAAAGATGCCAGAAAATATATGCAAGCATGAGTCATTCACTAATAGCTGGTTTTCAAAAATGGACCTACCAATAAGTGAGTTTAATAGTCACTTATTCTATGTAGGAGACCAACAGCTACAGCTTCTGCAGTCTCTGTCCTCAGGCAGAGTGTGACTCAGTTGTGGCCTTTTACTGATAGAGTCACATCTGAGGAAAAAATACTTTGAGGTGCTCAGCCCTGTGGAACACAGCTGCCTGAGGTTGCATCCCTCTAATTGCACTAGAGAGGGGGGGGGGTCGGTTCTCATCACTGAGGTCAGCACAACTGATGGTTGTGGGGACTGGGGAATTTTTGTACCTGGCCCAAGTGTATGCACCCGGGTTCCCACATAAAACCCAGCCTTGTATCACATCTTATCTCAGTGGGCAGCCTTGGCTAAATAACTACAAGTTCCTGGTCAGCACTAGAGGTACCATCAGTGTTATCCCTGTTACCACAATACATAGTCCAATTCCAAACCTATTAAAACTTCAGGTGCCCAATGGTATACAAATCCTTACATATGACACTAAAGAATTAGTACTAAATATAAGAATAAGACAAGCAAATATTTGGTCATTCCTCTTGGCCAATGTAAAGATGCCAATATTAGATGCAGATTTCCAATCTCATTACAATTTATCAGTCAATATTAAGCAAAGAAGCTTGACTGATAATGAAACCAATTTACATATAATTGGTATCCACACTGCATATAAATCCATTGGAATCAACACATCATTCTGCCACAGCATTGAATATCTCAAGATACTAGATAAATAGAAGACCCTCATCAGACCTTTTAAACACACAAACCACATTTTGTATAACACCAAACACCATATTAAAACAATGAGGTGCAAAGATTGCACCCCAATAAATACAAATTTGCTAAGCAAGAGGTTGATAAAATCTTAAAGGAAGGCATCACTCAACCGGCCGAAAACCCTCTACACCTGGTACCCAAACCAGACCAGAAAGGGTACAGACCATGCATCGATTATAGAAAATTGAAACCCATCGACCATTTGTGACAAATATCCAGACTAACATGTACTCAATTTTGTGTTCAGTTTGTGTGGCTCACATGTATTTTCCAAAATAGATCTAATGCAGATATTGGAAGACATGCCAAAAACAGCAGTAACAACACCTTTCGCCTATACAAGTTTGAATACTCGAATGCCTTTCTGTCTAATAAATGCTGCCCCATCATTCCAATGACTATAGATCAACTCCCGAGAGATCTACCTTTCTCATATGCTTACATAGATGATATACTCATTGCTCGTGCCAACCAAGCAGAACACTTACACCAAGTCTTTCAGAGGATATCTAAATTTGATTTAAAAATCAACACTGGTGAATGCATTTCTCGGCGCACCAAAAATAACCTTCCTGGACCACATAATTAACAAAGACAGCATAACACCTCTGCCAGAAAAGGTAAATACCATTCAAAATTTTCCTCCTCCAAACTCTATTCGTCAATTACATAGATTAATAGATTTACTAAATTACTATCAATGTTTCATCCCCAACTTATCCTCGATACTCTTACTTCTCACCAATTTATTACAAGCCAAAAATAAGAATATATCCTCACAACCTGAAGAAATGCATGCTTTGATACAGCCAAATCAGCTCTTGTTAAATTCTTACCTTAACAGCAATGAACACACATTCATATACCTTGTGACAAATGCTTCTTGTTCTGCAGTAGGCACAGTCATCAAACAAGTAAGCAACTTTGTACAAATGACTATCTCCTTCTTTTCAGCTAAACTGACATCAACGCAAACACAATATAGCACTTTCTCTAGGGAAGTTTTAGCCATTTACCTGGTGATAAAACATTTCAGGCACATCCTTGAAGGCAGACATTTTATAATATTCACCAGCCATAAGCCACTCACACAGGCAATGCATAGTAATTCACAGACTTACAACCCTTGAGAGATTAGATATTTAGATTTTATATCTCATTTCACCACTGATATATGCTTTGTAAAAGGACAACAAAAAAGGTACAGTCATACTATGACACGCTCATATAACTACATTAAGTAACAACACATTGGGTCAAGATTTAATTTCAGATAAACAGAAATCTGACACTATGCTATCAGAAGTATTAAGTAACACTTCACTAAAAATAGAACAATTTCCAGTCACCTTTAGCAACAATTATCACCTTCAGTCTTCCTGAATCTTTTATTGTCCTTTCTCCTCTCTAAAGTCTTCTCTTACTCTTTTACTCCCAGTAACACATTGCATCTGATGTAATGGAATAACCTGTTACCTCCATGAGTAACTACACTATAGATAGTAACAAACTATAAATATCAGTAAGTCAATAGACTACATAGTCTAGCCGGGATCTGTTTCAGACTTACATGAGAACTACTGACCCTCCAGTAGTAGCACTCACTACTAGATTTATTGTGATGACCTTGTGCATAACTGTTACCTTATTTCTTATTGTACTGGTTTTTACAATAAACCTTTACTTATTTTATCCACTATGTTTTTCAAGTATATATTCCTATTAGCACGATCCTAGTGGCATTATCACCTTCATTGGGGTAAAATGATTTAAAAAATCTCTTACAGGTTAATAGGTGTTTCTTGTCATTCATTAACCTAGATCAGTCTTTTAGTCATTCATTTTCTTAACATTGTTTTTTGCTGTTTTCATTTTAATATTTACTTGTATCAATTTTTTCTCCTATGACTTGTGATAGCAAAGATGATTAAATAAGACAAATTAATGACTTCCATCAGGGAGCCATTAATTAAGAAACAATGAACATCAGGCAACAGAAATACAAGCAATTAATAACACTGAAGAACGGCAAAAAGAACTGCAGGGACACATAAATACAAACAGAAAGAGAAATGGTAGCTAAAGAAGCCAAGCTTGACAGCAAGGCTGCCACAGCAGCAGAGAAAGTAAAAGCTCCAAGTTCTAGCTTTGGAATTATCCAATGGAATAATAGTCTAGAGAATTAAAGTATGAATTTGGTACTATAGTCATTGTGAGTTCAGTGCATAGACAAAATAGTTCATATATACTCAGACTCATTAGACACAGAACTTTGTATTAAAGGAGCAATCAACCAAGATGAGATAAGTTTTCCTCACCCAAGTCCATTCTTCAAATCTATTAATCAACCATTTTTCCTTTGCATGGAATACTGTTGCTATATATGGTCTGGAGCCCCTGCTGTTCATCTTAAGGTCTTGACAAAATCCAGAGATGGATATGCAATGTGATTGGCTCTGATCTGGCATCTCACTTACAGTCGCTCTCTCACAGATGCGTTGTCAATTTCTTCTGTCTTTTCTACAAATACTTTCACGGTCACTGCTCCGACAAGCTACTTTCGCTAGTTCCCAAACCACATGAATTTAAATGTGCTACTAGGTCGGCATCTTAGTCCCACCCTTTCACTGTGGAAACGGTTAAATGTAGCCATCTCTTCTACTCCAATAGCTTCATGCCTTGCACTTCCCGTCTGTGGAACTCCCTTCCTGTTACTTGCTTCCCTGATAGTTATAATGACCAAATATTCAAATGCAATGTCAATTGACATCTCAGATGCCTTGATCTATTCCCTGTCCTTCTCTTCATCCTTTCCTCTATCAAACCTCTTTACTCTTGCTCCCACTCTTTGTAACCCCTTGTGTGCTAGTGGCACACCCTCCTTGCTTGGTGTGAAATGCTTAAAAAAATATCCTTAGACATTGACAGTGAAATGAAAAGACTCTATCCCTTTAGATTAAATAAAGAAATCAATGAAAAATTCCCCAAAGTTTAACTCAATTGAAAAATGGCTGAAGAAGGTCATATAAGTCATATAATGGTCATATATTGCTTTCCAGAGATTTTCTTTGTATATGTATTGTTTTCTGTTATTAAATACAACTCTTTTAATAATGGTCTACATCTTTTCTCCTTCATTTATATCTGGACATATCAAAAGCAAGAACAGGGAAAGGCAATGACGTCATCTACCTGATGAGATTGTGTGAGCAGATGGTGGAACAAGTTATATGAGAAATGTTACTAAAAACTACAAAGGATTGCTCACCTGTTTTTTTTATTAATAGGTATCACTCCATGCAAGACAGTAAAACCACTAAGACACAAGGGGTTACAGAATGCAGAAGAATTAGGAACAGAAACATTAATAATGAGCGGAAGAGAAAAGAGTAATTGACTAGACAGTAGATAACGATTGACATTGCATTTAAATTTTTGCTAATTAAAGTTAACTGGAAAGAATGGAGCCAGAAGTGGGAACGTGAGAAGTGTGAGAAAAGAAACTGTTAGTATAGAACTTACAGCTACATTTAGCCAGCTCAAATGTAAATTGAGGAGATCTCTATGCCAGTCTAGTATCGCTTTTCCGGGGGCATGCTGGTCAGTTGTTTAGGTGAAAAACATATGGCTTCTGGAATGTTAATCCCACAACAAAAATGGCAGACCTGCATGTGTGTCCAGGTAATGAAATACAAAGAAACAACTAAAACCACTATACACTGCATGCCAAATTATTATCGAGATAACTTTTTTCTAATATTTCAAAAACTGTCCAATCAATTCACACAAAATTTTCACACAATGTTGGCAACACTGACCTGCGCAATCACTGAAATTTTCGTACTGATCTGCGCAAGGTAAACAAACTGGCGCCATATTTGTTATCAGCACGGTGATTTTGTGTGAATTGATTGGACGGTTATCTCGATAATAATTCTTTTGGCATGCAGTGTATACAAACAAATGATAATGCATTATTAACATGACAAAAAGTTACATTGTTGCAAGCAACAAAGACAATGATATTGTGTGTATGTGACAAAACAATAAACATGCATGAAAACATTTAAAGACTAGTGTATTGTTCATGTATGTAAAATGTGTGTAGAAGACCTAGAGAAAATGAAGTTGCATACGTATGTGTGTGTGCCTTTGTGTGTTTTCATGATAGGCCTACATCCTAGTGTATCTAAGGAAAACAGAAAGATGAGAATGATATAAAAATATTACAGTGAATTTATTGTTTCAGAAAGCGCCCACTAGTGGTGGTTTTTAGTCAGGAAAGTAAGTGGGGTTCACTCCACACTGCGCTTAAATTCAAAAAGTCTAGGTACCATAAGAAAAATGTTCATCCAAACAGTTACCATAAAAGTATTTATAAAAAAGATACAGAGAGGCAACCTTCCAGTGGAAAAGTGATTGAAGCCAAGCCGCCAGATCAGGACTAATAATACTGCTGATTCTTACTTGGATTTTATCAAGGAGCTCAAGTTAAATAGCAGGGGCACTGGACCATATATGGCATCAAACATTAATCAACATCTCCAGTTGCCTTGATCTATCCACTTCCCTTCTCCACATCCTTTCACCTTTCATTCCTATCTGCTCTCGCTCCAAATCTTCTGTAACCCCCTTGCCTTGATCGATCCGCTATCTTTCTCCACATCCTCTCCTTTACCACTCCTATCTGCTCTTCCTCCAAACCTTCTGTAACCCCTTGCATGCTAGTGGCCTCCAGCCTTGCTTGGGTTGATAAGCTTAAAAAAAAAAAAAATGTATAGATGAATGGTAAACTTATTAGATATGTAAGATACATTCTGGAGAGAGATATATAAACATATAACAAAGAAGGTCTTGTTTATTATGGAGTGTTCATATATTTCTTCTTTATGATATTCATTTAATACTGTCAACAACCTAAAAATACATGCAGGTGTGAATATGAAGAAAGACATTAAGTAATTCAATCATTTCTGTCCTATCAAAGATGTGAAAACTTTTGCAATATCTTCAAAGACAAAATTCTACCTTCATATTTCAATTCTCTCAGTGGGTTTCCCTCTCTTTTCAAAGCAATGTCATGATTAACATGAAAATGAATAATTATTACAAGGTGAACACGTTTAGACTATTACTGATAATTAGAAATAAAATTATAACGAGAGAAAAGTTTTCTGTGATTATTTAATACAGGAAGAACAACAAAATACAATCAATTCTTAATTAATACCTGTTAATTGAGGCACATAAAAGGTTGTACTAATTAAATTTGTTTTTATTATATTTATTAACTAAATTTATTATTCATTAATTTTTACCTATTTTCTCAGAAGATGCATCTTTAGAAAATTATATTAAATCAAATTTTAGATTCCAAAGACCTTGTTTTTAGCAAAGAATTGTTAAGGCAATCGCCCAGCTTCTCCTCGGTGAAGGCGAGGTTCTTCGATAATCCAATATTTTATCCTTAATTATCATAGATTGAAATTTATTTCAGAATTTTCTCCAGCTGACATGATAGGGGACAGGAAGATGTATTTATTTTATGCAAACATGTCTTACATGCCATCAAATAGAATAATTATTGGCTATGAAATTACATGTAGCACAAACAAGAAAAACATGATAAAGAAAATAGATAAATTATGGGTTTGATTAAAATGCTTAATTGGGCATAAAAAGGCTGTGCTTATCAAATTTCAGTTTGTTAAACACAAATTTCTATTTGGGAATTTTATTTCTAGCAAGATACAATATGCTAGCAGTGCAAAAGAAGTATTTTCACTCAAATTGCAGATTCTAAATGAAAAAAATGTGTGTGTGCATGTACATATATATATATATAAATATATATATATATATATTGTCAGCCACAGACTGACTGTTTCACTGTATTACAGCTCATCAGTGTGGCTAGACGTCAGTTTGCCTCTAGCTAGGATCAAATCCCAGCTAAATTGGCATCAGTCTTGAGAATCTACCCCATTGGAGCATGTCAGGGATAAAGGTGAATTTAAGTGTATTTATTTTTAGATAAACACACCAGTGACTGACAGAACTTGATTCGTTTTATTGCAGAGTATTGCATTAGTAGCAGTAATAGTTATCGTTTACAAACTCACACTTCTTCTCCAGAGAGCTCAACCCAAATAATTTTTTAGGAGCATATATATTGTCATCCACAGACAGACAGTTTCGCTGTATCACAGCTCATCAGTGTGGCTAGATGTCGGGTTGCCTCTAGCTAAGATTGAAACCTATATATATATATATATATATATATATATATATATATATATATATATATATATATATAATGTATTGGGGCAGCATATAATTATTCAAACATATATTGTTAAATATAATGGACAACGAATGTTTATTATGTTTGGTCATGAGCTTACAACGGCTCATGATCAAACATAATAGACATTCATTGCCTGTTATATTTAACAATATATATATATATATATATATATATATATATATATATATATATATATATACATATATATATATATTAGTGAATATACGTAATATCCAATGTCAATACCATGACTCATATAGGTGTAAAAAAAGAGAAAAATTCATAAAAAATCATACGTATATGCACATGTACTTATATGTACATACATATATTTTTCTCAGGTGTATTAAAACAGTGCTCAATGTTATATAACAGAGCTATTAAGTATATATTAATGAATGTAAATAATATCTCACATCTATAGCACAACTTGGAGTTTCAGGCAAACACGCAATCTTTAGGTGCAAAATACTCACAAACCATTAAACATTATTCACTTTCTCATGGTGTTGATTTATAATTGTGTGTTAAGACTTGTTTATTTTATTATTTTTGCCTGTCATATTAGAATTAATTATTTATAATTTATATCATTCAAATTCTTAGTTTCAAAAGATGAAAAATTATTTTAAATACTTTTTAAAAATTTAAATTTATGTATACACACTGTGTATCAAGGGGGATAACTCCCTTTTTTACATACAAAACCATCGTTATTTGCAATAATATTACTTATAAAGGAGAAATTACATATACACATGTCATAAATTAATCGAGTATGAATTATAATATGGAATTATATACATGTATAGATATAATCCATTTCCTAACATAAACAAAGACAATTGTCTTTGTTTATGTTAGGATATGATACCAAGCAGATATGAATGTTTCGAGAATCGGCAGATAGTGTATGTTCTAAAAGCACTATTCTGGCTTTTTTTTTTACCATAAGTCCTACATGGTCAAGCAGTTAGGCACATCAGATCTATTGATGGTTCCCCATAGGAGATGCAGGTTCGAGTCCTGCTGGAAGATGCATATTTTTCTGACATGATTTCTTGAATATTCAGGGCAGTAGATGTAGTTGAATAATACTGTTTAATCAAAAACAGAGCTTCTAGTCAAATATGAGTATCCATCAAAAATAACGTTTTGCACACACCCATGCACACACGTATATATATATATATATATATATATATATATATATATATATATATATTTTTAAAAAAAGAGAGAAATCACAAACGTTTTTGGTTATAATGTAGATTTGTTTTAGTATATATATTATATTTTATTCTTCTTATTATTTTTTTCTCTTTTTTATTATATTTTATTATATTTTTTTCTCTTTTTTATTATATTTTATTCTTATTATTATTTTTTTCTCTTTTTTTACAATATACATTTTTTCTTGTTGGAACAACTATAACCTTTTCCCTACATATATATATATATATGTGTGTGTGTGTGTGTGTGTGTGTGTGTGTGTGTGTGTGTGTGTGTGTGTGTGTTTTCTTCTAGTTTTGTTCAAGTACTTTCAACCATCAAAGTCATTA
This sequence comes from Acanthosepion esculentum, assembly GCA_964036315.1. NCBI lineage: Eukaryota > Metazoa > Mollusca > Cephalopoda > Sepiida > Sepiidae > Acanthosepion > Acanthosepion esculentum. The sequence goes on from OZ038502.1 coordinate 55,979,832, forward strand.
TCAAGAACTAAATGAGTCCATATTTTGTTAGCCACATCCTGTGACATCATCAGAAAGTATATAAAAAGAAAACTACAACACATATAAATTCAGCATTTAATCTCCTTCGAAGTAGTCTCCTTCAGAAGCCACACATCTTATCCTGAAACTTCTTTTTTCAAAGAACTAGCAGCTGCCTCTTCACATTCTCTTGGATTTGCTCAACATCTTCAAATCTTGTTCTTTTCAAGTGGGATTTGATATGTGAAAAGGAAAAAGTTGCAAAGGGTGAGATCTGGGGAATATGGTGGTTGCAAAATTGCAAAATAAAATCCTTACATTTGTGTTGCTAAAGACCATCAGAGGACGAAACACATTCATAAAGAAAAGTTTTTCCTTTGTGTTTATTCATATATATATATATATATATATATATATATATATATATATATATGCAAGTATAGGATTGGTGTATATGGAATAAATTCCAATAACCAAAAAATACTATTCTTAAAAAAGTGCTCAATACAGAGTAGAGCAAATATAATTTATTTGAAAATTATAACATAAATATGTTATAAAATCACTACAAAAATAGCCATCTTGTTTCAACACTTCTGGTGTCTTATCTTATCAAGTGATGGTGTTGAATGTAGAATTCAACATTCTGTACCATCACTTGATAAGACACCAGAAGTGTTGAAACAAAATGGCTATTTTTGTAGTGATTTTATAATATTTATGTTATAATTTTTGAATAAATTATATATATATATATATATATATATATATATATATATAAAGAAAAAAGCAATAATGATAAGAAGAAGAATAGCAATATCTATTGTATATTATTCAGTCTTTAGAACAAAGAGAAGTATGATAAGAAATGATATTCAAAAATCAGTATTATCATTATTATTATTGTTTTTTAATCTCTGTAATTTCTTTGATCAGCCTGCTATATCTACATATTATAAGACAATGTGGACAGTGTTTTTTTACTATGGTATATATATATATATATATATATATATATATATATATATATATATAAAATTTGATTTTTGAATATAGAAAAATTACTTACTGTAATTATCCATAAATGTACATATCAATTGTCCCCAACTCTACAGTTTCATGACACTGTGTCCACTTTTCAAGGGGTTGATTTGTATATTAAATATCAACCCAACCTGCCAATAGTTTCTTTCAAAAGAAATAACATCAGACAAATTTTTACAAATGTAAGTGTCCATACTTGAAACAACATTGGAATTTTGGATCGTTGCATTCCTGAAAACACTCATAGAAGAGGAAAACCCTGTGCGTTGTGCAAGTCAAGTTAATTTTATCACAAATTCAAAGAGAAACATCACAATTTCTACAGAGGATGGCACTGATTCCCATTTAATATATGCTGCCCAATATACCAGACATCATTTGAGTTATGTGGGTTGCACAATGGAAAAATTAAATAAAAGATTCAATGGACATAGGTATGATGTCAGACACAATAATGTGACATCAACGGATTTTATTACAAAGTGACTGTAATTTTGGCAAACATCTTACGGTGCACATTAAGGTGCAAAAATATTCAGAATATACTGGCCTCAGTATTAAATTGTAGACAAGTTTGTACAGAGACTTATAATTTTTGTAGATATATATATATTTTTATACTTGAAAATATTGTTTAAATCTAACGTGAAGAAGACAGACATTCTGTTGAAATATTGTTTAACATTGTCAAAAGCTGTGCTTTTTCTTTTCTTTTACTTTTCTTAAATCATGCTCTTCTCTCAACTATTATTATTATTATTGTGCTTGGAGATAATAATGGTTTTGGTGATACCATTATTACTAATTAACTGATAGCTGGGGGGAAGAAGAGGTGGATGCATAACTTTCCCCAAAGGTATTTGCGTGTAAGTGAATATAATGAACCTAACTCGAATTGGAACTCAGCTCTCCGATAAACAATTCCAGGCTATTAGCTATTACACCGCCTGCACATCAAAGCTTACAGCACCTAGTATTCTGAAGAAGTCACCCATCTAGGTACTGACCAGGCTCTACATTGCTTAACTTTGGTGATCATATGGGAACTGGTGTTTCACTGTGATGTGGCCATATGCCAAGCCTACCTAGGGCAATGACACCTTTGTCTCATTCAAAGTAATCTTTCGATGACCTCTCATACTTATCCTAGTGTTGTTTCCTCTTTTCAAAACATTCTGCAAAATCCTTTTTTGGGACTACCATCAGCTGCCTGGTTGCATTCTCCTTAATCTCATCTATGAGGTGAAATTTACACTTTAATGGCAATTTTAGCTTTTGGTAAAGCCAGTAGACACAAGGTTTCCATTACATACTTGAATGAGTGTGCATAGGCACTAGTGGGAGTACAATCAAGGATGCGTGGTAATGGATATATGTAAAACAAACTATATATGATCAGTCAAGAAAGTACCTTAAGTTACTTAATTTTAATGAAAAACAGACTACCTAAAGCAATAGTACCTTAGTTCCCTTTCTATTACATACTTAACCCAGTATCCCTTCCACTTTTCAGAACAATCTGCAAATTCCTCTTCCATGATTGCCATCAGCTGCCTCATATCCTCCTTAATTTCACCCATGGTCATACTATTCCTCTTAATGGTAATTTTAACTTCAGAAAAAGCCAGTAGTTACTGGGGGCCAAACCTAGACTGTAGGGTGGGCCTGACAAACCTGGGTAATGCAATGTTATTTAAAAAAAACCTGCTTGAAATGGCATAAATCTACTCTTTTGGGAATTATGAAGATAACGATCACTCAGTACATAAGCTCACTTAATATTTCACCGGTCACCGAGTAGCCCTACAGGAGAGTGTATATTCACATATGTGCAATAAGATTCTCTTCATGTCTCATGAATGCTGTGGTTCTTGAGACAATCAAAACAGCTGCATATATTCTAGACAGGCCTGATAGTAGACGATATTGAATCATTTCATGCTGCAAATTTTATTCTGGTGCCTAAGTTCTCAGAAGAAGTGCTAACTATATTTATCTTAATAGTGAAAATAAGTTGTCTGTGGATCAAGCTATGTCTTTTGTATGATGTTAAATTGGTGCCCAAGCAGTTGCATCAGAGTGAAACATCAGACTGGAAGAAATTGCTCATGAAAAAACAATGTAATAGCAGCTTTGGAAATTTATTCCCAGTGACGAATATGAAAAACAAACCTTGAAGAAATCATATTAATGTCATCAATGATGAGAAACTGAGAACAATTGTAGACGGTTAGAAACAAAGAAAAGAAGTGAGTGCAATATCAGTTCTCCTATATGACAGTGGCCGATGAACAATTTCTTCACAGATAAGGAGGAGACTTGAGGTAACAGAGATGTAGTTTAGCAAAAAGATGCTGAGAATACCTTGAACAGAGCAATGAAGAAGTTGTCATGAAAATGGAAACAAAAAGTACAATTATGCACAAAACCAGAATGAAACAGTTGAAAATTCTGGGACACATAATGAGGAAAGAAAGCTTGGAAAATTTGACACACACAGAATATACTGAGGGCAGTAGAGGAAAACAATGAATAAGCTGTTATAAATGGATTGCAGGACTTGGAATAGAAAGGATAGCAGAAAGACAATCATTATCAAGAGCTACAAAGGATAGAAAGTTATGGAGAGCCATGATTGCCCACATCCTGAAAGGTCTCAGTGCATAGAAGAAGAATATGAAGTTCTTGGAATTTCTCCTATGACTTGTGATAGCAAAGATGATTAAATAAGACAAATTAATGACTTCCATAAGGGAGCCATTAATTAAGGAACAATGAACATCATGCAACAGAAATACAAGCAATTAATAACACTGAAGCACGGCAAAAAGAACTGCAGGGACACATAAATACAAACAGAAAGAGAAATGGTAGCTAAAGAAGCCAAGCTTGACAGCAAGGCTGCCACAGCAGCAGAGAAAGTAAAAGCTCCAAGTTCTAGCTTTGGAATTATCCAATGGAATAATAGTCTAGAGAATTAAAGTATGAATTTGGTGCTATAGTCATTATGTGTTCAATGCATAGACAAAGTAGTTCAGATATACTCAGACTCACTAGACACAGAACTTTGTATTAAAGGAGCAATCAACCAAGATGAGATATCCCCAGACATTGACAGTGGAATGAAAAAACTCTATCCCTTTAGAAATAAAGAAATCAATTCAAAATTCTCCAAAGCTTAGCTCAATTGAAAGATACCTGAAAAAAGCTGGAGAACACAATGACCAAAATGTGATGGTAATGGTCATATTAGCCATAAGGGTATATTTTTAATTTTTTTTTTTTTTTACACTGAGTGAGGTTCACCCTGTACAAAACCCAGGAGCCATTTGAATTAGAGGGTTACAGTAAGAGGCAGTTTATAGGAAGGGAAGATAATGGATGAACAGATTAAGATTATAGTGATCAGGGAAACATCCATTAAGGAATCAATTCCACAGAGCAGTGGTTTGTGTGAAGGTGTTCAAGTGGAACTTACTTCTCAACAATGGAATACAGAGGGAATGAGGATGGTTTGCTACAATGGGAGTGACATGGGAGGTCATAGCTGTGAAGGTCAGAACTAGTGGAACCAAGTTATGCAGCTCATCTGAGCACTTTCCATGGTAATAGCGATAGAGCAGTGAGAGGCTTGCCACATCACACCTGGCATTCATTAAACAAGCAGATGAAATTTATAAAATCTTTCACTTAAAACAATTTTTCAGCTAAATAGTTTTCTGAAGTTTAGTAGCTGTTATAGCTCTTTCCATTATTGATGGGGGTGTTTCCTTTCTACCCTTTTATAATGAAGTAGTGTTAAATGTCAACATCTTGATTATATCATTATTTTCTCTTCAAGTTACATGCGCTATCCATTTTAGTTAATTCATGTTGAAAGTCTTCAAGTGATGTGGTTTCTGTTATTTGGTACCATTCTTCATTTGTGATTCTATAGCACTAATCAAGAAAGTTCAAAGAAGGATGGTTTTTACCAAAACCCTCAGTCTTTTACTTTACTTGCTCAAAGCCATGTTTTACAATTACGATCTTAGAAAGAAGTTTTATACAGCTGACAGTTTAGATATTTCTGAACAGATTTAACACCATGCATGGCATTCATATGAAAGTCTCAATCTGACAAAGCTATTTAAAAACATGACTCAAGTTTTCAGGTTAATGATTTGGTTTTGTAGCATTTTGGATAAAACTACTTCTGACAACCTCTTCTATGTTCAATTTACTTTTCTCCTATACTAAATTTGCTATAACTGATCTATACATTGTGGTATTTGAAGCGTTAAGTATTTGCTAAATTCACATTCTGAATTTTTAAGATGGATTCAAGGTAGGTGCCATTACTGCTTTCATTTCAATTCCAAATCATAGTTTCTGTTTTGGAAAGATTTATCTTGAGTCCTTGAAAACACTTTATAGAAAGCAAAAAAGATGAAAATGTTAGTCCACCTGTAAATAAGGACAAATTAATTGAAGATGGACTGACAGAAAATCAAAAATAGTGTCACTTTATAGAAAACAAAAGATGTGGATGATAGTCCAACTGTAAATAAGGACAAATTAATTGGAAATGGACTGACAGAAAATCAGAAACAGTGTCACTTTGAGGTCTAGTCATCACTATTCTGCATTAACAATAACAATGATCCAAAATGTCACTTAAGGAAAACTGAGGATTTTGCAAGTATGATAAATGCATATTTTTGATTAAAAAAAAACTTTCTTTTCATTTACATTACCCTGTCAAAATACAGTATTCCCAAGGTTGAAGCAAAGATATATATGTATGCACACATACACATGTTAAATAAAAGTATATACAAATTATGTATCATATTTCTTTTCTAGCGATTTCCAAAGATGCTTACTTTCTGCAGAGCTTTAATCTGAAACATCACTTTCTTCTTTATATTCAATGCCTGTAGATTTACAGAGACAAAAATAAATTAAAAAAATCTTGGATGAAAATGTGATGAATCTATCAATGCCTATAGCTTCTAAGAAAATACTTCTATTGGTTTTGAAACTGAATGTTTTTTGATTTCAGTACCCAGCAAAGCTGTACATTGCAGTTAGAGAAAAGCACTTGTATAGATTCTGTTTTTGTAATAAAACCAGACATATTGAGCAGAAAATGGTGATATCTTGAAGTAAATGGTGATGGATTTGGAAAGATGATATATATATATATATATAATAAAATAATTATACTTGCAATTTATATACATAAAATTATATAGCATATATAAAATTTAACCGAATTTTTGCTAATTGCTCAAAATAAAACTAGATTGAGTGATTGATTCTCTGACTCATCAATAATTTGCTGGTTATTTACAGCCAGAAAATATTTTTAGATTGTAAGAATTTTTTTTGAGATAATAATAATTTAGTGATACCAGTCTTACTAATTAACCCATAGCTGGAGGAGAAGAGGTGGATTGATACCTGTTCTCAAAGGTATTTGCATGTAAGTGAATATAACAAACCCAACTGGAATTGAAACTCAGTCTCTCTAGTTAACAATTGTGAGCCTTAATCCATAACACCACCTGCACATCCAAGCTTAGAGCACCTGGTATTTCCAAGCAATCACCTATCTCGGTAGAGTCCAGTTTCTTAAACTCAGTGATTGTACGCGAACCAATATTTCAAAACGATGCGGGCATAAGCCTAATGTTAGATTAGAATGATAATTATTATTAAATTAGATATAATAATGCTGAATATTTATCAGAGATAGCATTTTGGATAAAACTACTTCTGACAACCTCTTCTATGTTCAATTTACTTTTCTCCTATACTAAATTTGCTATAACTGATCTATACATTGTGGTATTTGAAGCGTTAAGTATTTGCTAAATTCACATTCTGAATTTTTAAGATGGATAGGTGCCATTACTGCTTTCATTTCAATTCCAAATCATAGTTTCTGTTTTGGAAAGATTTATCTTGAGTCCTTGAAAACACTTTATAGAAAGCGAAAAAGATGAAAATGTTAGTCCACCTGTAAATAAGGACAAATTAATTGAAGATGGACTGACAGAAAATCAGAAATAGTGTCACTTTATAGAAAACAAAAGATGTGGATGATAGTCCACCTGTAAATAAGGACAAATTAATTGAAGATGGACTGACAGAAAATCAGAAATAGTGTCACTTTATAGAAAACAAAAGATGTGGATGATAGTCCACCTGTAAATAAGGACAAATTAATTGAAGATGGACTGATAGAAAATCAGAAATAGTGTCACTTTATAGAAAACAAAAGATGTGGATGATAGTCCACCTGTAAATAAGGACAAATTAATTGAAGATGGACTGACAGAAAATCAGAAATAGTGTCACTTTATAAAAAAACAAAAACAATTAAAAAAGAATATGTAAAAATTTTGTAATTTTTCAATCACTCATCAGGACACTTGACAAGAATATATATATATATATATATACATTTATTTATTTTCTCATTACTTTAAAGATTATAATTTTGTGGATACATGTATTCAAGTAGATGGTCTGGTTATTTTTTTAAAAGTGTGATTACACCTACCAGCATCTACATTCTAGAAAATATACCTTCTGCCATGGTTTGAACCTATGTTCTCCTCTGTAGAGAAGACTAGCAGTTGATCCTGTGTTCTTTTGGCCATTCAGTGCCAGAGAGCTTTACAGCCCAACAAGGTTCAATTACCTTTTTTATGGAACGCATATATTCTCATTCAGATATTCCCAAAAGTCCATATGTGCTAACATTATTTTCATCACTGAAATATAAACAAAGTAATTTCTAACGAATTAATAGGTTTATGAATTAATGCGTTGAAAGTAATTCCTTAGGAATAAATGGACTTAAAGTAATTTATAAGGAATTAATGGGTTAATGGGTTAAAAGTAATTACTAGGGAATTAATGGTTAATGGATATAAAGTAATTTATAAGAAATGAATATGTTTATGGCTTGAAAATAATTTATAAGGAATTAATGGCTTAAAAGTAATTTCTAACAAATTAAAAGTTTAATGGGTTTAAAGATTAATGGTTTAAAAGAATTTATAAGGAGTTAATGAGTTAATGGGTTATGGCTTAATGGTTTTAATGTAATTTCTTGGAAAGTGACTCATTGCGCTTTCTCAGTCTAACGTTTTCAGCTAACAGGAAAATTTAATCGAGAAATACATTGCCTATTAAATATGTCTCTAGCTTCCATATGGCTCAGATCTACACAGACCGACTAGCCACATTAATTTTATTTTATTCTTTTTTTACTTACTTTATTTCTTTGTTTATTCTTTCTTCTTTATTATGAACAGTATCAAAAAAAAGTATTTTGGTCAATATTTTGAGGCACGGAATTAAAACAATTAATTTTGGGTTCAGCTGAAGTCAAGAATCAAAACAATGCACGACAAAAGATTTGTGTTGCTTTGAAATGTTCACTCACTCAGGTTCAGCCTGACAAGCCCGGCCCCTGGAGTCATCATATATATATATATATATATATATATATATATATATATATATATATATATATATATATATATACACACACTATATAAGATTTTATTATGCCTGTCACTGTTTGCACCATCAAATTAATAGTAACCTGTTGATGTTAGAAAAGATTTCACAATATATTTATGCGAACAATATGTTATGTGTTCTGCCATCATTGATTAATCATTTCTTTCATGAATAATACTTTCATTATCAAGTCTTATTGTTGTTCTGTTCCAATTTCCCTTTTTAAGGCTGCCTTACATTCTTCTAGGCTCAATTCAACGGTGATATTGTCACTGAATTTCTTTACTAACGTACTTCCTAATTCATTCATATTTTTGGCAGTTAGAAATCATCCATATCGAACAAGTCATTAGTAAACTTAGTAAATATGTAATACCCACAACTTTTGTTATTTAATTCATTTGAGAGAAGTATTAATGCAATACACAATAATAAAGATGAAAAAGAGTCTCTGAAATATTTCACTACCTATAAGTTATCTAATTTTGACAATGAGGTGGTTTAGAATGAAAGATATAAATCCATCTCTTCTCCTCCCAGCTATGGGTTAAATCACATGGCAGACTGGGCTTTCTAGCCATGGTTAGCAGCCAGTTTAGGAGAATGTAAGATATGAATCCAGCTCTCAAGCCATATTGGATTTCGCATTTATCTGCAGCAAAGTATTGAGGAATATCATCATGACTGACGTCAAATAGAAAAAAAAAGTTTTCCAATGCCTCCTTCCTCATTATGTGTCCAAGAAATTTCAGCTATCTCTTCCTGATTCTGAGTATAAGTGTTCTTTTTGTTAGCATTTTCTTTAAGACTTCCTTGTTGCTTGCTTACTCTGTTCATAGAATTCTTCTGCCAAACCACATTTCTGTTGCCTCCAGTTTTCTCCGTATCTGTGTGGAGATTGTCCAGCATTCACTGCCGTGTAAGAGGATGGATATACACATATATATATATATAAAGGATGGATATATACATATATATATAAAGATGGATATATGCATATAGATTGTCCAGCATTCACTGCCATGTAAGAGGATAGATATACACATATATATATATATAAAGGATGGATATATACATATATATATAAAGATGGATATATGCATATAGATTGTCCAGCATTCACTGCCATGTAAGAGGATGGATATACAGACATATATATATATATATATAAAGGATGGATATATACATATATATATAAAGATGGATATATGCATATAGATTGTCCAGCATTCACTGCCATGTAAGAGGATAGATATACACATATATATATATATAAAGGATGGATATATACATATATATATAAAGATGGATATATGCATATAGATTGTCCAGCATTCACTGCCATGTAAGAGGATGGATATACACACATATATATATATATATATAAAGGATGGATATATACATATATATATAAAGATGGATATATGCATATAGATTGTCCAGCATTCACTGCCATGTAAGAGGATGGATATACACATATATATATATAAATGATGGATATATGCATATAGATTGTCCAGCATTCACTGCCGTGTAAGAGGATGGATATACACACACATATATATATATAAAGGATGCATATATACATAACACTCCTGCACTCTTTTCTTTGTTTCTAATGATATTTTTCTGTTTCTCTGCACTTTTGCTTTCAGAATGCATCTTCTGCTTGTCCAATGTGCGTTCAGATTTCAATGTTGCATTTTCTGTCCTCTGTTAAAACACTTCCTAGATATTTAAACTTCTGTACTTCCTTGATATTGACATCTCCAACTTGTAATTTGCATTTTTCTCTTGCTTATGATATACTTTGTTTTTCTGCTCATTACCGGTCAAAAATTATGGGATCTTTATAAGTAGATCAGCACTTCTGCTGAGGATCAGGATATCTGTGCTTTCTGCTTAAGAACAAAGTGTCATGGCCAGCTGACTGTCCAGGACAGGAATTTTCTTTTTTATGGCCCCTCAGTATGTAGGCGATCATCGCTCTCCACTAATTCCTATCTCTTGTAGCTCTTCATAAACATTGGGATTTTGTTATTTTTCCTAAGTCCTGTTCAGCCATCCATTTACTCAAGCTTATTAAGTATGTCATGCATTGTTTTCCTCTGTTTCTCTTGCCCTCTATCTGTCCTGTGAGTATCAAATTTTCCAAGTCCCCCTTCCTCATTATGTCCCTAGAAACGTCAACTACCTCTTTCTGATGTTAAGTATTATTTTCATTTTTGTTTCCATTTTCTCCGTTGCTCACATGTTCGGTCCGCAATATCCCCAGCATCCTTCTGAAGAACCACATTGCTGTTGCTTCAAGTCTCCTCTTCATCTTTGAAGAAATTATCCAGCACTCACTGCCATATAGGAGGACAGACATCACATAGCAGTTTAGTACACTTTTCCTTGTTTCTAGTGAATTTTTCTTATTTCTTAGTACTCTGCTTAGTTTTTGGAATGCTTCCTTGGGTCTTTCTGCAAGCAGTGGGTCACAGGATCAAAGTGTGTTGTTTATGTAGCATCTTGTTGCAGTTAGCTCCTCCTCATTTCCTTAACCCGTCAACAGGGGTCTCTCTCTCCCGGGAGTATAAATACTGGCTGACCTTTCGCCTCTTTCTCTCTTTTCTCTGCTTATGCGCACGTGCGAAGAACTATGTTGATTTAGGCTGCGGGCCGAAACCTCGCACGTGAGGCGAGGTATAAAACTTCCTCTTAAAATTTCCAGTATGTGAACTCTTATACACAACCAGCATTTCCCATATTCTGGGAACACGCTTAAACAAAATTCACCCGTACGGACATTCAAAATAACACACACATACACAACTTTCCATACAGACACTGTAACATTTTATTCATGTCTTCAATGTATTTGTAATTCATGTATTAATCTATTTGTTATTAATATATATTTGTTCGCATACATGTATATCGGTCTTGTTCGTTTCTTTGAACTCCATTAAAGTCCAACATTCTTATGTAGCTGGACCGGCCAGCGGAAACCTTAACCTAGAGATAACTCATCTTCTTTTCTGACATTTACACACCGCACGGTCCACTACAATCTCCATCCATTGGTATACTGGTCCATTCTTCTAGGGATGAGTCTGAGGCCAGCCTGCCCCTGACTATCAAGAGTGCCTACTCTGTGGGTACCTTAGTGAACAAACTCACCACGTCAAGGCTCACCATCTGGTTGGATTGGATGGGAGCATCTTTAATTATTTCCCCAAAGTGGGTGGAGTTCCAGACATATGATGGGGACTTTCCTATTAATGGGTCAATTATATCTACTAGGAAATGGAAGATATAAATCCATCTCTTCTCCTCCCAGCTATGGGTTAAATCACATGGCAGACTGGGATTTCTAGTCATGGTTGGCAGCCAGTTTAGGAGAATGTAAGATATGAATCCAGCTCTCAAGCCATATTGGATTTCGCAATTGTCAGGGTGGCACATAGAGCCTTAGCAGCAAATCAACCTGAGTGGAATACTGTCCTTGCATTTTTTGGGGAGACCGTATGTGTGAGGTAGCTTGGTGTGATGCTGTGAAAACTTCCTGTATGTCTAAGGTGTCCTTGTTCTTGATTAGGATCTGTGACAGTTTACATTCCATTTTCATTGTAGGATCTTTCATTACTTTGCTGTAGCTACCATTTGCAATGAGGTCTTCCAGTTTTTCTGTATATGCTGTTTTGTCCATGACTACAGTCACATTGCCTTTGTCAGCTGGAAGTATGATGATGTTTTCATTCCTGTGTAGGGTTCTGATTGCCAGCCTCTCCAATTTTGTGATGTTTCATTTGGGCAGCTTAGCTTTTTCCAGTATCTACTTCATTTTCCATCTTAGTTCATCTGCCTGATCCTGAGAGAAGTCCAAGGCTATTTCCTCAATTCGAGCAATGATGTCCAAGTATGATATCTGCCTGATGGTTGTGGCAAAGTTGAGACCCTTGTTTAGTACTGACTCCTCAGAGACACTCAGCTGATGTTGAATCCTGCTTTCACTGGTGGATGATGGACCTTGTGTATCACCTTCTGATCTTTCAATCTATTTAATTTTTGTACTTGGTGGGTCTTGACTGCGTCAAATTCATGTCTGAAGGATTTATCCAGGTCGTGATGGATCCTCTTTCAGTCTTCTTCATCGGTAATTCTGTTGAAGAAGGCCTTGAGCCTCTCAAAGATATCAGATTATAATTTCTGTTTTATCCAATAATTGTACTGGATTCTCTCTCAGACAAGGGTGTGTCCCATTTTCTCTGTGACCAGAGAAGCTCTTCTTGAATTGATGGGAAGTCTTGGTGCCAAGCCTGAAGGGATGAGTCAAAAGTCTCTGCATTGGTATAGGAATGTCAGATGGTTTGAAATTCATGCCAGTTTCTGGTGTTACTTTCTTAGTTGACTCCATATTTTCCAAGTAAGACCCCCCCATAAGGACTGTGTATGCCATCCCATGCAACTGTGGTAAGAAATATAAAGGAGAAACAGGCCACCTTCTTAAGGTAAGACTGCAAGAACATCGTAAAGAAGTAACATGAGGAGAAATAGAAAAATCAGGCGAGCTGACCAAATATGGAGAGAAAAGGGATGCCACTATCCCCTGTGGGATGAGGTTGAAATAATACATAGCAAATATCATTGGAAAATATGAAAACTTGAGGAATTAGCACATATGCTAGGCCACAAAAATCTCCTGAGCCGACCAAGCATAGAAATAAATACAATATGGGAACGAAGTAATAAGGAGTGCTAGAGAAAAACAATGAATAAAAACACAAAAATTGCAATATAAGCTGTGATAAAAAAAAATATGCAATAATAATAATAATGGAAAACTTGCAATATGAGCATTGATAAAAAAAAAACGGTTGTTGAGACATTAGGTTTATTCATACACAGATGTCCTCAAGGACACATGGCCCAGTGGTTAGATCCAGTGACTAGACACAAAGAATTGCAAGTTCAATACCAAACTACAGCAGTGGTGAACCAAAAAAAACAAAAAGCTGAGTTAAAGGGAAATAACTGAGACATCCAGAAGAGGCATGGCACGTGGAACTAGAACAATCTACCCATGTGGACGAAATAAAGGGTTTGGTTCAAAATTTCAATCACCCGAAGAAGGCTGGAGTATACAACATTATGAATATAGCAATGAAGATGAGGATAACAATCCAAATAATGTAAATAATCATAATACCTCATCTCAGACATCTATAGTAAAAATATGAGGTGCATTCCAGAGGTTTTGAGACTTTTTCAGAGGAGACGTTTATTAATTTCAAAACTCTAATCTCCTTCAAAGTAACATCCTCAAACTGGCCCCCATAAAAGCCATCCAAAATGAAGGTGCTCAGGACACTCGTCGCAGTCTCCCTCATCCTCTCAGTGTCTTCAAAATGACTGACTCTGAGGTTCTGGTTGGCAAAATGTTCTCTAAACATCATTGGTTGTCACTGTCGGGATTTGTCAACCCAGGTTTTTGTTGCTATCTGAGTGTCAGGATTCCAAACATGTAACAACATCAATAACAACACATTTTTTAAATGAAACATATAGAAGGTTATTTTCTGGAGAAAACAGAAGCAGAACATCAGTTGAAATAACATTCATATATTTTTTCAAAGATATACAATGACAAAAAAATTTTTTCTTGCAGTGAAGTTTGTTTCATAAAGTAATTAAATGTTTGTAGTGTGACATGAGATGTGTGGACAGATTTACTTCATGATGGTCAGCTTAATGTGTTTGTGAGTTCATAGACAAAGTCTTAGTAGGCAATTGCTGGTTAATCATTTCTATTGTATGCATGGACAAGGCCTTAGTCGGTGGCTGCTGACTGTTGTGTTTTCCATTGTGTGCATGTATGTGGGTGTGTGGGTGTGGGTGTGTGTACAAACATGTAGATCAAACTAGCCACTGAAATTAGTTTGAGCCTTGAGAAGTAGTATGCTCCTATTTTTATATCCACCAGGGTATTCAAAATAGAGGTGTGAACTTATTGAATACAAGGTTTTCATTGGTTAGAAAATAATTTCACACCGGTTTGCAAAAATCTTTTTCTCAAATTTGCAGGAGTGGAGAAGGGAGTTATTATTGTTATTTTCTAAATGGTACAAAAATAACATGTGGTAGATCTACAACTATGTATGCAAGTATTTTGGTGGTATTTGTCCAAATAATTATTGTTTATCCAACAAACCTACTGACAGGATTTTATTGGTTGAAAAATATACATAGGATTTTATTCTTACATTCTCCTTCAGCTTGGGGAACAACCAAAAGTCACAGGCAGCAAGGTCTGGATTGTAGGCAGTGTGAATGATATATTTTAATGCCCATCTCTGTCAACACAAAACTTTATTGCATCACAAAATTCCAAATTGTCTTCATGTCCCAACTGCATTCTCCAAACTAGTCAGCTATGATAAGCAGTGTTTAGTAGAGTGTGTTCAAAGAGCTGATAATATGGAATATCAAAAGTTGGCAGGTCAGCTTACTAGATATATAGTAATGATATACTAAAACTACAATAATCTAGGACTGCCTCTCCTAAAATAGTCTCAAAACTTCTTGAAAGCACCTTGCATAGATGGGAGAAATAAACTCTGTATATCAGAATACGACAATATATATATATATATATATATATATATATATATATATATATATATATATATATATACACACACTACTGGAGGCATGGTGGATATCAGTTTGAGGAATCAAAGAGCCAAGTTCGAATTTCAGTCAAATCCATTACATTCACTTACATGCTAATACAATTGAGAAAGGTATGAAGCCTCTCTTTAACTGTGGGTAAATAGCAGAACAGACCGGGTTTTATAGCCTTGGATGGCAATTGGTCCAGGAGAAAGACAACTCTGAATTCAAAACCTGCAGGGGGTCATTTGGGGACCAGATCAGCTCTTCCAAAAGTGTGGTTGGTTATGCACAAAGCCTTCACCACTATAATCAAATTATATGTGCAGGTGTCTGGCTGTTGGTTCCTAGGAACTGAGTTGCTTGACTCTCATATGTCAAAAAATAACAGGAAAGTGTCCAGTATACACATACTACTAATAAATATATATTCTCAATGTTTGATAAATATTTATATATATATATATATTTTTGTCATACACAGACAGACTGTTTTGCTGTTTCAAAGCTCATCAGTGTGGCTAGATGTCCGGTTGCCTCTAGCTAGGATCAAAACCCGACTGAATTTGCGTCAGTCGGAACTTCTCCCACTAAGCCGTCAGCGCACGGCAGGAATGAAGATGAATTTTAGCGTGTTTATTTTTAGATTTAGATAAACACACAGTGAATATATATATATATATATATATATATATATATATATATATATATATATGAATAAAGACAAAAGGTAAACTCATCACAGCTGATGCATTTCATCCTCTGAGCTACTTTATTCAAGCAAATGTATGATAAAGTCCCTCAGAGGATGAAACATGTCAGATAAGATAGGTTTTCCTTTCGTCATTATTCATATTGTCCTTTTACAGATATACTCTGAAATTTTTACACACACACACACACATACATACATATATATATATATATATATATTTTATATATATATAGTAAAGATAATAAATCCATTGGTAGATAATCCAAGTGGATCCTAGCAATATAAAATGTTAAAACTGATCCACAAAAAGAGCTCAATGTATTTCTTATAACAGAACCAATAAATAGTACAGTCTAACCCGGATATAAGAGACCCGGATATAAGAAAAACCCGGATATAAGAGCGATTTTCTCTGGTCCCAAATTAGAGCCATACTTACCTAAACAAAATAGACCAAACCCGGATATAAGAGAAAGCCGGATATAAGAGAAAGCCGGGTATAAGATACTTCTTCTCCGGTCCTGACAACTCTCTTATATCCGGGTTACACTGTATTACATAACAAAATCCAAAATTACCTCATATGGAGGATAGATGTATTTCAACTGATGAAAACTTTGTCAATCTTATTCAACTTTAGTGAATAGATTGAGTTTGTGTCAGAATTATAAATTTAACTATGATGGTCATCAAAAAATTGACAGTGAATTTATCCAATTGAACGTTTCAATCAGACAAAATTACTCTAATTTTTTCTTCTAAAGCTTAAAAATTATAGGTTCTGCTCATACTCCTAACAGTCTTATAGATAGGTGTGACTTATGTTTAGAAGAAAGAATTAGAATAATAAAATACAATAATCAGAGCAAACTCTTAAATAAAAGGAATTAATTAGTTTTGAAATATCATCATAAAAACAAATTTAAATTTCCGTAATATAGATTTTACTTTATTACTTTATAATTCTTCAAATGTTGAATATATAGTAATTTCTATATTTCCATTTTTTCACCATATTAATTATATTTTATAATTGCCCCCTATTCTAAGAACTCTCTTTCCTTTTATCACTTACATCTCTTTATCTATATATTTTTTATGTTTTTTAAATAAAACTTTGTATGGTTGTTTTTTGTTTTTTTAATATAACTTGATTTAACTTAACTTTAAAGTTAAAAATGTATAATTTATTTTTCTTACTTTATTTTTATTTTTAAATATATTTGTATTCTTTAATATTAATTTTTTTTTTAAATATATTCTTACTTAAATTTAATATAAATTATCCAAATTTGACTTATTTTTAATTTTTTAAATATATCTTATTTTTAAGTATAATTTATAATTTATCTTTGGAAGAGTTTTTTTTTTATGTAGGATCTTTTTATAAAACTCCCTTTTCAGTCTTCTTTTAGTTTCAAATTAATACTTCATTCTTCATATAACCCCAATTTAATATTATACAGTTAATATCCAGGTTCAATTTTATAAAACCTCCTCCTTTTAAGGCTAATACCTTCCACCCTTCCCTGACTACCACCTTGTGCATTTCATCTGACTGAAACATTGAAATGGATAATTCTGTATCAATTTTTCAACAGCTGTCACAGTTAATTTTCTAATTCTGACATGAACTCAGTCTATACACCGGGGTTGAATAAGATTGACAAAAGTTTTCATAGGTTGAAAGATCAATCCCCCATATGAGGTAATTTGGGATTTTGTTGTATAATACTATATATATATATATATATATATATATATGTGATCCACAGACAGACTGTTTCACAGCTCATCAGTGTGGCTAGACGTCCAGTTGCCTCTAGCTAGGATCGAAACCTGACTGAATTGGCATCAGTCAGAACTTCTACCACTAAGCCGTCGGCGCATGGCAGAGATGAAGGTGAATTTTAGCGTGTTTATTTTTAGATTTAGATAAACACACAGTGACTGACAGTGACTCAATTCTGCCCTGTTTGGTCAAAAGATATATCTCACAGGATATGTTAATAGCATTGGCTATATTATTTATAGTCAAGCACATGTCATTCATCACCATGTGGTGAACAGGATCATTGTTTTCCTTGGTGGTGGCAGTTGCAGGACATTCAGACCTTGGGTCATTTTCAAGACTCTCCCTTCCCTTCCTAAATTCAGCTGCCCACTTTTGCATTGTTGATTGAGCCGAAGTGTCAGCATGAATGTTCTTGGGGGCTCAATTCATTTTTCTGTAGATATTTGATAACACCACAATGATAAATGTTGTTCATTTTCAAGAGAAGTCACTGCTAGTTACTTTTGAAGTCTTCTTTGAACACTCAGATCTCAGCTTACCTTGATGTGAAGGGTGCAGTTATTAATAAGAAGGGTTGAAATTAATGCATTCAAGATTTCACAGCTCTAGCATCATTCCTTCATAGTGAGCCTATGAACTTTTTAACCCGACCTCATATCCAGGAATCCATCAATTAGTGCAGCTGATGCCCACAATAAAATATATTCACTAATCAAAAATACATTAATTGAATATAATAACTAATTGAAATTATGTAATTAGTACCTCAAATTTTAGTCCAATTAATTTCTAATTTGCATACTTTTTAATTAAAATATAGGTACATATAAGAAAATACAATAAAAATGCTATCAATTAATGTTTATTAATCTGATATTTTATGAAGAAATTATTTAGAGTGGTTTGCTGCATTGTATACATCTGTTTTTCATATAATTGGGGGTACTGAGAAGTTGATCTTTCCAATTTTCCATATCATAATCATTAATATTTTAACCGGAAAATTTTATTTATAATCTTTCCATAGTAAATGCATACATCTTTTATATTTCGATATTTCTTAATAAATGTAAATTTCTGCATCTAATTAAATCGTCCATTTTTTTTAAAAACAAATCAGAAATTTCCTTTCAAGGAAACAAAAAAAAACATAAACATAAAAAAATAATATTTAAAATATTTTAATAGAGACAAATATTCAAATATGTATAATTTATAAAATTTATCTACTTTGAACCATCCATATATTTTAACACTATTGTAATTACTTAGATTATTTGACAAACAAAATAGTTACCTATTTTTAAATTTTAGAAAATTTTTAATTAGTCGGTAACTATAAATAAATCAATTTTCAATTACTATGGTTAAACTATGGTACAATTACTATGTTTTACTGCAGTAATCAAATACTATGTATGCACAAATTGAATTTTGGTGTTTAAAAATTATAGCACACTAATAAAAAACGCATTAATTGAATGATTCCTGTATATTTTTTTAATTATTTCACCCTAAGGTGATAAAGTCACTAAGATGCAACGGGTTTACTGAGAATGAAAGTATTTGAGAAAAAAAAACATTATTAAGGAGAGAGAACAATAAAAGGATAGGATGCTAGGAGACGGAAGATAACAATTGATATTGCATTTACATTTTTGAAGATCAAAGTTGACTGGAGAGTAAGAAGCCAGAAGAGAGTTCCTCAAGCAAGAGTAAAATCTGTTTGCATAAAACTTATGGTTACATCTAGCAATTTCAGCTGTAAAATGATGAGACCTAGTTGCCAATCTAGTAGTACTGCATGTAACTTTGTAAAGTCGATGTAGTAAACAAGAAGGAAAAAGTGGTGATGAGAGTGGGGTCAGAAAGTGTAGTGCACCGTTTGCCAGCAGACCAGCTATTCTTCCTTCGTCGTCGGTCGCCTCAAGGAAATGGATTGCGTGACCCCCTTTCTCGGCCGTTAAACCGGGCAGTCGTGAAACAGACACCAACTCAGCCGCACCTACTTCGACTTCCTCTTTGTCCGTCTGTCAATTCATACATCCAACTCTATTGCACGAAGTCCGCCAAATGACTCCCGACCCGACTCGTGCTGCTGGCACCTCGCTTTTTATGCCAGTCTGAAAGGCCAAAATTTGCATGTGTGCAAATATCATCTCGTTTTGGACGAGATAGGCATGCATAAATTGCATCATCAATAGCGGCCATGTTTCTTTTTTAGTCATTACTTTGCAGGCAAGACAAGTTCGTGTTCGTTTTGAATTCCAAGGTAGGTAATGTCTTTCGTCACACCCCACCCTGATCTCATGATCACAAAGGTGGCATCCCGGCGACGATCGTTTTCGATGGATGCTTCTTCGCAAAGGCAGGGGAAGGATCTGCTCTTGCTCCCCTTTTAGGTGGATTGTCGGAGGGGGGCTCTGCTTCTACTCCCTCTTCAGGTGGATTGACGCACTCTGCACTTTCCTCGTCAAGCAGCAAACTTTCTGTCCCGCTCTCAGATGTGTCATCGGAATCTTCCTCGGACGCGCTGAAACCGTGGCGCGGACGTAGATCTTCAATGAGGCGGGGTATTCCGTCCACCAGAAATGACTGCGGGCTGATCATTTTCGTCACCCGACCCCTGTTGAACCTGGTGGTGCACCGACTTATTGGCACCTTGACCCACATGCGATCTCCGACCTGGTAAGAGCTGTGCCCGGGATCTGAAGACATCGTCCGGGCGTCAACCCCTTTCACCCTCAGTTCGTATCGGTGGATCCTGTTGGCGGGCGCAGTCTGGGGTGATGCACTGTCTTTTAGTGTGACATTGTACCAGTCGATGGCTTCCTGGACGGAACAGCGCATCCTGTCCGCGATTCGTTTTACTGTGAGGTGGCATCGCTCTGTGATACCATTCCCAGCTGGGGCATATGCACAACGAAACCGCAAGTCGACTCCCCACTCGCGTGCAAAGGCTCTGGATTCCCTGCTGCAGAAATCTGGGTCGTCGTCCACGAGTAGCTCGTGGAGTGGGCCCCACTCAAGAAACGCTGCTTTCAGCTGGCGAATCACGGCCACCGAGTCCTGTTTCACCAACTGCTTCCAGATTGAAAAACGCGACGGGCTGCAGTCAGTCAGCATTAAGAAATGGTGGGCACCATAGTGGGTGATATCCATCCCCAGTCTGCCAGTTTCCGCTTACCTCAAGCTTTCCTTTTTGCCAGCGAGTTGGTGCGGTGTCTATAGACTGACATTCTTCACACGTCCATATAGCTGATCTAACGGCTGCTTTTCTCGTTGACGGGCAGACTTTCCTGGCAAAGTAGGTAGTGCGCCGCACTCCTGGGTGACCACGGTTCCTGTGGATGGACATGATTTGGTCTGTGTCCAGTTCGTCCACATGGATAGCACCAATCAGTGGCCTGGGTCCATTGCTTCTCTTCACTGCGTCAAACCATCGCTGCGGTACCCTACGTTTCGAGCCGGTGGAACCAGTGTCACGTCCATGGTCAGCTGATACTCTTCCACGCGCTCCTTGAGAGTGTTCAGCCGCCTCTAGATGAGCATTTCGTTTGCCGCATTGGTGTGAACTCGCGCTCTCCCAGTCAGAGTATCCGATACCCAGTGGTACACGTAAACGGAATCTGTTTTTAGGTGTAGCGTCTTGCTCTGCCACTGGAGTGCTAGATTGACGCCTTTCAACACGGCATCCAGCTCGGCCAGGTTGATGTACTGAGCGTCATCTTTAGGTCGCAGCCAGCAAGCATCCTCCAGCACTGTTTCATGGCTCTCTAACGCCACTCTGGTCGCCAGGGAACTTGCATCGACCCACACGTTCAGCTCCCGCCCATCCACGCACCACGGGCCGGATTGTCCCACTGCACAGAATCCACGGTCTCGGACACCATGCGCTGGAGGAGGGTATCCTTTGTTTCTTCACCCCAGCCCTTCGTAACTGAACCTGCTCTCCTCTTGAGCATTCCGCATGCCACGCGGAGCCAACCACACACTGAGAGGTGCCCAACAAGCCTTCCACACAGAGAGAACACCTTCCATCGCATAACGACACCGGGGGTGTTAGGAACCACGTTTCCTCGTCTCCACTGCAATCTACCTTGTTCCATTGCGACCGCCGATCCTAGTACCCATGCACCATCCTCCAACCGTTCTGGGTCCTTGCATTCCAGCCCAAACTGGGTCAGATGTTCTTTAACGTCGGTCGCGAGAATGACATCTTCATTGATATAGATGTTGCCAATGTAGGCAGATGCCGCGCGACCCACAGTTTCTTCCTGAGGCAGCACCGTGCTAATGATCGCCTTCATGACGAGGGTGCCACGTTTAATCCGAATACTAAACGTGTAAAGCAATATCTTTTCCGGTCAATTTTCACGGTCTGGTATGGCCAGAGTGACTCGTGGACACATATTTGGAGGTACGTTCTCCTGAGATCCAACAAGGACACGTTGGAGCCCTTCTGCCGCCATTCACACAGTTTAGCTGCACAGACGTTTGCATCAGCTGTGAAAGTGTCAACGTGATGGTTGAGCTTATGGAAGTCCATCACCGGACGTACTTTAGACTTGTTCTGCTGTAGTATGGCCATCAGGGGAATTAGCCCTTTGAGAGGCCCCAGTTTTTCTTCTGGGTACGGTACGAGCCAGCTGTTGCTCATCCACGCGCGGGGCTCCTGTTCATAGTCCTCCCTGATCTCTGCTTCTACCGGGTACTCAGAAACCCCATTGTGCAGTCTTTCAGGCGCGCGGTTCTCTGACCACTTCCATGCCGCAGTCCAGGATCGCCTCCGATGGTCGAAGGTGGCAGTGAAGTCGGGTTCATCTACAGTAATGGCTGCACACTTGGCTACTCGCCCATTGCCAATCTGTACTCGTCCCGTTGGCCCAACAGCAATGCCTCCTAATGCTGTTATGGCATCAATCCCCAATAGCAGGTCAAATCCCACTGGTTTACCACGCACCACCAACACGTTGATCTTGGCAGAACCGCCTCCCTCCATGGATACAGTTACCACTCCTACACCGCAACATGGACAGGACATGCCTCCAATAGTCATGATGTCCACCGTCGCTCTCTTCCAAGACCGGCACCGATCTGCATCCACAATCGTCCGTGAACAGCCAGTATCAATCAGCGCTGTTTGCCACCAGGAGCGCCGTATTTACATCTTGGTTGGGGAAAAGGCTGGCGCTGATGCCTTGTCCCCTGTAGCGTTTCCCGAACAGTCCCGGGCCCAGTGTCCAACCTCCCCGCATCAATAGCAGCGTGTTCTGCACTTCCGGCAGTCCTTTGCTGCTGAACCTGAAGCATGTCGCACTGGTGAGTCGGCCACTCTTGGTGGTAGACGCGCCGTCACTACGGGGTGGGTGCACAGCCACAACTACGTCCTGACTTTCATCTCTGGTTGTTGTCAGCAGTCTCGCTCTTGCTAATAACTCCCCTACAGTCAGAGCTTCAACATTCAGTGCCTGTCGGAGTTCAAGGGAGATCATATCAGGGAATCCCATGGCGAAAGCTAGTTTGGTGAGCCTTTCCATCTCGGCTCCCTCGAATCCGGCCAATCCAACAAGCTGCCTGATTTTGTTCGCGTAGACATCCACACGTTCACCGGTCCAATCAGCTTTCTGTATGCTGAAAACGCGTCGTCCGTAAATGCCTGCTTCAGCCTTGCTTCGATCTGATTGATATCTGATCTTCTTCCTCCATTTCCATGTAGAGGGCTAGTGCATCCACCTCCAGATACACTGGTAGCAGGCTAGCCACATCGTCCACCTGCTGAAGTCTTGCCACCAGCCTGACCTTTTTAGCCACGCCACTAGATCGCCCTGGCCGGAAAACGGTTTTATAACGTCGCTGCTTATATGAACCTTCGCCATAACTGCCGAAATAGCTTGTAGTAAACAAGAAGGAAAAAGTGGTGATAAGAGGAGGGTCAGAAAGTGCAGTGCGCCGTTCGCCGGCAGACCGGCTATTTTTCCTTCGTCATCGGTCGCCTCAAGGAAATAGATTGCGTGACTCCCTTTCTCGGCCGTTACACCGGGCAGTTGTGAAACCCCAACTCAGCCACGCCTACTTTGGCTTCGTCTGTCAATTCATGCATCCAACTCTCCTGCACGAAGTCCGCCGAATGACTCCCGACCCGAGTCGTGCTGCTGGCAACTCGCTTTTTATGCCAGTCTGAAGGGCCAAAATTTGCATGTGTGCAAATATCATCTCGTTTTGGTCGAGATAGGCATGCATAAATTGCGTCATCAATAGCGGCCATGTTTCTTTTTTAGTCATTACTTTGCAGGCAAGACAAATTCGCATTCGTTTTGAACTCCAAGGTAGGTCATATCTTTCGTCACAGTCGAAGTATCAAAAAAGAAATCTCACCAGATCGAGATATGAATAAGTGCTATGTTTTCTATATGTGGATCGATCTATTATAGATTTCTGATTCATTTTAACATTGATTATAGGGTAGACAATGTTTCTTCTTTTAACAAAGAATTACCAATAATAAATTCCTTCCCTCTCAGGTGCTTTAAATATATGTTTGACATCTGATCTTAAAAGAACAAAACTCTACGCATGAAAAACTTGATAATATAAAATATCCGCCATACAAAAACAAAAATAATGGAAAAAGCGTGAATGGAACCCAGTAAGTCTTGTACTGCCAAATTTGTTGCAATGTCTTGTCCTTTCTGGTACTTTCTCATATTTTATTATAATGTACTGTCTTACAATCTCTTGCACTTTGCTGTCAACTCTGACATTTTCTTGAATTTTCTTGCCCTTTGTTCTTTTCAGTCTTTTCTGGCAATTTCTTGTATTTAAATTTTCTTGCACTATCTTGACGCCAGTCAATTTCTCACAGACGTGATGTGGCTTCCCTCTGTCTTTTCAAGTATTTTTTATAGCAACTTCTCTAACAAGTTATTTCCACTGGTGCCCCAACTGCATGAATTTAAACATGCTACTAGGTTGGCATCTCAGTCCCACCCCTTTACTGTCAAAACAGTTAAATGTAACCATCTTTTCTACTCCAACAGCTTCTCTCACACTTCCTAACAGTGGAACTCCCTTCATATTATTTGCGTCCCTGATAACTATAATATTCAAAACTTTAAATGTAATGTCAATCGACATCTTCTGATGCCTTGATCTTGATCCCTGTCTTATCCTTTATCCTTTTCTCAAACACCCCCTCTTTTCTCTTACATTCACTCTCTGTAACACCTTGCATGCTAGTGGCACTTCAACCTTGTTTGGGGTGAAATGCTTAAAAAAGAATTCACTGTCCTTTTTGGCAATTTCTTGTATTTCAATTTTCTTGCACTTTCCAGTTCTTTCTGGCATTTTCTTGTACTTTCTCTCCTCAATGAACAAGACAAAAATATCTAAAAAAAAAAAATATATAAATCTACATGTATTTCTGTTTTGTGCTTGTATAAAATCCAAATATTTCTAGAAAACAAAATTTAATATTACGTAAAATATTTACATATCTATTACAAGCTGTTTATATAATTTGTGATATCAAAGGTAAATTTATTCAATGAATATGTCAAAACTTCTACTCTAATTCTTTATTTTAAAGCACAGCAAATTCTAGGAGTGTAGGTGCGGTGTGGGGGTAGAAAAAGAAAATGATAATTATGCTTACATCGACTACAACTGAACCTGGTATACTTGTGCATGGAACTTAATGGTTATTGACTTAGAAAATGAAATCAGCGAACCAAGTTCAAATTCCAGCCTACTCTGTACTGCTCACATTCACACAATCCCCTTGAGAAAGACAGGAATCTATCTCTTCTACCTCAGATGTGGATTAAATAGCAGCACATTCTAGCCTTAGACGGCATCCAGTGAAGTAGAAAGACCATATAGAAAAGACAAGGGAAAATTGCTGCATTATCTTTCCCGAGCAGTCATAGTAATTGACAGATAATAAAGAAAAGGAACCTATGTAGAGCCATGATTATGACAAGTGTGAATGGAACCCAGTAAGTCTTAAATGGATAGCACCAATCAATAGTAGATTAAAACACGAGTTACAATACATTGAAGACATGTAGAGCCATGATTACCTACATTCTGAAGAGACATGGCATTGAAAAAAAGACTTTATACAAGTTTCATTGAAGATGACTGATAAGGTACTGAGATTAAGATTTTTATTCAATTTTTCTTGTATTCATATATGTAGTGGACCAGGCGATGATGGGTGAATGTGTGAAGAGAAGATATCTCTAGGTTAAGGCTTCCGCTGGCCGGTCCAGCTACATAAAAATGTTAGACTTTAATGGAGTCCAATGAAAGAAAACAAACGAGACCGATATATATGTACAAAACAAATATATATTAATACGTGAATTACAAATAGATTAAAACACGAGTTACAATACATTGAAGACATGAATAAACGTTACAGTGTCTGTATGGAAAGTTGTGTGCGTGTTGTTTTTAGTTGAATGTCCGTACGGGGTGAATTTTATTCTAGCGTGTTCCCAGAATATGGGAACACGCTGGTTGTGTATAAGAGTTCACATATTGGAAATTTTTTAGAGAAGGTTTTTTGTACCTCGCCCCACGTGCGAGGTTGCCGGCCCCAGGAGAGGCAGTTTGGCCGCACGTGTGCGAAGCCGTGGAAAGAGATAGAGGCGAAAGGTCAGCCCGTATTTATACTCCCGGGAGAGAGAGACTCCTGGTGACGGGTTAAGAAAATGAAGGGGAGCTAACTGCGACATATAAGTGTTTTCTTTACTAGATATAAAGTGTGTAATAACTGTTCAAATGTTCTATACATTCAAACACTTTCCGTTATCCTATCAGCCATTGTCAAGGATATTTTTTAACTGAATATGTAGATTTTTAAATATGATTATCTATATTAATGGGTATGTTTTTTTGTTTTTTTTCAAACACGGTTAGCACACCGTGGCCATGTTCATGGTCAATATTATTGATTGTTGGCTTTTTCTTTTTTATTATTAATACTTCCATTATTTTTAGCCTTTTCTTACATGTGGATGACGTTATTATCGTTGTATTTTTTTTTTTTTTTTTAAGCGTATCACCCCAAGCAAGGCTGGAGGCCACTATCACGCAAGGGGTTACAGAAGGGTTGGAGGAAGAGCAGATAGGAGTGGTAAAGGAGAGGATGTGGAGAAAGAGAAAGACGGAGGGTCGATCAAGGCAAGGGGTTACAGAAGATTTGGAGCGAGAGCAGATAGGAATGAAAGATGAAAGGATATGGAGAAGGGAAGTCGATAGATCAAGGCAACTGGAGATGTCGATTGACGCTACAGTTAAACCGTTGGAGATTGTATTTGTCAGGGAAACAGTAATAGGGAAGGGAGTTCCATAGGCGAGATGTGCGAGACATGAAGCTATTGGAGTAGAAGAGACGTCTACATCTAACAGTTTCCACAGTGGGACGTTTAAATTCACGAGGCCTAGGGACAAGCGTAAGCAGCTCCCCGGAGCAATTACCGTGGAAGTACTTTGACAAATATGAATATATAGTTGTAAATTCAAATGATTAGTCCCGTTTTATTTTTTTAAATGTAAGTTGTAAAAATTGTGGATAAACTACCCACAGTTGAATTTTTTTTTTCATTTGAGTATTATACACCATCTTGGTCATCATCTAAACTAAATGTTTTTAGCATCATATCATTTTTGGAATACTACATTTAAAATTATAACATATAAATGTGTGTGTCTTTGCATGGTATAAGTAACACCATATATAGAACAGTTTCCGAACTTGACAACACCAGAGATGAGTCTATAAATATTTTATGCATATTTTAATTATTTTATACACATATCAAATATTTTTCTGCATTTTAAAATGCTGTTTCATGTGATCAAAGATATTTTAAGGCATTTTATTTTTTTATTTCCGCATTAGTCAAAAAATTTGAAGAATGCAATACAACTTAGCAGCAGAATTTAATACAAATTGTTTAAATGATTTCTTGCTATCTATCTATCTATCTATCTATCTATATATATATATATATATATATATATATATATTTAATTTTATTTGGAATTATAAGATTGAACGTTTATAAATGAATGTTGATTTTTTTTTTAGTATTTGTTTATTTTGTTTTCAAATACATTACCTGCATCAGCAAAGATGGTTGCAGAATAGAAATAATTTCAATAGCAGCTCAAAAAATGGCAGCTGTCGCAACATTAAGAACTATGCGGAAAGACAGGAATATCTGCCTAATATTAAAGATCAGACTCTTGCATGCCTTTTCAATCTGTCTGTAGACCTGCAAATCTTGGACATTAACAGTAGTATTAAAGCCAAGAATCCAAGCATTAGAAATAAGATGCTACAGAACCATCCAAGACATCATCTTCATATACAGCATCACAAATGATGCAGTGATAGACACCATCAGGCAAGAAACGGGCCTGTAAGCACTGCCAGGAAGAGAAAGTTGAAATGGTATGAGCACATCACGAGAGCTAACAATTTGACCAAGTTTGAAATAGTAATATTAATTGTTTCCTTACAGAGTGCACGGTCGTCAGCAAGAGGATGAGCCCGAAATGCAATCTGAAGGTCAGGAACACTAGAATCAAGCAGACATGGAAGTTTAAATACCTGGGAAGTGTCTTGACAGAGGACAGGAAGTGCGACTCTGAGATCCGTAGGTGTATTTTGTCGGTGTATCAACTTCCTTCACCTGACCACGCGATGATCGTGCAGATACCGCCGCTTGCTCAATATCTGCAGGACTTTTCTTCAGTATGGTGCGTGCTCGAGCTAGCACTTGTGAAATGTCCATATCATTTAACTGGGAAGAGGCTCGGAGCAATTCCACGGCATGCTCCGACAACCCGGCAATAAACGCACACATCAGACTTCTATCCGTCATACCACCAACCAGAACTGAAAGTTTATACAATTCGGACACAGAGACATCAACAGTCTCACCCAGGTGCAAACGTCATGCTACAAATTACTTCCAAGCTGTAACAGAGTCCAGAGCAAATGCCGTATACAAAGCATTTTTGATGCAGGTTAAGTCTTTCTTCTTTTCTTCACTCAGCGGCTGGTACACTGCATATGCACCACCCGATAGACGCATAGGAACCACACATTCAATACGCTTTATGCCGCTAAGCTGGCATATCAATTCTGCCTTCTCTATCCACTCAATAACTGATTGTCCAGAATCACTTCCATCAAATAGCGGTATCAGTTTAGGATCAAAAGCCATAATTGCCGAAATAGCTTGTAGCCGTCACGCCAAAAAGGACCCGCTGGAACAGGGCAGTCGTCTCTCCTAATCCCTGTTCTGCCAACTATTTATACAAGCCTGGTTATTTGCTGCTTTCCTCTGTCCTGCTTGCATTTAATGTCCTGTGAGTGTCAAATTCTCCGAGCCCTCTTTCTTCGTTATGCACTGTAGAAATGTCAGTAGTCTTTTTCTGATTGTAAGTATAACTTTACTTTTATTTTTTGTTTCCATTTTCCCTAAAACTTCCTCATTGCTCACATTTTCCATCCATGGTATTCTCAGCATCCTTCTTTAGGACCACATTTCTGTCGCTATCTCATCTTCATCTGTGATGAGATTGTTCAATGTGATAAAGGAGGACTGATATTATATGCCAGTTCAGAATTCTTTTCTAAATATGCATCAGCAGTCTTCTCTCGTTAACCTATTTATTCTAGTCTCCAAATTTACGATTTTATTGCCCAACCCACAGTAGGAATTGTCCGAACTGATTGGTAGAGGAATGTATTATTTGAATGCCTTAGCAACAGCTAAAACGAATATCACGTGTAACTTGAAGAGAAAACATTGGCAGAATCAAGATGTTGAAGTTCCACTCTACTTTAAACAAAAGGTTAGGAAAGAAGCCTCCATCAATGCTGGAAGAGATGGCATAGGGAAAAACGTTGCTAAGAGCTACAAGGAATAGGAGGTTGTGGAGAGCCATGAAGGGATTTGTACATAGAAGATGAGGTTACAAGGCACAAGAGGCTAGTCTTAACACATAGCTGGAGAGAGAAGGGATATATTCATAAGTTTCCTCAAATCATTTGTGTGAAAGTGAATGCAACATGCTAGACTGGAACATAAATCCAACACATCATTTCCAATTCTTATGGAGATAACTGCAGTTCTACATTATGATGTTACCTAGATAATTAAATTTGTGTGCTTGTTTAATTCTGACATTTATGTAGCTCACACCTTGGGTTATCTCTTTTACTTCCGACCATGTATTGTCTTCTTATAGTTAACAGTGAGTCCTTTCTTCTGGCTTCTCTTTAAAACTTTATCTAATAGGTCTTAAAATCTTCTTTATAGGTCTACCATCAACATATTATTAAGATTGTCCACCCATAATAAATCCTAGTATGGGCTCTTCAACCTGGTGTAATGGTTAGAAAACTTGTATTGCTAGATCAATTGCAATTGATTAGTGAGTTTGATTCTCACTGGGTGCTCCACACTTTAGGTCTTGTCCCACATCTAAGCTAAACTTAAAAAATCATTTTAAGGCACTTTGACATAGTGCGATAGTTAACAAGCTTGTCTCACTAGATCAATTACAACTGAATAGTGAGTTTGATCCTCACTTGGTGCTCTCTACTTTTGGCCTTATGCCACATCTAAACTCTGCTTAGAAAATCATGGAATAATGGTTAGGAACCTTGTCTCACTAGATCAATTACGACTGAATAGTGAGTTTGATCCTCACTGGGTGCTCCATACTTTCAGCCTTGTGCCACATCTGAGCAATGCTTAGAAAAATCACAATAATAAATCCTGGTAGGACTTTGAGTTCCATTAGGATCATCTAAGGTTAAATAAATCCAGTACTTAATACTCTTGACCTTGAGAAAAGGTTATTTCTTGAAACTTTATTCTAAACAACAATAACAGTACAGATAAAGTGACTCCTAAGGGTTAAAATGGCAGAACTAAAAAATGGTATTTTACAAAAGAGATTTTATCCATTTGTTTGGCAAGTAAAGTGTGTTCCAATAACTTGGACTGATTTTGAATTTGAATTAAGTTTAAGCGTCTAATGATTTTTTTTTCTTTTTCTTTCAGATTTATCAATTTAAGTCTTCAACCATGGAAAGATTAACAATCAAATAACATGTTAAAGTTTCAAGAGTGCAACTGAAAAAAATTGTTGGTAAATTCAAAGAATCTGGGTCGGTGGCAGATGTGAAAACACCATTGCGTGCTCGTTTACGCTGTTCAGCTGAAAACATTGCTGCAGTGCACAAGAATATGGCCAAAAATCTAAACACCTCTGTTTGTCATCGCTCGCAGGAATTGAACTTCTCCACAACAATGTTACATCATTTCCAATTGCACTCTTGGTTGATCGATTATGTTGACCAAATAAATCGCGAAGTGCGCAAAATGCATTTTGTCCATTTTCATAATAGGCTTCATTATTTGATTGTTAATCTTTCCATGGTTGAAATTGCGAAAGACTTAAGACTCATTAGACCCTAAAACTTAATTCACATTTAAAATTAGTCCAAGTTATCAGAACACCCTTTATTTATATTCCTTGTTCTCTTGAATCTGTAGATTTTTTACAGAGCATCAATCCTTTTCCACATGACACGAGGTGGTGCCATTGAAGTTTCAGTTACAAGTAGGCTTAGCAGTGGAGTTACCAACCTCATGCCCAGTAAGGCAGATTGATTAATGACACCAAAAATGAGATTCATGGCTTTTACCAATTTTTTGCATTTCATTTTAAGGATCGTCTGAAAAAAGTGTACAGACATACCTAATTACCACAGGCTTTTGCTTACAAATTGACTTCAAAATTTATTTCAAGAATAAATCCAAATAAAGTTGGTATCTTCTGTATTAGATACTTGAATGGAAAACATATTCAAACTATAATTCTAATTATGAATCTCTACAAGCAAAATATAGAATTTTTTAGTGCATTCAAGAAGTGAAAACTGTAAAAATTGTAAAAGACTACAAAAACGTTTTAATCAATGAATATGATCTTACACAATCTGTTAGGTCATAATAAATAATAGCAAAAAAATGAATAAAAGCATATTTTTATTATTATTCGGTTGAGCTAACTCGGACATTCATGAATCTACCACACCAACCCTCGTGGTCCTGCATCAAGGGTGGAAGGTCATTAGGGAGGCATTCTGTGTCATAACATAGTTGGTCAATATAGGTGCTTGCTGGGTGACCAACCTGTCTTGCTCTATGACTAGGTGTCCAGAGCAGTAGACCATTCAGACTACTGCAATATTATATCATAATATAAGTGTTCTATATAATTTCACTCTGAAGTAGATGATGGTCTTACTTGCACAATGACTTCGTAATAATGTGTTTATGTCTTGCATCTTGTGCGATAGGTAAATTGTCGCCATTTTATATTTTTAATTTCATGCATGCCCATTGTTTTTAATCTTATTGACTGCACAGTATAGTAGGGTCAGTTGGGCACCATTTGTAAGAAAAAGAGCACCATGATACAATTTAATCCACACATTAGGAAATGACATGCTGTACTGCTTGGCATTTGCACCGGAACCTCCAATACGAACATGTGTGTTTGGGTGTCAATCTGAGGACAGTGCAGAGGATTCAGAATGAGTTAGATTAGACTAATGGTGATTACGAAGGTGTTTGGAGCGATCACTAGTGATGGCGATGTTATGCCTCCATTCATCTTCCCATAGGGTCTCAAACTCAACACTGAGGCCTACATCAAGTGCCTTGAGGAGGTAGTGCTGCCCTGGGTCAAGAGGGTGGCTGTTGAAAGACCCTATGTCCGGCAACAGGACTCTGCACCATGCCACACAAGCAGGAGAACCCAATCATGGCTGTCAGACAATTTCTGCAACCACATCACTCCTTACATTTGGATACCTAATTCCTGAGACCGTAACCCCCTTGATTATTATGTGTGGGGTGCAGTTGAGTGAGAGACCAACAAAACTCTTTGTAACACCAAAGATGAACTGAAGGTAAGGATTATGGCATCATTCACCAACTTAAACAAGGAGACAATCCAGAAGAGTTGCAGGAGATTCCGAAGTCATTTGGAGTCCGTAGTTAAAGTCAATGGCGATTTTATTGAATAAATTTGCTCTTTAGCATTTCAAGATATTGTTGTGTAATTTTGGTAAATATGTCCGTTAAAATGACATATCAATGTTATTTTCATTTTTGTGTAATTTAGACGACAATTTGTCCATCGCACACTTTATAATCTGTGAATCTTCAGTAGTTAGTTTAATTGCTCTTTCCAAACCTTGCAAATGGGCAGGCAAATTTGGCAACACCAACGTTGTTTCATTCATTAAAATCTTTTGAAAGTTCATTTGGAAAACCTTCTGCAAGCACAGGTTCATAAACTCCATTTTGTGAGAGGTTAATCAAATTTGACCAGAGTGTCACTTCAGAGTTGAATATAAATTCTTTTTAATCTCTTGTTTGGTGCCTCACGACTTCTGAAACAAAAAATAAGTATTTTTATTGGAAAATTTAGCCATACTTGGTTATATTTTTGTGATGTAATTTGAATGAAATCCTAAAATTAGTCTTATAAACTGACATAACTAATCATGAATAAATGCTGATTTATCTCATGGACAAAATTTGTTTTATAATCTCTTCCCTCATCTTCAATTCATCTGACTTCATCATTGAGAAAATAATATAATTTTTTAATGCAACATTCTGTATTTCAGTTGACTGTTGCTTTATTCTCTAGATCATGTTCAAGATATACAGTTGTTTGTTATGGAATTTATTATCCCTTTTAATTTAAAACCAACTAACTCCATATATTTCTATTAGAATTAATATAAGTAAAAGGTTTGTCACTTAACTGAGTGATGTTACCTTCAGCATTTAGACTCCAGGGTTTCGTAGATGTACCCATCCGTCCACTCATCAGCAACTGACTGCTTATACTTCTCGATTTTTCTTCTTGATATGCACTTATCATTGGTGCAAGATTTTTTCATGGTGTGTGTGTGTGTCTTTGCATCTACCTGCATGGATGTGCGTACATGTAAGGTGCCATGATTATTTGTCCTCTTCTTTGTCACCCCCCCTTCATACACACACCTTAGCTGTTCCTCTTTTGTTTGTCTTTTTCCTCTTTTCTTTCAATTGTAGTCATTTGTTGCTATTTGATTTCCATCTTTTTTTTTCTAGACATGTCCTTTTTAATTTTTGAGCATTCTAGTCTTTTCTAGAGTTAGGAAAATTGTATTTGATTGATTTTAATGCTTAAATGATAAAGTATATATTTATATATGTCTTCACTTGGCTATTATTTTGTTTTCTTATTTGGTTTGGTGGTATGTTAAGTTGAGTACTATTAGAATATTAATTGTTGGAGGTTAGTTTTATAATTAAATTTTTATTTATTATTTGAATTTATGTTCATATGCCTATATTTATACACTTGTACCTATGCATATACATATAAAGATATACACACGTGCACATATTACATACACAAACACATGTACACTTGTGTCTGAGTTTTGTTATAATAAACTAGTGCTTAAATGGTAAAGTTATTTTTTCTATTTTTAATGTGTTAATTGTGGTTGCTAATTTTTAAGGCTCCAATTTTATATAACACTTCAATTTTGAACCTAAACTTAATCTTTAAACTTGTTTACTCATAAAAAAAAAAAAACAGAAATAATTCGAAAAAATATTTTGTCATTATTTATCATGTCAAATCCCTCCTTTCAAATTGAGTGCAATATCACGGTTCCAAAATCAACCTGCCCTCATGCCCAACCTGTTTTAAATTCAAAGTTGTCCTTCTCCTAAACTAGTTGCCAACCAAGGCTAAAGTGTCCAGTCTGCCCTGCTATTTAATCCAGAACCAGAGGGGAGAAAAAAATGGATTCATACCTTGCCAACCATTCCGATAAACAATCTAATAAATAAATAAGGTTTTCATTTTTGTTGTCAATCCTCAAGATCAAAGAAAATGTATAAATTCACTTTTATATGTTTAGGTTTTATTACAATTCTAATCATCGCTTTTTGAAACAATAAACATTAGTGAGGTGTGAAGGTAGTTAAAATAACAATGTCAATGGAAAACTGTCATTTTTGACACTATTTTCTTTTGGACACAAAGGTCCATGTTTGCCAATCCATTTATATTAACCAACCTGTGCATTCATGATTCTTTATAAAAATAAGCTTTCTGGCAGGACTCAAACCTGCATCCCCCTTGTAAGGGAAACCAATGTATAGCCTGGTGTGTTTTTAAGACTGCTCAGCCACAGAAGACTTTCACAATCAAGCAAAGTACAATTACACAATTTAAATAGTAACAGTAGTTTCCAATACAAAAGAGGTGGAAGTTTGAACCCTTGCTAAAAGGCATATTCTCTGTATTCTTTTTCTTCTATTTGCCATGTCCCTTCAGGATGTAGGCGAACATGGCCCTCCACAATTTCCTGTCCTTTGTAGATTTTAATAAATTTTATCTTTTCTAAACCTTTTTCTGCCATCTAAACCTTTCTCTGCACGCATTTGTTTTCTTTCTATGCACCATGTCCCTTCAGGCCGTTGGCGATCATGGTTTTCCACAATTTCCTGTCCTTTGTGGCTCTTAATAAATTTTGTCTTTTTGTTATCTCTCCTAAACCTTGCTCTGTCATCTGTATTAAAACTTTCAAATTCACAAACCTGGTAAATTTTCACTATTTTAAAAACGTATATATCCTCTAAATATAACGTTTAGAGTAATAATAAATAATGTTGAACTGGAAATTAAAATCATTAATTCCTTCTTTTTTTTTATCAGTAATAACTTCATATAGCGAGTTAAAGGGAGATAACTACGTTTATCTTCTTTGCACTGACTACGCCAAGTGATTGTCTTTGGTATGGCAATGGGAAACGTTTTAAAAGACAAGTGAAAAAATTGACAGTGAAATTATAAAAATATATCTATATATTAATATATGAAAACTTAGTAAAGACTTCATAGTATATATCATCTAATTTGGTGGCATAGGTAAACTAATATGTCACAAGCCTCTTGTTGCTCTATCACTATTTTCATGGAAAGTGTTTAGAGCTACATTCTTTAGTTTCACCAGTTCTAACCTTAACAGTTAACACCCACCATGCCACACACATTGTAGTGAACCATTCACATTCCTTTTGTATTCTATTGGTGAGTTGTAAGTTCTACTCGAACAGCTTCTTCCCATGAACTGCTTTGTGGAACAAACTCCCAAAAGGATGCTTCCCAGATCACTACAATCTTAATCTGTTGAAGTTTAGGACTAACCTTTATCTTCCCATAAACAGAGACTCTTACTCTGTAACACTATCTTGAGTGGCTCTTGTACAGGGTGAACATCATTGTAAAATAAATATATATATATATATATATATATATATATATATATATATATATATGTATATATATATAAATAAAAAGGAAAGAACAGTAAGATATAAAATCCGGTGTTCTTATAGATATTTTTATTTTTACACAATAGTGCTCTATGTAAATTTAAATTTACAGAGCATTAATATTATAAATTAATAGATTTAAAATATGGTTTTACTGCTACACAGTGATGATCATGTTTCAGAAATGGAAGCTAATGTCTTTGGTTTAATAACAAAATTAAATTCAGGGGCTTTAGCTTCCATTTCTGAAACATGGTCATCACTGTGTAGCGGTAAAACCATATTTTAAATCTATTAATTTATAATATATATATATATATATATATATATATATATATATATATATATATATATATATATATATATATATATATATATCAGGGGTAGCCAAACTTGCTTGATGTAAGAGCCACATATAATCAAGTTCAGATGCTTGAGAATTGCACTCACTATCCCAGCACACCCAAATCTTTAATCCCCTTACCCATGACCTCAGTCTTCTGACATTTTTTCTGTAGCCCTTGCTGATCAGAAATTTCTTTAATCCTTCTGCCTCCTACCATCCCTTCCCTCGGCAATTAAAGAATGCCTTACTCAGATCTAGTATAAAATAAGGATTTAAATTCTTAAATATTTTTACTAACCATGAAGATTAAACTTATGTTTTAATCCAATGGGGTCTTTATTCATACCCAGCAGATAATTACAGTGTAACCCGGATATAAGAGAGTTATCGGTACCGGATAAGAAGTCTCTTATATCCGGGTTTGGTATATTATATATACATTAACACAGGCTCTAATTTGGGACCAGAGAAAATCTCTTATATCCGGGTTACACTATATAAAGCTTGAAATTTTTCTTATTTACCTTTTAACTGTGATGCAAAAAGGAGCTCAGCCAACATATCTTCACGAGCCACATATTAAAGGTCATAGAAGCGCATGCGGCTCGCAAGCCGCGGTTTGGACATCCCTATTCGTGTGCCAGACTAAGCTAAGCGCGTAAATATTCATTGTAATTTGGATTTTGATGAATCAAAGTGCAATTTATCAAAGGGAAATAATTTGATTATCTCCCTTAGCTTCAAAAAATGTTAATGAACGATATAAGCAAACAATTATTTTACCGTTCACCAATTTCTATCTTGTGAACACTTAAAGTCATAAAGGTTACTTCCAAATTTTTATCCATTAACTCCCTCGCCAAAGATGGCACTAAAGGTTGCTTTGAAGTAGTTCTTACATTGACTGATCGATGAAACCACCATAGACTCTTGTATCCTTCAACAGAGTGAGTATCTATCAAAACAACACATTGTAGTGACAGCAGAAATCACAATCAAAAGGAAATGAAAATCAAGTGACTTAGACATTTTCTTTTTATTAAGCTGAAATCAAA
This sequence comes from Acanthosepion esculentum, assembly GCA_964036315.1. Taxonomy (NCBI): domain Eukaryota; kingdom Metazoa; phylum Mollusca; class Cephalopoda; order Sepiida; family Sepiidae; genus Acanthosepion; species Acanthosepion esculentum. Next base: position 56,017,420 of record OZ038502.1, read on the forward strand.
ATGAAATTTGTTGGGATGCAAAATATCTACAAATGCATGGAAAAAGCACTGGTGTACAAAATTCAGGACCAATCAGCAAGCATAAAAAAGGGAGAAATAATGAGGAAAATCTGACGGAGGACGTGACAAAATGGTTGAAAAGAAATGGCTTTTCTTGTGCAACTCAAATTTTAAAACATTGCTTTCTCAAAAATATTTAACCAGTAAAGAATGATGAATTCTTATTAAAAGAATTCGTCAAATAATTCTGTTAACCATAATTATGTGACATTTTAAGAAAGAAATTTTCAAATATTCAAAAAAAGTTTTTATATATCTGTAGATTTTTAATGGCTGTTCCCCATTCACAACACAGGTTAAGAAGGTTTTTGTATCAAAGTTAAGCAACAATAGGATTTCAAAAAATAGTAGCAGTTGTGAAAAAAAAAAAACGTGGAATTTAACGAGCAGGGACTTTATAAAAATTTGACAAAGTTTTATTAAAATTGGTGATAACATATAAAATGCAATGCATATTTATATATGTATATAATATGTATATAATGATATGTATATATCATTTTACAGAGTGTAAGATTCAACATTCTGATCCTAATCATACGGCTGGGGAGCAACTCTTTGATCATAGACAGAAATGCTGACCGACATGTAAAAATATCTTATTTTTATAAGAATACTATGCTACTGCTAATAATAATAATAATAATAAGAATAATAAGAATAATAATAATAAGAAGAAGAAGAAGAAGAAGAAATAAGTAGAAGAAAAATAAGAAAAATATAAATTATAAGAGGAATAATAATAAGAAAAATATAAATTATAAGAGGAATAATAATAAGAAAAATAATGAGAACAATAAAAATATGAAAAATATAAATAAAAATAATAAGAGGAATAAGAAGAATAAGGAGGAATAATAAGAGGAATAATAATAATAATAAAAAACTCTTGGGCTTTGAGATTGAGACCAACTACAGTATCCAAAAAGTGAGGATTTGGTTGTGACTAAGAATTTCTTTCTTTATTCTCAAAAACTAAATCCATTCTTCTAAATCATAGACACAGCTGTGCCACTAGACCATTGTCAAAAAAAAAAAAAAAATACCTGGATGTCCCTAAAATCATGGACCATGAGGGCTAGATATGTGCCTATAACAGATGGCATATTTGGAAATGCCAAAAACATTAGAAACAAGATTGAAAGAATAGAAAATTTGAAGATGGGCTGAGACTGTGCTAGGGTCTGAAGAATAATTGAGGAAGTTGCTGGAGATTGAAGACATGTACTGTTACAAAATCTCCAGTGATAAATGCCAAACATCTGGTATGAACAGATAAATTTATAATAATAATAATAATAATAATAATAATAATAATAATAGTAGTAGTAATTTATTTTCATAAATAATAAACTGGGAAAAAATATCTGGAATTAAAGTTTTGTTAATATAAATTGGCTTAAAAATACAATATTTACCAGACACAGTTTTATAACAGGAAACAGGATAGTGTATTGGTATTATGGCTAGAAGGTTGTGAACCAAAGCCTCAAGCTAGACACAAAGAAAATCAGGATGCTGTCTAGAGAACAGACGGATCTGATAAAACAGGAATCTTAGAAACCTAAAAAATAATGAACTAGGCCAACCATTCTTAATAAGAGCCATATATCTCCCAGGAGGCCTTTAGAAGTCAACCATAGGTTGAAAATTATGAAAAAAGGGGCTCCTAGAATAGCTGTAGTAAAATACAAAAAGCAAGGAAAAATATTTTCTGTTTGGTTGACTACATCCAGTAAGGTGACATCTTTGATAAAATCCTGGAACAGAATCAATATTGCAACAAAAGGCAAACTCTGACAGACATTGTCTAATTTTGAATGTCGTATTATGACGACTTGTAGAAAAGAACTAATGTCAAGGATTGCATGTTCTTAAATAGCCTTGTCAGATCTAGACGTTCATGTGGATGTCATGAATGGGGTTTCACTCACTCAGAAATGTCTAAATTATCATCTACATATTTTCTCATATCAAGGATTAAAAATGGCCTCAAGCAAATGAATATTTTAGGTTTTAAAGAAGACTATTCACATTTCACAGACTGGAGCTACAGAATCACAAATAAAGAACTTTTCCAAATGACAAAGACACATCACTTGAAGCTTTCCAACAGCAACACCGCCAAAAATAAGTTGCACATATAACTAGAAGAGAAAATAATGATTTAATGAAGATATTGACTTTCCACACTACCTTAAAAAAAAAGGTTAGGAAGGAAACTCCCATCAATACTAGAAAGAGTGATAACAGTGGACTTGAGAAACCGATTTTCCTGACAGAAAGATTTTAGAAATTTCAACTGACAGTAACACTAATTTTAGTCAATGTATGGCAAATATTTCCTGTATGAAAATGGCTAATCTCACTATTAATGATACCAGCCAGTAGTCTTGATAAATGTTTGATTTCAAACAGTATTGTCTTTTTTTGTCTCGTATGTCAGAATGATTAAGATTTCTTGCTGTTTAAATAATAAATTTCTATCTGTTGGTGTCTTAACTCTATTTGACAAGAGGGCCACAAAATGTGACAAGAGCTCATAAAGAGGCAGCAATTATAAAACAGGTGAGAACATCTGAATTCAGCAACAGTTTATAAGACTGCTATTGAATTCTTAATGCATTGCTCTACTGAGAACAAGACATTCTTTTAAGTAATTTGCATTTTTTTTTTCAAATTTATAAATTTGTTTTCATCAATCTTTCCAATAATTGACGTTTAACAGGTTTTTTTTATGCATAGGTTTGCAGCCATAAAAAAACATGAAAGTGATAACACTATCATTGTTGCTTGTCAATGCATTTTAATTGTTTTTATTGAACAAGAAATATTTTTCTATATTGTGGAATAATTGTCCCTGGAGAAGTGGAATTGACAAAATTCCCAACAAGTGGTATTGACAAATGAAATATCGTCACTGGGGATGGTAGGAGTATAGCAGAACATGTCCAATAATTTCAGCACTTGAGAGAACCATCACTGGAAATAGCATACTTCAATAGGGGCATAAATTCAAAAGAAAATGCATAGACAGTAAATGAAAAGAGTTCACGGGCTGTGGTTCTTGAAAGTAAATGAAGTTTCCAAGCAGGACATGGGAATTCCGTACCTGAGTTTGAAAGTGTTTTACTCACTATAAAGGACAATCATTTTCAAACCAATGAAACAGATCTTTTAATTTTCCATCAGTCTCTGTAAAAACCAACAATGGCCACAAGAGCTAAATTTTAAATATTAGTATTTATAAAGTAACATTCTATGCAATTAAAATATCTCTTTATTGAAGACAGCCTCTAAATGAAGATATTTGCTGTGGCTTGGTTTTTCTTCTTCTCCAAAGTTAATACATGTCTTATTTACTTAAACAGGGCAACAAACTTCTCAATCATCTGCCAGCTACTCTATGACAAAAATTATTTTTGAGTTTGGTCCAACTCAAAAATATATTTTTTTTTACAGTAAGGTTCACCCTGTACAAGGCCCAGAAGCCACCACTCAATGTAGAGGGTTACATTAAGGAGTAGTTCATATGGATAGGAGGAGAAGATAATGGTTAAGTCTAAACTTGAACAGGTTAAAATCATAGTGACCGCGGAAACCTTCTCTTGGGAGTCAGTTCCACAGAGTAGTTTCTCACTGATGGAAGTTACAATGTAAGTGGCATGGCAGGTCCTAGCCATGATGGTTAGACCCGACTGACCCAAGGAATGTAGTTCGTGCAAGCACTTTCCATGGAAGTAGTGATAGAGCAGCGAGAGACTCACCATATCCCATCTGTGAGAGAGAGATTGGAGGGTGGAAAATAACAGATATCTATATTATGTTAGTACAATAGATTTTACAAGTACAAGTACAATTGCCATACAAAGCATTTTCTAAGAAGTATGTACATATTACTTAGATAAACAAGAGGATCTTACAAACATTTGAATAAAACAAATATCTTCAAAAAGCTTGTGATAGAACAATAACACTTGAAACTAATTGTGGAAGTACTCAGTCAGAGGTTGTCCCTTTTGAGATCTTCACAGATCCTGGATTGGAATGAGGCAGGGGAGAGAAGTCTAAAAGAATAAATTCAAGTTTTGTTTTTTAGACAAATTCTAACATCAAATTGATATACATACAGCAATTTATATTTATACTAGTTAAAGACCAATGGAAGTTCCTTGTTAAGAATTTCTTCTTCTATATTTCAGAAAATCTTTTCTGGTTTCTGGTGAAAATTTGAATAAAAATTGACCAATGGTCTGAAATATAGGCAAAATAAACTAAAGAATCCTTAATAAAGAACTTTCATTAGTTTTAACCAAACTTGTATGAATCAAAAATTGCTGCCCAAATTCATTCAACAACAATCGACAGTGTGTTATATAAATAATACCAAATATGTAGGTGGTAGGGATTATTCCAATGAGGTCTTTTTAAATATAAAAATATTAAAAAGTTAACTCCATGATGAGAGCTCAATGTATAAATTTATATACAGAGCAATATAAATAAATAATGAGGAAAAGACTTAATTAGTCATCATATCATTGGTTATAAATTTATTTCAACAGTCATATATATATATATATATATTATATATATATATATATAATATATATATAATATATATATATATATATATAATATATATATATATTATATATATATAATATATATATATTATATATATATAATATATATATATAATATATATATATATATAATATATATATATATCCCCAGGTAAAAAGATGTTGCATTTTGCTTTTAAATTTAAATAAATCATTCACTTAATCACCTGATGAGATGCATTGATACAGTTGTATCTGTGTTGTTATTTTGACGTATTTGGTATAATATCTTAAAATAAACAAATACATATATATATATATATATATATATATACATACATATATATATATATATATATATATATGTACCTGCCTCATCAGACCGACTACATTTCAAAATTTATAAACCGATTATATGATGACTAATTAAGCCTTTTCTTTATTATTATATATATGTGTGTGTGTGTGTGTGTGTGTGTGTGTGTGTGTGTGTGTGTGAGAGAGAGACTGTTTTTCATGGCTTATTTTCAGGTTATTTAAAGCCAGAAAATATTTTTAGACCATAAGAATTTAAGGGGAGATAATAATGATTTACTGATACGTCCTACTAATTAACCCATAGAGGTGGGAAAAGTTGTGGATGCATACCTTTTCCAAAGGTATTTGCATATAAGAAAATATAATGAACTCAACTGGAATTAGGACTCGGCTCTCCAATTTCAAATTCCAAACTGTTATCCATTACTCCACCAACACATCCAAACTTGCAGCACTTGGTAATTCCAAGTGGTCACCCATCTAAGTACTGACCAGGCTAGATGTTCCTTAACTTCAGTGATTGTACAAGAACTGGTGTTTCAACACGATGTGGCCATAAGCCATGTGTGTATAAATATTAATATTTGAATATAAAATCTATTGTAAATAAAATTCGTGTGTGCAGACGAGAGAAAATATAAATAATTTTTTTCTTTGTTGCAAAGGAGAAGAGAATATTTCTTGAGATCACTATATAAAAATTCTATTGTAAATGACTTCATTTTAATATTCATAAAATCCTTTTGCTTTTGTCAATATCGGAGAAAAAGAACAAATATTGGAGATAGAAATTCAACAATTAAAAATATGTGTGAAACATTAATAAAAATTCAGTTATTCCAAGTTAGAGCTACCTTCTAGCATAACACTGTGGACTAATCATTAGTTAAGCTGATTTTACAGATCATTATTACTGAGTAATAAATTTGATCCTCACCAAGTGGTTCAAAATTTTACTATAACAAATTTCCAACAAACAAGAACTACATAAAAATAATGAAACAGTTCCACAGTAAAATTTTGAAATCAAGTTTTTTGCTGCTAACTTTGGTTTGAATCTAAAAATTGACTATTGTTTTCCAGGATATTTGACATTCTTCTGTCATAATTACAATAGGATGGATATTTGAACATTGCTGCATTTCCTTCAATAAATCATTTTCAATGCATTTCCACAGCAACTAAGAAGTCTAAAAATATAATTCAAAATTACAACAAAGGCTTTTTTGCTGTTTGGAAGCATTTGAATATAAGAAATCATTTCATCTTTAACAAGCAACATTTAAAAAAAAAAATCAAGTTGTTTGGTTCCATTTTTTTTTTAGATACCCAAACCAGACTAATTTATAGCAAAAATATTTTTTCTGACAAAGCGATCCAAAATTTCGTTTTTAGGTTTCACCATGAAGTGACTTCAAAAAGACAGAGAAACAAAGATACATTACACTGACATGTTTGTTAACAAATGTTTCATTAGACAAAGAGAAGAATTAAGAAAATATTTTTTTAAAAAAACATTGCATATTCTTCATTGCAAATGACCTGAAAATCAGCAGTAAAAATGGCCAATTCAAAGATTTATTTTCAAAATATTAATTTATCATTATGTCCAGATAAAAATTAATGTCATAGTGGTAATGACAGTATCCATAAAATTATCACATAATGAACAGACTACAGACTACAGTTTCCAAAAATAAAACCAAAAATAATTATCGAAAAATAAAGTTAACAGAATTGAGAAATAAAATAGACACAAGAAAATTAATAATTAATTATCAGAAATAAAATTAATAGTTAGTCTGGTGAAATAAAATTAGTAATAAGTGTTGAAAAATATAACTAATGAAATAAAATTAATCAATGTTGAGAAATAAAATTAATAATCAAAAATTAGTCTCAAGAAAAGCAGTAATTAATTTTCAGAATTAAATGAATAGTTCTTCAGAAAAAATATTTTAGTTAGTCTTAAAAATTAAAATTAACAGTTAATTTCTAAAATTAAAATAATTAGTCAAAAAAATTAAAATTAATAATTTGTTTCAAAAATTAAAATTAACTAGTCTCAAAAATTAAAATTAATAATATTCTGTTTTAAAATAAGTAAGAAAGCAATAATGGATGAACACTTGAGCCACTAACATTCACAAATCAAAATAATTTTAATCAAATAAAATTCATAATCTTTGGATAAAATGAATCGAATACAAAATAATAATGATCCTAAATTTGACAATAATTTTCATTTTTCATGTAGCCGAAATGACTAATCAAAACTCATTTTGTGATTTATTCAAATGATGTTTGATTTCACATTACACACTTTTGAAGAAGCAAATAAAAAAAACAGAAATTGCTTACTGAATATTTCAAGCAAGTTTTTCTATTATGCACCAATGTAGACATTTTATTAAGGAAGTGACTATCCTCAACATTGCTACACTTCAGACTATAAGTGAGAAAAAAAATCCAAGAAAAAACGGGTGCAATTTTTTGCAACCAAAAGAAATATTTCTGAAGGATTTGAGTGCACTAAGCCTAAACAGAGTATGATCAGCAGCTGTTATAAGACGGATCCAGTGTTAATCCCGAAAGGGGCACCAAATATAACCGAGACGCAATGTTAACAAATATTAGCATATTACAAAGCAAACTCCTTACTCTCCTTGGGTAGGGGAGTAGAAAATACTTTTATTCACATCACAAGCAGGGCCTCTTCTAAGTGTGGCTACAGTGTTGGTTCCACCTATGGAAGCAAGGGTTAACCAGAGAGAAGCTATGTTACCAAAACTTTTAACTTTATAAACAGTTCACTGCATATAAATAAACTCCAGCAATTGTTTTTTTTCTTTTCTTTCTGGCCTCAAGTAATACCATTTTAATTTTCAGATATTGTAGAAAGTGTGTAAAAGAAGAAGAATTAGTATTTTATTTTTTCCTATTGCAACTATAAAAATGATCATTTATATTTATAGTTTGTTTCCAAATCTTTTTTTTTGGGGGGGGGGTTATAGTCATCTGCTGCTGCCAACATTATTAAAATCTAAGTATTACAAATGGTAGTGTAGGAATTAATGTACAAGTTTTGAAAATGGAGAAATTGGTACAACTCCAAGCCTCAAATCCATTAGGTGAGTCTTCAGTTTTGTTTGACTACAGCAGAAGTGAATACAGTATTAAGTAGATTATATCATCAATCTATTACACATAATCAGGTACAAGGCCACTGCAATGGGGCACCCAGTGGGGATCTAACTACAGAAGGTGTTCACATATACACATATACAGAATATATTTAGGATAAGACTGTGAACCATCTTGGTGATTGAGATTTCTTAAAATTTCCTCTTTGATAATATTTGGTCAGGAAATAATAACTGTAATTAATTTATAACAATACAAAAATGGCCATCCAATGGTTTTTGAGAAACAACAGCGGGTGTAGATTATTAAGATGAATAATTGTGAGAATTGATTCTCTGGAGTTGTGCAGCATAAGGATTAAAAAAGAGGATAAGAAAGGGGGAATTGGTTTAATTACGGTGTTAATTATAGATCACTGATTGACCAGTATTGAAAAATGACAGTAAAACCTTTGGAATCTGAAAAGCTGCTTTGTTGACAGTGATTGCCAATTGTCTCATTGGTAGAAATTATTAAATATCCTGAATGCACCATTGATTTTTGGTTAGCATAGCACAAGTTCATTTCAGAAGAAATATGGTCCAAACTTTCAACTTTTTTAAGGTATCATCAGGGTAGGTAAAGACAAATGGTGAGTTTCATAGAACTGGTGAGTGTAGTGACATGGGCAAAGTGATTTGTGATGAGGTGTAATGTGTGTGCTTATTTTTTTGTCTTTTAATAACATTTTCTCCCTAAATACACAATAAATATATACATATATATATATATTATAATAATATTTTTAGTTTTTAAAAATATGATTCCTCCGCTACATAAGAGTTCTCATGTTTCAAAAGCGAGAGCCGAGACCCCTAACATAATTTTTTAAGTTATCAAGAGTTAAGGTGTCTGGACCCGCTTCCTTGTCAAGCGAGAATTTGGGAATAAGCTATCTTTTGGTTAGCTAGTGTTTATAGCACTGTCCTTTTGAAAATAAAGCTAAATATTAAGGAACACCGGATTATCTACCTAACGTGTTCTTTCCTATTTCACTGCACACCTGCATACATATATACATATATATATATATATATATATATATATATATATATATATATATATATTAATTAAATAATAAAGAAAGAGATAAGGTTCCATGACTATAATTTATTTACCCAGAAAACATTTTTCCTGGTTCATCAGGTCACATCTCTAGTTACAAGGGAATTGGTTTCTTTTATTTTTAATACAAGTTTTTGAGGGATAGTTTTAGACTGATATAAAGTGACAGAGGGAGTGAGAGGGGAGGACTACCGAATGATTTTTATTGGAAATGGAAAGTAGGGATAGAGTTGTTTTTAAATCATCTTTAATAATTTACATAGGTTCAAGTTTACTCAGTCAAGAGGCCTGACAATTTGACTTAAATAATTTTTAGACAGGAAGAGAAAAGAAAAGAAGAAAAAAAAAAGACAAATTGTAAAGCCGGGGGGGGGGAGTGGGTAGAAGAAAGAAAGAGTTATATATATGTATGTTTGCATATGAATACACATTTCATAGTCTAAATGAATCTATGACTAAGAAGATAAAAAAGATAAGGATATTGGTCCAATAAATGTATAATTAAACAAATACTCAGCAAATATGATCAGCGGGTGAATCCATGAAAGGATTTAATGATATTTAAATGGAAAAAATGGTAAAAATAAATAAATGTTGAAAATGTCATATGATGGAAGTTTGAACATCACTTAACAGAGAAAGTGAGTCTAAAATTCATAAAAGTGAAAAAAAAAAAACCCATTAAAAAAACGGTTGCAGGTGTGTTTAAAAATCTGCTTTAAGGTGAATTTCATAGAAACCCAATCAAATGAATGACAGAGCCGAAGTTTTAGAATAACCACTGACATAATTGTCATTATCACCGTTTTGATTAAAGATATGTCTTATACGTGTGGAAATGAGATGATTCCTCAGAATAACATCTGAGATGATTTTTATTTTGTTTTTTTATTCTTTAACACCCAAAAGGTAAGGAAGTGAAATTGTGCAAATTGATGAAGGTGAAACACAAAATGCATGACAGGGGAGTTACCTATAGTACTGAGGTGAAACATCATCACAACATGATCGTTTTGTTTGGACTAATATTCTCATCTTTAGTTTAACTGATAGGCTCTAAAACCATCTACAGGTCAATGTGGCAATAGTAAATAGACTCAGAAATTTACTCAAAACAGCATTTATATTATAGTATTTTTTGTATCTTCTTTTTTAAATATATAGCTTTCCATATGTGACAGAATATATCCGATATTAATTATTACAAAAAAAAAAAAAAAAATAAAAAATAAAAAATGGTGGTGTGTTATAAGAATTCTTCAGGAGACACCTTATAAAATATTCATTATACTTAGTAAATAGCAGATCTATTTATAATTGCCAAAAACTTAAATAAAGCCTGACTAAGCTCCACTTATCTCCAACCCCTTTTATATGCACCAGCAAAGAAATAGAAAAAAATAATTCAGATATAACTAAACATATCTGTAAAAAGACAATATGAATAAAAACAAAAGGAAAAATTTATGTTTACCAACACGTTTTGTCCTCTGATGGACTTTATCAAGGCAAACGTAAGGGTTTTATTTTGTAACAAGTCTTTAGAAAAAAAAAAAGTAAAAATGTTAGTATTTCAAATTTTTTAAATTTAAGAATGCTCATAAATATATATCTGGGTAATTGAAAAGCCAAGGTAAATTATAGAAGATGTTATGTAATTTAATGTGTTAAACAAAAGTGGGTAAATGTTATTGTTGTTGAATTTCTTTTAATATAATTATTTATATTATTTTAGTTTGAGAAATTAATTTATGCATTATATATTTTAAATAATAGGTTTTAAACTTAACAGTTTTCTTTAATTTAAAAAAAAATATTTATAGTTATGTATGTTGGTCTGGGAAAAAAATAATTCTTTTAGGAAAGGAGATATTTGAAAAAAATCTGGTGTGGATTTATATTTTACTAAGATTCAATTATTTAAAATATATACATATATTAATTTCTCAAACTAAAAGAATGTAACTAATAATTACATTATAAAAAATAATTCAACAGCATTTACTCGATTATTAGACATTAAATTACATCAGTTAGCTTCCTCCATAATTTACTTTGACTTTCGTTAGCCTGATGCATATTTTTGAGTGTTCTTAAATTTAAAAATTCTGAAAAACTAACATTCTTACTTCTGTTTATAAATACTTCTTGCAAAAATAAAATCCTTACATTTGCCTAGATAAAGTCCATCAGAGGACAAAACACATCAGCTAAGTTTTCCTTTTGTATATATATATATATATATGAGGGAAAAAATGAGAGATGAGGATATTAGTCAAAGTCATACCAAGACTAAGTTAGCAGGTTGACACAATCTTCAGTCACTTCAAACATATGATAAAGTTTGCTTGACCGTCTACAAATGTCAGCAGCAGTTTCTTGCACAGAGTTCTTGAGGTGTGGTCGGATGTAACGGTTCATGAGAAGCATTTCAATGGTGTTACGGTGTTCTGGTTCAGCCGATGCCAGGTGGAGAGGTGTGTGACCCCCATTGGTCTGGGCATTGATGTCTGCCCCATTCTGAACAAGGAGAAGTGCCACTTCAGTGTTGTTCCAGCGACAGGCACTGTGTAAAGGCTGCCAGCCATCTATGGTAGTTGCATCAATCTGAGCATCCTTCAACAACAGCAACTGAATAAAAAAATAAAACAGTTTATTTTCGTTAATGAAACTAAAAAAGTGGGCCTTCAGAAATATTATTCGGGAATGAATAAACAAAACTGCAGATGCTAAAACAATTCACTTTTTATTCTTGTAAAGTTCCTTTGGAAAAAAATATTTCTTACAAAAACAAAGAATTATTGTTTTCTTGTTCAAGGAAAGTTTCAGCCAAGTTTTCTCAAATGTTTATGCTTTCTCTCATACATCATAATACAGATTATCTGGGTATGATGATAAACTACATCTGGCAGCAAGGCCTCTGATTGGAAGGTTTTGAGGAGCATGGAGCAACATCTTAACTGGTGTTGTTCCCAGGTCCACCCTGAAATTGAGGTGATAACACCAGTTAAGGTCCTAACTATGGGCAAATAGTTAACCCAAAATATATTTTACAAAAAAAAAAAAAAAATTACCAGCAATACATTTTTGAAATAGAAATTCTAATGCTCCAAAGAAAATTAAATTTTGGCATTAAATGACTTATAAGGAGTTGAAATATTACTAAATAATCAAACAGATTATCTGTTTCTTAAAAAAAAAAACTAAATTGGTAAGGTTATTCCTGGTGGTGTTCAAATTTACATTCAAGTTTCCTCTCTAATGAACAACAAAAGCAGAACAGACACTTTACTTTGATCTAAGTATTGGATAAAAAAAAACAAACATACAAATATAATTTTGGGATCACAATTCTCAATGTTTCAGATGCACATTTTGGGCATTTGTTGATAAATTTTATATCCATAATACCAGTATATTAAATGCAGTGTAAAATTTGTATAATTTTAGGAAGATGAGAATAGAATTGAAAAAAAAAAAAAATCAGAAAGAGTTCACTTCAAATTATTTCTTAATAATCTTTTTATTTTTCTCTGCTTAACGTGAGAAAGTGGGTCATATAGACTGAATAATTCTTAGGGTTGGACCTTGCAGAATTAATAATTTTGGGGATAGGAACTTGGAGAATGAATAATTCCTGGGACTAGTCCTTGCAGAATTAATAATTCCTAGGATTTTAACCAAGCATCTTGGTGATATATTTTTTCTTCAATTTTAAAATGATCCAAATTAAATCAATTAGTCTTTAGTTAAGGGGGATTGAAGGCAATCAAAATATACAAGATATATCATATCAGTCAAAGTAACTGATCCCTGAAGATGACCAAAGGATAATTGGCCAAAATGTTGTCCTTATAACACCCATAACAATAACAGACGAAATTGAATAAGAATGTTGGAAATTTCTCAAAATCAAAAAAAAAAAAAACTTATCAATTTTGCAGAATGACTGTGGTAAGAATGAGAATTTTTTGTTAATGCAGTTCACTATACTGGCACTAATTTGGTAACCAGAACAAGTAAATCAAAGTAGTTCAGTTTTTGTTTATTAAAATGAATAAAAACTATAACTCAACATTTTCATTTTTTGACAATAAAAAATGGTGTCACAGGTTTCATTTTTAACAGGTTTCTTTTTTCATAATAAAATGCAGGAAGATGCAGAGAACCATGATTGCCTCCCATATCTTAAAGGCACATGACACCGAGAAAGAGAGTTATTAATATCTACACTTATAATATGATCTTTTTTGTATATTGATTCTGAAGCTTGTTTATTTGTTTATAATAAATTGGAGAAAGAAATTGGTTAAGTAATTGTTTTAGTAAATAGATATGTTCAAATCAGTGTCAATGCAAGGATTTGAACTCAGCACTTCTGCTTGATATCAGAGTAATATTTAACACTGGGAACCACTGAGCCTTAGATGTAAATGTCTCCACTCTTGAAATGAAATCAAGAATGTACAAATTTTCATTCATGGAATAAAAAAAGTGTTGTTACAATTGAACCTGTCATGGTGAAGCAATTACAACAGTTCAATACTGGTACAGATATTCAAGTGATACATTTAAGATGAAAATATATTGATTAAGCATTTGCTGGGTACAGAGGTGAATAGCTGAATGATTAACACAGAGTATTCATGCTAGAGTCAGTGGTATGCTAACTTTACAGACATCGTTTCATTATCAGAAGAGAGAGAAAGAAAAAAAAAACTGAAATATTTAAAATAAAAAAATTGACAAAAAATATGTACCAAACTATGTGAGAGTCAAGTGAGCTTAATTATCACTGCCTTGGGGTGATAGCAAACCTTGTATCTGAAGGCAATGTTCAATTGATTTGATTAGCAACATAATTCGATTAGAATCAACAGCACTTAACAATGATGACAAACAAAATGGTTAATGAGCAATAATTAATCAATTGCTCAATGCATTAAATGCAAGTAACAAAACAAAATCCCTGCGACTGTTGGCTTTCAAGCACAGTTCTTGGTTGGAAAATACAAATTTCATTTCCTGAATTAATGTGGCCTTTTGAATATTATTTTTATCATCAATAATTTTCTTTAAAACTTTTTTGTTCAAATGGCAGATAATTACACGTCATCTTTCCAAGAGAAATGAGTCAGTGTTCAAATAAGTTGATCTTACAAAAGGTGAGGTATTTTTCTTCTCTAAATGAAAAATAATTTCAATTTCTTTCTAAAAGAAATGAGTTAGTGTTCAAATAAGCTCATCTTTCAAATGGTGAGTTTTTCCAATACTTTATTTAGATCATTTAACTCCTTTTTTATTCTATTCATGTTATGACAACAATTTTTGCTGACCTATAAATTCATAAGAATTGGTTGATGGCTAATCAACCATTTGTAGGTTATTTAAAGCTGAAACATTTTGAATTGTAAGAATAATTCTCTTTTTTTTTTCAAAGGAATATTGCATTAATTATCTCTGGAGAATAACAATGATTTTTTTCAGTGATAAATCCTACTATTCAATCCATGACAGATCCCCTTCCCAAAAATATTTGTGTAATCATAATAATGCTTGAAATATTGTTCAGTGACTTGGTATATTGAGAGAGTTAAGAATACTCAGTAATGGAGTTCAAATTCAGTGTCAATGCAAGGATTTGAACTCAGTTCACTGATACTAAGTGGAAAAAATATACAAGATTAGTTAACCAAATTGGAACCTGATGGAAGAAGGCTCAGTTTAAAAATATTAACCAAAACCTATAGAATGCTTATAAAGAAGGCATCAATAGGATTTGAACCTAAAATAAACCTAGTAAGATGCAGCAAATTCAATACAACTGAATTTTCTCTATCCTCCTTCTAATCCCCAAGGAGGCTGTGGTGACAAGATTAATGTTTACAAAAATTCTGTCAAATCTGGGGAGTGTTTATTTAGTGAATCATTCTACCAAAGTTACATTGATGCTTACTAAAATGTTTGAACCCAGAATCTGAATGAAGGCACTTTTGAACATGTCATATCTGGTTGGAGATACTTTAAAAATATAACAATGTGTATTCCTGATAGGAAGTTCTTTATTTGAAAATACTATCTTTCAATGTTGTTCTCACGAGCAAATAAGTCCATTCATGCCTGATAATTGTTTGCCGTGTCCAGAGAGAATGCTGTCTTTCTATTCTTCTCTCCTCGAACCGAAAGAAATTCCAGCACCTAGACACAAACATCTAACCTTGTAGTTAATCTTTTCTAAATACCACAAGATCACAGAAGAAAATCAACCAAGAGTGATTGTAACCTTTGACAGTCTACGATATAAAAATGGTTGGTCATTTTCACATTGGCATTTTGAACAACGAAGCTTTGGAGAAAATGGAAACAAAAAAGAAACTTATATTTAACATCAGGAAGCGTCAGTTGAAATTTCTTGGGTTTGGTGTTTGAATATTGATAGTGTCTTTCAGTATAAAAAGAAAATGCTGACCTGGAAGAAGTCAATTCAGTTGGGGTATTAAGTCTGACGTCAAGAATGCAAAAAGCAGTGGTAGATACCAAGGCTTACAGCTGAGAGAACAGTTATCAGTGATTTTGTTTTGTTTTATTTTTCTCTACAACAAATGTAAACTGTATTTCTGAAAAGTAGGACAGCAAGTGCAGCACAGAAATCCGAAGATGCCTTGGTATAGCAAAAGAAGTCTTCCTTAAAGCTGAGCAGATTATTAAGAAGCAGAAAAATATTGTTAAAAACAAGAGAGTACTGAACTGCTATGCAATATCAGTCTTCCTATAGGGCAATGAATGCGTGAAAATCACTGATGCAACAGAAAAGCAGTTCTATAGAAGGATGCTGAGAATACCATGGACTGAATATGTGAGCAACAATAAAGTTTTAGAGACAATGGCAACAAAAAGGACATTTATACTTAACATCTGGAACAGACAGTTGAGGTTTCTGGGGAACATAATAAGGAAAGAGGGCTTGGAAAATTTGATACACACAAGACAGATTGAAGATAAGAGAGACAGAGAAAAGCAATACAAACCTACCTGGCGAGCTTCAGTGAATGAATGGCAACAAGGTATAGGAGAGATGGCAAAAAGACAAAAGTTATTAAGAGCTACAAGGGACAGGAAATTGTGGAGAGCCATGATCATTAATGTCCTGAAGGGACACATCAAATTATCAATGTCTTTAATTACATGGGAGAATAAGGAATTTAATGTATCCCCCAATTTTCATAGCTCTTTCGCATTCATAGATACATTTCTTAAAATTTTGTGTTTCACCAATATAAATTTTATCACATTTACTACATGGGATTATCTATGTATATTTTATTAGTATAAACATCATAGGAACACATGTTTGTATTGAGATCCTTGTTTTTTATTTTCTTAGTGAAATTAATATCAACAAACCTCGACAGAGGACAGTTGATATTAATTTCCCTGTTTAAGAGAACAAAAAAACAAGGATGTTAACTCAAATATGTGTATCCATTAAAAATAATGTGTATAATAATGGACAATAATATCAGAATTAAAAAATTAATTAGAAAAAAGAAATATGTCATCAGTTCCCAAGTAGGCATCTATGCAGACGACACTACTATTTACTCCTACCTCAATAGCAAATCCGGTATCGCTTATAAAACTAACCCGACTGTTGGTCTTGAAAAGGAACTCCAATCCGTTGTTTGCTGGGGCAAGAGATGGCTGGTTAACTTTAATACCTCAAAAACAAAACTGCTCTCTTTTACCCACCACAGAGAACCCTCCCTGCCTCCCATTAGAATGTCTGATGCTCAACTCCACGAGAGCACCTCTCTGCGACTGCTTGGTCTCACACTGTCTGCTGACCTGAGATGGAACAATTACATTGAATCAATAGCTTCATCTACCGCAAGGAAAGTTGGTTCTCTGTTTTGTGGCAGAAAGTTTTTCTCACCAGAGTCCATCCTTAAAATCTATAACTCAACCATTCACCCTTGCATGAAATACTGCTGTCATATATGGTCTGGAGCCCCCGCTGTTCGTCTTAAGGTCCTCAACAAAACCCAGAGATGGATATTGTTGGAAGGAAACATAAAGGGAGATAACTCCAAAGTATTGTAAGAGTTATCCCACTTGCTTTGGACATCGTGACGTCAGACGTCACGTGTGGCAATACACAGAGAGATCCAAGATGGCGGACTACACCGGGACACGTGTGGCAAACGTCTCTCCATATTTCACTAATTCTTTTGTAGAGTAGTATTAACTCAGTTTATCTAGTAATTAATAAAATGCTGTAAACCTAAAAACGTTCTTGGTAATTATTTCCAATCAACAAATGCATTGCTCGGTCCTCAGAACTCATGCAAACATAACAGATATGCAATGTGATTAGCCCTGATCTGGCATCTCATTTACAGTCATTCTCACAGATGTGTCGTCACCTACCTCTGTCTTTTCTACAAATACTTTCACAGTAACTGCTCCAACGAGATACTTTCACTAGTTCCCAAACTGCATGAATTTAAACATGCTACTAGGTTGGCATCTTTGACCCTTTCACTGTCAAAACAGTTAAATGTAGCCATCTCTTCTACTCCAATAGGTTCATGCCTCACACTTCCTTTTACTTGCTTCCCTGATAGCTATAATCTCCAAATATTCAAATGCAATGCCAATTGACATCTCCAGATGTCTTGATCTATTCCCTGTCCATCTCTTCATCCTTTCCTCTTTCATGCCTTTTACTATTGTTCACGCTCTCTGAAATGCTTATAAAAAAAATATATATATTAAAAAAATAGGAAGATCGACCACTTATGCTACCGTGGTTTCAACCATTGAGGTCTTGTCAGGCAGTAGAGGCTAATTAATTTCCTAACACTTTATTTGCTTATTTTATGTGTACACAACAGGAAGACGGAATTGGGTAAAATAAGCCAAGGAATTTTGCAAAAAACTTGTAACATGTTAAAAATTGCCATGCAGACTAATCAATGAAATTGTCGGTTGTCCAGAAATTGATGTCGCTTTCTTTCAGTAATACGTCTAGTCTCACCGAAGCCGAGAAGAGCAGTGGTCCGCCACGACCACTCGCCTCGTTTTTTAACAGGTAGCGTTGTTCTCTCATGCAAATAAGCCTGCTGCATGAAAATGGCAGTAGGTGTACGCATGCGCGACCGACTCTCAGAGAATGGTTCAACACGCGAGGCAGCGAATTCATTTTGTTCCTGGTAAGTCACTGTCACGTCAAAATATCATCTTGATAAATAACCATATTACTGATTTCATCAGTTAACATGTTTTCCTTTGCTCTCTGAAAAATGGCACTTGCCGTTTTCACTGCAAAAGACATTCTCATTTTGTCGGTTGTCCAGAAATTGATGTCGCTTTCTTTCAGCAATACGTCTAGTCTCACCGAAGCCTAGAAGAGCAGTGGTCCGCCACGACCACTCGCCTCGTTTTTTAACAGGTAGCGTTGTTCTCTCATGCAAATAAGCCTGCTGCATAAAAATGGCAGTAGGTGTATGCACGCGCGACCGACTCTCAGAGAATGGTTCAACACGCGAGGCAGCGAATTCATTTTGTTCCTGGTAAGTCACTGTCATATCTATTACAGAAATAGAATAAATGAGTGTATTTCTTAGTTCTATGGAATTAAGAATAAAAACAGGCATGTATTCATAAAATATTACATCAAGGATTTTTTATCTATCCATATCTGAGAAAGGACTGTTTGAAGCTTTGAAGTTTGCTAAGGGCTTTGTTGATTATACCGCCTGAACAAGTAGAGATAATTTTGAATTGTTGTAAATCTGTGTTATTCTAAAATGACAGAGCATGGCTTAAGAAATCCAAGGGTGCCTTTGATGTCCACAAGGTTCATTTGACAATGTTGAGGTTAATGGGCCTGTATATTTTAAATAAAATCAACAAAATAGCCCACATAGACAACTACGGGCTGTATAGGAACAACAGGCTGATGACAGTGCCAGACAACAGAAGAGTAAATGACAGAAAACTGCTTTTTAAACTTTTCAAGAACCTCGAGTTGAAATTGCGGTTTATATGAACAAGAAAGTCATCCAATATCTGAATGTGGAATTAAATCCACAAACCGGCAGTGTCTTGCCGTATATGGAAGCCAGCACAAAATTGAGGTATGTGAATGATAGATCTATCCACCCTGAAAATGTAATCAAGCAGATCCCTAAAGGAATAGAGTGCAGGCTAATCAGAAATCCCTCTTGTAGAATCATTTTTGAAGAAAAAAAAAGGTAGAGTATGAAAAGGCGTTAAAGAGGTGAAGCATAAAATTAAACTGGTATTCAAACCTCAACTGAATCAACAAATGAGGAATGAAGGGAGGAAAAGAAGCATTATTTGATTTAACCCCACCTCTGTTTAATTTAGAGGTGAAATTCAACATAGGGAAGATAATTTTCAAGTTGCTTGATAAGCACTTCCCTAAGAGTTCTGAATTGTACAAGATTTTTAATAGAAATATAGTAAAGTTACAGCTGCACTAGCAATTTGGAAGCTACAGTAAAAAGACAAAATGCCAGGAATTTCAAGGCTAGCATGCAGCAAAGTATTGTTGATAGTGAAACGTGTAACTGTAGGGATAAAAACGAAATGCCCACTGGATGGAGTTTTTTAAACAGAAGGAGTGGTTTACAAAGCAGAAGTAAGGGATGCAGATGGCCAGAGCAAGATATATGCGGGGTGTACTGAAGGCACCTTCAAAAAGAGATGGTAAAAACCACAAGAATAGAAAGCCATAGAAATTGTACCAGACTCGTTAGCCATGTGTGGGAATTAAAGGAAAATAATAACAAAAGCCCTAACATAAGCCGGAGCATATTGAGGAGAGCCAGAACTTACACTAACAGTAGGGATGTCTGCAGGCTGTGCCAAGAAGAAAAATTAATAATAACATATCTAGACCAAAAAAGCTGTTAAATGAAAGGTCTGACATCATGTTGGGGTGTAAACACACTAAAAAGTATATTTTGGGGTTTATATGAACCCAAATAAAAGTATGTATAATTTTTTTCTTCACACCCCATCTCATCTTATTTCCCCACTCTTGCCTCACCCCTCACCTTCTGTTGTGCACACATAAAGCATTAAGAAATTAATTAGTCTCTACCACCTAATGAGACTGGTTTGATCCAACTCTGACCATCAATCCTGTTTATTTATATATATATATATATATATACACACACACACAATAAATATATAGTATTAAGTTATGCTATATTTATGTGTAAAAGTGTAAAAATATCAGGGACAGTGTGTATGTAAATATAAAAGTGGACACTGACACACTGTTGACCTCAGTATCATATATATATATATATATATATATATACACACACACACAGGATTAATACAAATATAAAATATTTGTCACTAAGCTGATTCATGTTACCTTCAACTTCCCAACTCTATAACTTTGTAAACAAACCCTCCTGCAATCGCTCCATCTGCTCCTCAGAGGACATGTGCATGCATGCATGTGTGTGTGTGTGTATATATATATATATATATATATATATATAAAGAGAGACAGAGAGAGAGAGAGAGTTAAAAATACATAAAATTATTTTTCAATGCAATCAAGCCTCTGAAATTTGTAATGCCATTCACATATTATTAGAATTATCATAAAATTTCTGACTTCCTCTACTTGGTATTATTAATACATCTAAAGAATTCTGATCACTTATTCAAACTAGTTTTGATTTTTGCAATTAACTTTTTTCTTTCTCCCCCTATTTATTCAACTTCAGCAACAGGCATCATCAGGCAGTCATTAGCATATTTATTTCAGACTTTTGATCTTCACTGGGTTCTCTTCAAGTGTGACCACCTTATGCCAAACTTAATTGAAATAAATACAATCTTCATTTTTCATTGTAGTCTTTTACAAGCTTCACACACATAAGTATATCAAAGGAACACTTTTTAAGGAGCTTTCATCTTGAAGCATAGCAATTATTTACCTTGACCATTTCAAGATGTCCTCCATAAGATGCCCTGTGGAGAGGAGTGTAACCATCAGCATCCTTGATATTCAATAAGTATGGCTTATCTTCCAGCAAATTCAAAACTGTATCACACTGACCCTTTTCAGCTGCATACAGCATTTGCTTCTTCGGATTATCTGCAAAGATGAAAAAAATAAATTCACCATCAAACAATTATGTACAAAAATGAAAAAAATAATAATAAAAAGATCAGTAATCTTCTTTTATGGCTTTCTTCAGGACATAGGTGATCATGGCTCTCTACAACTTCCTATATCTTAGCAGTTTTTCTCCATATGCTAATGCTCTCACCACTATGTTCTGTCACTTATTCACAGAAGCTTGACAAGTAAGTGGGTTGCTGTCTTCCCTTATCCATTTTGCCCAATGTTTTTCAAGCTCTCCTTCCTCATCTAAAATAAATATTGCTTTATACAGAAAGCAAACCATTTTCTTTTGCCTTGCTTGACGATCTTGTGTATCACATATTAAACAACAAAACATTCAATAACAAACAGTAAAACTTTAGCAGTTTTCAACAATTCTTGATTTTTTATCATATTTGTAATGCAAGTTCCCTTATGGCAATGAATAAGAGACAGTATCTTAAAAGATGAAGAGATTTGAACTGACCACACATTGCTGCTTTTCATCCCTTAAAACAATGTTCCCTACTCTTCCCTTAATCACAGAGAAAAATGTCCTTTTTATATTGGGCATCTATAAATTTGGTCAAATAAAGAGAAACAAATTTTATTGTAATAAAACTTATTTCAAACTACAATAAGCAGATCAGGGGTTGTGACGATCTAATGTTCAGCCTGTGTCATTCAAAAATGCAATGCTAGCAAAAAATTTGTCATAATTTACAATTGTATTTGTCATATTCCAATAAATTTAAGGAAAGGAAAAAATAAATGAATTATAGAGAATTAAATTTTTTTATTCAAATTTATGCAGAATTTTTTTTTTTAAGTTGGTATATTTGATTTTTTTTCCAAGTTCACAGCTGGTGAAATTACATTTGGAAGCTTAATGACTAGGATTATAAATATTTTCTCAAGCATCCTGCCAGTTTTATTGACGGTTGCTACACGTCACTGAATTTTTCATAGGTTTATTTATATCCAAATAACTAAATTAAATTTGTAAATACTTATATTTTCAGCCCCAGAAGCAGCTTCAGTTTTGACATGAGGTCTTCAAAAGCCTACAAAATTCTTTCAGCTGTTCTGTGAAGTGAGGATATTGTTTGTAATACAAAAAGCAAGGTTGTCTCTCAAGCTGAGACGGAAGGAAATTCTTAAGACATTTAAAGAAAATTTAAAATTACTTCTAATTAACTTTTACTTCATTCATTTAAATTTTCCTTCTCAATTCAGTTGAATGGTTTATTTGTGTCATACATTTGTGCCTATGAAAAAAAAATTGAAATCAGTGGTTTCAATAAAACTACCAAAGAAGACATACAATACATAACCCAGTCATCACAAAAATAAAACTCTTTGATAATGGCATGTGAAAGCTGAAAGCGATCAAAAGACATTGGACAATTTATGTTCAAATTCTCCCAGGAAAAACGTCTGAATTGTAAAAGAATTAAATAAAAATATCTTTAAAAAAACTTTTGCTGGCATTCACCAAAACCATACATAAATGAAAAATTATTGCCCAAATACACCAAATTCAAATTGTATGTATGTATGTATGTATATTTAGATAGCATATCTTCATTCATATATGTTTCATTGAATAATATAGACATATTATGTCTATTTTTATAATGATCCTTCAAAATTCCCTAATCAGTTTCTTGATGTTAAGATGAAATTCATCAAGGAAGACACTATAGTTTTTCCTGCCCAGGTACTTTCTCTCTCCTCCAAGATCATCCTATGATTGACCTTTGAGGATGATCTTGGAGATCGAATGTACTTGGGTAGGAAAAAAACTACAGCACCTTCCTTGATGAATTTCATCTTAACATCAAGAAACTGGTTAGCGATCTGGAAAGGATCATTATAAAAATAAACAGACAGAATATGTCTATATTATTCAACATATATGATGATGATGATGGTCTCTCCCATCGTTTTCGAGTCTTTCAGTTCAGTTTTTATGTTTGTTTCATATGAGACAACAATCCTGCATGGGAGTTGCAAACAAATCCACACGAAGGGCATACTCATATGGGTTGATGTATTAGCCTGAGATTTAGTGTTAATTCTTAATTCTCCCGAGAGTTGAGACAATTCTTTTCATAGTTAGTTATACCTCGGTAGCAGATATATATATATATATATATATATATATATATATATATATATATATATATATATATAGTTTGTCTAGAAATCGCAAAAGCATGAAACCAGTGGTTACATGCAACCATATATATATATATATATATATATATTTATATTTTTTTGTCATCCACAGACAGACTGTTTTGCTGTTTCACAGCTCATCAGTGTGGCTAGACGTCCGGTTGCCTCTAGCTATGATCGAAACCCGACTGAATTGGTGTCAGTCGGAACTTCTCCCACTAAGCCGTCGGCTCACGGCAGGGATGAAGGTGAATTTTAGCGTGTTTATTTTTAGATTTAGATAAACATACAGTGACTGACAGTGACTCAATTCTGCCGAAGAGTCGTGCAATATTAGCTTAAATAGTCACTGTTTACAAACTCACACCTCAAACCAAAGAGCTCAACCGAAATTAATTTTTTCAGGAGCCAATATTTTATATATATATATATATATATATATATATAAAAAATCATTTCACCCTAATGCCACTAAGATGCAAGGAGTTACTGGGAGTGGAAAAGAATAAGACTTTAGTGAAGAGAAAGTACAATAAAAAACAGAAAATAGTGATTGATGTTGCATTTAAATTTTTCAAGATTGTAGCTAGCAGGGAAGCAAGAAATCAGAAGAAAGTTCCACAGGTGAGAATTGCAAGAAAAGAAACCATAAGAATAGAACTTAATTACATGTAGCTATTTCAACAGTAAAACAAGGAGAGCTAGTAGCCAATCTAGTAGTACACTTAAATTCATGCAGACAAGGTACCAAATAGGAGAGCCGATTAGAACAACTGGCATATATAATATAAGTCAAGGTAAGAGATATTAAATGCATGCGTGTGTACCTTCAAGTTCACTGCTGGTGACACTGATACTTTCCATGTCTCTTTCATCATCTTCCCAGTAGCTGAGGAATTTGTTAGGCTCTCCAGTCTTCTCTTTCAAGATCTGAAGAATACAAGGAAAAGAAACAATTCACATAATTTTTTCTGCTATCCACCCTTGCCCTCATTTACACTTTAGAGTAAAAAAATTCAATGACAAAAAAAAATAACTGTTCTTATTCATCATATAAAAAAAAAACAGTGATCTGTAAATAATGATTTTGTTGGAAAATCAAATATAGATGCACACTGCCAGACTTATATAATTTATTTACAGCCTTTATTAGTAGTATTTGTAATAGTTTGGGATGAACTGCTCAGTGTAAACAAATAATATAGAACATAAAAATCTAATAGTGAAAAATGTAGCTATTTGACTAAATTTATTTAACATCTACTGGTTAGCTTTTATAGCTGTATAAGACAGGCTCCAAAAAGATTTCAATTCAAATTTCATAGGATACTAATCTTTTCTGATCCAAGTTACTTAAGATTTGTAAAATGGCCAAAGAATTAAACAAAAATACTATGAAATGAAACCTAATAAAAGTAAATAATAATTTACTAATGTAGTGAGTTTGATCCCCAGTGGGTGACTCATTATTGTAAGCCTATACCAGAGTATTTTGTTTTTATTCAGTCAAGCCAGCTCAGACATTCATAAGTATCTTACCAGCTATCACAGTTCTGCATCAAGGTCGGAAAGTCATTAGTGTGGTATTCTGTATTATAACATAACTGGTCAATGTAGGTGAGTGCTAGGCGACCGGCCTGTCTTGCGCCATAGCGAGGTGTCCAGAAGAGTAGATCACTTGCAAGTTCTTGTTTTGCTCACCAGCAGTGTCCTGCAAAGTGCATTCGGCATAAGATTGTAGAAATATCAGGGATGAGTGCATAGAGTTGTGATTAATTTGGATGTTGCCTCCAAGAGATTTTAAGTATATCTCTCAGCATCCAAGTGTAGGTTCCATTAGACTCAAGAGTTTTAGTTAATGTACAAACAGTGGCACCATAAATTAACACCACCTCTGCAGTGGCCCGAAGAATCTGTTTGGGGTCATTTGGTATATCAGATTCCAAGGTACCAGAACAACTGGCATATATAATATAAGTCAAGGGCAGATATTAAATGCATGCGTGTGTACCTTCCAGTTCACTGCTGGTTCACATCCCTTTTATTCAAAATGGCCTATGTAAATTTTCACATTCTTTTCAATAGAATTTATTTTGCTTCCTAGTTATATAAAAGATTCAACAGACCACACTAAAATGAGTTTAATAAATATGAAATTGATCCAGAAAGTATCCGATATGCAAAGTCAACTTTCAGGATTGTCATCAGCTACTGTGTTGCCATCTCCTTATTCTCATCTAGAGTGTATCAATGGTGCTTTTATGGTTGGAAAAAAACAGAAGTTACAGGGAGCTAAATCTAGACTGTAGGGCAGCTGACAGACAGAGCTGCTGCGATTTAAAAAAAAATTAAACCTTTACAAGACATGAAGAATCTACATACTTGCTTATTGTGAATGCAAGAGTCACACAGTACACAAACTCAGCCAATAGTATCTCATTGGCAACAGAGTAACTCCACAGGATAGTGTTTGCTCAGATATTGATTACTAGTTGCATCAAGGCTGCACAAACAGTTCTTGAGATATTCAAAATGGCATGATATGTTCTAGACATTCATATCTGTATATGATATTTGGTCAATTGTTGATTGATTCATTTTCGATGGCTTATCAATGCTTTGCAGGTTATTTAAAGCCAGAAAATATTTTTATATTGTGAGCATTTTTTGGAGATAATGATTTTAGTGATACAAGTCTTACTAATTATCCTATAGCTAGGAGGAGAAATGGGTTCATACTTTTCCCAAGAGTATTTGCACATAAGTGAATATAACGAACCCAATGGGAATTGGAACTTGGCTCTCCGATTAACAATTCCAAGCCATTATCCATTACACTATCCGCACATGCAAGCTTACAACACCATATATTCCTAAGTCGTCCCCCATTAAGGTTTGATGTTACTTAACTTCATTGATTGTACAAGGATTACATATTTTGATATTTGGGCCCAGGTAAAAAAACAGGATATTAAATTTCACAATTTTTCACCCTATTCAAATTTTATCTCAGGAAGTATGACAAAGAAACAAAGCAAAACCCCAATACGTAATATATTTTAAAAAATGTAAGTACTGGCTCAAATTTCTCATCTTTAAATAACCATGGTTAAACAATCATCAATGATAAAACCACAATGATTTCCAAACTTCTGAAAACAATGAAATAATTTTCAAACAAGTGACCATTTTTTTATTATAATAGAAAAGCAGATTTATTTCATTTTAATTAAAAAATTTTTCTCATTTTAATCTTTTTTTAAAATTAGAATTTTTTTGCAGCATGCTGACACATGTTGAAATGCTCACAGTATTTGTTATCACTAACATTTTTTCTCAGAGATTTACAAACTCTACATTTTGTTCAATTTCGCAAATCAATCGGTGAAATGTGAATAAGCTGATCTGTTTGGAAAAATATTTTGACAAAACCCTACTTCACAGTTTAATAATTTCTTTAATTTAATTTTGTAGGACTTCATGGTAAACAATATTTTTTAAGAAAATTTCTTTTTTTCCTTTTTAAAAGCAAAGAACAAATTCTTAGTATTTCTTACTCTTGAGCATGCAACATACAAATGGCTATGCATAAATATTTCTTTCTGAAGCCAAATTCCAACTTCAGAGTGTCTATATTTCTGAGATGAGGTATTATGTACAGTATTTACATTAGTCGGACTATTGTCCTCATCTTTGTCGCCATATTTGTCACAACGTTTCGGTCGTTGTACGCTCCGGCCTTCTTCAGGTAGTTGGAATTTCGAACCGAACCCTTTATTTCGATCACTGGGGTAGACTGTTCTAGTTCCACGAGCCATGTTTGATGGGTGTCAGTTATCAGTTATCTCCTGGTAATTTTCCCTCTGAAAGTTCTCCACTGCCTGAACCGGGTATTGAACTCACACTCTTTGGGTCTGTCACTGGATCTAACCAACGCCTTTATCCACTGTGCCATGTGTCCTCAAGGACACATGGCACAGTGTTGTGACAAATTTGGCGACAAAGATGAGGACAATAGTCCGACTAATGTAAATACTGTAAATTCCAACTTTTTCAAGTATTTGGCCTTGTGATTTGTTTATAGCTCTCACAAATGAAAGCTGTACTGGAAATTGTTTTTTTGTTTAAAGATATGCAAAAAACAATATTGCATTTTTATTAAATAAGTATTTGTTATTTTAATCATTAAATTGTTTTAAAAATAGTGGGAGCATTTTGTCTGTTAAATAATAAAACTTTTAATTTTTCCAAAAAAAAATTAATGAATGCTTATTGTACTGAGCCTGTACTTTGTACTCCCTTACCTGTTTGCACTTCTCCCAAAAATTTGGTTTTGATTGGTCAAAGTATGGCTATTTTAGAGAGTGTGACGGATGGACTAACAAAAGTCACAGAATTTTATATATAGATTTCCCCACTTAATGTAAACAATGTGAACAAAAAATTAAATTTGTCTCGTTATTATTTTTTATAAAATACATATTGGGAGAGAGAGACAGAGTAGAAGTCAAAAAAATAAAAAAACTCATAAAGTGTGCACTCACCTGAGCCATGAGATCCACATTGTCCTGATTTGGAATTGTATCCAATGATTCACTATCTTCATCAGACATGGTAACTTCAAGGACTCGGTTTAAATATCTAATTTATATGGAGACGGTTAGTTGACTTGAGCATCAAAGAAACATCTAAAAAAAAAAAAAAAGAATTAAATGATCACTAACAAAACATTTTTTAATAGAATAGAATACATGGGGGTGCTGAAAAGTTTTTGATCAGAACTACTTTCCAAAATCAGTATTTCAATAACCAAACATCAGAATTCTGATTTAGAAAGTAGATAAAGTTAGATTAAAATTTTGATTTAATAGAAATAAATTCCATTTATCCATTTTAATGGGTGAAAAAAGTATTCGTACACTACAAAAAAGAATACATAATCTTCATTTAATACTTTGTAGAACAGCCATTATTCACTTCTATAGCAACCAACCTCAACTTGTAGTTCTCAATTAATCTTCTTTGCATATGGTCTTCAGATTTGGGATGTTTGTTGGAGCTCTCGATTGGATTTGAAGTTTCAAATAACAACACAGATTCTCAGTTGTGTTCAAATCTGGGAACTGACTTGGCGATTTCAAGATATTCACATTATTTTCAGAAGATCCAATCAGGAGGAAGTTCAAGATTTCCAACCAAAATCATTAAATTTGCTTCCAAAATATGTTGATATGCTGCGGCATTCATCCTACCATCTATTACTGATATGTTGCCAGTACCTTTTGTAGAAAAACATCCCAAACCATGATGCTGCCACCACCAAATTTCACTGTTGGAACTGTTTGAATGCATCACCACCTTTTCACTATACATGATTTCTAGAATTATGTCCAAACAACTCAATTTTGGTTTTGTCTGTCCATAATACTCTTCCCCAATACAATTCTTCCTTATCCTTATGTTCACAAATGAATTTCAACCTGGCATCTCAGTCTTTTCAATAGCAGTGAAGTTTTCCGAGGAGAGTATGACTTCAGATTGTGTCTATGAATTTCATTGCTTATTGTCCGTTTAGTGACACAGATTCCTGATGAAAGCAAACTATCCTGCAACTCTTGATGAGTAACTATAGATTTTTTTTAATTCGGTGCATTAATTTCCTCAAAGATCTTGAAGAAATCTTCCGTGGAGCACCTGTTCTCCTTTGGTTTTCAAGAGTTTTGAGTTGTTTTATACTTTGCAATGAATGAACTAATGGTAGTAAATGGAATATTTAGGTTGTCTGAGATTTTCCTGTAACTTTTACCTTCTTTCCAGAGCTTAACAATCAGTTCTTTTTGTGAATTTGTCAATATTTTACCTCGTGCCATGATGATAGCTTACACAAATATCAACTAGAGAATATTCTGTTTGTATTTTTTAGGCTAAAAATAACTACTGATAACAGAATACTCCGCTTGAATAATCTAGAGTATTAAAGCAATTTAAAAGTTTTAAAATCTGAAATTTGCATTCTACAAATACTTTTTTCACCCATTAAAATGAATAATTAGGATTTATTTCTATTAAATCAATTTTTTTGTTTTCTATGCATATATAGTTATTATGCATCTGTGTACAGTTAATTATAAGAAAAGTATATTTATTCATTAGTTTGAAATAGAATAAATTAAAAATTTGTAAGTGTACAAATATTTGTTTTTCCTCACTGTATATCTTACTTTAAAATCACAATCTTCATGCTATGATCTGAAAATCCCTTGAGGTGTGAAACTGACAATCACCATACAGTGTTAATGTCTATATATACACTATCTATATACTTCAAAATGCTCTATCTCTAGCACTTTTCTCCTATAAATATAAAAAATTTAAACAAATATATAATTACAGAAATTATAGAGAAATTTCAAGGGGGAAAGATGAAAGTGACGACAAAGAAAAAACTAAAGGAAAAAAGAATTTACATTGGAGCAAGTAGGAAAGAATTTAAAGAGAGATATGCAAATCATCTGGTATCATTTAAACATGAAAGATATAAGTGTAAAACTATGGTGTCAAAATATACATATTAAAAATAAAACAGGAAACCCAGTTAGTGGAATATATAATTAAATTTGAATATTAGAAGAAATTGCTATCTATGAATGGAGAAAATATGGATCATAGAATTCAGAATGTACATAATTTGATAAACAAAAGAAAAGAATTATTTGGAACTGTTGGCACACTGACATATTCAGTTAAAAAATATGAAAAGAACAATAAATTTCAGGGATACTATTAAAAAAAAATACTATCACCCATTTTGAAAAATCACAAAGCATAAAACAGTACTGTGAATGAGTAAATAAAACAAAAATGTTATTTTAAAAAGGTCTTTTAAAACAAATTTAAAATAGAGCACACATATATAAGAATATATATATATATATATATATATATATACACACACACACACACACACACACACATATGTATGTGCATATGGATTTTGCACAGTGTTATACCAGAGCTTCAGAGAAGTCAAGTGCTTTAGCAAGTTCCAAAAGGTACAGATCACACTTCATTCAATGTCAGTGGCTGCTTCTGATGTGTAGACACATTGTCTACTCAGCTACATCTAACATATGCACATGAGGAAAAAAGCCATGACAGGTAGCAATATAAAGTCCCACCTGAGAGAGTAGAAGGGGAGAGTTTCTTACATTCTAGCATGAATGTCGAATCCACTACAGTAAACAAAGTCCAGAGTTTAATAAATTGTAACGTTATGTGGAAGTTTTGTGTTCTCATTAAAATGTACAGCAATAATATTACAAGAGCAAACATTTTTTACAAAACACCATTATCAAAAATTAATGATTAATAATGATTTCAAATGTAAATAATTCATGTAAACCTTACAAACAATCCTTCATTAAACCCTATAAACTGGCATTACAAAAATCAGGTAAAGGCCATAAAACTGGTTTTCATTTCTGTGGTATGCTAAAATGTAATTTTTTGTGGGGGTGGGGTGTTATGAAAGATTTGAAGAGGTGGTTAAAGTCCTCATGTTTGTTTTGGAAGATCAGTAGAAATGACGCTTCCTGTGATCTGAGTTACTTGAGGGGGTGGTTAAAATCACCCACTTTTATATTGTTTTCCTCTTTGGGAGGTAAAGAGAGTGACCCTTCCTGTAATGTGACATTTTTCTAGGGGTGGTTAAAATCCCCTTTTTGTTTTATTGGTATTGTTTTCTTTGGAAGGTTTGGGGAGTGACCCTTCCTGTAATGTGACATTTTTCTATAGGTGTTTGAAATTCTCTTGTAAGGGTTTGAACAGAAGAGAAGGGCTGCTAACCACCCTCTGGTATATTACATTTCAAAGGGCTCTTTGGGTTAAACTACCATCGGAGGTGGTTGGGGTTCATCTGCATGTTTTTTTTTTGTGGGTCTATGTAGAATTCCATGTTTTGAGTTTCACAGAAAATATTGTTATTGTAATTAATTGCTTTGTTTTAGTTCTTTTAAGGTTTTTTTTTAATTTGTTTTATTGATTGTTCCATAGTCTTGTTAGTGTAATTTATATAACAAATGACAAAATTTGGTGGGGGAGGATTGTAACAATACAATTTCTCACACATCTTTAGAAGGTAAGTAGATAAACTCCTTCCTTTTAAGTCCACTCGGCTATCTGAATTTTGTCTCCAGTCCATCCTTGAGGCAACTGCCCGGGTTTTCAAGAGTCATGTCTCGAGTTCACCTTTGAATTAGCAACATAAAATTTTATCAATGATTTTAGATAATCATTGAAAGTTGTCCTATGAAGAAGTTGACCACCCATGAAGCTGAATGGGTGGTCCCGAACCTCCCAGAACACATGTGGATGGAGTGGGGTGGGACCCCAGCCATTAGCCATATAAGCAGAGAGAAGCAGGAAGTTAAAGGGGTCCAGCCATGAGAGAAGTAGGTAGGTGACCAAGGGAGTTGGTAGCTGCCCAGGCTAAGTGAGAAATCGTATTGTCGTTAACTCTCAACCAGTGTCTTTTAAAGAATTGTCATTATTATTTTTTGTTGAATACAATCACGGCCATGTGGGCATAGCAAAGTCTGGTGTACATGCAAATATAGCCAATATTGGATGTCAACAGAGGTGCAGTGAATGACGAACAAGCAGAGAACGTCATCACAAATTTCACCACGTAAGTAGTCACATTATCAAGAAGGATCAAGATCTACTAGTTAGGGCTAGGTTAAAAAGAATGTCTTCCAGGGCAACAAACATGGCCACTGAATTGTGCCCAGAGGAAGCTCAAAATTGTCGATGTATCGCTAACATCACAATGCCAGACAAGTGGTCCGTGACTACAAACGCAGACATATGTGAGTCTTTTCGGGACTACTTTCAGGAGCTGTTTACTGGGGAGCCCAGCCTGAGCCCTGCTCAAGTTGATGCCTATTTGGCCAACTTTCCCCCATCTTTAGGCAATTCTAGCAGCTGGGTGCAAGGGTCTCATCACAGAGTCTAAGATCTGGGAATTGCTGAAGCTGGTTGGCTGGGACTAATCTCTGGGATAAGATGGTCTTCCTTATGAAAAGTACTTGAGGCAGTCGCCCGTTTTTGTCCTCTTGCTGGCACTGATTTACAACATCTGGATGAAGCAGGAGTCTATATCTCAATGCTTCATCAGGTGTGGGATCAAGTTGCTTTGCAAGAAGAAAAATAGTTGGGATGAGATAGGTAATTATCAGCTTTTGATGATATTAAACATAGAGTTGAAAATTTTAGCCAAGATCTTAGCCAGCCATTTGTAAGCTGTCCTCTCTAGTCTGGTTGGCACTTAGCAGACTTGTGCTATGAAAGGCAGGAATATTCAGGATAACCTTCATTTGGTATGCTTGATCATCGAGCAAGTCAACAGTGAAGCCATGCTGATCAATTTACATCAGTACAAGACAATCAATAGAGTAGACTATCAATTTCTGGAGGCTGTCCTTTCCACCACTGGTTTTGAGCCATATTTTCACACCTGAATCTGGCTTCATAAGCATCCCCTGGTGCACTGGTAGAAGTGAATTGAGTAAGATCAGAACCTTTTGTATTGTCTCACGCCAGTCGTCAAGGTTGTCTGCTCTCAACTTGCTGTACATTCTTGCATTGGAACCCTCCCTTCACAAGTTAAAGACGAATCCAGTCCTCAGCAGAATTTCCCTCCCTGGTGCTAACACCTCAGCCAGGTAATCCGCCTATGCTGACAATGTTTCAGTTCTTGTGTCAAGCAGAATCAAAACTGACGAAGCTGGCAATCAGATGGCACAAGATGGTGACAGGGTCCAAGATCAACCACAATAAGTCTGTTGGTTTGCAGATGGGTGTGTGAAAGTGAGTTTCTCTTTCCAGGCCTTTCCTTTGGATGGACAGACCAGTCAAGATACAGTCTGGTTCAGTCCCAATCTCCTCTTAGAAATGAATTGGTGGAAGGTGCAGGAGAAGGCTGAAGTTGCAGTTCATCTGTGGTCCCAGAGGAATCTTTCCTTAAAGGGGAGGGCAGAAGTATGTGCCTTGCACATCTATCCGATTCTTCTTACTTCTACTCCCATCTGCTACATATTAGTAAGGCTCTTGTTCTCCTCTTTGTGGGGAGGCAAAGCTCCCAAAGTATGTCAGGGGATCTGTTACCTCTACCCATCTGAAGGCGGTTTGGATATATCTTTCATTGAGATTAGTCAACATACACTTCACATTTCTAAGACCAGATGTGTTTGCAACTGGATGAGAATGGCGGATTCTGGAAGGAAGACATCTGTAAGAAATTCCCATCCCTAAGAAGTGTGCACTCGTGTGAGGAAGAGGCCTGTTGTTTATCTTAATACAAGTGCTCCTTCTATCATGAATGTCGGCTTGCTCTCAAGTTCCTTTTACAGGCAATGGATGGCCTCTCTGACGTACAAGCATTGTCCCATAAAGCATTATATCATGTGCTAGTTAGGGTGTCCATTCAGGATGGAATATACCAGAGGGTTGTTAGCAGCCCTTCTCTTCTGTTCAAGCCATTTCAAGAGGATTTCAAACACCTATCGAGGCAAGGGACTCACTCCATATGCCCTTGGGTACCCAGGTTGAAATGCCTCACTAACAGTGAGGCATCATTCACATGGGTGGTGATTCAAAAGACCCTCTGGGTTGGCAAGAGACTTTGTTTGGTAGGCTTGGAAAAATCTTCAAACTGCGTTTGCTACAAAGAGGCAGTAGAGACACTCGGTCATACCTTCTTCTGCTGCAGGGTTGTAGGTTCATTGTGCAAGTTTGTTGAAGACATCATGGATTGTATGCTGCACGGAAAGTTCTTTGTCCTCTAGGCCAGTTCTGTTTGTTGTAATGTCGTACCATCATTGACTAAGGCGGAGCACTATTTGTTCTTTTGCTTACTAGGTGTTATGCAAGTTGTGATATGGACTACACGACAGAAGGAGTTCTATAGGGACAAGAAGTTTACCTCTTCCCAACTAATCTTGTTCTTTAGGCATCAGCTTAGTCAAGATTAGGACAGAAAGGAAACTCCATCAGTCAGAATTTGACATGTGTGCTGAGTAAAAGGTGCTGACTGAGAGTGGCATTTTGATGCCAGTTAAGCATTAAAGATATTGGGAATTTCTAGAGTGAATATTCGCAGCTCTGCCCAAAAAAGGGTAGTTTAGACTTTCTTTGTTTTTGTTTTTTCCATCAAAGTTAACTTAGGGGATGTATGCTCATTGACACCTTTAATTTTTTTTTTACCCCACTTTCTTTAGTTCAAATTCCTCACCCTTCCCCTGTTAGGTGATCAGAGATATCAGTTCTCTGGTGGATGCATTAATTAATCTTGTCCAGTTAACTAATGTTTCTGCCACATTTTAAGGATTGTGGGTTTTTTTTTATTACTAACACTGTTTTGTTTTGTTTCTTGTAAATAAACCTAGTTTTCATTGTAAATATTCATTGAGGTTATAAATTTTTAAAAGTTGCTATTTTACCTCCCAGACAAATCTGTACATACAAAGACTATTTAGGACGTCATAGAGACTCTGAGGTATTATGGTGAATGTAGTAAGAATGGTTTGTTTGGGTGCAAGGATTATTGTGGCATTGATTGTGGCTAGCTAAGTATAAGATAGATGAAGACCAGCCTTGCTCATCCCCAATTTTTGGCCTTGTGCCACATTTGTACATTTCTGCAATAAATAATATATTTGACATCATCTGTGATAACGTCAATCAACAACAGTAACACCAGTCATCTTTGGAACCTGTTTCAAGGAAGAAGTCTACATGCTGGGCGCTATGAAATTCCTGTCGTCAGCCCCTACTACGAACTCACTCAACTACAAACTATAGATCTTTTGATTGTTTCCCCTTCAACAAGCGCTCTGAAGAAATCACATGCGAGCGTTAACCCATTAAGAACAATTTACTTGCTTAAAGAAGTTTTAGGCACTAAGAGAAATATTTTGAGCAAGCCTTTATGAACACTGTTTCTTCCTTTAAGTTTAAGGACTTTTCTTCTTCCTTTCTTTCTCTCATATTTTGGATATATACCTTTACCTTTTTTTTGTGTATGTAAATAAACATTTTCTTCTGTTGCTATACCCTGTCCCGAGTAGGAGTTTGAGTCTTTGGTTTGGTTTGTTTTGTGGCATATCAACCTCATTGGGTTATTTAAAGCCAACAGGATTTTTATTGCTGGTAATATTTTTTTCTTCAAAAAAGTATTGCTGGTAATAATTTTTCCTCAAAAAATTTATAGCTGATATTAAAGTGTATTTTTACACTTTTAGTGTTTTGACCCCAGTTTGTGGTTTAACTATTTGCCCATAGTTGGGACCCTAACAGGTCACCCCGTTTGAGTCTTTATTTTTTCACCTAAAAGAGAGAATTGCCGGTTCTAAAAATTCAAGCCACTATTGCTTTTTTTTTTTTTATCGATTGTATCACCTTTAACCTTTTTTTTAACCCTTTCATATGTCGTTTTACATTAATGTTTTTTTTTTATAATTACCAATTTGAAATATTTTAATAATATTTACAATTTACCAAAAAAAAAAAAAAATGTTAATTTTACATACTTAATTTTAGTTTTAGTTTCATAATTCGTTCACAAAAAACTTTCTTTAAAAAAGAATTTTCAACAAAAGAAATTAAAGTAAAAATATTTGTTAAATAATTTTCTATTTCAATTGTTTTTCTTTGTCGATAAATTTGTTTTTAGATAAGTGTATGAGGAAAATACGCAAAAGATTTTTAAGGCAAATCCTAACTTCTAAAAGAAAATGAAATAGCAAACACTAACAAACATTTATTTTAAACACCTTTGTCTCCCTTAAAATTTAAAAACATCGTTTATTCGAATTGAAATTAACAATAGGTCATTTCCCCCTAAGAGAATGATTCAAATAAAAATTATTTTTAAATCAATTACAAGAAAACTTACAAAATTGTCACCTTACCTTTTTTGTAAGTGAAGCGGGGTTTGTTTTTTTTATTTAATATTCATTTTTTTGTTTTTACAGTTCCAATTATTTCTGTTTTCCACACACGTCAGAAGCTTCACTTCACTTCCAAAACAAAAAAAAAAATTGAAATGATATTCTGACTGAAGTAAATTCCAAAATTGTGCAGCAGATAAAAAAAAAAGATTTAGATATATGCAAAGGATTTCAAATTTGATTTTTTTCTTGTTATAAAGTTCAAAATTATACAAAATTAATATTTAATTGTTACAATTTAGCACAATTTGAATGGACGATGTTTTGTTTGTCAATAAGAGTTACCGGACATGGAAGAGCATTTACAAATACCGGAATTACAATTATAGCTTGAACCGAGACGAAACATTTATTAAAGGGCTTCATTTTAAAATTGAATTAAAATTGCCATCCAAATATATCAAGTATCGCTAAAGGCTACGCGAAAGATAAATTTATTACATATAAAATCATTTTGCAAAGTTTTAAAGAACATTATTAATATATATAAATATTTTTAGTATTCTTGGTAAGCGTGTTGTTTTCAACTTGGTTCACCCTGATCGTACTTGATTGTTGGGCGTGGAATATCTTTGGCTGAATTGATAGAAAATCTTTTTCAAATCATTTTTCTTTAATCGTTGGGTCGTTAATTTCATCATGTTTCATTTAATTGCAGTTTTTCAAGACCCAAATTATATTTTCTTTACATTGTCAAAATGTTTATCATATGGCGAAGAGATTTTGGTATTATAGCCGCAGAACATATTCATTTTTAGTTCAACTTTAATTTTCGGTTTAAATTTAAAATTCGTAATATTTGCTTTTTTTGTAACTATAAAAAGTGTGAACACCAACGAAAATAGAGAATTACGTATAATTTCGGAGAATTAAATTATTATTTTATTTATTTCCGATAAAGACACGGGAACTTGTTTTCATTTGTTTGTTTGTTTTTGTTCTTTGTTGGATTTCAAAATTTTGAATTTTGATTCTTTTTAATGTTTATTTTGAAATGGTGAAAAACTGCTTTCGATGGTTCAACAAATATACCAAAAAGAAAATGATATGTAGCACTTCTAGTTCTATACATAGGGCTCATTATTGTTAATATCGCGAAAAAAATTAAATAACTTTCAAGTTCATGCCACTTACTTAGGTGAATTTGTTATTTGTTTACCTTTAATTTTATTGTTATGGAGTCAACAAATATATTCACACCTGATGACAACAGTAATCAAAGCAAAAAGAATATTTGGTAAGTATATGATTTTTGTTTTATTATCGTTGTTAATTTATTTTTAGATTGTTTTTTTTGTTTGTTTTTTTTTTTTTAGTAACTTTTAATTTAGTTTTCGTATAAAAACATAACCAATTTTTTTTTCAAGCTTTAAGTTTCAAAACTTATTTTTCTGTATATTTTCCTTTTCTACAACGACTTCTGTTGTGGACAATGAAAAAAGGCTATATGCACAGATATGGTGAGTAATGTGTGTATAGCACTCGGTGTGTACACGTTACTATACACGGTAAAAAAAACTAAATATATGCCTGGGTGTGTGTGGATATAGGATACACGTATGTTCAAGTGTATAAAAAAAATAGTTTCAGTAGTAGACTGATTTAAAACTCGAACAGGTAAAAAAAAACGCTTCTCTACAAACAAAAATCTTTATTGTACTGCTTAGCATTTTGTACCAAAAAGTAAAATCTAATGCAATTTGTTGACATTTTTGTAATGACAAAAGTACGCATGTGTGGCTTTAAAAAAGCTTTACTCAATTAAGGATACAAGGTTTGTGCATAGTGTCCTTTTATAGTCCTACTAAACAGAAATAGCTCTCTCAAAGAGGAGAGTAACGAAACAAGGGGAAATCACTCTTGATTATTCATAACAACTTTCTTTTCTGCACCTAACATTCATGGTAGTCCACAACTTCCTATCCTTTGTAACTTTAAAGAAATGTTTGTCTTTTTACAATCCTCCACTTTCCTCTTCTGCCATCGATTTACACATGATTGTTAGGTAGGGGTGACTTACTCTTTCTCTCTATCCATTCGCCTTCACTATGTCCTGTGCGTCAAATTTTCCAAGCCCTCTTTTTTTAATATGTATCCTAGAAATTTCACCTGTCTCTTTTTGATTTGAATTATAAGCCTTATTTTCATTTCTATTTCCTTAAAACTTCCTCATTACTAACATACTCCATCCATGGTATTTTCAGCATCCTTCTCTAAAACCATGTCCCTTTTGTCTCTAGTCTCCCCTTCATGAAATTGTCCAGAAATGATTGCCATACAGGACTGTTATTACATAGCTGTTGGGCAGTCTTTTCTTTGATCCTAATGAAATTTTCCTGTTTCTTAATACTTTGCTTAGCTTTTGGAAGGAAACTTTTTCTATTTAAATGCTCCTTTGAATTTAAGTGCCACATTTTCCATCATCTGTTAAAACTCCCAGATATCTAAATTTTCATACTTGCTTGATTTTGATATCTCCAAATTGTAACTTACATCCTGGGCTGTTCCTCTTGTTGACAACCATACATTCTGTCTTACCTTTGATGGTTAGTTCTTTCTTCAGTAGCATAGCCAGAGGAGAGTGACACTTTTGGGTCTGCTGTATAAGCCTGTATTGGCTGTATTGAAATAAAAGTAGTTTTAATGTTGGATCACTATTCACAGTTGAAGGACTTTTGATTTCAAATAACTTAAACTATGGTATACATATTTAAGCAATTGATGTTTTGGGCAAACAATAAGCATTATCCAGTGATGTATTCTGGGCTATTTTATCATTGTTGACAATGTGAAACCTGTGAATGGACCAAGAGTGCATTCTTTTAATGTTGTAGCATCACTCGATGTTGGAGACACATCATGGTTGTTATCATATAAATTTCAGTTATTTTCCTTGACAAGTTTGTTTTTGGGTATGTATTGCTTTATTTTTCATCTTTTGGGCCTCGCCCTTCTTGCCAGATGAATTTTGTGCATAGTTACTATTAAGAAAATCTATTTTTGTGAATTAAACTTCTTCAAATTCTGGGTCATTTGATGTGGCTGGATGACCTTACAAGTGGAGGTCTTTTATCCAAGTATTCATATTCATTGGTTGACACCAGAATTAAGTTGAATGGAAAAGTCAGTTGTTGCCATAACCTGCTTCAGTGCAGTCCATTTATTTCCCTTCGCTGACCTGACATGTAAACTAATACCACAAAAACACAGCAACTCCCTACTTACTTTAAAGAGTTTCTAACTTCTTTCTGGTAAGCTGTTTGTTTTTCCATTTCAGCCACTGCCCAAATCACTAAAATTAAAATAAAACCTTTCTTTACTATAAAACCTAGTTAATTTTTCTGTCATTCAATTTGCTTTTC
The DNA here is from genome assembly GCA_964036315.1 of Acanthosepion esculentum. Lineage (NCBI taxonomy): Eukaryota > Metazoa > Mollusca > Cephalopoda > Sepiida > Sepiidae > Acanthosepion > Acanthosepion esculentum. The sequence continues at coordinate 56,057,321 of OZ038502.1, forward strand.
TTTATTTTATTTCTTTTGTCACACATATGACAGATTGTTCTTAGATGTTTTGGTTGCATTCTTTTTTACTTATGATTTTCAGCTGAGCTTTTTTTAAAAAAAAATAATGTATTCCAGTTTTTATATATATATATATATATATATATATATATATATGTATGAGTGAGTCACTGTGCATGTTGTATTAGGGTGGAGCAAACTCAAGGACACCCCCAGGTGGCACACACTCTGGCTATGCCACTGTCTTTCTTCTTGCTTTTCTTTACTACATTTTCTAGGAACTCTTGCAATCTTCTTTCTGTGTCTGCTATCGACACTGTGTCATCTTATGTCTTTAAGATTTCCGACCTGGGATGGTAGCACCTTTTAAAACCCCAGCTAAGGGCAAATAGTTAACCCCCAAACTGGGATCAAGACATTATGAAATTATAAAAATTTTTATAGTAAACATACCAACAATACATTTTCATAATAAAAAAAAAATTACCAGCACTACATTTTTGTAAAAAAGAATAAAAATTAAAAAATTAAAAAAAATTAACAGAAAGACATTTTTGTAAAAGAAATTAATGCTCCCAAGAAAATTAAATTTTGGCATTAAATGACCCATAAGGAGTTGATATGTCACTAAACAAACACATTTTTAAGTTTATGCCAATCAATAATAAATGCTGGTAGGACTTCTAGTTCTCTTAGGATCACTTTGCTGTAAAAGTTGAATAAATCTCACCAAAAAACAGTAATACTACACTTTTGTAGAAGAGTAAATAATTTTTCTCTTTTTTTTCTGGCATATTGTAGCAATTGTTCAGGCATGACATTACTAGTGAGTTTGATTTTCACAAGGGTTTTCAGAATTCAGATTCTGAACCTAGCTTCATATCAAAACTGGTTTCATTCAAAAAAATATTTACAATCTTGCATGTCTTCAGGATTTCAGTCTAATTTTCTAATTGTTATTTTAATGATCTAATGTCACTGCTCATGTTATTTTAATGATCTAATGTCACTGTTCATGTTATTTTAATGATCTAATGTCACTGCTCATGTTATTTTAATGATCTAATGTCACTGTTCATGTTATTTTAATGTTACTGCTAATGTTATTTTAAATGAGCTAATTTCACTGGTTATTTTAATGTTCTAATGTCACTGCTTATGTTAACTCATTTTAGCATTGTTTGTATGCAACTGTTTTGTCAGTAAGCATAATTTTTCCAATTATGTTTTGTGGATGATGGGAATAAAACTTAGAATATAATTTCCTTTGGACTAGTTACTTTAATTTTATTGCCATTGTCTCCTCTTATCTTTAAGGCCAAAATATTGAAATTACAAATGAGAGAACTCTCCAACCACTGCAGAAAAAATGGAAAACTAAAACTTAAATATACCTCATAAAAAATACCTCTCAAAATTAAATAAAATGACATAAAAAATCAGAAAATTTTTTTTTTATATTTTCCATCTCTATTTATTTTTCAGTATGGTTTCTGACTTTTTCTATCCAAACATGGGTGGAGTGGAGAGCCACATATATCAACTCTCCCAATGTTTGATAGAACGGGGTCACAAGGTCATTATAGTGACCCACTTCTACAAAGGCCGTGAAGGTGTCCGCTACTTGACCAATGGTCTTAAGGTAAAGTTACAGCACATTGTATTTTTTTTCTCCTTGCTCCTTTCCTTTTCACTTGTTTCTTAGTTCTTTTGAACAGTTATTTTGGAAGTAAAATCAGATTTACAACCAGTCTTTTCATAAATGACTTATTGATACAGGAATGATAAATTTATAAAATACTTGAAGTATTCAAAAATTGAAAGTTACCTTTGTGTGTGGTGATATGTAGTGGCTACATTTGTTTGTTTTTTATTTACCAGAAATTTCAAGTTTTTACAAAAACATTGATACTTTAAAAGAAATGTCCTCTTTCATGTATGAGATATTCAGTTCAAAACACTTAATATAAAAACACATATTTTGGAATAGATTTTTTAATACCATCAAAATTATGAAAGAGACCAATGTAATTGAATTGGTTTTGCAGATATATATATATATATATATATGTTAACCAATAAAATCACAGCAGAAGGTTTGACATTACAAGGGCAAATACTGCCCAAATATTTGTGGATGTAGTTGTAGACCTACCACATGTTATTTTTGGATCATTTAGAAAATAACAATAATTCCCTTCACCACTTCTGTAAATTCAAGAAAAAAAAAATTTTGCATGTGAGAATTATTTTCTAACCAATGAAAAGCTTATATTTAAAAAGTTCACACCTCTATGTGAAATTAGATTTTGAATCCCCTTACAGATATAAGAATAGAAGCATACTTCTTAAGGCTCAAAACAATTTTGGAAGCCAGTTTGATCTACATGTACACACACACAATGGAAGCGAGACAGCCAGCAGCTGCCGACTAAGGCCTTGTCCACTCACACACTAGAGGGGACTAATCAGCAACTGCTGATTAAGCCTTTTGTCTATGAACTTACAAATACATTAGGCTGACCATCATAAAGTAAGTCTGTCCACACATCCTACACTGCACTAAGAACACTTAATTACTTGATAAAACAAACTTCACTGCAAGGAAAATTGAATATTTTATTGCTATTGTATATTTCTGAAAAGCATATATAAATATTAATTCAATTGACATTATGCTTCTACCTCTCCTTCAGAAAATAATCTTTTTATGTTTCATTTAAAAGTTGTGTTGTTAAATGTTTGGAATCCCAACACTCAGCAACTAAAACCTGGATAGATGAATCCCAACATCCCCTATACATTGATTCTTTTGGATAACTTTCCTTGTCTTCTATTCAATGCTTTACAGAGCTATAATTAAAAGAATTATATATATGGATACATTATATTTAAAAATGTGCTACCGATTAATACTTTTTTTTCTGATTGATATTAACATTTCTTTAGAATATCAAGAAACTTAACACTTTCACATAACATTGTTGCCTGGCTGTTCTGACCCCTTTTTGAGAAATATAAGAAATTATCATTTACTGGAAATAAATGAACTATAAAGATGCTTGATTTCAATTCCTCATGGACACTGACATTTTGGTTTCAGTTGGTTAATCTACAGTAAAAACTAATCTAAACAGCACTCTCCCCAACACAATATGATAAGAATATGTCACAAAACTGATTGTATATGATGTTACTATCTACATTGGTTTGGAAATGGTAATAATCTCTATTTAATTTATAACACAGCACTGCTAGGCACTGACATTTTGTGATGTTTTGATCTCACACATATATTTCTTTATTACTATAAATATTTCTAGTGGGTTCACGTGTGGTCATGATCTTATCCCTGTTCTTTTTATCTTGTTAAACAGTGAAATGAATAACAACCAGCCTATGTTTAAAAGTCCTACTAAAGAAAAAAAATGATCTCCAACAGGAATCGAACCTGCATCCCTTTTTCTTCATCAGAGAAACCACTTTTTGAGCTAAAGTGCACCTCTGCTAGGCCATTTTAATTCTTCTTTAGTAGGACTTCTTCATCTAGGCAAGTTGTTACTCATTTCACTGTTTAATAAAATAAAAAAACAGGGATAGCAACTTGGATACGTGTACTCACTAAAAACAATGTTTATAGCTGCTTTTATTCAGGTAGGCACTGCCTACTTTGTCTACTTATCCCTGGGATATACACATATTGACAGCATGTAATGTAAGTTTTGTAAAAACCTAAGTATGTCCATAAAAGTGCTAAATAACTTGCAGTTCAATTCCTATATATTATAATTAAAATTGTTTGTTTCTTGTTACAGGCGTACTACATTCCATTCACACCAGTTTACAATCAGTGTATCCTGCCATCAATGTTTGCAACACTGCCTTTGCTCAGAAACATTTTCATTCGAGAGGAAATAGATATTGTTCATGGACATTCTGTAAGGAGTTTTTTTCAAATATCAAAATCCTATTTACAAACTCTGAAATGAGTTGATTTGATGTATTAATGCCCACTATCCCAATTTCTTTTTATGGTAATGGTCATATTAGCTGTTTCTCTAGTACAGTGGTTCCCAAATATTTTTTTTTCCCTGGGCCACATTTTCAGAATGAAAGTTTGCTTGCGCCTCATCAAATTTTATGTGATAAAAAGTACATTTAAAAATAAAAAAACAGAGGATTAAAGGGAGATAACTGCAGATCTGAAATAGGAACATTATCGTTAATAACTCTCTCCTCCAATTTGCAGACCCTAGTTACTATATTCTTAATACTTGATATAACGCAAAAATATCTCATTGATAAAATCAGTCAATAATTATTTATACTGGGACTCGTACATGCAATTACAAGTGATCCATAATAATACTTTAAATTTTGAAGTCATATTTATTTTGGCATATGAATTTTTAAAACTGTTTCTAAGTCTTTGATTGTCTTTCAATCATTCCACCTCACCTGTTATCCTCTTCTACAAAACTGTTTGGGAACCACTACCCTAGTGCAAGAAAACACTTTGCATTCATTGACCAAGCAGCCAGTACTGTTTTCAGTGGAAATTTATAAAATCTTTCTTTTAAGAAAAATAGGTTTCTTAAGTCCAGTAGCTGTTATCACTCTTTCTAGTATTGATGTAGCTTTCCTTCCTAACCTTTTATATGAAGTAGTATGGGATGTTGACATCTTGATTATGTCATTATTTTCTCTTCAAGTTACCTGGGCTATTGATGAAAGAAAGAAGGAAAAATAGAATCATTTAATGGCTGTTTCACTGAAATGGAAAAAGTTGTCAACTTCAAATCTTTCCATTTTTACCCACTTCTTAAAATAAAGACCAGCATTTATATTTATGATTGTCATTGCATTATTTTGTTAAATCTGTTAATCTCAAATATTTAATGACGTGATAAGCAAATTTATATGGATATTTTATTGTCGTAGAATTTGCCATGGACTTACTCAATCATTAACTTAAGAATTAAGATTCATCAGAATATTAAAATAAGAAGACCATGAAATCTTTACTATTCTTTACAATTATCAGGCATTATTAATATTTCACTAATATTTTTTCATCTTAAATTCAGTTGTTTTTTCATTGCAACTACTCAGCCTGTCAGCTCATATCTGTTAATTTTGTAATGTTGTCCGGAGTGGTTATTGAAATAATAACTAGAACAGCAACTTACAAAGTATAAGGGTTTATTTTAAACAAGAACAATACAAGTAGATATTTACAAGTTCATCTGAAGCTGGAAAGCAAGCCTCCCTGAGACCAACACCATAGACGCTTATATTCCTACTGAAACAGTCCCTTTAGTAGAGGTGTATCAGTTCTTTGTATACTGAGCGTTATCAATTCCTACTGGAACAGTCCATTTAGTAAAGGTGTATCAGTTCTTTTTATACTAAGAGTTATCAGTTCGTTCCCTACAATAGTTAATAAACAGCTTGAGTAATTACAATGAAAACAACTAAAATTTCAATGAAAGAAATACTGATAAAAAATTAATAGTAGTTGGAAATGCTTCATGTAATTATAAAATCCAAGATAATATTACTACATTATTTACTAGTGAAAATAAATTTACTAAAAAGAAAAGATAATACTAATCAGAACTGCATGTAACCACGTTCTTTACACTGATATTTACTGTCGAGATATATATATATATATATTCAATGCGTAACAAAAGGCTCATAAAATATTTAAAAATAGAAAAGCGGTCCTTCCTGACAAACCCAACAAATCAAAATACATTGTTCTACCTACCAACTCTATCACAACTATAATTTAAAAGAATTTATCTAAACTCAAAATAAAATTTGTCAATTACATATAAAAAAATAAAAGACTCAATTAATACAAAACAAAATAATAATCTAAAACTTGAAGGAGGAATTTACTCTATCACCTGTAATAATTGCCACAAAGAATACATAGGAGAAACCTCAAGGAATTTAAATAAAACATTATGTGAACACAAAAGGGATCTTTTATAAAACAATGCATCAATTGATCATCATAACAAGACTGACTACAATTTTGATTTAGAAAATTCTACTCTAATTAAAAGTCAAAACAATTTACTATGCTGAAATAATATTTAGAAAATGCTTTAATTACTAGATTATCCACAGTAAATTTGCGTCCAGGTTCTTACAACATTTCACTATTCTTAGCAGATCTTCTATTATCCCAATATGGGATATTTAATAACAAAAATAATGAAAACAAAGAAAAAAAGAATGTAAATGAAATCTGCTAGATTATATACCCAAAACACATATTAAAAAAAAAATTATTTTAAAATTTAAAATTCTCAGTGTCTCTCTTTTGTTTGTGTGCATGTGTGTAGTCTCGTCAACGTAAACATAAATTTAGTCCAATGCAGGCCTAAAGGCTGAAATGCATCACACAAAAACGTTTTTCCACTTTGTCATACTTCTTTTCCCTGGGTTTTTACAGGATTAAATATTTTTATATGTTTATGTTAAATTTGTAATCTGTAGGTGAAAATTACATGTTTTTTCAAATTGTTCTTAATTACCCATCATTTCTCTTATAAAGGCCCCTGTTTTAGTTTGGCTTTTCCTTTTTCCTTAGGCCTTTTCCTTTTTCCTTAGGCCTTTTCCTTTTCCTTTTCCTTAGGCCTTTTCCTTTTCCTTAGGCCTTTTCCTTTTTCCTTAGGCCTTTTCCTTTTTCCTTAGGCCTTTTCTTTTTTCCTTCGGCCATTTCTTCCTCTTTCTCATCTTCTCTTTTCATATATACATAAAGTTAGTAAATGCAAATCAGATGACAAATTTTCATATATGCATCAGCATTGTAAATTTGCTAGACTCTAAATTTGGATCGTATAATCATTTATTGTGTTTAATGTCACCACAAATGTATCCACACTTTTCCATTTTTAATTTCAGGTCAACGAATTGGCAGTGATTTATTTATCTGTATCTGACTCATTTGAACCATTTTTTAACTTCTCTTTTTTAAATTTTATTCCCCACCCTCACCATAAGGCTTTTCCTGTTGTTCTTTCTTCCATTATACCTCTCTCTAGAGCTTTCATACATTTCCCTCTCACCTTTGTTTCTCACTCTCACACATACACTCTCACTGAAATTTTGTTTTTATACTTGGAGTTGTTTTCTGTTCCTTTTTGAATTTGTATGTCTGATGAATTGGACCGTGATTATGATTCCAGTGTAATAAATTATAACCATGGAATATAGATATTTGATATATGTCTATATTTCTGAGATGAGGTGTTATGTACACTATTTACATTATTCTGACTATTGTCCTCATCTTTGTTGCCATATTTATCACGTTTCGGCTGTTGTACGCTCCGGCCTTTTTCAGGTGGTTGGAACGTTGAACACTGAACCCTTTATTTTGCTTGCTGGGGTAGACTGTTCTAGTTCCACGTGCCATGTCTAATGGATGTCAGTTATCAGTTATCTCCTGTTAGATTACCTCTCCAAGTTCTCCACTGCTTTAACCAGGTATTGAAATCACACTCTTTGGTTCTGTTACTGGATCTAACTTAACGCCTTTATCCACTGTGCCATGTGTCCTAACTAACGCCTTTATCCACTGTGCCATGTGTCCTAACTAACGCCTTTATCCACTGTGCCATGTGTCCTAACGCCTTTATCCACTGTGCCATGTGTCCTAACTAATGCCTTTATCCACTGTGCCATGTGTCCTCAATTCGATTCTGAAAAATGCATCTAATCAACAAAATATATTCCCAATATATTTTTTATGAGCAAACCAGTTTATTTATGTGCTATTGCAGTGTCCTTCCTGTCTGGAGATTTGGTATTAATTCTATGACATTTCATACTGATAATCTTTGGTATTAAGTTATGGTGCTCCTACAACTCTAATGGGTTATGGGATTTGTGATCATGAGATATTTGAGCAGCAACCTTTCTTTTAAACATCTTTTGTTAAATGTGATGGACAAGGAAAATTTTATTAATCTTTTTATTTAGTTTTTCCAGCGTTCTTACATTTTTTTCATTTGCTGGGAGTGAGGGAATACAAAAACTGTCCATATCGTTTATGGTCCCAAGTGCCTTCAGCCACATCCTTAGCTATTTTCAAGAGGTTTTGTTTTTGATGTTGTTAGTTTCTTTTCATATTTTGACTGAGTGACATGTATTGTTTGTATGTTTTTGAATACTAGTAGGATTATTGACTTTCTACTTTCAAAAGACTTTCAGCATGCCGTTTCCATTGTTAAACAAGTTGAAGTTGATGGTGGGAGGGAGATGTTTGATGTACAAGACTTGGTTTGATAGATGTTTTCTTACTGCACTCTGCTCTGATAAATGACGTGAGGTGTATACTCAAATTTGCATGTTTCTTTACTTTTCATTTTTTTTTTAATGGAATTTTCTACTTATACATGTTTTTCTTTCCCTGCAGGCTTTTTCCACATTGGCCCATGAAGCAATGTTTCATGCTCGCACTATGGGCCTGAGGTCCATTTTCACTGACCATTCTTTGTTTGGTTTTGCCGATGCTAGTTCTATTCTGACTAACAAGGTCCTTACAGTATCTTTGGCAGACTGCAATCATACCATTTGTGTGTCTCATACAAGGTAAGAGACTTCCATTAGCAAGATGTTTAGTACCATATTTGATAACATATAGCACCCCACCAGCATTTAAAAATTTATATTACCGTAATAGTTAACCTTTAGCACTCTGCATTATTCAGTTGTATTACTTAGGTTGTTTTTGTTGTTACCATACTAGGACATGATGACACAACCATGAAATTCAAACACAGTGAATGCCTGTTGTCAAAAAAATGAGGAAATATTTAAATAATTTTGTAATTGCATTTTACTATTATAATTTTCTTTTTTTGTTTAAATCATTTCACTCTAAGCAAGGTGAGAATGCCACTAAGATGCATGAGGTTACTGGGAGTGAAAGAGAATACAAAGACTTTAGTGAGGAGAAAGGACAATAAAAGAACAGGATTCAGGAAGGCAAAAAATTTCGATTGATGTTACATTTAAATTTTTGAAGATTATACAGAGTGCAATGGGTAAATTGTCGCCATTTTATATTTTTAATTTCATGTATGCATGTTGTTTGTTTTTGATTTTGTCAATTACACAGTATAGTAGGGTCAGTTGGGCACCATCTGTGAGAAAAAGAGCACCATGACAGAATTCACTCTGCTAGAAATTTGGAAACGGCATGCTGTACTGCTTGGGATTCGCACTGGAAGCTCCAATGCAAATATTTCAGAGTGTTTGGGTGTCAATCTGAGAACAGTGTAGAGGATTGGGAAAGAGTTGGATGATATATCCAGTCAACATCATGGTGTTTGGAGTGATCACTAGTGATGGTGACATCATGCCTCCATTCATCTTCCCACAGAGACTCAGACTCAACACAGAGGCCTGCATCGAGTCTCTTGAGGAGGTAGTGTTGCCAAGAGGGTGGCTGCTGGAAGACCCTATATCTGTCAACAGGACTCTGCACCATGCCCCACATCAGCAGAAGAAACCAGTCATGGCTGTCAGACAATTTCTGCGACCACATCATCCCCTACATCTGGCCACCCAACTCCCCTGACTGTAACTTCCTTGATTATTGTGTATGGGGCACAGTTGAGCCAGAGACCAATAAAACTCCTTGCAACACCAAAGATGAACTGAAGGCAAGGATTATGGCAGCATTCACCAACTTAAGGAGACCATGCAGAAGAGTGCAGGAGATTCCAAAGTCCTCTGGATGCCATGCATTATTGAATAAATTTACTCTTTAGTATTTTAAGATATTTTTGTGTAATTTTGGTAAATATGTCTGTTAAAATGAGATGTCAATGTTATCTTCATTTCTGTGTAATTTAGACGACAATTTATCCATCGCACCTTGTCAGTAGCAGGGAAGCTAGATACCATAAGTGAGTTCCACAGGCAAAAAGTGTAAGAAAAGAAACTATTAGAATAGAGTTTATGGATATATCTAGTTAATTCAACAGTAAAATGTTTAGACTATAGGGTCAGTCTACCTGGACTTTAGGTGGAAAAATAAAATCCAAGTGTCATGTCCTCGAATTACAACACAAAATAATAAACAATGTGAAGAAAAAAATTTCTGCAGAAAAGGAAGACCAAGTTAAATATGACAATAACATTTATACAGGCAGGTACATGTTGAAAATCAATGTTTTTTGTTGCAGCCATGAAGAAACCAATAGTTTGAGTGTTCAAAATGGTTTCTGCCAAGTGAGTCTGCAAAGTTCAAAATGATATGTATGCCAATGTTTTATTTTAATCAGTTCACCTCAAGCAAGGTGGGAATGCCACTAGTACACAGGGGTTTACAGAGAGTGAAAGTGAGAGAAAAGACTGGGTATAGGGAGGATTGTGGAAAGTATACAAGATGAATGGGGTTCAAGACAACAGAAAATGGCGACTGACATTCCATTTAAATTTTTGAAGATTGTAGTTTTCAGGGAAGCAAGTAAACAGGAAGGAGTTCCATTGTCGGAAAGTGCAAGAAAAGAAACTTTTGGAGTAGAAGTGACGGTTACATTTAACTAATTCAACAGTAAAAGGGTGGGGCCTAGATGCCAGTCTAGCAGCATGCTTAAATTAAAAAGCTTGTTAGAGCAGTTGTCATCAAAGTATTTGTAGAAAAGACAGAGGGAAGCCATGTCACATCAGTGAGAAAGTGACTGAAGTCAAGATGCCAAGGCATGATCTCTTATATTGCAGATCCTTCTTTGAATTTTATCAAAATTCTTGAGATGAATAGCAGGAACACCAGACCAGATATAGCAACAGTATTCAATGCATGGCTTAATGGTTGATTTGAAAATATGCAAGATGGACTTTGATGAAAAAAAACTAGATGTAACCAAATACTAACAGTTTCTTCTATCACACTTCTCACTTGTGGAAATCTCTCCTGACTTCTTCCTTCCCAGTCAGCTTTCATTTTCAAAAATTTAAATACAGTGTCAGTCATTATCTATTGTCTTCTTAATTCCTGTTCTTTTATTGTCCTATCTTTTAAATAGTATTTGTTTTCCTCATATTCTCTAATGCTTAGTAAACCCTTGTCTTATTGCCTTGCTTGAGTTGAAATGATTACAAAAAGTGTTGGTCTATAATACTGAATTATTTTTTATAGTAAAGAGAATACAGTGCTAAGGTCGTCCATCAAGCCAGAAATGGTTTCTGTCATCCCAAATGCTGTAGATACCACCATATTTGTTCCAGATCCATTAAAGAGAGACCCTACAAAAAGTAAGCAAAGCTTTCTTCAAAGGATATGCTTGTTTTTACTTAATATCTGTTATGTCTTTTGGTAGTTATGTTATGTCTTTGCCCAATTTTTGGCCTTCAAAAACAACCATTTTTTTTTCCTTTTCTGACATATATAAGAATAGAACAATGCAGTTTTACCAAAGATTAATTATACAAATCAGGTATTAGTTTCATCAGTTTGACAAAATAAAGATGAAACACACATTTCAAGATGGAAGACATTATGCAATTGTTAACATTTTCTGATGGTTAACAAGTAAAATAATGAAGATGTTAATAAATGTCCTTTGGTGATGTTTTTTTTGGGGGGTGGGATTTTTTAGGGTATATTTTGGTTGTTGCTGCCTGTAAACTTAGTAAAAAATAAAAATATAAAAATTAGGAAATTTGTACTAAAGAGGTACTGGTTATTACTTTAATAAGCAGCTAAATGTCTTTACAAGTCTGTCTGGGAAGATTGAAGGGGCAAATATTTTACAACTCTTTCTTTCCATTCTATCTGGCTTAACCTCTGACAGCAATAAATGAAGCTTTACATCATTCTTGGACTTTTGTCACACATGACAAACCAAATAAACTCATCTATCTCATTGTTTTTTTTTTTTCTTTTCTCAGTCACTGTTGTTGTGGTTAGTCGACTTGTGTACAGAAAAGGTATGGATCTTTTAGCTGGTATCATTCCTCTGGTGTGCAAACGTTACCCTGAGGTAAACTTCTTGATAGGTAAGTTAAAGAAATTAATAATGGCAATATTCATTAATAATTTCTTCTCCCTTGTTAAGCACCAATGTAATTAAGGCTGCCAGTTAAGTTATAGGAAAGGATATAAAGAAAAATATGTAAATAGTAATTTTTAATTTAATTTCTGTATATACACAATTCTTCCTCTTTGGCAATGAATACTGGACAATCGCATTATAGATGAATAAAGGCAACAGAAATGCTGAGAGGATGTTGAGAATACCATGAACTGAACATATGAGCAATGATGAAGTTTTAGAGAAAATGAACACAAAAAGGTCACTTATTGAAATTTCTAGGGCACATAATGAGGAAAGAGGGCTTAGAAAATTTGACAGTCACAGAACATAGCAAAGGCAAGAGGGACAGGAAAGCAGTACATGACCAACTTAATGAGCTTGTCTAAATATTTGTCAGAACAGGGATTGGAAGAGATAGTGAAATGACAAATTTTATAATCATGTGATTTTCAATTATATTGTGTATATATTTTTCTTGTGTGTGCTGTATCCCTTCAGAACGTGGACAATCATGCTCTCCACAATTTTTTGTTTTTTTGTAGCTCTTAATAAAATTTGTCATTTCACTATCTCTTCCAATCCCTGTTCTGACAAATATTTAGACAAGCTCATTAAGTTGTTTTTTTCCCTCCAAATCCAAGGACAGAAAGTGTTAAATAAAGGACAATTGGCAAATCTAAATGAAATCCAGAAATAAAACTATATCCTATATTGCTTTCAATCCAGTATTCAAACATGAAGTATATATCTACCCTTTTAACATAGTTTTATGCATATAAAAATGCATGAGACGAGTATTGTGATTTTAGATCTCGTTAATTAAAGCGACGATATCAGTGCTGAAAATCCAAGGGAAATAACTGTTTCGCCTAAAAATTTAAACATTTTAGGAGTTAGTTCCCTTGTGCAGCTTTACAATTGAAGAAACAGTCAAGCTTATGCACAAAGAAAATGTATAATAGTATATCGTAGTGGTCAATGGTTTAAATAGTCATATAAACTGAACATGGGCAGTTTCCAAGTTCTTGTCTAGAGGAGACAATAATCCCCACTGTTCACATATTTAAATTACATTAATCCTACAGAGAACCAACTCCAAAAACTGCTTAATTTTATTTTAATAATTATTCATTTTCAAATAAAGTACAACAAACTTTTAAAAAATATCCTTTAATACATTTTGGTGTTTTTTTTATTACATATTGTACTAAATAGTAATCTATGCAAAATTATAATAAAGACAATAAAAATTCAAACCATGTATATTTAATAGCAAATCCCAGTTCTCAGAAAACTGACTAAAATCAATATATCATGTTATGTACTACCACAGGGGACCCTGGATCGCTATGTCCCACACTTTGTTGTTGTTAATGTTCAATCATCATCACAGTGTAAACTGATCTCGGAATCTTGGTGCCTGTCTGTACAAAGGATGTCATTTTTGCACTTTACCTTGAACTTCTTACTATTGTAAAACATTTCTTAGCAAATGTATTAAATATTAAACAAATTTCTCATATATTTGGACAGCCTGTTTACAAAATGTGTCTCATAAGCAAAATAAATGTACAAATAACATGCGCATGTATGATTGTCATTTATATTGTCACTGTGAAACTGAAGCTGTCATTGTGATACAAACCACTTTACACGGGGCCAAAAATGACGTGGCCCACCATGAATAAAGTTTTCTCACCTGTGAAATCCTTGGTATCAGAAATGTTTTAAAATTCAAAGTTTTGGAAATTTTGGAAAGGTAGTGTATCTGGAGAAAACTGGTGGCAGCAGAAATGTGGTTCTACAAAAGGATACTGAAAATTCCATGGATGTAGTGAGTAAGCAACAAGGAAGTCTTCAAGAAAATGGTAATGGAAAGAACACTTATTGTAACACGAGAGAAAATGTCTTACCTCTTGGTAGAAAGTGGGTTTGGATGTGTCTTATGGGGAAAGTATCCTAAAAAGAAAATAGTGGCTTTATGAGTCGTATATTTAAGAAACGATAGATCTCAGAGTTGGATACTTTCACAAGACATTTTTTTTTGCACTTATGCAAATTTGACCTGTCACTCAAGCTACAAAATGTGCTTGATGAGGTGACAGAGCAGGGCTACTGTGGAAGTGAACAGAAGACATGTATGTTAGATTTTTTGACTTATGCTATGCTGTTTGGTGAATGAAACAGATTAGGGAACTTTATTCCAAGCATGAAGAAACAAGCTATTTCAGCCCTTAACACTTATGGACTGACTCAACTTGAAGTTGATACCAGAGTTCTATGGTTCATCCACTGGCCTATCTTCTGTTGAGTGGGTGGAGAAGGCTGATCTCATTTGCTGACTATTCAAATTGAAATAGCTAGCACTAGTCATTCCTTTGAGACTGGGGGTGGGTGCTTACACCATGTACCAGCAGCTTAAAGAGGAAGAAAAAAACGACTTTACTGAGATAAAATGGGTTCTTTATATGTCCTTGGGAGCAGACCCATTTGTGGCATATCAACATTTTATTGCACACCAACTAACAGGGGAGCACAAGTTGGGGATCAAGTTGAGGTGCTATCGCTGTAATAAGTTGGCTCATGTGGCACAGAAATGTTCAGGGAAATTGATCCAGGGACAAGGTATCATCACCAAACTTGTCCCCTGTATTACCATTACCTGTAGTCGATGTCCAGGCAGATGGTGAACAGTGTTCAGCACTTGTTGACACCAGATGTTCCCAGTCAATAATTAGTGCGCCTCACTGTTGATCATAGAGGAGGCAATGCATAGACATTGTAACAATTGGTGATGTGTCTTGAGCATATTGTAGAGCTGAAGTTGTCACAATTCACACAGAGCAAGGTAACCATACTGAAGTTGGCATTCTGGTTGTGCAAGAAAAAACACTTCGTTGATTGGGATCAATTCCTGGAGATGTGCAGCTTGGCAGAAAGAATTGTGTGCAGCAATCTCTATTGAAGAACCTGACTTCACTGCTACTTTTGACCCCAAAGAGAAAGCTTGGACTACAAGGTGGAAGTGGGCCGTGAACAAAGTATCAGAGACATTATAGAAAGCAGTTCCAGAATAAGCAGTATCTAAAAAAATCAGAACTGTATATGAAAAGGAGTTGCAAACATGGATTGCTAGCAGCTGGCTTATACCATACCCCCAGGAACAACTATGACCTCTCCAAGTGTCTAATCCCACTGATGTCTGTTACACAGCCCAACAAAGACAAGGTGCACTCAGTTTTAGATTACTAGGAATTGAACCGCCACATGGATGCCTTCACTGCAGATGCAAGCATATGTGCTGCCAAATTACACGAGTGACACAAGAAAGGTGTTAATGTGGCCTTGCTTGATCTATGGAGGGCATATTTCCAGATGCACATCTATTGCCATTTCACTGTTGCCATTTCAATTGATAATAATCAAAGGAAAAAGGTACTGCTTGACGCATGTAGCATTTGGTCTCAATCTGGCACCTCATTATGAAAGCCATCGTCAAAACTATGTTGTCTCAGGAGGATGTGACAATGAGAGCCACCTCATCTTATAATGATGATATATATGCAAATGAAAGCATAATGTCTGCAGATGGGGTCAAGGAGAAACTAGAATCCTTCGAGTTAACCAGTAAGGACCCCAAGCTCCTGAAAGATGGGGGCTCTAGTATTGGGCCTTGAAGTCTGGGGGAAGCATGACACTCTACAGCAGAAGCGAGGGAGTGTGGTTAACCAGTAAGGACCCCAAGCTCCTGAAAGATGGGGCTCTAGTATTGGGCCTTGAAGTCTGGGGGAAGCATGACACTCTACAGCAGAAGCGAGGGAGTGTGGTTCCAGAATTCCCTGCCATAATTACACACCATAACATCTTTTCCACAATATTTAAGTTGGTACCACTGTTTGTGGGTGGCTTAGTGCTGCAATTGGAGTAAGTCGAGCAACTGTGGTAGTGAAGTGTTTGAATGACACAGTGAATGACATTACTCTCAAGCAGATGACGGCCAAAGTAATCACCAAAGTGCACCAAGATGATCCCGCCTGAGGTGACTGGTGCATAACTTGACAAGACGACAGAGCAGTGGTAGCAGAGAGAAGACGTGTGTTAGAGTATTCGACTTATGCTACACTGTTTGGTAAGCAAAACGGATAAGGGAACTTTATTTCAGACACAAAGAAACTGACTACACTTATACTCAGAATTCGGAAAAGATAGTTGACATTCCTTGGACACATGAGGAAAGAGAGCTTGAAAAAATTAACACATTATTGAGAGCAAGAGAGAGATAGAAGACAGCAATGGGTGGCAGAATGGGGGTTGTCTAAGGACCACAAGGATAGGAAGTTGAGGAGAGCCATGATTGAATATATCCTGAATGGACATGGCACATAGAAGAAGTGTATCTGTGATGAGGTGCTGAAATGTTCTTAGCTTAATGCCCTTTCCAAAATATGACCAAACAATAAATTTTTTCTACTTAAAAAAAAAAAAAAAATATTCAGTACCCTTTCATGGATATGATATATTTTGGAACTAGCCAGTACTTATATCAACCACATTAATATCTTGCTGGGTATAATGATAAGCTACATTAGGTAGTAAACCCTCTGATCAGGAGATTGGAGGTTTTGAGGAGCCTGGAACCACCTCTTAATTGCTGTTGTTCCCAGGTCCACTCTGACCTATGGTGGTAGCACCTGCTAGGGTCCCAGTTATGGGCAAGTAGTGAACTTCCAAACAAAAATCAGTACAATTTTATAATAAAATGAGCAACAATACATTTTTATAGCAAAATGACAATCAATGCAACAGTAAAGAAAATATAAAAATAATAGTAAAATGACCAACAATACCTTTTATGATCTACAAACTATATATCTAAAAAAACATACTGAAAGTATAAGATTATGGACAAAATATATTTAGTTGATGCCATAAAATTGCATTAAAAATATTTAGATTTCAGCATTAAATAACCCATAGATGTTGATATGTAGCTAAACAAAATCAACAAACAAATAAAAAACACATTAATATATTTACAATGTACCCCATGAATATTCACATATACAGCCATAAATAAAAACTATAAATAATTTTACAGTTTATTTGTATAATAATAAAATGGTAAATAAAATGTGCAGAGAGAACCCTTGAAATTTATAGTGTACTTTTTAAAATAAAATATGATCACTGTCCTCAAAGACATAAAACAATAAGTCGCTGAACAACAAGGACATGTCATTAGGCATGTTCAGATATAAATGCCTGATTATTAGGGGCCAGGTTCGGTCAAGTGTGAGTGATGAAAGCAGACTTTTGAGTTAAACCTCTACAAATAGAACTTTCAGGTTTTGATGATTTTCACTTTTCAGAATTTCAGTTCCATATCTTTAGATAGGGTACCAACTGATATATTGTCATAGATTAATAGAATCGATTATTACACATTCCATAATGACCATTGTAATTGTCTACTATTAAATTTTTTATTTCAGGTGGAGATGGTCCCAAACGTATTGTTCTGGAAGAAGTGAGAGAATCGTATCATCTTCATGACAGAGTGAAAATGTTAGGGTCTTTGAAACACAGTGAAATGAGAGATGTAAGTAACTGCTATTGTAAGAGCGACATATTTCTTGGCACTGTTTTGGAGTGATTATTCAACTCACCTGACAATTTATTTAGTAAGTGAAACATTAGACAGGAAAAAGAAATCTCTTAAATATTAAAGGGATATATTCATTTGTTTCTGTTATTTAAACAAATAGGAAAAAGACATCTGTTAGAAGGACGTGTCCATTTGTTTCTATTATCATTAATAGAGATGGGAAGGAGACATCTATTAAAGGGACGTTTTCATTTCTTTTTATTATTTAAAGGGGTGGGAAGGAGACATCTATTAAAGGGACGTTTTCATTTCTTTTTATTATTTAAAGGAGTGGGAAAGAGACATCTATTAAAGGGACATGTTCATTTCTTTTTATTATTTAAAGGGGTGGGAAGGAGACATCTATTAAAGGGACGTTTTCATTTCTTTTTATTATTTAAAGGGGTGGGAAGGAGACATCTATTAAAGGGACGTTTTCATTTCTTTTTATTATTTAAAGGGGTGGGAAGGAGACATCTATTAAAGGGACGTTTTCATTTCTTTTTATTATTTAAAGGGGTGGGAAGGAGACATCTATTAAAGGGACGTTTTCATTTCTTTTTATTATTTAAAGGGGTGGGAAGGAGACATCTATTAAAGGGACGTTTTCATTTCTTTTTATTATTTAAAGGGGTGGGAAGGAGACATCTATTAAAGGGACGTTTTCATTTCTTTTTATTATTTAAAGGGGTGGGAAGGAGACATCTATTAAAGGGACGTTTTCATTTCTTTTTATTATTTAAAGGGGTGGGAAGGAGACATCTATTAAAGGGACATGTTTATTCGTTTTTATTAATTAAATGGGTGGGAAAGAGCTATTTATTAAAGGGATGTGTTCATTCGTTTATATTATTTAAATAGATGGAGAATAGACAAAAGTGTCATTTGCATTTGCTTGCTATTTAAATAGGGAAATTAAGCTCTATTTTCTAAACCAACAAGACCATATTTTAATGTTTATTGTTTGTTTTTTACTAACATTCTAATTAATATAACGTAACATCCAATTTTTTATTCTAAAGTTCAACACCATAAATAGAAAGGAAACATTGCTGAAGAGCTAAAAAAAAAATTAAAATATATATATTTTTTTTTTTTCATACCCAAGCAAGGCAACAAAGCCTCTAACATGCAGGCGGTTTACTGAGTTTGAAAGAATATAAGAAAAACATTATTAAGGAACAAGTACAACAAAAGGAGAAAAATTAAGAAGACAGAAGATAACAATTGACATTGCATTTAATTACTTGATGATCAAAGTTATCTTGAAAGCAAGAAGCCTGAAGAGAGTTCCTCAAGGGAGAGGTGCAAGAAAAACTGTTGGCATAGAATTTATGATTACATCTAGCTATTTCAACTGTAAAACAATGAGATCTTGCTGCCAATCTAGTACTGCGTTTAAATTCATAGAGTTCAGGTACTATAGAGGAAAGTTCCTCAAAACAATTACCACAAAAGTAATTATAGCAAAAGGCAGAAGGAAAATACATTACAGTGGTGGGAAAATGACTGAAGCTGAGATGCCAGATTAAGACCATTGCTATTGCAGATTCTTTGGATTTTATCAAGGATCTCTAAATATATAGCAGGAGCACCAGACTATATGTGACAGTAACTTTCATTTCACAATTTTATAAAGAAGACTGAATCAGTTTGAAAATTCGGTCAGATATACATTTATCTATTGAACAGCCCAGTAGGGATTTCTTTGCAAGGAGAGATTGTTGAAGATTATAACCATATATAAATATGTAATCCCTTTTGTCACATTGATTTGCATGGATCGTGTGCTGGTTAACAAGCTTTGTTTTATTTTTTTCTGTTCAGCATCAATCTCTCTAAGAAAGTGACCCCCTCCTCTTAATTTAGAGATTGTACACCTGAAAAAGGTTGTAGAACATACCAGCTGGTATGCACTAACAACAAGAAAGTACAATAAAAACTTAGTCCAAGCAACACTTCGACTGATAATTCAGTCAGTTATGTGCCATACATGATACGCACTTAGGTGATCATGTACTTTCAATACATGACTGACGAGGCAGATTTTTTTCCCGCTGTAAGTTGCCATTTCTTTCTGCAGTAGACCAGTTGCCATCCAAGGCTATAGAACCAAGTCTGTCCTGCTATTTACCCATAGCTGGGTGGGGAGAAGAAGAGGTTTCATACCTTTCCAAGGGTATTAGTATGTAATGGATTTGACTTGAATTTGAACTCGGCTCTCCAATTCTGCAATCCGAGCTGCTATCCATTACTCCACTGTGATAATTACTCTTCTCAAATCTATAAACAGAGCTGGTTGCTAAATATCATACTGCCATTCTTTTTTTTTCACTGCATTTATTAAAGACAAAATAATTTTTTTTTTTTAATTTTAAAAAGAAAACCTGTTGAGATTATAATTCACAAAGTAACAACTTGGTTCACGAACTATTTGAACATCAAATGTCAGATTTACAATCATCTTTTATTTTATGTAAATACTTGCTCTAATTTCATTATCTTTTTTTACTCATGTCCAAATCTGTTTCTACAACATCTATTAATAAATCTTTGTTCATTTTGAACTGAAACTTTGCTTAATTATTAATAATATTTTCACAGGTTTTGGTAAAGGGTGATATATTACTGAACACTTCACTAACAGAAGCATTTTGCATAGCAATGGTAGAAGCTGTTTCTTGTGGGTAAGTTTCAATTGCAAGTATATTTTTTCTAACAGCTTATAAGATGCCATAAATTAACATGAACATCTATAACAACAGCTTTAAATAAGTACCTCTACTTTTTCACTAAAAAAAAAGAGCATAGCATGATGAAAAAGTCCCCAAACTTGATGAAAACAAAGTAAGGTGGCTTCATGCCTTTCCCAAGGATATCTGCATGTAAGTAAATCTAACAAAACCTTATGGAAATTGGAACTCAGCTCAATGAGTAAAAATTTTGAGCCATTATCCATTACACCATTTACCTGTCCTAGGCATGATGATAAACTATATCCAGCAGCAAGGCCTATAATCTGAAGGTTTGAGGAGTGTGGAACCACCTCTTAATTGCTGTTGTTCCCAAGTCCACTCTGACCCGGGATGGTAGCATGTGCTAGAGTCCCAACTATAGGCAAATAGTTAACTCTTTAAACTGGGGTCAAAATAATATGAAAGTATAAACATATTTATAGAAAAAATACCAGTAATACATTTTCACAGTAAAAATATTGCCAGCAATACATTTTTGTCAAAGAAATTACTAATGCTCCCAAGAAAATTAAATTTCAGCTTTAAATAAC
Organism: Acanthosepion esculentum; assembly: GCA_964036315.1. Lineage (NCBI taxonomy): Eukaryota > Metazoa > Mollusca > Cephalopoda > Sepiida > Sepiidae > Acanthosepion > Acanthosepion esculentum. The sequence goes on from OZ038502.1 coordinate 56,078,319, forward strand.
CCATAAGGATTTGATATGCCGCTAAACAATCATACACCATCTGCACATTCAAGCTTACATTATCTGATATTCCCAAACAGTTGCCAATCTAGGTACTGACCAGGCTCAACATTACTTAACTTTTAGGAAATAAACAGCACCATATATATCCAGAACTCAGTTCAACCTGTTCTGCTGCTAGTCCTGCAACATGAAGGTGATTTGTTGTTCCAGCAGGATAATGCCTGCCCACAAGATGCCTATTCTACTTAACATGTATAGTACAAGATGGGACAACATCTGACTCACTTTGTTACCCCACCTAGAACTCTTGCTATATTGTATCAACAGGCATGGAATAATGTATCAAGATGCTGCAAGAGGCATGGAATAATGTATCACAGGATGGTATTCACCATCTGTATATTTAAATGAGCATAAGAATACAGGCCTCTGTAAACACCCAAGGAGGATATACAATATATTAATATGATGTCTGAGCTCTGTTGATACACCTCTTATTTTAGAACCTATGCCTGTATGATATTGTAAGTAATTACACTGATGGAAATGCAACACTGTAAATATATGTTTCAGTTTGCTCAATAGGTACAAGTAATATAGCTGGATTATAGTAAAGGACCAATACATGTGTAGGTTCTAATATAAGGAGTGTATCAGTAGTAACTATATAGGACATAATGGGATGACACCAGATTCAGTTGTTAGTCTACCTATATTCAGATTAAAATAAGCTTAGTTAATAACTGAAATCTTTGATTTCATGAAAAGCATCTTTGTAACTTCAGGTTTCTTTTTGGGTTTTTTTTTTTCAGTTGAAACATTAAAAATTATATTTGCTTATTTTCTGTCTTAGGTTACAAGTGGTGTCTACCAAGGTGGGAGGGATCCCAGAAGTTTTACCTGAAGATCTCATCATTTTATGTGAACCAAGTGTCCAAGGTGAGACTATTTGATATTCATGTCTAAAAAGTTTTCATGTGCTGTATTTGTCAGTAGAAATTCTTTCTTGGTTATGGAGATTCTGTTTCAGGAGATAATCATTTGCTTTCTTTGCATATGTGATCTTCCATGATTATCTTTGAACAATAACTTTAACTCACAAAGGAGTAGCCGGTTTCTCTTTTGTATCTTCTGCTTGGTATGTTGTCTATGCAATGTTTTTTTCTCCTGAAGAGGCTTAGCTTTTTTTATTAGCTTTCTACTGTATTTGTGGAGTATGGTCTGCATTATTTTAATGAAGATAATAGAAAAAAAAACACATTGAATATTAATTCTTTAGACTTGGACAAAACTATTGAAATCAAATTGTTACCAAAAATAAAAAAAATATCTGAGGTTTCTGTGAGACTTATTTGATAGAATATTGATCTCAAATTAGAGCATTATTTATCTCATTTAATCAACTAATATATATATATATATATATATATATATATATATATATATATATATATATATATATATGTAGGTCAGCTCATCGGTTCCTCCTCCCTCCCCCTACCTAGGCTCTCCTACCTCCATAATATAATTCCTGTAATTCTTTAAGATTAAAATTCGTAGGTGAAAATAGTCATTAAGTAAACGTATCTTAATTTCAAATGTAAAGAAAATTTGCTCTGTTTAATGAAAATAAACATTGAGCACTCTTTTGTGAGTCAATTTTAACATATTTCAAATTCTATGTTATGTTAATAGGACTTGCCTGGATTATACCAACAGATTACTACTATATATATATATATATATATATATATATATATATATATATAGAGAGAGAGAGAGAGGCAGCATATCTTCATTCAAACATGTTTCATTGAATAATATACACATGTCTATTTTTATAATAATCCTTTCTAGTTCTCGAATCAGTTTCTTCATGTTAACATGGAATTCATCAAGGAAAGCACTGTAGATTTTTCTTACCCAAGTACTTTCAATCTCCTTCGAAATTATCCTCGGGTGGATTAAAAAGGCAAACTTATTATAACGTGATCATTATGAGGGTGATTTTTAAAAACACAAGCGGAAGCACTCTGTTATAATTATTTTAAAATTTATCTGTTGTAGCTATGGAATTTTTAGCAAAACACACATCCAATGTAAGGGAGTTAACCAGAAATGATGGACTCTCCCGTCAAACTCGACGTATGAGGGTCAGGCAGATCAGTTCCCAGAAACTGAAAGCCCGATACCTACACATGAGATTTGATTATAGTGGTGAAGGCTTTGTGCAGGGCCATCCACACTTTTTGGAGGGACGAATACAGGGACCTGGTGCAACGAATGCCACAAGGTCCCCAAACGACCCTCTGCAGGTTTTGAATTCAGAGTTGTCCTTCTCCTAGACCAGTTGCCATCCAAGGCTATAGAACCCAGTCTGTCCTTCTATTTACCCATAGTTGGAGGGAGAAGAAGAGGATTCACACCTTTCCCAAGGGTATTAGCACGTAAGTGAATGTAATGGATTCGACTGGAATTCGAACTCGGCTCTACGATTCCTCAATCCAAGCCGTTATCCATTACTCCACCGTGCCTCCTATATATATATATATATATATATATATATATATATATATATATATATATATATATATATATATATATATATATATATATATAATAAAGTTGGTAGGAATGTAAATGGAATGAATGTTTTCTAAATGCACTTCAACACATGCCTGTTACACTCATAAGTTTTGCTCAGTGTAGGTTGGTTGCTTTTGATATAGAGGGCCTCAAGAATTCTATTTTTGTTTATTATTTTCATGACGTATTGGTGTTAACAAGTATTTACCTGTATTGTGAAGGTGGACAGGAATGCGTCTTTAAATGTTGTGCGATATTTGTATCCAATAAATGCAGTGTAAGTTGTCTTGATAATGTTGTGGTCATCAAACCAAAATATGTACTTACTTTTTTGTCAGAGATACAATCTCCCAAAGAACTGATATACAATGTTGGTCTTTTTCAAAACACAAGTTAATGGAGAAGAGTTATTGCATATGATTAAGTTGGTTGTGTTAAATTTAGTTTAATATGTAATTAGTTTTATTTTTTTTACTGGGATCAGTGAGGAATATATTAGATTTTTTTTAGGATTTTTTATCTTATTCATAGTTAGAATACATTTGATTACAGTATAGTAAGATTGATATGTTTGAGGTTATTTCAGGAAGTATTATGTTCTTTTTGGTTTATGTTAATATTTCTAATGGCTTGTCTAACTTGTTCATCAATGATAAGTCTTTTTAATGTCTTTTTTTTTTTAATTCGATGTAGAAAATTTTTTTGTGGAACAGTTAACTTTTTCCAGTTTTTTACATTTTGTATAATAGCTATTTTGTAATAATCAAGGCATTCACTTTCATAGTTTTGTATGCACGTGTTTATACTACTTGTTTTATTTTTTTTAATTTTCTCTCAATACATCAAGAAAAATGACTATTATTATTGTTAAGTTCATGTGTGAAATTAAGAGTGGAGATTTTTTAAAAGTTTTCTTGTAGTTCATGTATTTCATTTATGTTTTTAGCTAAAATGAGAATATCGTCTACATATCTTAGGTAGATGGAGGGAATTTTAGTTAAATATCTTATTTTCAAGGTTAACCATGTAGAAGTTACTAAATGTTGGTCCTAGAGTTGAACCCATGGAAACATCATCATGTTGTATGTAAATATTATTTTGAGGTTCATAGAAGGGAACCTGAGTGGTACAAGTCCAAAGTAGTTTCCATGATATATAAGGTTTAATATTTAGTGGAGGAAGAGATGGATTGCTGTAAATATTCTTTATAATTATATCAATCATTTATCTAACTGGGACATTGGTAAATAAACTTTCAGCATCAAGTGAGGCTATGATTTCATTAAGTTTTTTGTGATTTTAAGGTTTGGATTAGTTGAGTTGATTACTGTATTTACTAGGTATGTAGCATGCAATGAGTTGGTTGATGATTTTAGTTGATTGATAAACCAGAGTAGGTATTTAGGATATAATGGGATGGAGTGGGAAGTTAGGCTAGTGTATTTTTATAATTCCATACATGTATCCTCATTTGTAGTCTCTGATTATTTTGGGGAGTTTTAAGTTGTCCTGTTCTGCAACGTTGGCTGTGATCAGTTTATTAATTTTTAATTTCAGCTGATTAGTAGGATTTTTGTTGAATTTTTGATATGATAGTCAAGTATTTTTCTGTAATTTTAAATTATAATCAAATTTATTTAATACAACAAAGATATTGGTTTTATCTTCTGTTTTTGATTGTTATCCGAGTCTTGTTATGTAGTTCCTTGGCAGTGATTTTTCATTGTCTTGATGGAAGAGTTTTTCCCTTTTTGCTTCAGCTTTTAGTAAATCACAAATTTCTGGATGTGTTTTAATTAACCATTGTTTAAGTTTTTGAATATTTTGATATAACATTTCAATTTCAGTTTTTTGTCCAATCTATTATATTGTTTGTAAAGATGACAGTTAGGTCCAAGGGAAATTATTTGGGAAATGGATAGATCTTTTATATAGTGTATTAAGTTGTTTTTTTTTTTTTAAATTCAGGTGGTGTTGAATTTCAGATTTATTGGTAATTTCTGCAAGTCTATGTAGAATTTCATTAAACTGTTCAGGAGTTGTTAAGAGTTTAAGTTTATTGCGAACATCCTGTGCTTTTCTATTGAGTGCTTTTAAGTTACCATTTGCAGTTATGATTTGACTTTTCACAAAGTTATGCTTAAATTGCCAAGTGTTGGTATCATGATGAGCTGCTGGATCATGTAATCTAAAATATGTATATTTAGGCAGCATACCTTCATTCAAGCATGTTTCATTAAAGAATATAGACATATGTCTATTCATTTTCATAATAATCCTTTCTAGTTTTCTAATTATCTTCTTGATGTTAAGTTGAAATTCATCAAGGAAGGTATTGTATTTTTTGTTAAGCCAAGCACTTTTGATCATTTGATTACAGTATAGTAGGTTGATATGTTTGGGGTTTATTTGAGGAAGTACTATGTTCTTTTAGATTTATGTTAATATTCCTAATGTCTTGTCTTATTTGTTCATCAACGATGTAATTATATGTGAATATATTTTACTTCATTATTGAACTAACAGTTATCTACATTAATGTAGAATTCAGTTGAACATATATAAGGAAGTGGAATCTGACATCTGAATTTTAAATAGGATTGATTGGTCAGAATCTCAACTCAGTGCATTTGTGTCCAAAAGCTTCATATCGAGGCTTTCTCCCCCCCCCCCGTGAACAAATAAATCTATTTTTCTGTTTGTGTTTTTTTATTACTGCTGCTTCTTTGATCATTTCTCTTTCTCTCTCTCTCTCTCTCTCTCTCTCATTTTTTTATTACTGCTGCTTCTTTGATCATTTCTCTCTCTCTCTCTCTCATTTTTATTACTGCTGCTTCTTTGATCATTTCTCTCTCTCTCTCTTTCTCTCTCTCATTTTTTTTATTACTGCTGCTTCTTTGATCATTTCTCTCTCTCTCTCTCATTTTTTTTATTAGTGCTGACTCTTTGATCATTTCTCTCTCTCTCTCTATCTCTCTCATTTTTTTTATTACTACTGCTTCTTTGATCATTTCTCTCTCTATCTCTCTCATTTTTTTTATTACTGCTGACCCTTTGATCATTTCTCTCTCTCTCTCATTTTTTTTATTACTGCTGCTTCTTTGATCATTTCTCTCTCTCTATCTCTCTCATTTTTTTTATTACTGCTGACCCTTTGATCATTTCTCTCTCTCTCTCTCTCTCTCTCATTTTTTTTATTACTGCTGACTCTTTGATCATTTCTCTCTCTCTCTCTCTCTCTCTCTCTCTCTATCTCTCTCTCATTTTTTTTATTACTGCTGACTCTTTGATCATTTCTCTCTCTCTCTCTCTCATTTTTTTTATTACTACTGCTTCTTTGATCATTTCTCTCTCTCTCTATCTCTCTCTCTATCTCTCTCTCATTTTTTTTATTACTGCTGACTCTTTGATCATTTCTCTCTCTCTCTCTCTCATTTTTTTTATTACTACTGCTTCTTTGATCATTTCTCTCTCTCTCTATCTCTCTCTCTATCTCTCTCTCATTTTTTTTATTACTGCTGACTCTTTGATCATTTCTCTCTCTCTCTCTCTCATTTTTTTTATTACTACTGCTTCTTTGATCATTTCTCTCTCTCTCTATCTCTCTCTCATTTTTTTTATTACTGCTGCTTCTTTGATCATTTCTCTCTCTCTCTCTCTCTCTCTCTCTCTCTCTCTCTCTCTCTCTCTATCTCTCTCTCATTTTTTTATTACTGCTGACTCTGTGATCATTTCTCTCTCTTTCTCTCTCTCTCTCTCTCTCTCTCTATCTTTCTCTCATTTTTTTATTACTGCTGCTTCTTTGATCATTTCTCTCTATCTCTCTCTCTCTCTCTCTCTCTCTCTCTCTCTATCTCTCTCTCATTTTTTTATTACTGCTGACTCTGTGATCATTTCTCTCTCTTTCTCTCTCTCTCTCTCTCTCTCTCTCATTTTTTTTATTACTGCTGCTTCTTTGATCATTTCTCTCTCTCTCTCTCTCTCTCTCTCTCTCTCATTCTTTTTATTACTGCTGCTTCTTTGATCATTTCTCTCTCTCTCTCATGTTTTTTCTACCCACAGCATTGTTTCAAGGCTTGGAGAAGGCACTTCATTTTAGCAAGACTGGAGAAATCTTAGATGCATTTGAGACTCACAAACGGATCAAAAAGATGTACAACTGGCGGAAAGTTGCAGAACGGACGGAAAAAGTGTACAATAATATCATGGCTACTCCTCCTCGAGATGTTAGCCAGAGACTAACGAGGTAAGCAGCCATTTTGTTATTTAAGGGGTTGGGGGAGGTCTTCAGATCAATGGTTTTCATTCAATTCAAAACAATTATTTTATCAACATCTAATTTCATATCTAACCATTAAAATGGCTTTAAGAGGAGAAATGGAATTCTGTGTAATCTGCTGTTCATTAATTGGCAAATATGTTAGCATTTGATTTTTATTTCTTACACTCAACCTTTTTTAAGCAAATCATCTCAAGCAAGGCAGAAGTGCCACTAGCATGCAAGGGGGGGGGGGTTACAGAGAGTGAGAGTAAAAGTAAAGAGGAGTGTTTGGGGAAAAGGATAAAGAGAAGGACAGGGATCAAGGTCAAGGCATCAAAAGATGTCGATTGACATTACATTTGAATATTTGAAGATTATAGCTATCAGGGAAGCAAGTGATAAGAAGGGAGTTCCACTAACTGGAGGTGCGAGATAAGAAGCTATTGGAGTAGAAGAGATGGCTGCATTTAGCCATTTTGACAGTGAAAGGTTGGGACCAAGATGCCAACCTAGTAGCATGCAGTTTACGAACCAGTGAAAGTAGCTCATCAGAGCAGTTGCCATGAAAATTAGATTAGGGGTGAAATTCAATGATATACATAAAATGAAGATAAGCAATGACATATTTTTCAACTGAAGTGTTATACAAATAAAAACAAAGATGAGGACAATAGTGTACACATGTAAATAGAAGGTTCTTTGTCATAGATTTTTTATAGCGGTGCTAAAATAAGTGATTATAGTGAGAAAAAAAACCCAGTGAAAACAAGGTACTAGATATCTTATCAAAATGATGCTACACATTAATGTTGATAATATAGGAAGAAAACTTTTTTTTAAGTTTTAAAAGGAAACTTAATTTCCATATAGAGGCAAAATAATATTTTTTTTAAATCCTTCCCATAGGTTTTTTTTTTTGTTTTTAAATCCTTGGCAAATATTGAAATTATTCTGAATTTCTCCTCTTATTTGTTTTATATATATATATATATATATATATATATAGCCGAGAGGTCCAAAGTACATCGGATCTAATGATGGCTTCCCTCAGGGAAACACAGGTTTGAATCCTACCAGAGAGCACATATTTTTTCTAATAAGATTTCTCAAATATTCAGGCAGCTCGACATAAAGAATAAATTTAATAAACAAATGGAGCATCTATTCAAATATGAGTATCCACTAAAAATAACATTTAAGTAATAAAAATACATACATACACAACATAAATATATTACCAATAAAGTCTAAGGAATTATCAATTACTCAATGAAGTCAATTTATATCTGAGTTTTCATGATTGTCCTCATCTTTCTTGTTATTGATCCATGTAACCATCAGGGAATTTCTAACTGAACCCTTTATTAAATCGACATGTGTAGGTTGTTCTCATTCTGCTGACCATATCTAGAGATATCTCCTCTTATTTAGATTAATTAATATTCAATAACAGTTTCAGTTCAAAATTCCCTGAGGTTTACTTAGATCAACACCTGATGAAGGCCGGAGGGTACAACGGCCGAAATGATATGATAACATAAATGAGGGCAGTTATCTGAATGTGAATAATCTAAATAAGTTTATTTGTCTAGTTTTATTTGTTTTTTTTGTTGTTTGTTTTTTTTCAGGTTCTATCAAACTGGCTCTCTTGTTGGAAAATTATTGATAATTGTGGCCGTCATAAATATTATCTACTTGGCATTGCTTCAATGGTTCTTACCTGATGAAGTAAGTAAAATATGGACTAATTAGTTTTCATCCAACTGTGTCAATGATTGATTTTGCTTTTGATTTCTGAAAAGTCTTTAATTTTTCTCTTTTATTCAAAAATATAAGTACAGTAAGTTCCCGGTAAGGAGGCACAGTAGAGTAATGGATAGCCTCTTGGATTGAGGAATCGGAGAGCCGAGTTCGAATTCCAGTCAAATCCATTACATTCACTTACGTGCTAATACCCTTGGGAAAAGTATGAATCCTCTTTTTCTCCCCCCAGCTATGGGTAAATAGCAGGACAGACTGGGTTGCTTTGGATGGCAACTGGTCTACCACAGAAAGAAATGGCAATCTACTACGGGGAAAAAATCTACCTCATCAGTCATGTATCAAAAAGATACATGATCACCTAAGCATGTATCACACATGACACATAACTGACTGAAGTTCCTGGTTTACGACAATACCGACCTACAATAATTCATAGTTATGATGCAATCTCCATTAATCTTGTTTCGACTTATGCCGTTTCCTTATATGTGGCTTCCCTTTGTCTTTTCTACAGATATTTTCATGGCAACTGCACTGACGAGCTATTTTCCCCGGTGAACAAACTGCATGAATTTAAGCATGCTACTAGGTGGATATCTCAGTTAAATGTAACCACCTCTTCTATTCCAACTGCTTCTTCTCTCACACTTCCCAACAGTGGAACTCCCTTCCTATTATTTGCTTCCCCGATAACTACAATCTCCAAAAATTTAAATGTAATATCAATCGTTATCTTCTAATGCCATGATCCCAATTCTTCTTTTTATCTTTTCCTCAATCCCCCCTATACCCAATCTTTTCTCTTACCTTCACTCTCTGTGACCCCTTGCACACTAGTAGCATCTCCCACCTTGCGTGGGGTGAAAATGCTTAAAAAAAGCAACAAAAGACATAAGATGGCATGGGTCAGTTTCTGATTGTATGCCATTCACTCTCTTTTGTTTGTGTTTGTGGAGACTTATTGCATAGTGTAACCTCTTCTGAATTCAGTGCTTTGAAGAAAAGGAAAGCCATCAACATGGAAGCGAAATTAGACATTGTTAAATGGTCTGAAAATGGAGAAACAGTGACAAACATTGGCAGGTTGCTTGATTTTAGTTGTTTGACTGTCACTTAAAACATGTACATATGTGTATACATGTTGAGTTTCTCTGTAAGAGATAAGGACATTTTCGTGTTAGTGTTAAGTATTTCAATACTTAGCACTACCTGATTTTGGGTGCATTCAGGCCCCCATGACTGTAAGTGTGTGAAACTTGCGGGTGCATTATTGTCCTTCATCCCTTAAAGAGTTAAAGTCTATTTATGGTAATTTTAAGTTCACTGAGTCCTAGTTGCACTGACAATAGGCTGGAAACATTTGCAAAATATTTTTTTACATATTGTATGTTGGTAGTTGCATAAATATAATTAATTTTCTTTCTTTCTTAGAAAATTGAAAGAGTACCGGTTTTTGTGCAAAGGCATCACCAACAACGAACAAATAAGAAAACTCTTCCTTCCCATGAGGTTCCTGTGCAGACTTCAAATTTCAACACTTGAGGAGTTTTAAAAATATCTTCAAACAAGACAACTGAATCAATTTGAGCTTTCTGCTATATATAAAAAAAAGTAATAATTTAAAAGAAAAATTGATTATATCTCTGCAGTTTTACTTAATATTAAAACTTTATTAAAAAAAAAAATGTTTAACAAATGTACCCACAAAAATACAAAGATGTTCAAAGGGCTGTTTTTCTCTTGACACTGTTATTACTTTTTATTCTTTTCATAATTTTTATTGTTTTAAAAAGTTATTTTTAGAATTTTAATAAAACCCAAACATATGAAACTACATTTTTTTTTCCAGATTTGACAACAAAAATGTTAAAAATTATTTATTTACAAGATTAATTTTATATTGACAAGGTTGTAAAAATATGTGAACCAACTACAATGTAATATTTATTATTTCCATATTATAAAGAAATAACTGTAAAACAATTTTTTTCTTCAGAAATTTGCAAAAATGTCTGAACAAGAGAAGAAGAAAAAACTAATTTTCTCGGCATTTCATTCGTTCTTGCCACATAAATTTACTAAATAGGTTGAAAGAATTAAGTTTTTTTCCTCAAGAATTGATAAGAAAAATGAGAAAACACTATTTATTAGATTGTCAAATTATTATTGTAAATAAACAAAGTTTAACAAACATACCTGCCAAGAGGAATATATGGTATTAGCAGGGCCAAGACAAAAAAAAAAGTCCTTTTGTTTTGTTTGTTTTTTTTTTGTTTGTTTTTTTTTTTTTTTGTTGTTTTTTTTTTTTTTGTTGTTTTTTTTTTTTTTTGTTTTTTTTTTTTTTAGCTAAAAATCACTAGATTTATTTTTCTGTTACATCTTTGGTATCTACAGACACCCCACCATTATTTTAAATCCCTTCTGAATCCTGTTAGGTGTAAATACAAATACATTTCAGCTTTAATACATTTCAGCTTTGTAAGCTGCCTTCAATCATAAATCACCTGGCTCTTTACAATACATGGATGAGGATGTAAATAATGATTATTTGATGTTTACCCAACTAAATATTTTTTTTATCTGAAAAAACTGACAATTGATACAGTGTAGCCCAACAATTCAAGAGAGTGAATGGCCAGAATCCATTTGAAAAATCTTCAGCCTTCAATAAACAACCGTAAGAAAAGCAAAAAAGACACACCTATGTATATCTCATTAAGGTCATTGAACACATCCACACTTATTCTAGAATACAAATCCTTTAGGATTAAGGATCATACAAATTTGCAAAAACCACTTTCTTGAAGTCAGAAATTCAACTATTCCTGCAGATTTTAAATAAAAAAGAAAACAATTTTCTGGTAGCAGATCCATTGAGATGCACTCTGCAAAAATATAACAGGTACTTTTGTTCTGATAATCCAAATGATACTTGATGCTGCTGAAGAGATCCTTATTCAAGAGGGGGCAGCCCATGTACTTACAAAATCTGCAATATCCATGTCTATGAAACTCAGTGCTTGCAATCAAAAGATGTTAATTGTTGAAAGTTTCAGAAATCTTGGATGAAGTTGATCATATATTTAGACAATGATCCTGTTCTTGAAAGGTTCTAGCAGAACTGAGAAATTTTGAGATTCCACAAAATAAAAAGTCACCCAAAACGTAGTTATGCCCAAACCCGTTAAGGAACTGTTTAAATGAGACAGTTCTTGTTGAGAACAGACATTTAGGTAATAGACATATATAGTCTGAAATAAAAGGGTAAGCGAGAAAATTAATTCAAAATTACTGTTTTCAGAACAGAAAAGATGGGAGATAAAGTTGGAATAAACGTGTGTTGAGAAAATGGAAAACAAAATAAGCCGGAAGGAGGGTGTCCGAATAACAGTGTACCATATTTTTGACCTTGTACCACATCTAAGCCACGCTTAGAAAACCACCATTCCACCAGGATATGGGCTGACAATGCAAGGGACAAAAAAATGTTTAGTGGACTTAGCTGTCAATTATCACGATTACGAGATCCGTAACCCATTTGGGTCGTAGGGTCACCATGCATAGTGCAGTAGCAGTAGTATTTCCTGAGCAAGATAACCTGACAGTCAAACCCGTTCCAGGCTAGTTTCAAATCAGTTTTCCTTCTCCTAAACTAGTCACCAACCAAGGCTATAGGACCAAGTTTGTCCTGCTATTTAACCATAGCCGGGGAGAGAAAAGATGGATTCAAACTTTTCCCAAGGGTATTAGCATTTAAGTAATTATAATGGACATGACTGGAATTCAAACTCAGCTCTCCAATTCCTCAATCTGAGCCACTATTTATTACTCAACCATACTTCCATAGTTGCTATTCATATGTAAACAGAGATTATTTTTTTAAGCAGCTCAAAAAAAGGAACCTTATTTTCCAGTGAAAGATTGATGTTTGCTATAGATTTTTTTTCTTAACCCTTATAAGGGTTAAGAAAAAAAAAACAGCACAAAAATCTTTTTGTTTTGAAAAAAGTATTTTCCCTTTTTGTCTTGTGTACAAAGACTATAATGTAAATAAAATTGCTTAATAAAACAAAACATATTTTTTGAGCTTTTATTTTAATTATTTTCAAATTTTAATCTGTATTCCTCTATAAATGCTTCTTCTATGAAACTAAAATGACTACTCAAAACTTGAAAACAAAAACTGCTAAAAAACAAATACAGAAAGAAAAGAAAATCTTATATAAGATTACCTCCATAAACATTCATATCTATAAGTTTAACATTTGAATATGCTTAGAATACTGCTGTCAAATATGGTCTAGTGCTCCTATTTTATCTAGAGCTTGATAAAATCTAAAGAAGAATCGGTAATATTATTAACCCCAATCTGGCATCTCAGCTTCAGTCACTTTCCAACTGCCGTAAGATTGCCTTTTCCATAAGTACTTTCATGGTAATTGTTCAGATAAGCTCTATTCTATGGTGCCTAGACTCTGAATTTAACAATGAAATAAGGACCAAATGCAGGCAAGCTAAAGAAGAGTGGCTAAACAAAAGATGCGTAGAAATAGAGAGACTGAGTACCACCAGCAAAGGAGATATGCACAAATAAAGCAAAAGACATGCTCATCAACAGGTTGTTTAAAAATCAAAGGATGGAACGCTCATATTAGAGAAGGAAAAATTCTTCAACGCTGGAACGAATATATTGGAGAATTCTTTCATGATGAAAGAGAACAACCAGCAATACACAGAACTACCGACGGACCTGAAATTCTGAAAACCTAAGTAGAAGCTGCACTGGCCAAAAAGAACAGAAACAAGGCGGCCAATTGTAACAGAAATGCTGACAGACTTAGATGACTTTGGCATAGACAAGATCACAGAAATAATAAATGAAACCTACAACAGCGGGGATATACCGGGAAGATCTCAGCAGATCTACTTTCACAGCAATGCCTAAGAAAACTCCACCGAACAATCAGCCTAATGAGCGACGTAACAAAACTCATCATCCGTATTCTGATGAATAAAGCGCACAGCAGAATCAGGTCAGAGGCAGGACAAGAACAGTGTGGGTTCATTAAAGACACTGGAACAAAGAACGTGACATTCATGCTCATAATGTTATCAGAAAGAGCAATACAAATGCAGAAGGACGTGTACCTATGTTTCATAGACTACGCAAAAAACCTTTGACAAAGTACACCACAAAGATCTGATGGCACTCATCAGCAACCTTGATATATTCGAGAAAGATATGAGAATAATCAAGAACCAATACTGGCAACAAACAGCACGCATGCGCATAGGGAACAAGTTCAGTGAATACGCAAAGATAGAAAGAGGAGTAAGGTAAGGATGTGTCGTATCACTGGACTTATTCAACCTATACAGGGAGGCGATTCTGAGAGAATTGGAAATCTTACCGGTATTCAGCATTGGCGGCCACAATCTTAAAAAAACATAAGATACAGAGATGATACAGTACTGATAGCAGACACGGAAGAGAAATTACAAAACCGCCTGCGGAAGGTATCAAAGAAGAGCGAGGAAAAGGGACTAAGCATGAACTGCATGAAGACAGAATGCATCGTCATCAGTAAAAGATATGAACCCGAAATGGGATTTGCAGGTCGTGGACACTAAAATCAATCAGGAGCGGAATTTTAAATATCTGAGAAGTGTTTTGACAGAGGTCAGCAACTGCGACACTGAGATCCGTAGACAGCAGCGAATGTTAGACAGTCTCCTCAAAGATGAAGAAGAGACTCAAGGCGACGGAGATATTGTTCTACAGAAGGATGCTGAGGATATCATGGAGCGGGCATGTGAGCAACGATGAGGTCTTGGAGAGGATGCAAACAAAGAGGAGGCTTATACTTAACACCAGGAAGAGGCAGCTGAAGTTTCTGGGACACGTAATGAGAAAGGAGGGCTTGGAGAATCTGATACTCACAGGTCAAATAGAGGGAAAGCAAGACAAGGGAAAGCAACGCGTGACATACTTGGTGGGCTTAAGCAAGTGGATGACAGAACGTGGTCTGGGGGAAATGGCGGAAGGACGAAACTTATTGAGAGCTACAAGGGAAAGGGGGAAGTGAAGAGCCATGATAGCCTACGTCCTGAAAGGACACGGCATATAAAAAGAAAGAAAAGAAGACGACCGGCGACGAGTTGAGCTCGCTGGGATTAAATTCTATGGTAACAGTTTCTTTTCTTGCACTTCTCGCTTGTAGAACTTCCTCCCATCTCCATGATTTCCAGTCAACTTTAATCTGTAAAAATTTAAATGCAATGTCAATCGCTATCTACTGTCCTCCCGATTCTTCTTCCTCTGTTCTTGCTACTTAGCAATTGTTCCTATTTCTAACTCATCCACACCCAGGTACCCATTGCATCTCAGTGGCTTTACTGCCTTGATTGAGGTGAATCAGATTAAAAAAATTAAAAAAATAAAATAAAATGTCAAACTTAGAATAATAATTCTTGTTCGGAGTAAATAATCACATTAATAGCACTAAAAACGAAAAGAAAGAAAACCAGATTTAAGCAAATCATTTTACTGAGATCTGGCGACATATTGGGGTGGCCAAAGAGCATTCCAAAAGCTAAGCAAAGTATTAAGAGACAGAAAAATTTCATTAGAAACAAAGAAAATAGTACTGAACTGTCATGTGATATCTGTCCTCTATATTAGCGAATACTGGACAATATCTTTAAAGATGAAGAGACTTAAAGCAACAGAAATGTGGTTCTACAGAAAGATTCTGAAGTTACCATGGACCGAACATGTGAGTAACGACAAGGTTTTGGAGAAAATGGAAACAAAAAGGAAACATATATATAACATCGGGAAGATGCAGTTGATATTTCTGGGGCACATGATGAGGAAGGAAAGCTTGGAAAATCTGATACTCACACGACAGATTGATGGAAAGAGGGACAGAAAAGCAGCGCCTAACATACTAGATGATCTTGAGTAAATGGATGATAGAACAGGGTTTGGGAGAAATAACAAGACAAAACTTATTAAGATCTACAAGGAAGAGGAAGATGTGGAGGGACATGATCTCATATGTTCTAAAGGGACATTGTAAATAAAAAAGAAGTAATGTTGTAAAACTAAAAAAGAAGAAAAGTCATTGAGCAACGGTTTCTTTATTTTTTCTTTGTCATTGAAAAGATTTTAAATGTCTTGAATTTTTTTTTTATCAAGATGTCGGCAGTATTCATTCCTGCAAAAAAAGCGGTGTCAAAAGAGCATTTTTCCCTTGACACTGATATTTATCTTAACTACCTTCACTCCTGTGTCAATGATTAGAATTTTAATAAAACCTCAACATATGAAAGTGAATTTATACATTTTCTTTTTTCCTTAAAATTGGCAACAAACATAAGAAACACTATTTATTTATTAGATTGTTTATTTACAAGAATAATTTAATGCTTGCAAAATTCTAAATCTAATACAATCGTATTAAAACTAATGCAATGTAATATTTATTTGCCAATTTAAAAAGAAATGAATATGAAAACAATTTTTTATTCATAAATTTATAAGCATTTCCGAAAGAATAAAAAATGTGAACCAACTCTAAGGAAGTCCTCATTATTTACCATTTTATAAAGTTTAATTCGGTTGGCAATTAGCCGATGTTTTGCCAACCATTCCAATATCCGTCCTGAGTTTGAGGATAAACTACGTCCAATTCCTCCACCCTTCTTGGTATTTCACCTACGCCTGTCACCTCGGTTGTCCTTTTTGACAAATCTGGTTCTCAAACCGCGTGCCGTGACATTGTCTCTGGTCATTAGTTAGAATTATCATTTTATTTTCTCATCAGCAAATTTTTCCCAGCCTGATCTTGTTTATACAATCAGAAATTTACCAGCTGTTTCCTCCGGCCAGCTTATCTCCCCATCTTGTTAGGGTCATCGCACTTTAAGAACCCAGGGTTGGGTCTTTACATAAAGAAATTCTATTTCTCGACTTGTTTACAAATTCCACTTTTTGATAGATGCAATAAATCAGCTTCCCTAATTCTGCATTTGTCTTCAAAATTACCAAATATTATCTCTTCAATCGGCTTCCTTTTCCTGGCTGAAAGTTAATTGTCAGTTTAGCTTCCTCCGGACGGTCTTCTTGTTAATATCAAAATGACAAAGTTGTTTTCTTAAAAACCGTGTCTGCTTAAAAAATAAACTTCCAAATTAAAAACAATTTCAGTTTATCTCTCAGTCTATCTATCGTTCTATTCTTTAACTCTTTTCGTCTTGTTCCAAGCTTATATTTTTAACTTAACACTTTTCTTTCCGTTTGCCAGTGTCACATAGTGTCACAGATATATATATCTATATATATATATATATATATATATATATATATATATATATATATATATGAGGTCTGATCAAGAATTATTGTGATAGTTGTTATCGTAATGCAGCTTTTTCGTTTAGCCATTCTTCTTTAGCTTGCCTGCATTTGGTCCTTATTTCATTGTGTAATCTTCTGTACTCCGTCCCGTATCTTGGCAGGGTTTTCTGCCTCCTTTCCATCATGTCGAGAATCTCATCAGTCATCCAATCGTTTTTCCTTCTCCGTCATTTCTAATTCGTGACGTATTTTTATTATATTGTGTTTGGGGGGGACTTTAGATTAGTCTGTACCGGAAAGTATCTTATCAAAACTAAAATGGCAGTACCCATGTACAGATACAGAAGTTACTTATCTCCCTTCGGTGGAGATAAGTCAACGACGAAAGCAGTAGTCAATTTTTCAGTTCGTTTATAGAAAGCAAACTGTAAAGTTGCCATCTTTATCTCAGGCCCTTCATGACCCGGACAGAGGCTAAATCTGCCTCCCCAGCAGCTTACAAGTACATGATGCTGTTTCCCTTTGGGAATATACCTTTCCTAGATATAGAAAGGAACTCTAGGTTACAGTACTCAATACTGGAAAAGATTAGATTTACTGTTTCCCATTCATGGAATATGTTCTTGTCTGGGACATAGATGAATCCAGCCCGTTTGAATCTGGAGTCCTAAAATGTCTTTTCCAGACACAGGAGTATTTCCATATTATATGTAAGACCCATCCTTTTTGTTTCTCCTTACACTCTACTTTGCTGTGTAAATATATATGATATATTATTCTATGTGTGGATATTATATGATATATTATTTGTGTATGTCCTTGTAGTATGAAAGCCTCTCTGTGAAAAAAGCATGTTTGTTATTCTTCTTCCTTTCAACCATTCCGTTCCATCTGTGAACTACGGTGTTATTATATCACAGATAATCCCATTACACTCATAAGAAATCACTGTCAGCAATTTTATAATTATTTATTTCCAGTAAATAGAATTTTTTTTTTTATTTTTCCCAAAATAGGCCAGCACAGCCTGGTAAAATTGCTATAATAATGATGTGGTTTAAAAATCTATGGTCATAGTTAGTACGTCTTTAGTAGAATATAAGAAATGTTAAACACGTGTCATCATGCAAAAGTAATGACTACAATAAGAAAGAAGGTTCAATTGCAACTTGGTTAGTTTGGTTTGCATGCAAATTGTTGGGGCCTCGGGTAGGGTCTGTTAAAAAATGTACAGTGAATAAAATTTAATTTCTGCTGGTAACATTCTTCATTCGTGGACCACCCAGTAAGGAACAAACTCACTAGCAATGGTTTGGCGATAAACATGTTCTGCACTTTTTGTTGAAATACCAATATAGCTTAGTATGGAAGAAGAATGAATTGCACCAGGTTTCAACGCAGGAGGAGAATTTAAATATTTTAGGAACAGGCTCTCTCTTTTTTTAGCATCCTAAATAGCAATTATATGTGTTTAGCAGTTGTCGGTTTCAAGAATCCGTGGTTCATGGGGATTTTTTTTCAACTGGGGGTGGGTAGCATAGTGTTTGTTTTACCAATCGGGTGCAGGTAAGTGACACTAGTGTGATCTCCAGGACATAGGCAGACATTTTTATGGAAGATTGACAGTTGTCAATGCAGCACATCTCTCCATGAAACAAATGTTGTCCAAGGAAGGACAAAGGCCAATATTGCATGGTGCCAGCGTCATCACTGGACAAGGCTGGATCCAATGTTAGACTGACTTTGGGCTTCTCACTTCAAATGTTAACCTCAGAGCTTACTCCCCAAACCTTCCCACACCCAGATACAGGTGAATGACAGAAGACTGTTCTTTTCACAGGCCTAGGCAGGGTGTCTTATGGGAGATTGACAGTTGCCTAGGCAGTACATCGCAACACGAAACAAATGTTGTCCAAGTAAGGACAAAGGTCAATACTGCATGGTGCCAGCATCATCAGCGTAGTTGCTAAAACATGAGTGGATCCAATGTTAGATTGATTAGGGTCTGTTGGTCTAGATTTCCACTCAGAGCTTCCAAGACCTTCCCATAATTGTAAAAATGGTGGATGTAGTTTTCTTTCTCTTAGATGAACTGGCCTAAAGAGTTACATCTATCTGATTTTAGCATTACCTTTCCTACTGCATCATTCATTTTCAGTTTGAGAATGTCAATTAAAGTCATTTGTGAAATATACAATATATGATCTAATTCTAATAGCTCAATGAAGGAAAACCGGCTTGTAATATTCCATCACTACGCAGCCTATGCAACAGGTTACTCACTGTTTCCCTCTGTTACTTAAAAACATGCATGATTATGGCTCTCCACAACATTCTATCCTTTGTAAGTAATGTTTGTCTCACTACTATCTTAACCAGTCCCTGTTCTACCATCCATTTACACAAGCTTGTTAGGTAGGTTATTCAATGTTTCCCTATATCGCTCTATCCAAGCCTACTTTCCTTATAATGCATATCGGGAATTTCAACTCTCTCTTCCTGATTTTAAGTATAAGGGTCCTTTTTTATTTCCATTTTTCTTAAAACTTCTTCACTGCTCACATGCTCTGTCCATGGTATTCTCATCCTCCTTCTGTAGAACCACATTTCTGTTGCCTCAAGTCTCTTCTTCATCTGAAAGGAGAGTGTCCAGCATTCACTACTCTATAGGAGGTCCAATATTAACTAACAGTTCAGTACTTTTTTCACTGTTTCACTTTTTTAATATTTTACTTAGCTTTTGAAAGGCATATTTAGCTATTCCAATAGATAGTTAAATTTATGTACATTTTCTTCCTTTATCTTTTTCTACAAATATTTCCATGGAAACTTTTCTGGTAAGCTTTTTTCCTTCGTGCCATTGACTCAATGAATTTAAGCGTGCTACTAGATTGGCAACTAGGTCTCACCATTTTACTGTTGAACTAGCTAGATGCAAGCAACAGTTACTTTTCTCAAAATTCTTACCTGTGGAACTTTATTCCGATTTCTTTGCTTCCTTGCCACCTACATTCTTCAAACATTTAAATGCAATGTCAAATGGGGGTATGAGATGCACATGCATCCCCTTACAACCCTCGTCACTCCGCTCTCCCAATTGGTCTCTTAGTCCTCAAGTACATGACCCGAGCTTGTCTCGGTGCCTTTAGATCTCGGACCAGTACGATGTTTCTGATCCAAGAAGAAGTTATGTTGCCTTGACTTCTGGGCAGACGCAACATGTCCATTCGGAGCATCACGCATGTATTTTCTTTCCTGGGTTGATTGTCCCTTCAATGGTGCTGGAGGTAGATGTTTTCTGGGTTTTGGCGTTACCCACCTGATAGTCAGGGAGCCGAACCTTCGTGTAACTCCGAAGGAGGTTATCCTACCAGCGGATGTATAATATAAGGGCTACTATACTGCCATCTTGTGAATGGTTTGTGAACCGTGCAGTAGTCTCCGATGGGGCCTCTCGATATCATGATGAAGGGTACCGCTAGGGCCGTATCTCTGGATGTCTCTCTCCTGGTTATTTATACATGCAACTCCTGCGGGTGAGTCTGTCTCGCTATCAGTCTTCCACCAACTAAAGCCCACATGAAACCAATCAAAATGCAAATAAACAAAACTATCAAACCTAAAAAAGGAGCATATGGTAACAAATAGATACAGAAGATACAAATGAACTTTCAACCTTTCCATTTAATCACTAGATCGAGAGAGTAAGAAACCAAGTAATAATGTAAATGAAGATAGAAGAAAGAATTTGTTAGTGATACAGCGACAAGGCATGGGTGTTATATTTAATTGTGTCAACAGCTTATACAGAATTTGGCAAACTTGGATGTCCATGCCTGCAAAAATGGAATGTTTTTCCTTTGACACTGTTATTATTTTAAATACCTTCACTTCTTGGCAATGTTTGTTTTTAAAAAATGATAATTAGAATTTTAATAAAACCTGAACATGAATTTATACATTTTCTTTGTTCTTGAGAATTGATAACAAACATAATAAACACTATTTATTTATTAGATTTTTTATTTACAAGAATAATTTTATGTTTGCAACATTCTAAATCTAACATAATCGTATTAAAACTAATGCAATGTCATTTATTTACCAATTTAAAAAGAAATGAATATGAAAACAATTTGTTATTCATAAATTTATAAGCATTTACGAAAGAATAAAAATATGTGAACCAACTCTAAGGAAATCCTCATTATTTACCATTTTATAATCGGTTGGCAATTAGCCGATGTTTTGCCAACGATTCCAATATCCGTCCTGAGTATAATGATAAAATACATCCATGTCCTGGGTAAGACGATAAATTACATCCAACAGCAAAACCTCTGATCAGGAGGTTTTGAAGAGCATGGAACCATCTCTTAATTGCTGGCGTTCACAGGTCCACCCTGACCCGGGGTGGTAGCACTTGTTATGGTTCCAGCTATGGGTAAGTAGTTAACTCCCAAACTGGGGTCAAAACATTATGAAAGTGTAAAAATATGTTTTTAATACCAGAAATACTTTGTAAAATTTATTAACAGTAATAAATTTTTGAAGAAAAATTATATAGCAATATATTAATATCAGTAATACATTTTTGAAAAAAAATATTACCACAAAAAAAATAAATAAAGTAGACCCCTCGTATACCATCTCCTACACCAACGTGAGGGATCTACGTTCCAATTTTCCAGAAGTGGAACACCATCTTCTCCAATCTAAACCAAACCTGCTAATTTCTGAAGCCAGTATGAGCTGATTTCGCTGGTTCCTAGGCCTCATGAATTTAAACGTTCTACAAGGCTGGCATCCCGTTCCCATCCCTTCACCGTTGAAACTGTTAGATGTAGACGTCTCTTCTACTCCAATAGCTTCATGTCTCGCACATCTCGCCTATGGAACTCCCTTCCTTATTCCTGTTTCCCTGACAAATACAATCTCCAACTATTTAAGTGTAACGTCAATCGTCATCTCCAGTTGCCTTGATCTATCCACTTCCCTTCTCCACATCCTTTCACCTTTCATTCCTATCTGCTCTCGCTCCAAATCTTCTGTAACCCCCTTGCCTTGATCGATCCACTATCTTTCTCCACATTCTCTCCTTTACCACTCCTATCTGCTCTTCCTCCAAACCTTCTGTAACCCCTTGCGTGCTAGTGGCTTTCAGCCTTGCTTGGGGTGATAAGCTTGAAAAAAAAAATCTCCTTATGCGCACTAGGGGTGGGTTCACAGTCCCGGAATACTCACCTCTTATAGCCAAACATGACCACCTAAATCGTCACGGCCACGGACTCGGAGCCTACATCAAAGACGAGTTTCCCTGAAACAGGGACGCGAAACACGAGGAACCCAATCTCCTGTATGTGCTTCTGCGTGGCACTTATCCATAGTACCACATTCGTCTTTGCTCTCTACCGTCCTCAGGGCGAAGGGACTGTAATCTTCGACCGAATATCTGAGAAGATTGATAATATCCTCACTCATTTCCCTTCGGCCAGCTTTCATATCTTCGGTGTGAAGTAGGTTCCACTTAGAGAGCTTCTTCCCGCGAACCACTGCCATGTGGAACCGACTCCCAACTGTACGTTTTCATGATCACTACAATCTTAACCTGTTCAAGGTTAGGGTTAACCGTTATCTTCCACTCCTGTACACACAAATGGCCTCCAAACGCAACTCTCTACCTCGAGTGGCCCCCGAGCCTTGTAAAAGATGAACCTCGCTGTAAAAATAAAAAATAAAACAATTTTCTTTCTCTCCGAATCCTGTTCCTTTATTGTTCTTTTGATCACTTCTCATTCTCTTTCACTCCCTGTAACCCCGCGTCTTAGTGGCGTTTTTGACTTTCTTGGGGGTGACAGAATTTAAAAAAGAACATTAAAAGAACAAAAATTAAATTAACATTTTCTTTGAAATTTTATTACATTTTTATAAGACATTTTAATAAACTTAGTTATGTGTTGTTGTTTTTTAAAATTAATAATTTATTTCATTATTATTAATATTTTAAATTCATTCAAAAAATTAAAAAATGCAATGCTATAACATTTATTTTTCCCATATGATGAATGGGATTATTGAGAAAATCTTGTAATTTTGACAGTTAAACACAAACAAGGATCTGCAAATAGCCGGCTCTCTGTGCCGCTCTGGTAAGTACCTGATTCCTCTCGCTATCCTCTACATTTACAAGAGCCAGATCAGGCCCAAAATGGAGTACTGTTGTCATGTTCTCGCGGGTGCTGCCAAAGACCTCACTCACCAGCCTTGATAGAGTTCAAAAGCGTCTCCAAGCCCTTGTGGGTGGCAGATTACTCTCCACCCTCTCCCCAACAGGCGGTGTGTGGCAGGACTCTCACTGCTCTGTCGCTACTTCTACGGAAGGCGCTCGGACAAACTACATTCCTTGGTCCCGCCGAGGCAAAGATTCACAGCAAGAACACGCCATGCCACTTACATAGTAGCAAACCACCCATATTCCCTCCGTATTTTATCGGTGAGAAGTAAGTTCCACTTGAGTAGCTTCTTCCCGCAAACCACTGCTCTGTGGAACCGACTCCCAACAAGATGTTTCTCCGATCACTACAATCTTTGTGTGATGTCAACGAACACCTGTTGCTTCTCTTGTGATGTCAACGAATACTCGTTGTCACTTTTGTAATGCTCGTTGTAGCAGAGACTTTGTAATCGCAGATACAACTATAGTACGCCGTTGAACAATGCTAGTGTCAGACGCCTTCGAATAGCACTCGCACTAATAGTACTTGGTCGATAATACTTGCTCGACAAGTAACCAGTATAGTGATCTGAATAGAGAAATAGTACAGTGAATAGAGTAGAGAATAGCGGTCTGTATAGTAATAGAGGATAGACTAGAAATAGCGATCCTTAGTCGTCAGCTACTTCCTACATATATGCGTTTCCACTATGGTCACATGGTCTACTTAATTCAATAATGGAATCGCCTATGTTTGCTCACTGGCGATCTATGTTCAAACTCAAGTGTCGACATCGACACTTTATTCCTATATGACAAATCATAACCTGTTCAAGGCGAGGATTAGCTGGTATCTTCCACTCCCATGCACACAAATGGCCCCCAATCGTAACCTCTACCTCGAGTGGCTCCCGGGGCTTGCAAAGAGTGAACCATGCTGTAAAAAAAAAAAGAAAACTCATGGCTGATTGGCAATCTGTTAAACCATTAAATTCAATAGAAAGGAGAATCTAGTTACTCCCATTTGATGCATGTGGCTGCAAAGTCTAATATGTGAGAAGCAGACACAATCACAGATGTTGCATGCAAGGCCGGTGCTAGAGTCTTAGACTACCCGAATCTATAATACAGTGTCTCCCACTCTACCACATCTTAATTTTCATAAGATAGTATTCATATAAAATACAAATTTTATTGTAGCTTAATTATGTACAATAACGGATCAAACGCAATATAGGTGAACAATTCAACTACAAAAATTGAAAATAAATACAATGTATCTAAATACAAATTAGAGACATGTCATAATAGACAGTTCTATCTTAAATAAAATTGAAAATAAATACAATGTATCTAAATACAAATTAGAGACATGTCATAATAGACAATTCCATCTTAAATAAATCAATGTTTTACGGCAAGTTTTAACATCAACTTGAGATTTTTCTTGTTAAATATTTGAATAATTTTAATGCATTCAACATTATGATTAAAAATAGTGAATTTTATATATAGTGTCTTTTTGAGACAGCATAAGCAAAACAAACATTGAGACAGCATGAGCAAAACAAATTCACGGATTTGGATTTAAAAAAACCCAGAATGACGTCAAAATCCACAAAACATTTTGATCCTTTAATGGTCAGTTGTACTTTGTTTAATTTGTAATGTATATAAAGGTAGGTAGAAAAAAGCGAATGTTGATAAGATAGCGAAGGTCATAAAGTACTGCCCTTGCCCTCCACTCCCCGGTTGGGAAGGCGGGAAATTAGTATGCACTGGCCCTGGTTATATGTACCGACCTGACCCAATGATATGGTACTGTCCTCCTGCTGCTTGTAGTTTCTCTTTGTTCTTTTGAACCTCTCAGTGATGAGTCAAGGTGGTTATATGTCTAAAGACCACCTGCAGATTGATTGTTGCCATGGAAGGTGGTGTTGAGTAATGTTTTTCAGGTGAGAGGGTTGATATTAAACAATGCAATGTTTGGCTTTAAACACCCTTAAATTGAAATTGGAGATTCCCAGTCTTTCTCCTTTTGTCCGAAAGTTTTACATAGAGAACGTCATTAGGAATTCTTCGATCATCCATCCTCTGGACATAATCCAACGAGTGAAGATATCACTGCCTCAAAAGAAAATACATATTAAGCAGTTGTGATTGTATTGATAAATCATCAGTTACGTCCCCTTAAGATCTAGGAGGTATAAAAAGCACCCTGTAACATCCGTCAGTAGACGAGTATTCAGAGTAAAGTGCAATAAAGCTTTGATATAAGTTTATTCACTGGTTATGTTTTTACTACAGTGGTCTTTCAAGGACTGAGGTGTATAGGATTCTGTCCCTCCAGGTGATGCCCAAAATATGTTTCAAACAGTGGAAGTGAAAGATATTCAGTTTCCGCTATTAATGCGCGTAAGGGGTCAAGGCTTCACTACTTGATGCATTACAAAATATAGGTTTTAAAAACTCGTTTTAAATAATCCATGTCTTGTTGGTCCCCGTAATTTGATCGCTCAACGTCTCTTTGTCAATTGTTATTGCCTTCCACAAAGAACAATTAGCGATAGCTGGAAAGCATACAATGGGCTTGAGAATAAATTCATGAATCCAAATGATGACACCGTGTAAATATGAACGCAACTGAAGGCAACTCACCCAAAATTAAATGCACCTTAACATCTCGAATGCCATATGAAATACAGTATAACTCCTCTAAACCGAACATCCGAGATGTTCGGTATTGAGGGCACTGTTCGGATTCAAGGAACAAAAGACGGCTGTGGCTTAAAATTTTTATTAAGTTGTAGAGTTTAGGATACAAAAGGTAGTTTGTAACATTGATTCATTTTTATTTAAAGTGTAGGTTGAATACATAAATGTATAAAAAATAATTGACAACGAATAGTAATGAAAAAATTTGTGCTAAACAAATATTGTAATTTATGAAAAACTAAGACACTTTATGAAATGTTTAAAAATTTATGAAATATCTTCTTCAAAAACAATTACAATCTGTAAAGCAAGACAAAAATAAAGATAAATAGTACAACTCCTGTAAACCGAACATCCGCGATGTTTGGTATCAAGGGTACTGTTCTGATTCTAGGAAGAAAAGGCTTCATATTTATTGTCAATACAAAAGTTCTGATTTAAAGATGAATCCAAATTCGAGGAAGTCTAATTCGAGGAGGTTTAGATTATGCAATGTTCGGATTTAGGGAGTTCTACTGTATTTAAATTTTCGTACTCGCTTGATTAGACTTCTTTGTTTTTCCCCATGATACTGTTTCCTCATTACTTTGACCGTCTAATATAGACTCACTACTACTGCAACTATCACTATTAACACTATCTTGAATACTGTCAAGTTCTGATTTGAAGATGAGTCCAAATTCGAGGAAGTTTAGATTATGCTATGTTCGGAATTGGGGAGTTGTAGTGTACCTATATCAGAAAATTTTGTTTTTCAAGTTTCAACAGTTTATGAACTCCACTCATTGGATTAGAATTAGACACTATCAAACTATTATAGTAAACTATTTATTATTGCCAATAAATGAATGTTTGTAGTTTATGCTACTTCTTTGTCTTTTATGTGCTGTATCCCTTCAGGACGTGGGCGATCATAGCTCTTCACAATTTCCTGCCCTTTGTAGCTCTTAGTAAATTTTGTCTTTCCACTATCTCTCCTAATCCCTGTTCTGCCAACCATTTACACATGCATGTTATTCGCTGCCTCCCTCTGTTCCTCTTGCCTTCAATATGTCCTGTGAGTGTCAAATTCCCCAATCCCATTTTCCTCATTATTTGTCTCTTTCTGATGTATCGTTTTGGTTTCCATTTTCCTTAAAATTTCTTTATTACTCACATGTTCAGTGCATGATATTCCCAGCATCCTTCTGTAGAACCACATTTTTGTGACCTCAAGTCTCTTCTTCATCTGCGAGTAGATTGCACAGCATTCATTGCCATATTACATTATACTGGTCAACCAATATTACATAACAGTTCAGCTCCTTTTTTATTGTTTCTTACATAATTTTTCTGTCTCTTAATATTTTGCTTAGCTTTTAAAAGGCACCTTTCACTATTCCATTGTGCCTTCGGATTTCGGTGTCACATTTTCTGTCCTCTGCTAAAACAGTTCTTATATATTTAAATTTTTGTACTTGCTTGATTTTGGTGGCTCCAATTTGTAGTTTACATCTTGGGCTGTTCCTTTTGCTGACAATCATACATTGTTTTCTTGATGGTTAGTCCTTTCTTCTCGCTTTTCTTTACTGCCATCTGATGGACTGTCTGTAGTTTCCTTTCTGTGTCAACACTGTGTCATTTGTTACATTTGTTTTCCAGCTATATCTTTTTTTTAAAATAAAATTCTAAATTATATGTCTCTTCAGGTATCATAGCCCTGGAATATCTGTGAATTGCCATGATTTCTTTGGAATGATTAATTTTTAAATTAAATTCTAAATGCCATTTCCCTTAGCATGTAGGTGATTATGGCTCCCCACAGCTTTCTTCTTGAATATATCTGAATTACTATGCATTCTAAGAAAAGACAGTGGAGTGTTTTTCTGTAGCCTTTTCCACGTCTTAGAATGCAGAATTTTCCTTAAAATGATTGTCTGCAAGAGAGCCCAGAGTACCCTGATATTTAACCCATAGCTGGTGGGAGAAAAGATAGATTCAGGCCTTTCACAATGGCATTAGTGCAGAACCTAATACAACTAACTAAGACAGAATTTGAACTCAGTTCACCGATTCGCCTTTTCGCACCGATAACCGTTATGCTACCCAAGCAACTATATGAGAGTTATTTCCCTCTTTTTTTTCAATTTAATGACGTCAAAATGGAAAATCGCCCATTGTTCTACAACAGATTTCGGTTGTTGTGTGATATTTCGATATTTTAATGTCATTATTTGCAGAATAAACCTTTCTAGTCCAGTCATTGTGGAATTACCCTCACACTTGTCTGCCAAGAGACGTTTCTTAACGCTCACTAGGTGGTGTTTTTTAAAGTTTTATAAAAAGAAAAGAGATAAACACTCTTTCTCTTTCTTGCTCTCTTCAACCACAGGATGCCATACTACCAAGACGTGACTAATTTCCCCTCTGGGGTGACTTCCCCCCCCCCGGGCAAACTACTCAGAACAAGCGAGCTCACGCACGCACACACATACACACTAGCGAGCGTTAAGAGAAGTAACCTGGCAGATAAGGTGGGGTAATCCCACATCTTAAAAGGTTTGAATATTAAAATTATATGAAAACAATTCTTTGAACAACGTTTTACCTGTCACCCAATTCATTTCCAATTCGCATTTATTAACAAAAATAAAAAATAACATTTTAAATAGTTAGTACAGACATCATATATATATATATGTGTGTGTGTGTGTGTGTGTGTGTGTGTGTGTGTGTGTGTGTGTGTGTGTGTGTGTGTGTGTGTTAAAAATAAGGTATATAATCCCGACAAAATTTCAAATTATTGACAATTGGAAAACGTTCATGAAAGTATGTTTCGAAATATATCTGATGATGCATTTTGCCATTGAGGCTTCATCAGATCAAATTTTAATTTCGCTTTTTATTTGATGAAGCCTAAAGGGCGAAATGCATAATTAAATGCGATGCTGCGAAAACGCATTCCCAAGAAAGAAATTCTATCTTAAGTGGAAAAGAGGAATTCTATTTGAATCTAAAGCTTATCAGTACGTTTGTCAAGCATTAATCTTGCCAGGAAAGGGGAGATGTTAAAGAAGCCGGGTCTAGTATTTACCGTACGTGAAGTGGATATTATGCCTGCCTCATAAATCTGTCTAAGGTTTTTATTATGAATATATTTTAAAATCTTCACAGAGTCAAAATCGAAATTATGATCAGATTTAGTTAAGTGTACAAATAAAGCACTACTTAAATTACCGAGGCGAATATCTCGTTTATGTTTGGAAACACGAGATTTTACGGACCTACCTGTTTCCCCCACATATCTTTCTTGGGAACGCGTTTTCGCAGCATCGCCCGCGCGACGCCAACGTGACCGAATCCAAATAAGGGAACGCTGACTTTAGAATTTCAGTTTTTCTGTTTCTGACTAGTCTTGTGTCTATCGTCTCTTCATGTTAACTTAAATATAAATATGTCTCCAATAACCATGTCCTGAATATGGTCTACTAGACCGAAACGTCTGACGCCGACAGCAAAACAAAATTAAAACAGTAAACTTACATATTCGGATTTTGCTTTGTCTTTTCCATATTTTTTCATCATACCGTCGGATCTACATCCACATATTTGCTTACATATATATATATATATATATATAGAAAAAAAAAGAAAACGTTAAACATAGAATTTTGAATTTTTTCTACACAAGCGATGTATGAGATCATTTGAACAAGATGACAAAATGTCATCTAATAATTTAACCAATTCTTGTTCAAATGATCTCATACATCGCTTGTGTAGAAAAAATTCAAAATTCTATGTTTAACGTTTTCTTTTTTTTTCTTTTCTGGTACAGAAATGCAATTCACTGGAAACGAAAAGGTGTTTTATGTGTTAGCGTATGCTTAAACACAGTCGAACAAATTCACTTGTGAGATAATTCACTAAAAATGCACCAATAGGAATGTTGATTTGGACATAGCACAAAAGGTTCAAAGCGGAAGTCTGTCTGGGTTGGACAAAAGGATCTGGACAACCACCAGTAGCGAAAAGGATGGTGGAGTGGTGCGCATAATGAAAACTCGTGATATCTTCCTGAAACCTTTCTGCTCACTAAAGTCTTCTCTTTCTGTTCCACTCTCATTAACCCTCTGTGTCTTAGCGGCATTATCGCCATCACTTGAGGTGAAGGGATTAATACACATACACACACACACACACACACACAACACACATACACACACATATATATATATATATATATAAAGAGTACAGAAATAAATTGTTTATCAAAATATATATATATATATATTTAAACAAGGAGAAAAAATAAATTAAATTGGAATGGATATTGTTATAATAAATTAAATAACGTCTGATTTAACTACAGTGTAACCCGGATATAAGAGAGTTGTCGGGACCGGAGAAGAAGTATCTTATATCCGGGTTTCTCTTATATCCGGGTTTGGTCTATTATATATACATTAACACAGGCTCTAATTTGGGGCCAGATAAATTCTCTCTTATATCCGGGTTTCTCTTATATCCGGGTCTTTTATATCCGGGTTACACTGTATAAATATTATTATTAATATTGTTCACCATGAATTTGTACATTTATTGTTATTTTGATATAATACACGGGCAACGCAGGGTACCCCGATAGTAGTTCAAATAAAAGGCGTTTATTGTTAAACCAGATTTTCATTTAGTTTGCGAATTTTCAGTATCAAGTGTAACCTAATCAACAGCAATGGCCGACTGGGTCGAAAACTTCTACAGGGAAAACTTGTAAAAGGACCCAGTCAAAAGGACCCACTTGATCCCAAAATGTAGTCAAAGGAATCAAATAAAAGTAAAGGTTTTAGGCAAATAAAATGTTAGATCTATTCAATATTGTTTTATTTATTTATGTTAATGAAGGTATAATACAAAAACTAGAAAATTTTAGTAATTTTATAATAAAAATGAAAATTTCAATCATAGAACAACCAATCCGAGTAATTTACAAACATTTGAAAGTTTTTTTCAAATTTAATTAAAATTGGAAGATGTGCATTTTTTAATGTGGGTTCATATCACCCACATAAATTTCAGAAAGTAAATCTTTTTCCATGATCACCAACATAAAAATTTCAAGTAGATTTTATCTATTATCCACCAAAAGAAATTATAGCATAAAAAAGCCTTATTTAAATCTTCCCAACATCTACGCAATATTTTTCTTTTTAGTTTTTTACTTTTTTCGGTTATTTCTAAGCTGAAGGACCATCACTTTGGGGAGCACCGGGAAATTTCCCGGTATCCCGTTGGACCAGTCCGCCGGTGTCAGCAGGAGAAATAAAACTTTAAATTATATGGCGTGCTAATTCTGAAATATGATTTTTTTAAAAGAGATTTTTTAACGAGATTTGAAAATGTTTTCAAGGTATTGTAGCAATATCATATAAATCCAAGTATTAATCAACAGAAATACGTTAATCAGAATCAATAATATGGATTCTATATTTTTGTCTTGGGTATAACGCTGTCGTCTGGTTCTGGTTTTGCCGCCACCGGAGCGGGTCTCTCTAGGGCTTTTTTCACCACAATACCCAATTGATCAATTTGAATCTGGATTTGCTTTGCCATCTGGATTTGAGACTCAGCCAATTTTGTTTGTTCCTCTTGCACCTTCCTGATCTCCACTTCTCGAGAGTTCACGTTGTTTACATCTCCTTCGACTGCGTTAATGTTGTTCCGCAACTCTTCAATCTTCTTCACCAGTTTCGACCCCATGTTTTCGATCAGCCGCCTCATCACATCATCGGAGCCAGCTACAAAGAAAGAAAAAAAGAAAGAAAGAAAGAAAGAACCCATTCTCCTGTTTATAAAACGCTTGGTTTGCAAGCTATTTTAGTGACATCCAATTATTGCAATTCATCCAAGATCCGTAGCTGATTATTTCGAGATTTGGTCGGTGGATCCCGAGTCATAATAGCAGCGTGTCGGATTCAGTGTAATATTTTCATTTGCGGAATTACCCCACTTTGTCTGTTAGGAACTTCACTTAATACTCGCTATGCGGCATTGTATAAAGAAGTATAATAAATAAGGACTCAAACTCTCGTTCTGCTTTTTCGCTCTTTATCCAGAAGATACCGTAGTAACAAAACGTGTCTCGTTTCCTCTCTAGGGGAGCTTAATCCCCAGACATACGACGTGTCGCATGGCGAACCACAGGATTTTTTCTCCTTCTCTGATGTATGTTGTTCTGCATATATAAAAGAAAAGACAACCCATGTATGTATTGAATTCATTCATTGTGAAAGTTTTCAACCGAACTCAATGACATTCTATTTTTTTAAATTTAAATGTTCATCCTAT
Source organism: Acanthosepion esculentum (assembly GCA_964036315.1). Lineage (NCBI taxonomy): Eukaryota > Metazoa > Mollusca > Cephalopoda > Sepiida > Sepiidae > Acanthosepion > Acanthosepion esculentum. Next base: position 56,110,551 of record OZ038502.1, read on the forward strand.
CTCCCAGCAAATACAATAAGTTAATGTTTGGTGTTCTAAAATGAACATTTTTTTTATTCCATACATTTTTCGGATTATATACTCGAAAAAGGCTGTGGACGCAACTAGCCGAAAATTCTGATAAAACCAACAAAGATACTGTACTGAATAATAGCAAAGTTTATCTCAGACAGCACCCAGGAAGGCTGTAGAGCCCACGGGCCCAAATGTAATGGTCCAAGCAAAGATGAGGATACTAGTCTGAATAATGTGTGGAATAACGACTACGTTAAATCAGAGTTACCCAGACAGAAGTTTTTGCTAAGTTAAGGTGAAAACAGTTTTAAAATCAATTTCATTGATATATTTCCGTTTTAGAAATTTATGCATTTTGTAACAAATTAATTTTTATATATTTAAAAAAAATATTTATTTAATTTCAGAAATCATACTTGTAAACAATATTTAATACGAAACAAAATTTATTTACATTATTTACACTTGAAGTATTGTCGTCATTGTTGTCATCACAACGTTTCAGCCGTTCTGGACTTTGGCCTTCACAAGGTGCTTGTCGATCAGAGAATTTTGAACTGAACCCTTTATTTAATCTACGAGAGTAGATTATTTTATTCTTCTGAGATATCACTTCTAGTTTCTATTTAGCAATGGTAATAGTAATAATAGCCGTTTCCTTATAAGGAAATATTTGGTATTCATTGGCCAAGAAGCCAGTACTATTGTCGGTTGAAATTTATCAAAGCTTTCACTTAAACGATTTTTCAAGAAAATGGCTAGCAGTAAGTTCCACTCGGACAGCTTCTTCTCGTAAAGCACAATGGAACAAACACCCAAGATGATGTTTCCCCAATCACTACAATCTTGAACTGTTCAAGTCTAGAGTTAAGCGTTATCTTCCCCTCTTATCCATGTAAACTGCCGCTTAACGTAACCCTCTATCTCGAGTGGCCCCCAGGCCTTGTAGAGAGTGAACCTTACTGTAAAAAACAAACAAACAAAACAAACCTAATATGAGAATGCTGCTTGTCACACTTGACTGTATCCACCGAGGTTTTTCTTTTCTTTCTACTGCTGGAAATAGGGCGAGCAATAACTCTGTGGTACTAAATAGGAACTAGACGAGATATCTCGTGACATGGCGAACGGTACGAGAACACTATAACCGTAGATTAAATAAAAGGTTCAGTTCGTAATTCCCTGGAGGTTAACCGGGTCGACAAGCATATTTTTTAAAGGCCAGAGACCGTTGTGTAACAGTCGAAACGTTGTGATAACAACGACAAAGATGATGACACTAATTCTTGTGTAAATAATGATAAATCCCCCTCCCAGAAATTCAGGCAGAAAGTCCCCAGAATATTTTGGATTAAATTAATATATCGTTATGCCATTAAATTAATATATTTGTATGCCATTAACTTAACATCTTTATGTCATTAAATTAATATATCTTTATGCCATTAAATATCGAAATATTGACGAAGTGATTAAACTAAACTTTGCTTGTAATCATCTTTTAATTAGGTTCTTCTTCTTTTATGTGCCGTGTCCCTTCAGGACGTAGGCGATCACGGCTCTCCAGTTTCCCCTATCCCTTGTAGCTCTCAATATGTTTTGTCCCTTTGCTACTTCTCCCAAACCCTGTTCTGACATCCAATTAAGCTCGCTATGTATGTCACGCGTTGCTTTCCCTTGTCTCGCTTTCCCTCTATCCGCCCTGTGAGTATCAGATAATCCAAGCTCCCCTTTCTCATTACGTGTCCCGGTAATTTCAGCTGCCTCTTCCTGATGTTAAGTATAAGTTTCCTCCTTGTTTGCATCTTCTCTAAAACCTCATCATTGCCCACATGTTCGGTCCATGGTATCCTTAGCATCCTTCTGTAGAACCATACCTCCATTGCCTCGAGTCTCTTCATCATCTTTGAGGAGACTGTCCAACATTCGCTGCCGTAAAAGAAGAACAGATATCACATAGCAGTTCAGTACTCTTTTCTTTGTTACCAACAAAATCCCCCTGTTTTGTAATACTCTGCCCAGCTTTTGGAATGCGTCCTTGGCCATCCCCATACGTCTTCGGATCTCAGCGTCGCACTTACTGTCCTCTATCAGAACACTTCCCAGACATTTAAATTTCCGCACCTGCTTGATTTTAGTGTCCCCGGCCTGTAAATTGCATTTCGGGCTCATCTTTTTACTGGTGACCATGCATTCTGTCTTCTTTTAGTTTATATTTAGTCCCTTCTTATCGCTCTCCTTCGTTACCTTCTGTAGGAGGTTTTGTAATTTACTTTCTGTGTCTGCTATCAGCACTGTATTATCTGCATATCTTATGTTCCGTCTATATTTCTGAAATGAGGTATTATGAACAGTATTTACATTAGTCGGACTATTGTCCTCATCTTTGTCGCCATATTTGTCACAACGTTTCGGCCGTTCTTCAGGTGGTTGGAATTTCGAACTGAACCCTTTATTTCGATCACTGGGGTAGACCATTCTAGTTCCACGTGCCATGTTTGATGGATGTCAGTTATCAGTTATCTCCTGCTAATTTTCCCTCTGAAAGTTCTCCACTACCTTAACCGGGTATTGAACTCACACTCTTTGGGTCTTGTCACTGGATCCAACCAACGCCTTTATCCACTGTGCCATGTGTCCTTGAAGAAGGCCGGAACGTACAACGGCCGAAACGTTGTGACAAATATGGCGACAAAGATGACGACAATAGTTCGACTAATGTAAATACTGTATATCTTATGTTAAGATTGTGGCCGCTAATGATGAATCCTAGCATTAGTGGTTCTCAAACTCTTCTCCAGTGCCCCTTTTCAGGTATTTGCGTGAGCTGGCGCCCCCTACGTTATTTTACAAGTAGAGGGAGCAGAATGAATACAGCAGAGTTGACATCTATGTTTTGCGGTATTATAGCAATTCCAAGGAAGTTATGGTTTGGGGCTAGTCCGACAAGATCCTGTAAAAAACATTTAACAGATATTGACAGATGAGGTAGCTATTACTGCAGACGCCATTACCAATGTCACAGTTGCCCTACACCATCCAGAAAATTCTGCTAACGGTGCTGGACTCTATGATGCCTCTAAAACTGAATTCACAAGCTTCAACCAGCAAGATTCATTACAAACTGCCTCAGGTGAATCAATAAAATCTGTCGAAACTTTTACATACCTAGGAAGTGAAACAAATAATACTGAAAAGGATTTGGAAATTCGCATAGCTAAAGCCTGGGCCGCCTTGAATAAAATGGATGTAACCTGGAAATCTGATCTACCAGACAACTTCAAATGGAGCTTCCTTTTCGCAACTCTTGAGTAGGTTTTAATCTATGTTGCCACTGCTCGGACATTAACTAAAACCCTTGAGTCTAAGCATGATGGAACCTTCACCCAGATGCTGAGAGCAAAACTTAACATCTCTTGGAGACTATCCAACCAAATCACAGCTCTATAGACCCATCCCTGATATTTCTACAATCTTACGCGAACGCAGAATGCGCTTTGCAGGACACTCCTGACGAGCCAAAAATGACCTTTCGAGTGATCTACTGTTCTGGACACCTAGCTATGGCGCAAGACATGTTAGTCGCCCAGCACTCACCTACAATGATCAGTTATGTTATGACCCAGAATACCACCCTAATGACCTTCCGACCTTGATGCAGGACCATGATAGCTGGCGTGATAGACTCATGAATGTCTCAGCTAGCTTGACCGAATAAATAAATAAAAATGCCAATCACCGGTAGCAGGTTGTGGTAAGAACTGTCACACGCCGGTCACTGTATTAGATGGTACATGTTTATAGCTGGCAGCTTTTAGCATCTGACACGGTGACGGCTCTGTAGTCGGTGGATAACATACGCTGTTAAAAGAAGGTCGGATGAACTCCTCAGTCTCAACGGCCATCCACCGCAGTTATGGGTTAGATTGCCTCACCAACTGCAATTGTCCAAGCGCTGTCAATTCGGCTGCACCCCTGAACACAAGGGCATTCAGGGAGGGATCCATCCAACAGTAATGAGAGGGCTCTGAATTTGAATTTGGACACAATAGCAACTTACTCCCAAGTGGATGCTTCCCCGATCACTACAACGTTAACCTGTTTGTCCAAGGTTAACCGTTATCTTCCACACATATTCCCAGAAACTGCGCCTCTTACTCTGTAAATCTCTACATTGAATGGCTCTTGGGCCTTGTACAATGTGAACACCATTGTAAAAAAAATATTTAAAATATGTCTAAAAATGCAAATATATGACCGTTGCGATTTATCTCAATCAGGCTTCAGAAGGTTAAATCATTTTACTGTCCACTTTGAGAATCACTTCAATATCCGAATGTTTCAGATTCGCATTGATATGCCCCGTGAGGGTCTGGTTTCCATCGCCCTCCTTACTCTTTATGCCCAATGAATTTCAGCTGTCTTTTCCTGATTCTGAGTAGAAGTTTTCTTTCTGTTGATATTTTATTTAATATTTCCTTGTTTGCTTACTTGATCCGTCCATTGAATTTTCAGCATTCTTCTGTGGAACCACATTTCTGTTGCCTCTAGTTTTTTCCTCATCCTTACGGAAATTGTGCAGCATTCATTGCCATAAGAGGATAGATATCACAAAGAAATATTTTTCTGTTTCTAACGAAACTTTTCCGTTTCTCAGCAAACAATATCTGAAACAAAAATTCATCTTCCAAGGAGATTTGATACAGATCACTAATTCAAATCTCATCAAAAGCTTATTAGAGGCGAAACAATGAAATCAAGCATAGCTGATCATGTATGGAGGGAAAATTGTAGTCACAAATCCCTGTAGAATGAAGTAAAAATAATAAATACAGGCAAAATTTGAGAGCCTGACGTCTGAAAGAATCAACGTATATGCTATAGTCTATGAGGACCTACTTAGTAGAACTAGCGTAGAAATAAATAGAATATTGGAGCCATTAATAGAGAAATGACAACAGCAGCAGCATCAATATCAACAGACACGCCTCGGTGAATGCAATCAAGCGTGAAAAGCCACAGCAGCAGGCAGAGGGAGTTTAAGGCTCCAAATTCTACACTCAGAATTGTCACAAGGGACAATAACCTAGTGGATTAAAGCGTTCGTTAATGAAAATGATGATATAGTAATTGCGAGCTAAATTTCTGGCAGTACAGACTTAGGATCGGTGGAAATAAAGTGAGTATTAACCGTGTAGTACTAAAACGGGATATTTACTGTAGCCCATTGTTAGGACGGACGTCATAACAAGGGAGCTAACTCACTCCCTAAAGGGGAACCAAGTTATGCCTCTTAATCAGAATTCTCTAGGAACAGAGAAGAAAAGGGATTTCAAGATGATGGTCACACATCCTTTCATGTTCCCTGTCAGGACGCTAGTAATCCACTGGTCATCATTTACATCTATTGTTATCCAATGGTGAATAAGATGTATAAAGGTTCAAATTGCGTGTTCATTCTTATTTGGCACAAATAAGCACACCCTGTCACACAACACCTATCTTAACTCAAGACAAAACATTTTCATGTTAATACATCCAATCAGTTAAGATCAGAAGCCTTGAGAGCCATACATGGTGTAGCATCAAGGTAGCTGTTATTATCATTATTGAGTGTAGCACGCCAACAAAGTATCCAATATAGACATCATGGCGCTCAGCTCACCAGGCACATGCGTCATGGCCGAATGTGCCCGATATTTAATAGGTTTTGATAAAATTAACACATAATTTTTCAGGTGTGACTCAGTTAAAGAATACTTTCAGGTCGGGTAATTATTATTATTATTATTACAATTATTAACATATGTGCATAGGTTTTAGTAAGACAAACTTGGTATTATTAAACTCACAACGAAAAAATATATTCAGTTACAAAATATTCTTCAAAATACTGAAATTATAAATCAATATCAATTTATCTGGTTCAAGTAGCACTCATTCTTTTTGGAGATTCTAACATTAAAACTATCGAAAAACAGTCAGTCAGTTAAGTGAAATACGTGACACACGCTTGAGAGATTATGTCTCTTTCGATTCATGGCTGACTGCCGTTTCTTCCTGCGGTAGTCTTGTTACCAACCAAGTCTGTAAGATCCAGCCTGTCTTGCTATCCAACCCATAGTTGGGGGAGAAGAGACGGATTCATATCTTTCCCAAGAGTATTTGCGCGTAAATGAATGTAACTAACCCAACTGGAATTCGAACTCGGGACTCCGATTTCTCATTTTGAGCCGATAGCCGTTACACATCAACGTACAGTAACGTCCTTAATTATAAACTTTTGGGTGTCTACTTTATACAATAAATAATAAAGGAGACTGAATATCTGGCATAGATAAAAGCAAAAATATATCGGAGTGATGGCGGGAAAATGCTGGCAAACAGTTCAGTTTAAAACAAACTGGCTGGTGTACGTAAAAATGATAGCCGTTTTCAGTAAGTTTGTTGGTTAAGTGAAATTGTACGTTTATTTGAAGCCTTTGATTTAAAATATTTCGAGTTGCACACATGTAAAGCAATGTTTGCACTCCATTCCATCTCGAAGCTTCAAATGCAATACCATCGTTTATAATATTCGAGATCTACTTACCTTCATTGTCTTCGAGTTTCTCCTTTGTTGATTGCACAATATATCGACGCACCAACGCTGTTAAAACGTGCTGAAAAAAAGACAATAAATTTAACGGTAAGACAGATTCACTGAAACTTAACCTATTGTAAATAAAAGGTAACCACATCTGTTTCATTTATATTTTCGGAGTGCATCGAACACTTTTTAGTGTTACTTTTTTTAAACATAAATTTCTATATCCCTTTTGCATAGTCTATCTCAAGTATTTATAATATTCAACTGAAGTTATAGGTTAGTTGCAATAACAGAAATTGTTATTTTCTTAAAAGATCTTATGTGGTTAAAACTTTGGAGTTGAGGCAAGATCAATCCAGTCTGCTAAGGTGAGGTTTCTTAACTATATATGTCATTTAGTTGTTATAAATTCTGGTTATACACAGGTCAGATTTTCAGAACGGTGCCTGCAAAATAAATGGTGTAAATTACATTTTGAGAAAATAAAGGCTTGTTTACAATAAAGTATTATTTCAAACTATTGTTCTCATCTTGGTTGACATAGATGTTATTATAGTATTATTATGTTATTATATTCAACCAAGTACCTTCTGGTCATCATCAGGGGCTGCAGATATCCAATAGAATATCTGTTAATTATTATGATATTTTGTCCCTATGATAGCAGTTATTGTTCCTTCCTACTGATCCAAGTTTTGAACTCATCCTAAAGTACATTAGTGGCATGATGTTTTTTGGAGCCTTTTATATTCAACGTCTGATGGTTTTGATATTTGGTCATGATAGAGGTTTCTATCATGTTTTATAATTTAGTATTTCAAATAATGTTTTGCACATTTTATAGATGTTTATTATTTCATTCTGTTAAAGATTTTCATTGAAAACATAGATATGCGCACACATATACACACACACAAGTAAATTCATGTATATAGTTGAAGAAACATACACAGATATAATTGAAAACATACATGTACACACACAATATGTTCGCGTTTTTGTATATGTGTGAAGTGTCTCAGATATATACTTGTGTATCTTGGGATGCATGAATTCAAAGAATAGAATATGTCAGGATGTGGATCAGAACATATTCGTCGATCTCAGCGGACTTCAAACTTTTCAGCATGAAGTGTACATAGAATATTTTAGATCTCTTGTGCAAACCAAACCCATGTTTACCTTTTTGACTCTCGGACAAACCAAACCAATGTCTACCCTTTTTGATTTTGGTTCAAACCAAATATATGTCAATCATTCTGACCCTCGCGCAAAAGAAATTCATGCCTGCATTTTTAACTATCATATAAACCAAATCTGTGACTAGCGTTTTTACTTTTGCAAAATAAATCTATGTCTACCTTTTTGTCTCTCGCATAAACCAAAAGGGTCTCTCCTTGGTCCTACCCTCTTTCTGCTCTATATCAATGATCGATCCATGAACACTCCCAGATATTTAGTAAATATATATGCAGATGATACCATAATGTATGGGTTCACTTCCAAATATCTTGATGCCAATGCCTGCCAGCTGATAAGATTTCATCCCCGTCGAGCAGACCCTAAACCTGCACCAATCCTGATGAGTAGTCATACCCCCAAAAAGGTTTCTTGCTTCGAATATCTACTAGGTTTAAAACTCACTCCCAACTTCAAATGGAACATCGTGTATTTTAGATCTCTTGCACAAATCAAAACCGTGCTTACCTTTTAGACTCGTGTGCAAACCAAACCAATGTCTACCTTTTGATTTTGGTTCAAACCAAACCAATGTCTACCTTTTGATTTTGGTTCAAACCAAACCCATGTCTACCTTTTGATTTTGGTTCAAACCAAACCAATGTCTACTTTTTGATTTTGGTTCAAACCAAACATATGTCAACACTTTTGACTTTCGGGAAAACCAAACCTATGTCGACCTTTTGATTTTGGTTCAAACCAAACCCATGTCTACCTTTTGATTTTGGTTCAAACCAAACCAATGTCTACTTTTTGATTTTGGTTCAAACCAAACCTATGTCGACCTTTTTTATTCTGTGCAAACAAACACGTCTATCTTTGAGACTCTAGCGTAGTGATTGCCAAATTGGGCCGTACTGCACACCCTGGGAGGGGGTTGAAAGATCCAGGGATGGCAGTGAGAAAAACATGAGCAGCCAGAGGGTGGCAGTGGTGCATCTGAAACATAACATACACCACACACACACATTCTACCTGAAGTGTATCTCGCCTTCACTTTACAGCGTATCCCATTTATATAACGATTATTATGGGAAATACTAACATACACATTTGACATTCAATGAAAGCACCAACAAAATCCAATAAAAGGTTGACTATACATTTTTTGTGGGGTGGGTGGCGTTAGGGCTGTGTTTTGGTACGCAAGGGGCGGCAACCCCAAAAGTTTGGGAACCATTGCTCTAGTGTAAACCCATGTCTATGTTTTTACTCCCGTGAAAATCAAACTTCTATCTTTTTGGCACTCGTGTAAAACAAACTAAATGTCTACGCTTTTGATTCTTGTGAAAATGATTCCCGTGTCTATTTTCTGAGTCTCGTGTAAACCAAACCTACATCTACCTTTTTGACTCTCCTGCATTGTCTATTGCTTTTCAAAATGACAAAATTTAGCATTTAATAACCTGCAAGATTCTATGATGTCATAAAGCAAATAAATTTTTTTTTAAATGTGACGGAAGAATCTGGAAGATGGTACAAAAGAAAGATGACTTTACCTTTCTCTCGACGTAATTCAATGATTCATTGTCATCCATCCTTTTAGTATCGTCCTGAAAATTAGAAATCAATTTAAAAGATTATAACAGATAGATATGAACAATACATATTTCAAACGTTATTATAGTGAACACTTCTTATTTGAAATAGATGCCCATTTTATATATTAAACAGTGTGTATTCCTTTTTCGACCTGTACATTCAAGAAAAGTAAGTAAAGAAAATGTAGCTTTATTTACAATCTATTCCAATGCGCCAGACCAATAGACATAATACACACTGTTTGATAAATAAAATGGGACGTCTATTTCAAATAAGAAGTGCCAACGATGATAACGTCGGAAGTAGTAAAAATCTCACATTAAAAATAAATCCATTCAATCTTTATATATATATATATATATATATATATATATATATATATATATATATATATTATGAACTGTTACATATATATATATATATATATATATATATATTATAAACTGTTAAATTGGAACATGCAAGTTACCACAACAAAAATGCATATTTTTTTCTGATGAAATGTCTTTAGATGTCGAAACAAATATGCATTTTGTCGTGGTAAAAGTTTATAATAAATATTTATTGCTCTACTCTTGTATTAAGTCCTATCTTTAAATGAATGCTATGAACGTTTGATTTTATATTCTTTTACATTTGGATATATATAAGTGTGTGTATTAGGAATGGATTTTTTATTTATTAATCCGACATGTTTGTATTACTTATATATATATATATTTATATATATATATATATGTATATATATATATATATATATATATATATATATATATATATATATATATGATAATTCCACTCTTAGTAAGGTGTTACTTAGAGTGAAAGAATATAAGAAAAAGACAACATTATTAAGGAGCCAGAAAAAGTATTGTCCAAACATTAAACGCTTTCAGTATTATTAGCCACTAGTTGGGTACCTGTCGTTTCACTGGCTACAAGGCAATCAAATGTTTTAGGGTTTTTGTCAGACAGAAAGGAAAATTATTCGTTGCGATACAGATGTCCATTTCAAGTCATTTCAAGTTGCATGTGTATGTGAATGTGCGTGTATGCATGTATATTTTAATCCAATGAAAGAACTAAACTTGTGTTTCTACAAAACTCAAAGAAAAAAAGAATTTAAAATAATTCCGTTTACTACCGAATAATTTCCGAAAATTTCAATAAGATTTTATAATTATCTGATTTTTGTTTGGTTTAAGAAGTATAAAAATTTTTCTTGTTTCCAAATTCATGGTTTTATTGCTCAGTAGGTGACTGAGTGGGATGGGGATGCATTATTCCAATATCTTATTTCAAAATGAGTCAAATTGTGTGCATGTGTACGTGCGTGTATACATTAAATGATATGTAAATCGCTCACGCACAACACAGACTAGGGCTGGCGCGTACTACCCCCGACCTGTGGCAGTACTTTGTAACCCTTGCTATCTTATCAGCATTTAATTTTTTCTATCTATGTTTATATACGTTAAAAATGAAACTAAGCACAAGTGAATATTAAAAGATGAAAAGTTTTCACTGATTTTCACATCATTCTGAGATCATTTTTTTCGTCCAAATCCGTAATTTTGTTTTGTTCACGCTAACTTTAGAAAAAAAAACACTATATAAAATTCACTATTTTGTTATCCATAATTTTGAATCTGTTAAAATTATTCAACGTTTTAACAAGAAAAATCTCGAGTTGACGTTAAAAATTACCGCAAAACATTATTGATTTATTTAAGATGGAATGATCTATTAGGACATGTCTTTATATCAACGATCTATCCAAGAACACTCTCAGGTTTTTAATAAATAGATATGTTTATGATACCGCAGTGTATGGCTGTCAGCTGATTTCTTCTCTGACCTAACTCTTACAGCTCAATGGGGAAAAGACTGGCTGGTATCATTCAATAGATGCAAAACTAAACTCGTAATATTTCATCACCCCCGAGCAGAGCCTAACCCTGCACCAATCTTGATGAGGCGTCATATCCTCAAAAAGGCTCATTGCATCGAACGCCTACTGGGTCTAAAGACCATTCCAGGCCTCAAATGGAGCGCGTATAGTCGTGCCATCGCAAAAGAATGGTCGGTTCCTTGTATCGGTCCAGAAAATCCCTTACAGCCGTTGCTATGTTGTATCGTTACAAGAGTCAGATCAGACCAAGCGTAGATTTTTGCTACCATATCTAGGCTGGTGCTGCCCAATCGTCACTGCATAGCCCCGACAGAGTTCAAAAGCGTTTACGCGACCTTGTGATTGATGAATTATTCCCCACTCTTCAATCTTTATCACACAGACGAAACGTCGCCGTGTTTTCACTACTATACCGCTATTTCTATGGCAGGTGTTCGGACGAGTTACATTCCTTAGTACCACCAACTCGGCCACTCGGAACTAAGAACCGCTATGCTGTTTAAGGTGGCAAACTATCCAAACTGTTACTTTGTGGAACAAACTCCCGCGAGAACATTGCCCTGTCAACTACAATCTTACTCTCTTTAATTCCAGGGTCAACCTCATTCTACTCGTCCTCATAATACTCTCTTACTTCCATCTTCTCCCTCCCTTACAATTTCACTCAGTAACCCTCTATCTTGAGTGGCCTTTGAGCCTTTTACTAGGTGAACATCAAAAATATTAAAAGTTAATAAACTTGGTGCATGGATCAGTTATAAAAAAATTAGTATATTTTTCTATGTGCCATGTCACTGCAGTACATTGGCGATCATGGCTCTCCACAATTTCCAGCGCTTTGCAGCTCTTAATAAATTTTCTCTCTTTGTTATCTCTCTTAAACCCTGTTCCGTTATCCATTTATCCACTCTGGCTAGGTATGTTATGCGTTATTTTCCTTTTGCCTTCTATCTGTCCTGTGAGTATAAAATTTCCCAAGCCCTCTTTCCTCATGTGCCCTAGAAATTTCAAGTATCTCTTCCTATTGTTAAGTGTAAGTGTCCTTTTTGTTTCTATTATCTGTAAAACTCCGTTCGATCCATAGCATTCTCAGCATGCTTCTGCAGAACCACCTTTCTGTTGCTTCAAGTCTCTTTTTCATCTGTGAGTAAATTGCTTTACCATATAGGAGGATTGATATTGCATCACAGTTCAGTACGCTTTTCTTTGTTTCTAACGATTTTTTCTGTTTCTTAATACTTTGCTTAGCTTTTGGAAGGAATCTTTTTCCATTTCAATACTCCTTTGAATTTAATTGCCACATATTCCATCACCTGTTAAAACTTCTCCCAGATATCTAAATTTTCATACTTGCTTGATTTTGATATCTCCAAATTGTAACTCAAACTTTGAGCTGTTCCTCTTGCTGACAATCATACATTCTGTCTTACCATTGATGGTTAGTTTTTTCTTCAGTAGCATAGTCAGAGGAGTGTGACATTTTTGAGCCTTCTGTATAAACCTGTATAGGCTATATTGAAATAAAAGTAGTTTTAATGTCGGGTCATTATTCACAATTGAAGGAACTTTTTGATTTCAAGAAACTATGGTATACGTATTTAAGCGATTTTTATCTTGGTCAAACAATAAAAAATATCCAGTGATGTATTCAGGGCTGTTTTATTATTGTTGGCAATGTGGAACCTGTGAAGTGACCCAGGATGCATTCTTTTAAAGCTGCAGCACCAATCTGTGTGAGTGACACATCTTGGTTGTTATCATATAAATTTCAGTTATTTTCCTTGACAGAAGTTCGTTTGAGGGTATATGCTGCTCTATTTTTCGATTTTTGGATCTGGCCCATGTAGCCAAACGAATTGTGTGCATGGTTGTTTATTAATGTTTTCGTCGTGCCCTGGCCAGCTCAACCATCTGCTACCTTTGGTTTTCAGCTGAACTTGTTTTTCCAAATTACTTCATTGTATTCCTGTTTATTTAATAGAGTAGTGGATAGCGACTCGGGCTGAGAAATCGGAGAGTCGAGTTCGAATTCCAGTCGAATTCATTACATGCATTTACGTGATAATACCCTTAGGAAAGGTATTAATACTCTTTTTCTCAATCCAGCTAAGGGTATATAGCAGGACAGACTGGATTCTATAGCCTTGGATGGCAACTGGTCTAGGAGAAGGACAATTCTGAATTCAGAACCTGCGGAAGGTCGTTTGGAGACCTTGTGGCACGTTGTGCACCTCGTCTCTGTATTCGGCCCTTCAAAAAGTGTGAATGGTCCTGCACAAAACTTTCACCACTATAATCAATATGTGCTGGTGTCTAGGCTGTCGGTTCCTAGGAACTCAGCTGCTTGACCCTCATATATCGAATACGACAGGAGAGTTCACCATATATATATATATATATATATATGAAAGAGGGAACCACATGTTGTATATATTTTGTTTTGTTTCTAACGGAATTGTTTCTCTTAATACTTTGCTTAGCTTAGCATCATCTCTAAATTAGACTCTCATAAAGCAACTGGTGGTGACTGGATGCCAGCCGTAGTCCTAAAGAAATTTGCTCCTGAGTTGGCTCCAGTTCTCTCCAAACTCTACAACTATTGCCTCACTGTTGGAAGTCCTCATCTGTTGTCCTTGTTTTTAAGCACTCTGGAGACCTATCTAACTACCGTCTTATCAATCTCCTACCACTCTTCAGCAAAGTCTTCGAGGCTTTAATCAATGCCGAAGTGGTTAAGCACCTTACCTCCCATGATCTATTCTCTAACAAAAATATGTTTTCCGCTATGCCCGGTCTACCGCTGACGTGCTTACGGCCATAACTGAATATGTATACCAAGCTCTTGATAATAAGGGCGAAGCTCGAGCTGTGGCTCTAGATATCTCGAAGACGTTTGATAGGGTTTGGCATGTCGGCCTTTTTCATAAGCTTCAGGTATACAGTATTACAGGGCGAATATTTGATTTAATCAAATCATTCCTGTCAAACCTTGAAATGAAGGTCGTCCTAGACGAGTTCTCCAGTTCTTTCATACGAACGCTAGTGTTTCCCAAGACTCTATCCTGAGTCCTACACTGTTTTTGATCATCAACGATCTTCCTGATGTCATCAGTTCTCAAGTAGGCAGCTACGCAGACGATACTACAATTCATTCCTAACTCAATAGTAAATCCGGCTTCATTGACAAAGTTAACATGGCCGATGGTTTCGAAAAGGACCTCCAATCTGCGGTTGACTAAGGCGGGGCTTATAAACTTTAATGTCTCCAAAACAAAACTGCTTTCATTTACCCACCATAGAGAAACCACTCTGAATCCTATCAGCATGGCTGATGCTCAACTCCATGAGAACGACCTGAGGTGGAATAATATATGGTCTGGTGCTCCTGCTGTTCATCTCAAGGTTCTCGACAAAATCCAAAGACGGATATGCAATGTGATCGGTCCTGACCTGACATTTCGACTGCAGTCACTTTCTCACGGACGTGATGTGGCTTCTCTCTGTTTTTTCTACAAATATTTTCATGACATCTGCTTTGACGAGCTACTTCCACTGATACACCAACTGCATGAAATTAAACGTGCTGTTAGGTTGGCATCACGGTCCCACCCTTTTACTGTCGAAACAGTTAAATGTAACCGCCTCTTCTACTCCAATCGCACTTTCCGACAGTAGAACTCCCTTCCTCTTACTTGCTTCCTGATAGCTATAATCTTCAAATATTCAAATGTAATGTCAATCGACGTCTTCTGATGCCTTCATCTTGATCACCCATCCTTCTCTTTATCCTTTCCTCAAACACCTCTCTTTACTTTCACTCTCTGTAACCGTTTGCTTGCTAGTGGCACTCCCGCCTTGCTTGGGGTGAAATGCTTAAAAAAAAGTATTTGCGTGTAAGTGAATATAACGGACCCAACCGGAATTGGAACTCGGCTCTCCGATTAACAATTCCAAGGCATTATCCATTATACCACCCGCACACATTCAATCTAAATACTAAGGCTCGACGTTGCTTATCTTCGGTGATCGTACATGAACCGGTGTTTCAACGGGACGTGTCCGTAAGCCAGGACATGTGTGTGTTTGATGCGAAGAATATGTGCGTGTGAGTTAAATCTAGTATGTAAAGAAATTTCCCTCAGCGGTGACTAGGATCGTGTTGACGCTGTTACATTTCGGATCAAAAGACAGAAAGAAATTGTTATGTCTGTTCTTTTATAGTCCCGGACAGCACCGCCTAGAGGGTGTCTTGGCAGACTTAGGTGGGGATAATCACTACAAAATCTAGCCTCTCATGTGCTGCATGGCGTGCATCTCACTCAGTAACGTCTATACTATAACCGACATAGGACGTTTTTCTCAGATTAATTATTAAAAAGGGATTTAAGCGAATAAACCCTGTAAATCTTAAAGAATATTATATTTCAGCAGACTGGCGCTACAGAATCACGAACAAATAGCTTCTCCAAATAACAGAAACTATATCACTTAAAGATTTTCAACAGTAGCAACAACTAAAATGGATATCGTGACGATTATGGCTCTCCACAGCTTCCTGTCTTTTGTACTCTGAAGAAGTTGTGTCTTTTTGCTATCTCTCTTATTCTATGTTCCACCAACCGTTTATACAAGCACGTTAGGTAGGTTATTCGCTGTTTTCCTTTTGTCTACAATATGTTCCGTGAGTGTCAAATTTGCCAAGCCGTCTTTCCTCATTATATACCCTCTAAGTTTCAATTTCCCTACTTCTGATTCTAAGTATAAGTGTCCTTTATGTTTACAATTTCTTTAAAACTTTGTCTTTTTTCACATGTTCAGTTCATGGTATTCTCAGCATTCTTCTGTAGAACTACATTTCTGATGAGTGAAATTTGTTTTTTTCGATTTTCCAGCTACTTAATATTTTGCTTAGCTTCCGGAAGGCATATTTGTTTGATTCTGACATCCCCGATTCATTGGCTTTTTTCTTCTTCTTCTTTTTTTTAACCGTTTCACCCCAAGCAGGGCGACAATGCCACTACCTCAATCATCATCATTATTTTTCCACCGCAGTCGAAAATCGAGCCAATGCGAACGACCGTTTCCTTTTTCTGTATAGTATGTGCTACAAACAGTTTTGAATTCAGAGTAACTTTCTCCTAGACTGGTTGCCACCCAAGGCTAAAGAACCCAGTTTGTTCTGCTATTTACCCATAGCTGGGGGGGGAGAAGAAGATGATTCATACCTTTCCCAAGCACGTAATCCGAGCCACTATCCATTACTCCAACGCAAAGAGT